>CP136063.1:195716713-196927546 GCA_032622095.1 Siphonodentalium dalli
CAGTATATCTATGAAGACTAAGAAGCCGTTCGTTGCGATCTTGAATTTTTTAGTTGGCCAATATCGCAGTGGAGGAAAAACATCTTCGAAGAATCCATTTCCAAATCCCTCATTAAACAGAGTTAATGTATCGACGATTCTCTTGAATTCTTCATCACCTTCCTCAAAACTAGCAACATATTAGAATGATATATATAGAGGATCTACAACGAGTCACCTGTTTATAGGGGTCTACAAAACGAGTCCAGTAAACTAGAACTGGGCCGAGCCTTTGGCGAGGTCCAGTACTAATTTACTGGACGAGTTTTGTAAATTCAGCTATAAACTTTGGACAAGTTGTAGATCTTCTTTTAGACATGCGATGATGTTTCGTGTAACCATGCGTTGTTTGCCCGCGTAAAGAAATAGTCCCAAATAAATAATGACTCTTTGGCGTATTTAATGGCGTATAATTAATGACATAACTTTTGAAACTCTTCATTCATTATAGTTTGTTGGAAAAATATTGGAAGCGATAATATTTTGAGACGAAGCGTATGGGATGTAAACAACCGTCAAACCGGAAGTCAAAGGTAACCTGGCACTATTTCCTGTTACTAAATGAACGTTTAATATCACAATCTATAGAATGGTTTTATTGAATGGATTAAGGATAGGATTATGTAATAAATATATAAATATATGTTTTTATGCACAATAATCTATTAAACATACAGCAAAATACCAAACACGATTATAGTATTACAGACTCAGTGTTACTCACAGGTTCCCCGATTTTATAGGATTTTTGCGAAATCCCCTAATTTTCGTAAAAAAAAATCCATCTGGTAATTTATAAATTAGATTAAATTACGAAAACACTCAAACTAGTTTTCATTGCTATACTGTACCCCAAGTCTGAGATACTCAGGTGGACGATATAAAAATAACTTTTAAAGATGAAAAAATGATAACTGTAAGGAAAATTCTAGCAACAGCATGTATCTCCACAACTGTACATTCAATTGTCTGATAATGCAACATATTATCGTGCAAATATATTCTCAATGGACCTATGTATTCACATATGCAAATATTGGACTGATTGTTTTTAAAGAACCGGCTGGGTAATGAGATAATAGGTTCCAAGCGTCCTTATATATTTTGTTATCATCCCGCTCTGAAAATAAGCTCATATTGATCTTATTTCAAAAAACATCAATAAGCGTCCTTATAAATTTTTAACATCCTGAAAATAGGTTCATATTGATCTTATTTCCAAAAAGAAAATTAGCCCATATCGTCATTATTTGAAACTTAATTACGCTATATATGATCCTAACCCGACTTACCAGATGTAAGCTCTTTATAATGTGTGTTCATTGTGACCCGCGCAATAAAACGGAATAACGAACATATGTCAATTATGGGCTTATTTTAGGTTCATATAATTCCAATATGAACATATGTTAGTAGCTAGGTCCAATGAGATCCTATTTGCAAGATAATATGTTTCTTCGGCGTAAAGCAGATTATGAAATATCTCGGATAACACAGGTTTATGTCGAAGGGTGATTGTCCTACTCTTCTACTTCGAATTAAACTTGGACCTCGTATAGGGTTGATGAGGTTTTTTCTAAGAGATGTCAGCTCTGTCGTGTGTCCCAGCCCCGTTGCCAATGTATTGGACATGCATGTTCAATTTGGTAATGTCCTTCTTTTTAATGTGTCCTTTCGGCTAACACCCGCACCGAATGCGATTAATTTAAAACAACACTTAACATCAACAACACTAAGCCGGCCCGCATAATCAGGGCTATTATCGAGTAATCTTACTAATACTACTCAATAACTTTATATAGCATGCGTGTTATAAAACGGGTTACAACGTGAATGTTGGTACACCACGTGCGATAATATATATTTATACATACAAATAATCTAAAATAACTACATGCCATATAAGACCCTCTGCATTTGAGTGTTAAAAGTTTACAAATATGTGGTAACAGGAAACAGTTTTTCTGTACGGGTGTGAAAACTATATATAGAAAGCAGTATGTATGCGCGCGAGGATTAAAACATTTGAGTCGCATGAAACGCAATTAGTTAAGATCACATTGCAGCGGATATTACAATATATGAGAAAGAAGCAAAACTTGTTACCACTTAAAATTAAAGTAACATGCCCGGATGAACCCAGCAAAGAAAGAATGCTAAAGGGGGTCCAACTTGGCGCCTATAAAAACTGGTTTAAAGTAGTAGAGTACCAACCCCCAGCTCACATCACTCAATGCCTGAGGTGCTTCGGCTATCGACACAAAGTAGCCGGGTGCACAGCAGACAAGGAGTTATGCAAGAAATGCGCGGAACAGCATAACTATAAAACCTGCGAGTCGACAATAAGGAAATGTATTAACTGCAATGGGGACCATCCAGCCTCCTTCAAGGGATGTATAGCATATAAAGTGGAAGCAGAAATAAAGGAAAACAGAAAATCTGACATACGCCGCCGTGGCAAAGAAACCAGTAGAAACAAGTGAAGCCATCAGATTCGCCGCCACAATCGTGGAATTCAAAACTTGTAATGATAGCAACGCTATTACACAAAAAGTCACCGAACAAGTAAGCCAACACTTCAAAACAAATATCCACAGTTCCTGTGTAAGAGATTACACCCGTGAAATAAACAAAATAAACAAGAACTAAAATTTTATTATTCTTCTCAAAACAATATCTACATTCAACAATATTTACATTCAATAGTCAAATAATGGAAGATTTAAAAATATCTCATATCAATATTAATGGCCTCAGAGGTCACAAACAAGAAATAATAGAATATATCGAAGATTACAAACCACATATAATAGCACTTAACGAAACAAAATTAGATCATAAATCAAAAATCCGTTTTCCAGGATTTAACTTAATACGAAAAGACCGAAATTGCCACGGCGGAGGTGTTGCCTTCCTTATCCAACACGGCCTAAAATACAAACTTGTAGAAAATATCGCACCTATTGATAATGATGGAAATGTTATTAATGATGAAGTTATTGCTATAGATATCACTATTGACAACAAAAAAGTCACCATTATCTCCCTGTACTACCCTCCACAAATTACCTCTTCACCCAATCTAGAAACACTTAAATTCTTTAAAACAAGAAACAAACAATGTATATTTTTTAGGCGACTTCAACGCCAAACATCATATTTTTAATAGCAAAGCAACAAACAAACATGGAGACATCCTGTTTGATATTAAAGAAGAATTAGAGCTTATTTATTCACTTAAACGATGCTGGTGAGCCAACCCATTGTTCAACTCTAACAAGGGTATGGGATGTAATAGATCACGCGTTCGCTACGGAGGAAGCTGCCAAACTCAACATCGAAACTACCATAGGTGCTGATGTTGGAAGCGATCACCTCCCGCTCGAACTAAAAATAACAAAATTCAAAAGCAGCAAAGCAAAAGTCAAACTAAGAAGAAACATAGGCAAAGCCGACTGGCAAATATTCAAGCAGGAAATCATTTCGAACCTGTCAAACTCTGACTTAAATTCACCCAGAACCCTAGAATTAGCTGCAATAAATATATCGGAAACACTTAATAATGCACTTAACTTAGCATGCCCCAAAAAAAGAGGTAAAACCTCATACGTGGAGGGTGTCCAGAGAAACACTCAATCTTATAAGGTTCAAAAGAAAAATACGGAGACTCTCGGCGAAGAACCCCAATGACAATGAATATAAAACACTGTATAATAACCTCAATAGACAAGTTAAACAAAAAATCAAAGAAGAAAAAAAAGAATCCTGGAAAAAAATAACAACCAGTCTTAATGACCAAAACATGGATAGAAAATTCTGGCAAATATTCAAAACGCTTACGGGCCAAGAGAACAATGCAACATCAGATAATTCTAAATCACTAACTGACCAAAATGGAAAAAAATCTGATAATGATCAAGAAAAAGCCCAAATCTTCGCAGAGAGTCTACGCAAAATCCACACCACCCATGAAGGCGATATTTTTAACAAACGTTTTAAACGTTTCGTCAACGATTATATCGATGACAACTCAGAAATCTTCGCACCACTGCTAAAAGATAAAGTCGAACCAGGAGACGACGATCTCCTAATGACCGAAATCGATTTGGAAGAAGTGAGAAGGAATCTGAACCGGGGAAAACCTAACAAAGCACCCGGTGACGATGATATCACGTACGGCGTAATTAGACAGGCGCCGAACGAGCTATTTATTCGTCTTACTAACCTATATAACAAAAGCCTGAGACTGGGTTACTTCCCCAAAACATGGAAAACTGCAATCGGGACAATGATTCCTAAACCCGGCAAGGACCATACTATCCCAACCAACTATAGGCCCATCAGCTTATTAAAATGCACAGGCAAACTTTTTGAAAGGATTATTAGCACACGTATAAAGACTCATTTAGAGAGCATTAATTTGTTCAACAAACATCAACGGGCTTATAGGAGCGGGAAAGAGGGCATAGAACATGCATATCGATTAACGGAAGATATTAGAACGGCAATAAGCAGACGCTGGGAAACTGGGGCCATATTCCTCGACGTTGAAAAAGCTTTTGATTCTGTATGGCACAATGGGCTCAGATACAAACTCAGAACACGCACAGAACTACCACAAAAAATAGTTAGACTTCTATCATCATTCTTAACACACAGAAATATAGCGGTTAAAATAAATGATGAAATTTCCTTAAAGCCGGTACCCCACAGGGGTCAGTCTTGAGTCCTCTCCTTTTTTTAATGTACGTAAACGATATACCTTTAGAGTCTACAAAAAATGTACAAGCTTCACAATTTGCAGACGACATGGGCATATGGACACTAGCAAACGGAAATAAATTAATTGAACTTAGACTGCAAAAACAACTCACAGAACTTGAAAAATGGTGTTCCAAATGGAGAATAAAACTAAATGCAAATAAAACACAGTTGGTAGTATTTGGGAACCTAACTCATAGATCAGAGCCAAAACTCACGTTATTTAACGAACCAATACAACAAAATAAAGAGCAACTCTATTAGGATTCACTCTAGATGAGAACTTCAGACTTAACAAGCATATTAAGAATATTTCAACTAAAGCTTTACAAAGAACCGCACTCCTAACGAGACTTCGGGGCACGGGGTGGGGGTAAACCCAAGCACCCTAATCAAATTATATAAACAATTCATTCGCCCAGTCATGGAATACGGGGCAATAGTTACTTCAAAATGCAGTCAAACAAACCTATGCAGAATGCAGCGGGCCCAAAACGAAGCACTTAGAAGAGCCCTTTTCGAAATAAGGTCAACACCTATTTCTGCCCTTCATTTGACTGCAGACGTCCCATACATCAAACAAAGGCTTCAAGAACTGGCGGACCGAACTTTAACCCGTATCAGTAACTCCAGTCTCATAACCGAACTAAATCTAAGAAAGTTACTCCTCAACAAGGACTAACCACCTAACACCCATTATTACTGAACTTGTATTTATTGAATATATGCATATTATTACATTGACTAACACCAAAATCAAAACATAGGTTAGCGGGCGCAAGCCCTAGATGACTCCTTGGGCGCTGATGAATGTCCTCGGGCGGTGTAGATACGCTTGTCGTGGCCGTAGTATAAGTTATCGAATAATTATCTCCTACAAACCTAACTAACACTCATTGTATACCGGCATTCGCCAAAAAAAAAAAAAAAAAAAAAAATTTGATAACATGTACACCATTATATATTGACTAACACCAAAATCAAAACATAGGATATCGGGCTCACGCCCTAGATGGCTCCTTGGGCGCTGATGGATGTCCTCGGGCGGCAATATACGCTTGTCGTGCCGTAGTATAAGCCGTCGAACAATTATCTTCTCCAAAATCAACTAACACTACTAAATTGACAACACTTCCTTTACAGAAATTGTGTATATATATTCAATATTTTTACAAAATATATTAAAAACAACCCAAAAAAATCACAAAAACCAAAAAAAAATATTCACTGTATATATATATATACATCCACATATACCATTGTCTACCATCGTACATATTTTTTCAACCAATACACTAGAACAAGCACATGAAGATGATTTCACTTACGCCCGCGCCCTGGGAACCCATTCAAACTGGGGGAAGACGCAATCATGTCTATAACAGGCACTGCCCGCCACCAATATAATCACAAATTCACTTTCAGAAGCTAGCGCTCTGTCATACACATTCCACTCAACTAACAACACCAACCAAGCGGGATCCGGCTTGAAAACCGACCTATCACTAGCTTGGGGTGGGGTGCAGGAACTACAGACCCATAAGTGGTCATAGCTCTCAACGAGTTAGGAACGACATATACCAAAATATGATCGTCCCTCTTGCCGCTCTGACATTTCTTCGGGAGCAGGACGGCTCACGGCCCAAGAACACACTGACATGAACTAAATGTATACATAATTTTAACAAAATAAAGGAATTACCAAAAAAAAAATAAAACCAAAAATAAATCTATTGAATGTAATCATGTAATCATATATATCTCTGTACAAACCATTCACATCGTCAACAATTAAAGTCTATCTTGTACATAATCTTCAGATTTACTTCACTTATCGGAACCCAAATAACTCTGCACATAAAATTGTCAGAGTCTTCACCTACGCCCGTGCCATGGAATATAGGGCGGCCCATCCAGAAACAACGAAATAAACAAAACATACTGTCTCTGCGCATTCGGCTATAGCAGAATAGCGGTATGATGGCGCATTGAATCACATTGAATCACACGCTCTGCCTTGCGGTTGGTTGTTTTTTTTAAACAACTAACAAACTAACACTATTTTAAAATTATAACACGGGCCCCGCTCCTTTTTCAGCGCACCAGATGACACGCTCAGCTCAACCATATATTAAAGGGACCCACCGGGTCACCCCTCACACCCCATATTAAAGCTCGTGGGCTCTTCCCCAAATAATCCATCCAATCAATTCAATCAAAGAAATAACATTAATTCATTATGTCCGCTTTTGCCGTGTTCGGACATGACTATTTTCTATGTGCTATATCTCCAACAACAACAAACCGTGGGGTGAAGGAGAAGATCACTCGATCTTTTCGACCATCCCGGGCGCTTCGCGCCCATCTACTCACTTTATTTATTGTTACCACTTGTCAAATGATCAGTATGACGATGGGGAAAATAAGAAAACATGCAACTGACACTGAAATAAACTGAGTTTGACAATATGTGATCCGCCATATCAAATCCAGTCGTAAGTCGGGATTTTTTTTACCCTGTGCATATATAAGAGAATGCATTGGCCTAACAATTTGTTATCATTTTTTTTTAAATGTTTCTTAAAATTTTTAGGACATAAAATAAAAAACATCCATTACCCTGCAGGGAGCCCAACACATATATAGAAGCATATAGAAGAGTGTCGTCTGCTCATGTTTGTCTGGGGCTCTGTATGGGTGAAATAATAAAGTTGTTAAAGAATACAAGAATTTTTTTTTTGAAATTGTAAAATATTGTTAGGCCAATGCATTCTCTTATATATGCGAGGCGACCTATGGTCGACTCGCATATATAAATTCAAATTCAAATTCAAATTGTTTATTTGGTATAGAATCCAATATTAGATTATTACCAACACATATAAAGAACATAACAAAAGGACATTTACATCAATACATGTATACATTCAAGTACATAAAGTGAAATTGTAGGTTCTACAATAGAATAGAGGTTTGGTGGATCTTACTGATATTAAGTACATGTTTGCCTATATTTTGATACCATCCCAATAGCAGGTTTCAGTTCGCAAGCTCATTCCTTTTTTTATACATTTTATAAACTCCCATCATACATATTTTCTTTATGGATGTGTCAACTTCATTTGGACTTAATATGAAAGTAACTTTTTCATCATCGCTGTAGTTATTAAATTCAGGAATATTAGACTGAATTTTATCAAGCATTGTCTTCCTCTCAACTTTTAGGGGCTTACAGTCTATAATAAAATGCTTTTCATCCTCCACTCCATTCTTACAGATAGGACAAATTCGATATTTTAGTTCAAGTTTTGATCTGCCCTTTTCAATTAATAACTGACTGTCACTAATCCTAATCTTAGTATACGTAGTTTTTACTTCATTATCTAAGTCAGCTAATAGGTAACTTTCACACTGATACAAATTTTTCAGTTTTCTATAAAACCTTAATTTGTTACCGTTGGGTTTATTCTCATCGTTAAATAGTTGTTTTTTCCAGAACTCGGTAAATCTGATTTGTAATTTCTTTTCAACTTCTCTAGATTCACCCCTGATAGTATAGTTATTACTATGTTTAACCGATTCACTACCTAAGTCTACTTTTTCCAATATTATTTTTATTTGATCACAAAAGCCCATCTCAAGTTTCTGATTTTTCCAAATAAGCCTTGTGTACTAATGACTCAGGGTTAGATTGAACCAAGTGGTTATGGTAGTTTAAGCTGTTCTTTATTCCAAAAATGTAGACAGGAAATATTCCTAATTCTCCAAAACAGGCCATATTGGTGGCAGATCTGTTAACACCAAGAACAAATTTCATGAATTTCATTTGATTTTTATCTGGGAGAAATGTACTTGCTCTTGTCTCAAAATCAGATGCTCTCCGAACAATATGGTCGGGAGTGGTCAGCTCCCCGCCATATAAGGATATGGGTTTAACACAACTATGGTACAGTTTTAATAATGTCATGGTGTTTTTCTTAGCCCCGTAGAATTTACTTCTTATACAAAATGAGGCTTTTGTGGCTTTCTTATCTAAGTATCCGAGCGCAGCCGACAACACCCAAGAGAATGCATTGGCACAGGGTAACAAAAATCACATATTGTCTTCCCTGACAGCGGTAATAATGCCTTTGATTTCGGATTTATTGCCACCACTTATTGAATTCATTGCATATACTGGCTGAACGATAGTCGAGTCGTGAGTCTAATAAACACCTATACATGTAAGTACTACACTCACGTTTGACTAAAACACATTGAAGCGAGCACATTGTAGACGAAGAGAGCAGTGTAGCGTTCTGGGTCGACAGGTTCACTGTGAAGTGACAGTGTTTTTATCCCAATGTCCACTGATTCATGAATGTGTTCTATTATCCTTGGTCCATTCATGTAATTCCTGAAAAGATCACACCATTCAGTGTATACATTGTTTATGACCATGGTTAATTCAGCCTGTACTCCCGAAAATCCACACATTATCTGCTTATAATAGAGCTTGTTTTCGATAGATAATATGCTGAGCATCGCCTCATTTTGAGTCGATAATGTTCTGAAATTAAGAACGTTGTAGTCATTTATCGACACATTAACACACTAGCCAACTCACGACTTTTCAGGTGTACGCTCTTTAACATGTGTTTTTACTGTGGCCCGCGCCATAAAACGAAATAACGGACATTACTCCGTTACCTGCATACTTCAGAATAAAATGATCACATTATGTACCCATTTAACATTATAGGTCGATTATGTACATATTAGCGCAAGGATATGCTGGTTAATTAATATCAAGTTTGGCGTCAATCGCCACATTTCCTTTTTGGTAGAAAATAATAATCAAGTTGATTAAATATAATTCCATTGTCGTAATGTGTGCCCCATGTGACAATTTCGATTGGAACATTATCCAGCTGTTGACTGCGATTGAGTGAGACACGGAGATTTGTCGCCCGCTCGATACCTGGAATGTCGCCAGACGGCCACCAGGTCGGAAGCGACGACAAACCTCCTTGTCTCACAAAAACAGTGGATGACAACAGTCTGTTGTGTTACACTGCAACTGAGTGCACACCTGTTTAATGGCATGCATAGTAACGTGCGCATGCATATTTTTTAATCCAGTCTCAGAGTTCATTTTATGTTGGAATCTTCGCTTTTTTTTTAGAAAATAAAATGTTCAAATTTTGGCTTAATTAATATCAGTCATTGGGTTCGTATTTTCCGGTTTTGCGGGTCGCATGGTGTGAATCGGTTTACATAAAGATGAGTAAAGCAATTTCGTTGCTGAGTATAGGCATGGGTCGAAATTGTCTGTTTTGTTTCAAATGAGTGTGCACATAAGAACAGCAACATATGGAACTAACAAGTGTTGGCCATGGACATGAGATTGACAACATACTGTTACGCCACATTAAGATATGCGTGTGGAGTCGGGGAAACGTATGGCCGAGAGGAAATAGTGAAATTATATAAACAGTAACGAGCGGCTATTTCAATGTTAGAGCTTAATACAAAAACGTATATACATGTATAACGTGTGTAATTTGTGAGTAATTTGCATCATAATATCTATTTATTTGTTCCACGGTATGCAGTATTGATATTAAATGGTCCAATAGGAACCGTATACGTCACAACGGATTCAACTCAGTCATAACACCATTTATGCACAACCCGTTGTAATTGCAAATTAAAAACAATAATTATGCAAAGGGCAAACACCACAGTTCGTGATTGTTACTAAATGGTGTAGTTTATAAATGAGCGTTTTTTGATACTCCTGGAGAGCATTGGGGTGCTACGCGCCCAAACTACTCTCTCTCTACCAACAGAGAGCTGTGAGGGGATCTCTGCAAGCTGGATATTATATTTACTGATCATCGCGGAGCGTTCAGCAACTTTGGAAATGCTACACTCGAGGGACACAAGTGATTAAGTTCAATTGGTCATGTAATAAACATATTATTACTACAATTAAGTGATCTTGAGTCTCCACATCTGATTCGGGATCTCACCATCTCAACTCGGCGTAATATGAAGACTCAGTTCACTGTGTAGTGATACACTCTAATTATCAATATATAACAGATCACTGTGTATTGATAATATATAATTATCAATATAATTATAACATATCGATGCACTGTATTGATAAACTCTAATTATCAATATACATGTATAACATATCGCTGCACTGTATTCATAATCTCTAATCATCAGTATATAACAGATCACTGCACTGTTTTGATAATCTATAATTAGCATATATATTTAACACGTTTCAGGTTGAGCTAGACGAGCGACGATTTGGTACAAGCTGAAGCTGTGACTGCCATGTTAGCTCGTGTAAATCCCATGTTCTACAAAAACCGGCGTACAACCTGTTCACTGTAAGGTGTAAATCGCATGTTCTACACAAACTGACTAATGTCATTAGACTGTAAGGCGTAAATCGCATGTTCTACACAAACTGACCAATGTCCTTTTGACTGTAAGGTGTGAATCGCATGTCCCACATAATCTGACTAATGTCCCTTTGACTGTAATGTGTAAATCCCATGTTCTACAGAAACTGACTAATGTACTTTTGACTGTAATGCGTATGTAGCATGTTCCACATAAACTGACTAATGTCCTTTTGACTGTAAGCTGTAAATCGCATGTTATACAGAAACTGACTAATGTCCCGTTGACTGTAATGTGTAAATCCCATGTTCCACATAAACTGACTAATGTCCTTTTGACTGTAATGTGTAAATCGCATGTTCTACAGAAACTGACCAATCTCCTTTTGATTGTAAGGTGTAAATCCCATGTTCTACAGAAACTGACTAATGTGCTTTTGACTGTAGGGTGTAAATCGCATGTTCCACATAGACTGACTAATGTCCCTTTGACTGTAAAGTGTAAATCGCATGTTCTACATAAACTGGCTAATGTCGTTTTGACTGTAAGGTGTAAATCGCATGTTCCATACAAACTGACTAATGTCCTTTTGACTGTAAGGTGTAAATCGCACGATCCACATAAACTGACTAATGTCCCTTTGACTGTAAGCTGTAAATCCCATGTAAACTCCTATTTCAAAATCAGTCGGGTTTCGTTCCGAAACAAAGCACTACATTCCAATTGATTGATCTTTATCACCAGCTGTGTCAGACACTCGACAAAGGCTTATACACTTGTTCAGTATTTTGTGATATCTCTAAAGCATTCGAGAGAGTCTGGCACGGGGAGTGGATTGCCAAAACTACCACGTATGGGATAACAGGGTCGCTTTCTAAGTGACTGGAGGACTATCTCACTAACAGGAAGCAAAGGGTCCGAATCAATAACACTTATACTGATTTTGAAACCATCACAGCGGGTGTTCCCCAAGGATAAATCCAAGGATAAATCCTTGGGCCTTTCCTATATACATTAATGACATACCAGATAACCTCACATCAACAGGTAGAATGCATGCTGGTAACACATGTCTCACAGCTTCTCACATCAATCTTACCATCCTACAATCAGAACTAAACGAGGACCTCAAAACTGGTTAGTTTCGTTCAATCCAATGAAAACCAAGGCGATATCCTTCTCATTCGTGCCTCAAGATAATTCCCCAGATTTAATATTCCAGGACGAAACTATTTCATTTAACGAATCGCATAAGCACCTTGGCCTTGAATATCAATCAAATTTAAAATGGAACAAACAAATAGCATACATAGCAAACAAAGCTGCTCTAGACTATCACAATTGAGGAAATTAAAAAACGATCTCGGTAGAAAGACACTCGAAACAATTTGAAATGCTTATATCCTTCCTATTTTGATTATGCTGACGTCGTATGGGATTCAGCACCCGATTACTTATTGGAAAAACTCGACCGAATACATAAAGACGCCGCTAGAATCGTAACCAGCCTAAATCGTTAAATCGTTCAGTATCACTTAACAAATTATGGCTTGAGGTAGGTTGGCGGACAATACTAGGCGTTGGCAACATAGCCATTTGCAAGCAATTTACAGAATTATCAATGAAGACGCCCCGTTGTATCTGACATATCTCCTATCGGCACGCTCCAGAGAACGATCGGATTATAATCTTAGATTTCCAAATAAATTTTATTCCTATTTCGCTAAATACTGAGCATTTTAAACAGTCATTTCTCCCATCTGTTGTTCTAGAATGGAACAAATTACCTGTGTATATAATCAATGCAACCTCCATTTCCGATTTCAAAGCCAATTTAGGGATTATAGACCCAATAATAAAACCACCCTCTTATTTGTATACAGGAAAAAGGAAAATTAATACAATACACTGTAAAATTCGGAATCAGTGTAGTGATCTCCTTTCGGATATGTTTGATAATCACATATCAGATTCGCCTATATGCCCCTGTAACTTAGACATTGAAGACGCCAATCACTATTTTCATGTTTGCCTTTTATTTGTAGATCAGAGAATTGACTTTTACGGAAATTTAAGTATTAATGGCTTTCAATCATTAGAAGCAAATCATTTCTTATATGGGGTAAAAGGTATATCAAATCACAAGAGCACTACTCTTTTCCGAATTACTCAATCTTTTATAGCTAAAACAGAGCGTTTTGAACAAACCCATGTATGGTAAATTTCGCTATTCATCTTTCAACTCACTGAGTTCTAGGGTTTTCTACATAACCGAGATTTGAATACAGATGGAAACCCGACATCCACAGCACACACACTCTGCACTCTTCTTTATAAACAGTTTGCTATATCTGCTATGTATTTTTATGTATGTTCCGTGATTGTATTAGGAGAGGGGCAAGTTTGTAAGTTTTGTAACTTGTGCCCTGATCCCTATGTATATTTTTTATTTATACATTAAAATATGTTTAAAGTAAAGTAAAGCTGTAAATCCCATGTTCTACAGAAAATGGCTGTACACATTTAATTATCTCCATACATTTATTAAGGGAGTGAGAAATAAATGAATTGAATTGAGTTGCTAGTGTCCTTTTGACTGTAAGGTGTAAATCGCATGATTCACATAAACTGACTAATGTCCTTTTGACTGTAAGGTGTAAATCCCATGTTCTATATAAACTGGCTAATGTCCTTTTGACTGTAAGATGGCGTCATAATATTTGAATGCAATGATAGACTGCTTGTGCACAGGAAAGGTAACAATTATTGTGTCATGGAATCATGTAATCCATCATAATGCGATGCATTTATATCAGATATGCTATCAATAATGGAAAATAACAACATCAGCAACTGGGGGCCTGCTGCAGGGGGCTCTGTGGCATAAGTTAAACACTGCACACATCAAATCTAAACTGCTAAGATTTGTGACGTGAACCAAATAATGTTTCTTCATAAAATGTATAAATAGAACACAATTAATATTACCCTTGCCTTTCTGTATGTATTGTCTCATTTTATAATAAACAAAACATATATATATTGTGATAGAATATACCTCAATGCACTGCTTGCAAGTTTCCTATGTAATTTCAAAGTGGGTCCATAATCAGCCGCGGCTATGTCTCTACTTCCCTCAGTGACAATATCAACTGAAACATGAAGGATGTTAGTAAACACATATCATATAGAGCGTACACCTGCAAAGTAGTGAGTTGGCTTACTTCTGTTATTGTAAGCAGATATTCTAAGCAGATATTGTGTGGGTTTTCGGGAGGACAGGTTGAAAATATAGTACACAGTAATAAGCGAAAAACTTAATATAACTATAACATTGGGCCATTGAAGATGGTTGTGTTTATGTCACTATATAGGACCGGTCTATCGCGCACAATTCGACAGCAAATGTCTTAATTTCTAGTTCATGTTAGTAGCATTACCCAACAAACCGGCCAAAACCGGCCAAATAAAGCTTCAACAGCCTAAAATATCTTCGGTCTGTCTCAATAGAACCATACAAATATGGATATCATTGGAACCGGCTCCTTGACCACATTGTGATAGTTACAGTTATACCCTGTGCCAATGCATTCTCTTATATATGCGAGTCGACCATAGGTCGCCTCGCATATATAAGAGAATGCTTTGGCCTAAAAAAATTATCTTTTTTTAACACTTTTTACCATCTTTTCTTACATTCTTTAACAATTTTATAATTTTTAATGTGTTAAGCCAATGCATTCTCTTATATATGCGAGGCGACCTATGGTCGACTCGCATATATAAGAGAATGCATTGGCACAGGGACCTTCTGTTGGGTAAAGGGTTAATGAACAATTGTAGTCTCAACGTGGATATAACTACTGTGTGAATGACAATTTCTATCTAGCTGTTGTCTGTCATGATTTTGTGACTCTCGTGTATGTTTATTTGCGCGTACTCAATGTCTCTATATATTTTTTCCTGGTGGAAGCTGACCCATACAGCAACACTAACAGCAATTTGAGTCATCGTTTGGCGTAGATGTACGCCATCGTTTATGTTGGTATAACGTCAATGTCAGTCCAACAAATTGTCAATAATTAAATCTGTTTCATTATGACCTTGACAATGTGGTGTAATACAATAACGATAACGAATATTATATGATATTTTATATTTTGCAAACCCCGTTAAGTTCATAAGAGATTGGGTTGGCTGATTAATTACATATTGAACTTACATGAATGTATGTAAGGTCTTCCAGCAAAGTCAGCCTTTCTTTTCACCAGTGCCTCAAGTACCACATCAATTCTGTTGAGAGTCAGAATATTAAGCGGCCCTACAATATAATGGTTAATAAAGAATATCAGTTTGAGTGATAGCATCTAGCTATATCACACACGTGCGATATTGCTATTCCGTTTCTGTGTTAATCGGTAACTTCTTAAATAATTATTTTTATATCCGTCCGTCTAGGACACCCGCATGTTACCTGTAAACTCCGCTCATAACTATATATATGTACAATATGAGCTGAATTGCTAATTGCATATGGTGACGAATTTGAGATCCATCTATCACATAACCACATTTAGCAATGAAAAAAGATCACAAAACGGCTGGGGTTAAACAAAATAATATTGATTTCCTTATCACAACCAAAAAAGGAGTGAAGACACATTCAAGACAAATTAGAGTTCCAGTGCACTGAATATGTTAATCAAAATGTTATTTATTCTATACTAGCTATGGTGATTGGTGATCAAACTGAATTACATATCGTGTTCTTTGTTCTATGCCGGCAATGTGATTGGTGATCAAACTAAATTACATATATTGTTATTTGTTCTATGATAGCTGTGTTGTTTGGTGGACAAACTGAATTACATATAATGTTATTTGTTCTACACTAGTTATGGTGATTGGTGATCAAACTGGATTACATATCGTGTTCTTTGTTCTATGCTAGCTATGGTGATTGGTGGTCAAACTGAATTGCATATCGTGTTCTTTGTTCTATGCTGGCAATGTGATTGGTGATAACACTAAATTAAATATATTGTTCATTGTTCTATGCTGGCAATGTGATTGGTGATCAAACTAAATTACATATATTGTTATTTGTTCTATGCTAGCTGTGTTGTTTGGTGGTCATACTGAATTACCTATACTGTTATTAGTTCTATGCTAGCTATGACATTTGGTGCTCAAACTGAATTACATATGATGTTCTTTGTGCTATGCATGCTAAGATGTTTGGTGGTCAAACTGAATTACATGTGATGTTCCCTGTTTGTGCAGCTATGATGTTTGGTGGTCAAACTGAATTACATGTGATGTTCCATGTTTGTGCAGCTATGATGTTTGGTGGTCAAACTGAATTACATGTGATGTTCCATGTTTGTGCAGCTATGATGTTTGGTGGTCAAACTGAATTACATGTGATGTTCCATGTTTGTGCAGCTATGATGTTTGGTGGTCAAACTGAATTACATGTGATGTTCCATGTTTGTGCAGCTATGATGTTTGGTGGTCACACATGTAGATGATATCTAATGAGACGCAATTTTATATGGAATTTTATAATGTATTAACAGAGTGCACTATATACGATTCTAGCCGAGCTTTATCGATGTTAGTAACATTTTGACGAACTTGAGATCCATTTTATCACATAATCACATTTAGCAAGGAAATATTAACATAAAACGGCTGGGTTAAACAAATAATATTGATTTCCTGTTCACAACCAAAAAGGGAGTGAAGACACATTCAAGACAAATTATAGTTCCATTTTAAATGTTGCTTTTCATGTTGGCAAAATTGTTCAACCACCTTATCACTCACGTTTATCTAACATTTAACACTAAATAACTGCAAAGCAAATCGAATACCATAAGTATATGCTAAGTTACATAACAAGTTCCAGCATTGACATTGACACCATTGCACTATCATTGCATCACTGTGCGTGCCGGTAATAAAAGTGTGTCTTATTAAAAATATGAGGCCGGACTTAGGGGCTAATTATGTAATCAAATTACATAGGTGTGTAGTTATTCTATGGTAGCTATGATGTTTGGTGGTCAAGATGAATTAAATAAGATGTTCTTCACGCAAAGTGAAGACGTTAAGATCCATTATTTGTTGTGATATTGTGTTTTGCCGAAACCAAACGAGTTGGACAAAGGCCATTAACTGTACGGTACATTAAAGAACATATGAATTATAAAATAGCTAAGCTGCCGCAACGTTGGGATATATGGAAAACATGTATTATTTTAAACGATGAGATAATCCTACTAGCTCAATTAATTCCTATGATAATTAACAATACAATATGGCGTAAAATAGAAGCAATTTAATGCATAGTCGTATTTGACGCTCTAGACTACAAACATGTATCAACGTCCACGTCATTTGGAAGCACATTATTACCGACTTACCAACTTTTAATGTTAGCACTGGGCCACAATCCTTTGACAATTTCTCTGCCAAAACGTACATTGTCTGTTTCCGGAGTGCTGCGAAAGTGGATATGGAAAATAAATTATTTCCAAGCGTTGCGACATCAATTGAATACACTTTAGAAGAAATTAAGTTGGGCAGAACTTATCAACATACTCATACATTTACAAATGTGAGATGCACGTTTTCGAATGGTCGGTGTGCTTTTTGTGGTGATCATATCTATGGTTACTCGTAACAACGCGAGAATATATCCCTATTAACCGTACTTATATATCAAACAACGGTACGATTGAGGCGATTACGCAACTCCTGGCAGCGCAGTACGGTATTTTACCTCGGATCAGCGATCGACGCTTGGTGAATCGAAAACTAAAATTAGCAGCTCTGGGTCAATCAGAATGCGTGTTTCAGCGACCAATATTAAACATGAATTAGAATTTAACATAAACCATGGTTGTTTCGAGGACATGTAAGTCCGTGGATGAGTCGAGTCGGATAAATTATATATTACACACCCTATTAAATAAAGTGCAAAAAACAAACATCATCAAGTGTTATGTTTCTAAAGAATAAATATCTCTGGTCATAGCTGGCCATGCAAGACTATACATATATTTGAAAAACGGCAATCTAATTTCATGAAATCCGTGCATGCTGTTTCACATCCTCTATAGACGAAAAGACAATTCAAACTCGCTATGAATTATGGATATCCTAATATGTCATCTTACCTAGAAGATGCCCTAGCAATGGCCAGCCGAATGGTGATGGCGGAAGCTTATATCGCCATCTCTGGATGAGGTAGTATACCAGATAGCCGGCGATTAACCCCACCAGGACAGATTGGACGGTCGATAGTTGAACTAAGTTCGATAGAGCAGTCATCCTTCATGTGTGTCAACTGAAAGTAAATAATATAACCACGGTCGATATGTGAAACAACTATGTTAGAACTTACATTCTTCCTTTGAGTAGCACCTGGAAATATGGAAATATAACTGATGCCATTAGCTTGTAGCTATAACCATGCATGGCATTAGCTTTTAGCTATACTCAGTGCATGTTATTAGCTTGTGACTGTAAACAGTGCATGCTATTAGCTTGTAAATATAAGCAGTACATGATACTAGCTTTTAAACATAATCTGTGTTTGCTATTAGCTTGTAACTATAAACGGTGTATGCCATTAGCTTGTAACTATAAACAGTGCATGATGTTAGCTTGTACATATAATCAGTACATGCTATTAGCTTGTAAACATAATCGGTGTTGGTATTAGCTTGTAACTACAAACGGTATGACATTAGCTTGTAACTATACACAGTGCATGCTAATAGCTTATAACTATAATCAGTGCATGACATTAGCTTGTACCTATACTCAGTGCATGTTACTATATTTTAACTATAATCCTATAATCAGTGCATTCTTTTATATTAAAACTATAATAGTTGCATGTGATTAGCTTGTAACTATAATCGTTGCATGCGATTAGCATGTAACTATAATCAGTGCATGCTATTAGCTTGTTCAACATATGCTGTATATAATATGCCTCACATTATCAAATATATTGACGCATCCAAGAACGTTTACTTTTTGAGTTCCAATTCATTTTCTAATTGGACATGATATCAACAGGAAGTAGACACACACAATTTGATCCGATTGCCCAAACTTCCCTGGGTCGATTTATCTGTATAATTTTTGCCGTCTCAAAATTGGATTTATAGATTACATATATACCCCTCGGTCGTTATATGATACAACCCATGCATACGGTATGTGTTTAATGTGATTATATATTTGGATACCTCTAGTTGTGTGCGTTTGATCTCTGGATCCGGGTTTCAATTTTACAATAAAAATCACAACACTCCCAGTGTGATAACTATGCGGACAATTGATAAGTCTGTTAACCCATCCCCGTTGAGAAGCACATGGAGACATAGATTAACTCTGTTTTCTTACATGTATATTCATTATTGACAAAACAGTTACAGTTATTTGTCAACAAACATCGCTAATCGTGTAGTAAGTTCAAATAATTAAGTCTGGATATGGTATTCAGAATATGTTTTAAATGCTTTGACGTTTTTCGAATGTTTAACATAAAGTTGTGATTGAAATTTGGTATCGTAATGAACTAATTTGACTGTTATCGGTAATTATACTGTTTACACATCAATGGTTTGACATGCGGCATTTCATTATTGGAGAGCAATTGTAATAACTAAGATCAGAAAACAAACAATATGTTTGTTCATGTACATGTATTTATTGTTGATAGTTGTTTTCGGAATTGTGTGTTATTTCGCACGAACCCACATCGAATGCATTGAGTCCATTTAACGAAAATAATTGTACAATCCAAGATATAAAATACCGAATGTGTAACACTACATGTATATGTACCTGTATGTTTATGTCCAGTATCGAAAACTCCACCAGCTGCAAATGTATAACCTTAGCATGAACAAGACATCACTACCCACATAACACACAGTATATATAGTGGAACATACAGAGACGTACAAGGTCTGCATATCAGTAACTAAAATTAAGTTATATATCAAAGCATGCACTCGAATTACGTGACAGTGTTTATCTAAAGCAAATAGCATGATGCGACTCCCAGTCATTTTACAAGGCAGAGCGATTTCACACGTAGAAAGTTTCAAGGATATTTATATTATTGTTATACTAAGGGTCGGGTGCACCACATGTCTCGTTGTTGAGTTATTTTGTGGCGCAGAAAACGTGTTTCCAAAAAATTAAGCAGCCGTTTGACAGTACAATAAGAATACATTTTCAGGACAGGTCACCCAAATATACCACTTCAGCATTTATAACATAAGGACAGGCCACCCAATATATCACTGCATCTTTTATAACATAAGGACAGGCCACCCAAATATACCACATCATCATTTATATCACCAAGGCAGGCAACCCAAATATACCACATCATCATTTATATCACCAAGGCACGCCACCCAAATATGCCACATCATAATTTATATCACCAAGGCAGGCAACCCAAATATACCACATCATCATTTATATCACCAAGGCAGGCAACCCAAATATACCAAATCATAATTTATATCACCAAGGCAGGCAACCCAAATATACCACATCATCATTTATATCACCAAGGCACGCCACCCAAATATACCACTACATCATTTATATCACCAAGGCAGGCAACCCAAATATACCACTGCATCATTTATATCACCAAGGCACGCCACCCAAATATACCACTACGTCATTTATATCACCAAGGCACGCCACCCAAATATACAACTTCATCATTTATATCACCAAGGCAGGCAACCCAAATATACCACTGCATCATTTATATCACCAAGGCACGCCACCCAAACATACCACTTCATCATTTATATCACCAAGGCACGCCACTCAAATATACCACTTCATCATTTATATCACCAAGGCACGCCACCCAAATATATCACTTAATCATTTATATCACCAAGGCACGCCACTCAAATATATCACTTCATCATATATATCACCAAGGCACGCCACTCAAATATATCACTTCATCATTTATATCACCAAGGCACTCGATTTTGCTTTGGGATTATTTCAGAATAAAATAAGTTCAACATGAGCATAATGTGAATATTTTGGTCAAATGTAAATCTATTCGCACAATGCTATGTTGCTGGTCCTACCGTATCATCACATCGACAAATCGCCATATCAACATGCTCACAGGGACAGGGGTGAGCGAGGGGATGTATCACCCCAATGAGGACCATAATTTCAAATAGTTTTCAAATCATTACTCAAATTCCAATAGTTGTACTTATACATATGCATTTAGTTCCTCTCATATCAATATATTAATCAGTTTATTTCAATGTGTCCTGCAAGGTAGCAATATAATGTCAATATTACAAGTTAATACAGTAATTTGAGTAAATAAATTCCAGTAATGTTCATTACCTGAACACATGTATGAAATTGAAAGCAAAGTAAAGCATTTCCTTCACTTTTCAGACTGGTATGTTATACCAACCATAGCTTCATGGTCACTGGTCTATTATTAATGTCAAATATCCAGATGGTTCTGATGACAGCTTTAACAATATAATAACCACTCCGAATGCATACGTGTTGCCATTGTGTGAGTTATAACTTTCAACTCCTTGGAATTTGAATGCATGTGTTTAAACTCGTATTCGTTCCTCAACCATACTCTGATTAATATCATGTATAATTTACTGTATGCACAGCGTATTCAATACATAAAACATAGATAAATGCTATGTCATTCGTGTTACATAGAAACCCAAATTATTAAGCTATTCAGTCGGTATTGGAATTTTGCATTACTCAAAACCAAATCCTATATAGTTGGAAATGTTATTAGACAAATCCTATATAGTTGGAAATGTTATTAGACAAATCCTATATAGTTGGAAATGTTATTAGACAAATCCTATATAGTTGGAAATGTTACTAGACAAATCCTATATAGTTGGAAATGTTATTAGACAAATCCTATATAGTTGGACATTGTATGGTATCATCCCAATTGGAGCTCTATGGCAACGTCTCTGCATACTCAAAACATTTGTATCCTCACATCATTACAAACGATGCGAAAATGGATGCCCAAGACGGTCAGTGATATTTGTCCGAGACATTATTCATGTTCACAGCAATTTCGCAAACTAATAATAATTGAGATCCGTGAAAATATATCGCCAGTGGCATCAAATAGGGAATTTTAGCAAAGAATTGTAAACTCGCATATAAAACAAATCGGACGAAGATTCCGGTTCTCTGTCGATATGTTCCGATTGGTTTGCATTTTGAATCGTGGTGGCTCTGGTTCTCTATCGGTGGGCATATTGGTTTGTATTAACCAATAATAGCACATATGTAAAGCCATATTGATGTTCGAACAACAACACGAGATAGTGTTGTGTTCATATTACATAACAGCAGTTATCTGCTCAGAATGATGTCACACCGTTCTCTTGAAAAGTCAGGCCATTCAAAATTTTACTGAGAACACACCGGTATGTTCTATTTGTGTGTAAATATGACGTTCATATATCTCTTTCCAGCGTGTATGCATTGATTCAAAGGTTGAAAATAACAATTGTGAGCCAGAGGAATCATACATGCTGGCTTCTGTTAATAATCGGGATATATTTTGTTTTCTTAATTTTGATATCAGCATTATCAAGTCAAATTTGAGCGATTACCTTTGGTTGGCGTCCGTCGTCCGTCTGTGTGGCCATCAAACTAATTATAAACACGGTCCTCGAATGTCTTTTTCTTTTGTTCCTGTTCGGTCGATTTGTTTGTTCCAGGTAGAAGCTTACACGATATCGCTAGCTCAATCTCAGCCAATGCACCAACATCAACATATAAGGATGCCACAAAAAGACGATTGTTCTACACGTCAATTGAGTAAATAATTTAATCTAGTACAAAATGAATAAGTATCAAGTGATTAAGGCCCACACATGTGCAAAAACAATTAAACAGCTATGCAACTTGTATAATCAAATAACAATGGGTTGTATAGAATGAATACTAAGAAGATTATGCAGACATTGTATAAGACGAACTATCATAACTTATAACGAAACGCGTATTAACTTTGGTCTAATTCATCACGTATCCGCCGATTTGTTGACATGCTGTGCGCACACATAATATTTGTAAAATACTGATCAGATTGATATGTGCATGTGAGTCAGATATGTCAATATAATTATTCGTGATAAAAGACGTTTTGTCGAGATAGAATGGATAATAGCATTATTGTGCAGACATCGTATAGTGGTACTTGGATACATTAGAAAACTTGTCAGGCATTCTTTTGCAGGTATTCCGGTATAGAAAGCTACAAGGTTCCATAAGCTGAATTGAAACATGCCTATAAAATTAGTTTTGGTAAATATGCATGTTGTTGTTCATATTCTGACACCATATGCGTTTCCTTGAGAACATTCCTGCATGCACAACATTTCGGGCAAAACTTACCAGTGTACGAACGTACATGTACCCTAAGACGAACCTATAATACCTTATGAAGAAATGTGTGGTAACTCCGGTCTAATTCCCCATTACATCAGGACTCACCAGACATCAGACAAATTGTACGTTCAGCATGAATTGTGCTGTCAAGCGAGTTCCGAAATATTAACATCACACGCTGCATTGGTCAAATTGGTCGATTACAGTTGTAAGTGTCTCGTTTAATCCCGCCATGACTGGAGTTTCCTGTGATTTTGTGAAAATCCTCTGCCAGTGCATTATCTTTTATATGTGAGTGTCCCATTCCAAGCCTCGCATATTATACAATAATACATCGGCCTAACAATCGTTACATTGACCTTGTAAGCCACACATTCTCTTACATATAGGAGACTCGTATATATAAAATAATGCACTGTCACCTGGTCTTAAATGCTGCATCGGCGGTTATTTGCCTCGACCATTTATGTCAAATTGGCCAAGTACAGTTGTAAATGTTTGGGTTAATAGCTGCTATTTATATCGCCCCTGCTCAAGTTTGCAATGTGCGGCCCACATGATATGACAATATGAGTTATCCCCACGTATCTCACACAAATGTTATGTGTATTCGTGTATCTGACAATATTATTCCAAATGAGAAAACTGTATTTCATGGCAGGAAATGTTGCATGCGTATGAATGGATGTACGGGACGAACATAATATATTCAGGGCATATAGTTAACACCCTTTCTTATACAATTGGATGTGGTGTCTAATTTTGAAGTTCCACCCATAGCACGTGGGCTGCAGGGTAATAGCATTGTTATTCATTGGCACTGATTGGTTTTGAAAATATTAACCACTCCTTAGCCGTAACATATGCTCGCCAAAGCAATATTTTATCTCATCAGTATAACATGTATAAATAGGAGAGTAAACGGAATGGTTTAGTGGGTCACCCTCCCAAAAATAGTCACAGCTGATTATTTTGCTTATATACCACACTTTGTGTACTGTAGTCAGACCAAGCTTTTTCCGCAATTTCTTGGCATTTTGAAATGGATTTTCTCAAAATCTGCCAGCAACTTCTTTGTGGAATTTGGTACAAGCGATTATTGTGACACATTACTTAACAACCATCGACCCATTGGACATTATAACCTCATTTACTTTACTTTTATCACATGAACATTATTTAAATTATCAGATACCAAGAACTTCTTTAATATATTTTTTTCAAAATTGCAGTTCATATATCCATAATATCGTATCTCAAGATCATGAAAGGGGTCTTAATTATTCTTGAATCGTGAAATTTAATAATTATTTTCAGTCAGAAAGGCAGGTGCCGTTCATAATTTCATATATTTATGAATTTCATGTCATGGCTGTTGATCAATACAAAATTGGGCTGATATGATTCATGGGTCATGGGTTTATAATCAAGTTAAAGCTGACCACCATATCTCTTGAGACTGTGGTCCAATTCCAGTATATTTCTCCCTGAATCAGTGGAACACACTGCATGTCAACATTTGGTTTCACTCTTCGTTATAATATATGGCGGTATGGGGCTATATTATGCAAATTACCAATCGAACTCAACATTATGATGGAAATAAAGCCACCGATCATAGTGCCAAGACAATAGGCTATTTGGTGATTTGAGATTTGTGTGAAATTATTAATTATTCTAGGAGTTCTTGGGACAACAAACTAAATAATATTTTCAACTACTTAAATGTATTGCAATCCATTTGTTGTTGTCGCTTGGTAATGGCTCATATTATATATGAATGATGCATAATAGAAAATGATGCTATGGGAAACTCAAAATTGTTTCCCTGATAGACACAGAGAAATTCTTTGTTGAAAATATCTTGCCATTTTTGGCTGAATTTATGCAATTAATGACATCTCTAATCGACCCCAATACAATACTACCTTAATATGCTATATGCCAAATGTATTCTACAATTATGTTATAACAGAATACATTGACATTTTCAATTATTCATTTACAGGGGTGTTCCGATTATAAATGGAAACGGCAGTAAATACATCATATAACACAAGAGGACAATGATTCATATACATAGAGTTATCTCCCATATACATACGTGGGAAATGTACGGTCAGTTGTTCTTATTATCTGATGTATTCATATACTTACGTGGGCAATGTACGGTCAGTTGTTCTTATTATCTGATGTATTCATATACATACGTGGGCAATGTACGGTCAGTTGTTCTTATTATCTGATGTATTCATATACATACGTGGGCAATGTACGGTCAGTTGTCCTTAGTATCTGATGTATTCATGATGGAACTACTAGGCAGTGAGTCATTAGTATATAAAGGGTTAATTATCTCGCAATGAGGGCAAGCATATCACAGAGTTATCTCCCATATTAAATAGAAGAACATATTTTTCATAAAGTATACAAAATATTAAATAGAAGACAACCATACATTTTAACTATGCTTATGTCTAACTACTCGACCAAATGACATTGACAACCAGTAACTACATTTATGTGGAACTACTCGCCCAGGGGATAACATTAACATTAACTACATGTGTGAGACCATAACCTTTAACTACATGTGTGTGACTACACTGTATAATTAATAGATACATGTGTATGCCTTATATTGTTATCGATTGTTTAAACATTTACATAACTGATGAATTACCAACCGTTCTACTAACCTAACTATTTTTTTGTTGACATGTAGATAGCCGCGTGTTCATTCCTTCTAGTTGTCAGTCGGCCTATCACGCTGACTATGTATCTGCCTGCTCTGTGGGCCGGCGTAGCGTTGGGTACATTGTCCTACGTTATCAGGTCAGACATCACTACTACTGCTACTGTCCACATCAATAATATGTATAAGATAATGATGATAATCTTATGCGCCGCAGGCGCCCCTCGATCATTAGAGTATAGAGATTAGTATACCCGCCCACCACCCATAGTATCTTATGCGCCGCAGGCGCTGCATGACTACTGCTACTGTCCACATAAATACTATGCATACTATAATGATGATAATCTTATGCGCCGCAGGCGCCCCTCGACCATTAGAGTATAGAGTTTTGTATACCCGCCCACCACCCCATCCCACCACCCATAGTATCTTATGCGCCGCAGGCGCTGCATGTCTATTGCTACTGTCCACATTAATAATATGTATAAGATAATGGTGATAATCTTATGCGCCGCAGGCGCCCCTCATTAGAGTATAGAGTTTAGTATACCCGCCCACCACCCCATCCCACCACCCATAGTACCTTATGCGCCGCAGGCGCTGTATGACTACTGCTACTGCCCACATAAATAATATGTATAAGATAATGATGATAACCTCGGTCATTAGAGTATAGAGTTTAGTATACATATTATTTATGTGGGCAGTAGCATTAGTCTCCAGCGCCTGCGGCGCATGGGATACTATGGGAGGTAGGTTCAGTCTGATTCCTCGAGTAAATACTTTAATGATCTAGGGGCGCCTGTGGCGCATAATATACTATGGGTGGCGGGATGGGGTGGTGGGCGGGCCACCTTATACATGTTATTTATGTGGGCAGTAGCATTAGTCTCCAGCGCCTGCGGCGCATGGGATACTATGGAAGGTAGGTTCAGTCTGCTTCCTCGAGTAAATACTTTAATGATCTAGGGGCGCCTGTGGCGCATAATATACTATGGGTGGCGGGATTGGGTGGTGGGCGGGCCACCTTATACATATTATTTATGTGGGCAGTAGCATTAGTCTCCAGCGCCTGCGGCGCACATGCTACTATGGGAGGTGGGTCCAGTTTGCTTCCTCGAGTAAATACTTTAATGATCTAGGGGCGCCTGTGGCGCATAATATACTATGGGTGGCGGGATGGGGTGGTGGGCGGGCCACCTTATACATGTTATTTATGTGGGCAGTATCATTAGTCTCCAGCGCCTGCGGCGCATGGGATACTATGGGAGGTAGGTTCAGTCTGCTTCCTCGAGTAAATACTTTAATGATCTAGGGGCGCCTGTGGCGCATAATATACTATGGGTGGCGGGATTGGGTGGTGGGCGGGCCACCTTATACATATTATTTATGTGGGCAGTAGCATTAGTCTCCAGCGCCTGCGGCGCACATGCTACTATGGGAGGTGGGTCCAGTTTGCTTCCTCGAGTAAATACTCTAATGATCTAGGGGCGCCTGTGGCGCATAGTATACTATGGGTGGCGGGATGGGGTGGTGGGCGGGCCACCTTATACATGTTATTTATGTGGGCAGTATCATTAGTCTCCAGCGCCTGCGGCGCATAGGATACTATGGGAGGTGGGTCCAGTCTGCTTCCTCGAGTAAATACTCTAATGATCTAGGGGCGCCTGTGGCGCATAATATACTATAGGTGGCGGGATGGGGTGGTGGGCGGGCCACCTTATACATGTTATTTATGTGGGCAGTAGCATTAGTCTCCAGCGCCTGCGGCGCATAGGATACTATGGGAGGTGGGTCCAGTCTGCTTCCTCGAGTAAATACTCTAATGATCTAGGGGCGCCTGTGGCGCATACTATACTATGGGTGGCGGGATGGAGTGGTGGGCGGGCCACCTTATACATATCGGTGCACAATCGATTCCTAATGTCCTTGTAAATATCAGTTATAAATATGGATTTTATGGATGTTGGAATGTGCGTTGTGAATTTCCACAGCTCATGTACTAGTTTATCCCGACAAACAAACGTTTATGTATGTTTAATCACATTTAAAACAAAATCGCTTTGAGTTAGAGACTTGGTTGGTGACGTACTGTCCTGGCCCTTGTCACTCTGACGGCGCCAATAAATGCTGCACTATTATACACTTCATTGTGAACGTGGCCAGCAAGATAACTTATTAACTATTATAATAATCCATCAATAATCAAAGACACGACGATGTACGTGTATATTTTCATGTTTTCTTCCACAACTCTCTATAGGAATTGCGGGAATATATCACTTGTGGTTTGAAGAGAGCCGTCTAGAATAACATGGCAAGGACAGGTATATCAATTACCACTGATATGTACAACAAAGCACTCTCACCTAATATATGCGAGGATAGGGGTAACTACTTACATCAATTACCGCTGATATGTACAACAAAGCACTGTCAACCAATATCTGAGGATAGGGGTAACTACTTAAATCAATTACCGCTGATATGTACAACAAAGCACTGTCAACTAATATATACGATGATAGGGGTAACTACTTACATAAAATACCGCTGATATGTACAACAAAGCACCGACAACTAATATCTGCGAGGATAGGGGTAACTACTTACTTCAATTATCGCTGATATGTACAACAAAGCACTATCAACTAATATCTACGATGATAGGGGTAACTACTTACATAAAATACCGCTGATATGTACAACAAAGCACTGACAACTAATATATGCGATGATAGGGGTAACTACTTACATTAAAATACCGCTGATATGTACAACCAAGCACTGACAACTAATATCTGCGAAGATAGGGGTAACTACTTACTTCAAGTATCGCTGATATGTACAACAAAGCACTGTCAACTAATATCCGCAAGGGTATGGGTAACTACTTAAATCAATTACCACTGACATGCACAACACAGCACTGTCAACTAATATCTGCGAGGATAGGGGTATACACAAGTATGTCTCATATGAAGCACAGACAAACAAACAGTGTGTCTCCTATGAAGCCAAACAATCAAAAACAACATGTGTGTCAACATGGTGACTTTATCGACAACAATACTAGATGAAGAGTAGACAACATCACAGAGTTATTTGTCACAATTAATAAACATTGGCAGAACAAAAACTCCACAACTATATATACATAAGACCGTACACAGAATAACAACCATACCCACACAACTGATACATTCAGAAAGAGAGACAACTGACACTAGCAGTCTGCACCAAAATAAATGCCCTCAAGACGAGCGATTTTGTACATTTATTTGAATTGAATCATAAATGAGCATGAATTGATGTTGTTGTTAGTATGATCTCTTTGAAAATATACAGGAAATGGTCGGAGGTTTCAATGTGGTCATAGGATTTTGACCGCGAAAAAACAATCAGCAAACTGCATTACGAATTATGATTGTGTTATGTCATAGTTACATTAACATTATTTATTCAATTCAATGGAAACCATGGAGTGACTAATCTATTAATGCATTTAATAGTAACCCAAATTAGTATTATCTTCTTTCTGTAACCCTTTAGATAGCCCCACTTACACTGCAACAAAGAGCACTCCTCTGCGCATGCTTCAATCTGTGTGAGGTTCCATGTGGGTTAAACAGTAAACGTTATATATCGCATCGACTTTGATAATGTTTATTCATATAAGGTATGCTAATCTACTCATTAATCAAAACAATAATGGTGTTTCGCATCAAAAGCAACACTAGCATTTACATGCAGCTGGACATTATTACAAACATACAACAAAAGTATGCATACATGCTAGAATATGCATGTTTATTTGTAGTATAATTCTAATAATAATTACGGACCGAAAAACATTATTCTGGCACCGATGCGATAAATACTCAACCATTCTAGGGATCGGTTATGTCCGACAGCATCCAGTGTTTTCCGGACAATGTATTTATAAACCTATAATTACATACAATCGATATTCATTTACCATATACCCGCCCACAGAGTCAATGTGTTCATAGATCTATTGTTTAGCAAAAACTGAAACGTTCAAATCCTGTCCATCGGCATCGGGTCTCAGCTGAAGTTATATACAGGATTTATATCCTAGGTTTGTAGACCACTTTAAATGGTTTAGGTAACAAAAATAATGATCCGAATTGTGGTTCAGTGTCAAGTGTTTCTCCTTCCGGTGCAATAATTTCAAATTTTTGAAGAATAGATGCCATCAGGACAAATAAGTTGAGTTTTGCCAGCGGTTCACCCAAACATACACGCCTTCCAGCTGAGAATGGCAGGTAACTTTCTGGTTTAGCCGTCAGTTTTCCATTCTCCAGAAATCGGTCCGGGTTGAATTGATGTGGATCTGTCCATTGTTCTGGATCCATGTGTAAAGCCCAAATGTTGATTAATATTGGTGTGCCTTTTAGAATGTCGTATCCACCTGGTTTTGATAAATAAGAGATACGTTGAGACACACATGCTTGTCAATAGCTGAACAAACTACTATAAACACACACAAAGGTAGTCTTTCTCGAGTGCACATTATTATTGACGAATAATTTCTCGAATTATCAGGGGGGGGGGGGTCGGAAAAATTTCCAGGCACGTATGAAGGGGTGGGTGTTCTCTTGGGTCCAAAAAGCAGTTTTTTCCAAGTGCCAATTTTTGTTCTCCATTTCTGCTATTGAGTCTTATTTTGATGTGTTTTGAACAGAAACAGGTCATATATAGTTAATAGCATTGCTATACTATATATAGAGGTTATCATAAGTTGGATCAGTTGCGCAATGGCCAACAATAACCCAAATTCAACTTGATAGAACAAGAAACTGCGCTATTGGAAAAATAAAATTTAATCAGCGTTCCATCTACTGATACAACACAATAAGAATAACTATGCAGAACTCAGCTAAAAATAAGCGATAAAATGAAAGCACACTTGACCATATGGGACATGGAAATAAAGATATAATAAATAATGGAATAAAATAGACTTTTGACAACGTAAAACATAAAATCTTAACATATATATTGAAGGCCAGCCGGGCCAGCTTGAACAATTTCAAATTGTTTTCCAAGTTAGTATGGATCAGCTTGCAATGTTAATCACAGTAACACAGATTTTATCGTCACTGATATCGTGAGCAAAAAAGAAGTGAGGATTGGGCTATCCATCCGTATGTTATTCCCAATTATTACGAAGCCTATTACTTCAGGCAGTGGCTACCAGCCTTCCATTGGTATATCATGGTTATGTTTGGTATTATAATTATTCTTCAAACTGGGATGAACTGGAGTGAATAGTTGTATCTCCACATGTTTTGATAAACAATTTGGTTCAAGCAATATATCAAATAGCAAATATCAAAATATCAAATAATCTGAAATGTGTTGTACCATGTAGTCTGTAGAATACTCAAATGTGATTATGTAACTAGTAGGGTTATGCGAATTGGAGATTTTGATCGAATAGAATTCTGGAAATCGAATCGAATATCGAATCGAATCATATCTGTGTGTTGCATTCTCAATTGGGCATGTTTTGTCAACGATTAGACTATTTGTGAAACGTTCTATCAACTACATGCACGAAGTTCCATCATAACTTATGTGGCGATGAACCGTCGTTTGCAATAATATTAACTTCAAATGATAATTGTCGAGAACAAAAGGCAGATTTAAAAAAAACGTCCATGCTGCCGTCACGACGATTAATATATAACCAATAAACGGATTATCATAACTAAAATCACGCGAAATTTGTACAGTTTGCATGTACATGTAAAATTGCAAATCGACATTCGGAATCACCCGTTGTTATAAACTTGAAGATGTAACAACAGTCGCAGGGTAGCCTGATTATGTAGTGCTGGATGCTTCTTGGACAGATTATTCCATAGATGGGTCATTGTCCCAGATGCCTGTGATTTACACACCAGGTCGCATTCATCTCACGTGTAATTCCCGGCACTCCCTGCAGCTTTATCATGTTTACAATAAATAAGGATTAACTGTCATGTGGACTGTTTTTATGGAGATGTAACCGTGAGGTAAGTGGACATAACTTGTGTAGAACCCGAAGGGTTTTACATACAAGTTATGACCACTTACCTCACGGTTACATCTCCATAAAAATAGTCCACATGACAGTTAATCCTTATATTTATATACATTTAGCGAAAAATCCACTTTTGTAAATGTATTTAAATCGAAAAGTGTATCGTGACAAAAACAGCCAAAAATACCCAAATAGCACCCATGGCAAAAGTTAATAGGAACAATTTCTCTTCATATTGAAACCCGATGATGTATTAAGTCAATCCTGCGCGAGTCCAAATGCGCCCAAAACATTACGCGTTCGTCTGTCCAAACCCAATGACGTATCGATGGTGTTATGAGCTTGGTCTTATGAGCCGTTGCGCATTCACCGAGAAATAACTGCAACTAGCCACGTGGGCGCCGACCAATCAGAATGCTGGATTTAGTGATGACAACACTTAGTATGTAAATATACATGAATAACGACGATATTTTGTCAAGTGTCAAAGAACGCTCCGAAATTGAAAGTAAACTTCAAAAGAAAACATCGCCAAAATGCACTTTTCGATGCCGGGAACACGTGTTGTTTAAATTATCAGCTATATATATACTACATAATGCAGAATCTCAGACGGATAGACGGCGGATAACGCTAGCGGTTGCTCAGTCTCATAGCTAGTATTATTCACGCGCGTTGTCGGTCCATCGGTGATCTCCAAGCTTTTGGCTGCCATGTTCAAAGCTAGAATTCAGGCGTATTTAGTAGTCCTATAGTGGCTAATTTCTGGCCATACTTATATTTAATATATATAATCGCGATGTACAATAAGAATTATAAGGTGCATATATACATCATTTTCTGTAATTAAATGGCACAAAAACAGCTAAGATCGACGTGTGTACTTGTCCGTAAACAGCCTACTTTTCCATCAGTGTATATTCGAAATTTCGAGTTGGCAATTTCGACTCGAATTCGAATCGAATTTGACTTTCCAATCGAATATCGAATCGAATATCGAATATTCGTAGGACCCTAGTGACTAGATCATGCGACTATATATTATGAAAATGAATAAATAAAATAAATATTTTAATAAAAACTTTGGCACTCTGCCTATCCCTAGAAATGTGATATTATGTTGACACATTTCTTGATTAAATTAATGACTATGATAATCAGGGATAATCAGCTAGTTGGTTAGTCAATTGATAAATTTCTCAAATTTTGGGGGGGGGGGGGGGGGTGGGTGTCCAAAAAGGCCGGAAACGGAAGAAATTGGGTGGGTGGGTCCCCCGAGGCCCGAAAACATAAAAATGATCATACGTGCCTGAACATGTTTTCCGACCCCCCCTGGAATTATCACGTATTTTTGTTCAACAGTTATGCTCATCTAAATCAAAGTGATAGAAAATGCTTGGGATACAATCAACATAATATGGCCTCAATGTGACAACAAAATATAAAGTACATCGCCAAAGTAGAGGTTTCACTGTATGTTTCAAATAATGTGTTGTTACCAGTGCTCCGTCTGTTTAAATATGACGGCTTTGCTCGGTATTGTATTGACTATGAAAGAGTATATTCACTGTATCGAATAATGATGATTGTTTTTGTAAACTTTGTATCACTAGGATTGAGATCCGTCTAGTGTTTAACTTATAATAAGTCTGTAGTTATTAAAGTGTTGACCTGAATTGAGAGTTTAGTTAATATTATCCCTACTCTTAATATAATTAGGCCAGGCACATCCAAAATTCAACTTTTATATATAGTTATATTTAACTAGTATAGTTGACTTTAGCAGTGACAAATTCATGCACAACTTCCCTGTGTTGGTTTTTGGTTTTTTTTAAACTTTAGGATCGCACATCCTATAGTCCCGATTCCATTACTAATGAGATGATAGCATAATTATGACTCCTGCTCTCACTATAACCAGGTCAAGTACATCCCGAATTAAACCATTACACACAACTAATATTTAATTTATTATAGAGTCTGCAGAAAAATAAGTTTTACAACCGTTTAGTGTATATAATAATGGCACAGGTATGCACTTACCAATAGTTGAGTCACAAAGAGCTTTATGTTCTCATTATAACGGATTACTACTCACCAATAGTGGAGTCACAAAGAGCTTTTGCTATCATTATAACGGTTACTACTCACATATACTGGAGTCACAAAGAGCTTTTGCTATCATTATAACGGATTACTACTCACCAATAGTGGAGTCATACAGAGCTTTATGCTCTCATTATAACGGATTGCTACTCACCAATAGTGGAGTCACACAGAGCTTTATGCTCTCATTATAACGGATTGCTACTCACCAATAGTGGAGTCACAAAGAGCTTTATGTTCTCATTATAACGGATTACTACTCACCAATAGTGGAGTCATACAGAGCTTTATGCTCTCATTATAACGGATTGCTACTCACCAATAGTGGAGTCATACAGAGCTTTATGCTCTCATTATAACGGATTGCTACTCACCAATAGTGGAGTCACACAGAGCTTTATGCGGAATGCCGAGCGGTGCGACTGGACGCATTCGAATTACTTCATCAATCAATGCAACAGTATGGTGTGACTTCGCCCGGTCAGATGGTACGGGATGGTTGTCCTTGCCTGTGGGTACAAACATGATAGTGGCAGATATTCATTACGTATCTTCCAGTATATACACCATCAAACTATCCAATCAAAATATTTTGGTACACCAATACTCTTTTTATATTATGGATTGGCACACACTTATACAGATTACCATCATGTGTCAGTTATCATAATTGTTTTTTCTAGATTGGAATTGATATGAGCTCATTTGCAGCAAATATTTGTTCGAAAATCAGTACGTTAACAAACAACCAAATGAATTATTCTAGCGAACGCAGATGTGACCCTCGTGTAATGTTCATACAATGATGGATTCAGTGATGCTTTGTGAAGCTGCTTTCATATACGTCCGCTTCACGAACGCATGCGTGCGCGCACTGTTTAGCGGATGGTTTCTGTCTGAGTGTTATCACTGGAGCATTCACATACCGTCCGCAAAACTCGCGCATCTGCTCGCGCACAACTTTTCGCTCCCGGACCCAAAACCTGTGCGCTTAGCGGATGCGTGAATGTTATTAGGTGGGGATGTATGGCATCTGGCAACATGTTATCTAATCTTGGGTCAATTGAAACATGAATTAAATAATTTGTTATGGCAGATTTAGGTAAAACTATACATTTAATGACATAGAATGACATGGTTATGGAGGAGTTGGCATTTTTGCTGGCACAGTGCCTCTCGGCTTTTTCGCACTTTCTTTATATCGGTGCCGATGAAATGAAAAACACAAATCTTTCAATATTAGATTAGCATTTTTCCATTGTTGTCTTCTTTTCAAAACGATTTCGTGCTACCATAGCCGTACGTAATACGGAGCTGGGAGGGCTGCATGCATTCCGAAATTGGAGAGATTTTTGATCAAATTCTGGCAATTTTCGGGCAAACTGAATTTTATTTCAGAGGAAAATTGTGGAAAATTACAGTATTGTTCACATTTCTGCCCCAATTATATATATATAAGGTTAATTTGAATGTATTTCGTTATATTTGTGTGTATATAGTATATTCTACAAAATCTGTGATACAACCGTGAATATATCATGTAGAAACTTTCGGGAAAAAAGTCTCAGCCACCCCCACCCCCCCCCCCCCCACACAAAAAAAATGCGATCGCCTGTATGGCTTTGCGTACTCCAAAAATAGTTTTGGTCTCCTATTTTCTTCTTTTGTTGTAGATGATGAAAGCAATAATGAGAACGTCCTCTTCGTCGGAAGAATCCATGGCGAAAGGACTCTATGTACACACATATATTTCTTCGCGCATCAGCTAACGGACGCGTAAGCGCAGAGCTAAACTGACCTATGTCAAAGCATAAAAAATTGCGCATGCGTATGGTGCGTTGCGTTATTTTTATCGCATGCGATTGTCGGACGGAAAATCAGATAGAAATGCACGGGCACCCACACATGCATGCGGTTCCGATGCGAAACTATTCTGACGCTCCGAATGCCTCCGATTTTTAACGGACCGAAAATACTCGTATTTTCCATCCGATAGAAATCGTCGCTCCGTTTGCGATCGCATGTAAATCAATGGTGAAGTGACTGAAACGATCACTATCGGACAACGTTCGCATGACCCCAACGAAGGGCCTATTCTCATTGCATACGCGCGTGCGATTAATCGCAGCGTTTTTTGAGGTGCATGTTAACATAACACAGAGCGATTCGTGATCAATTACCTTCCTCAAACAACCACGTCCTATTCGTGACCAATCATCTTATGCAATCAACCTCGTCATCGAGATAGCCATTACAGAGAATGGCATGGTTCACTCGGTCACATATACTATCCGGGTACAGTCATTCTCATAACTGATGGACGATAAAATAACAAATGAAGTACGGAAAGGAAATGGCTTGGAAAGAAGTTTCCAACGTATAACTAGCATCAGTGGTGATTTTTGTAGAATTCAGTCGAATTATATTACCTGTCAGTCTCGCACAGCACTGTATCCAAGATTGTGAATATATAGATTGATAGTAATGTGCCGTTTAGCATGTGCGATCACTGATGGCGATCAAATTGAAATCAATCGCTCATGCACGCGAACAGCGTCCTGGCGACAGAATTCGACCTGAAACAATGCGTGTGTGACTCTTAAGGTCTAATTCTGAGTCCCATCACTTATTCTATTTGAATGGTGGTTCGTCAATTATAGTACCGCGTTGTCGCTGTTGCCAGCGGCTATACAAATGAGCACTCGGTGATGGGGAGGGAGTCTGAAACAAAACGTTCATACACAGGGTTGAACATAAAAATCCCTCCCAACCATGGGTCTACCATCCTCCCTACATGCAAATCTATTTGTTTTTCTCCCAACAAATTGGGGTCTCATCCCCTCTTTCCCCATAATTTTTACTGGATATGATATGTTTGAGAACAAATGTTTTAAATGAGCTTTATTCTGAAAGACGATTTTTGTCAGAGCTAGCTAACTATAAGGTAAAATGTTGAAAGATCTAATTCAACCACTTGAATCGTACACTTTTGATAATCTTGAGTGATAATAACAATTATATACATAAAACTCCTGTAATCTGGGTTGTGATCGTACTATATAGTGTTATATACGTTTCAAGCTGGAATAAAATATGCATATTTATGCCCAACTACATGGAATTGAACCCTCTATTTCTAATTATAATTAGCTAGATATAATTGTGTCCTCAAAACTTATGTCATTTTGATGGCATGGCTCGTTATACTCAACTTAAACCTGAGTAAATCTAACTGAGGAAAATTAAAGTTAATGTGTCAGCATATATAGGCCTGTATGTGGTCACCCCCAAACGAAAGTACTTTATCATCCTCCAACCTACCCTAGACCTGTGTATGAATGTGTTCGTCAGACCCCCACCCCTATTGGGGGAACTCTTAGCAGTGGGAGGAAGGAATGCCATCGAACACACATATAGAGCCGCTCGACCTTAAAAAACGCTGCGATTAATCGCACGCGCGTGTGCAATGGGAATAGACCCGAAGAACGGATCCGATTATTTTCGCTAACGCATACGCACGCATGTGTGGCTAGCTGAGGGTCTATTCTCATTGCATACGCGCGTGCGATTAATCGCAGCGTTTTTTAAGGTGCGTGTTAACATAACGCAGAGCGATTCGTGATCAATTACCTTCCTCAAACAACCACGTCCTATTCGCGACCAATCATCTTATGCAATCAACCTCGTCATCGAGATAGCCGTTACAGAGAATGGCATGGTTCACTCGTTCACATATACTATCCGGGTACAGTCATTCTCATAACTGATGGGCGATAAAATAATAAATGAAGTACAGAAAGGAAATGGCTTGGAAAGAAGTTTCCAACGTATAGCTAGCATCAGTGGTGATTTTTGTAGAATTCAATCGAATTATATTACCTGTCAGTCTCGCGCAAAACTACCCAGGATTGTGAATATATAGATTGATAGTAATGTGCCGTTTAGCATGTGCGATCACTAATGATAAGCCGCCGATGACGATCAAATTGAAATCAATCGCTCATGCGAACAGCGTCCTGGCGACAGAATTCGACCTGAAACGATGAGTGTGTGACTCTTAATGTCGAATTCTGAGTCCCATTACTTATTCTATTTGAATGGTGGTTCGTAAATTATAGTACCGCGTTGTCACTGTTGCCAGCGGCTATACAAATGAGCACTCGATGATGGGGGAGGGGGTCTGAAAAAAGAAACGTTCATACACAGGGTTGAACATAAAAATCCCTCCCAACCATGGGTCTATCATCCTCCCTACATGGAAATTTATTTGTTTTTCCTCCAACAAATTGGGGTCTCATCCCCTCTTTCGCCATAATTGTTACTGAATATCATATGTTTGAGTACAACTGTTTTAAATGAGCTTTATTCAGAAAGACGATTTTTGTCAGACCTAGCTAACTATAAAGTAAAATTTTGAAAGATCTAATTCAACCACTTGAGTACACTTTTGATAATCTTGAGTGATAATAACAATTATATACACAAAACTCCTGTAATCTGGGTTGTGGTCGTACTATATCGTGTTATATACGTTCCAAGCTGGAATAAAATATGCATATTTATGCCCAACTACATGGAATTGAACCCTCTATTTTTAATTATAATTAGCTAGATATAAATTGTGTCCTCAAAACTTATGTCATGTTGATGGCATGGCTCGTTATACTCAACTTATACCTGAGTAAATCTAACTGAGGAACATTAAAGTTAATGTGTCAGCATATATATATGTGGTCACCCCCAACCAAAAGTACTTTATAATCCTCCAACCTACCCTAGCCCTGTGTATGAATGTGTTTGTCAGACCTCACCCCTATTGGGGGCACTCTTAGCAGTGGGAGGAAGAAATGCAATCGAACACACATATAGAGCCGCTCGACCTTAAAAAACGCTGCGATTAATCGTACGCGCGTGTGCAATGAGAATAGACCCTTAACGCGGGTGTCCGCCTAACGCATCCGAAAAACGCATGCGTTAAGCGGACGTAAATGAAAGCAGCTTTATACTATGTATTACAGGGGAGACAATTGTGTGCGATTTGCTCCTCACTATAGGTTACAAACACCTAATTATTTTCGATAGGCGACAGTGTTAACTAGAAGTCCCGCCGGTCATGGGTTCAGCCTATTTGAACTGCAACAAGTGGTCAAATTTCCCTTAGTACGTCATCCGCTGCATCAGTCGTTGTCAACAAACGCGCCCTTTTCGGAATTTTTTTTCAAACGATAATCTTGCATTTCCACAACTACCCCATTTACTGCACAAAAATCAGCAGCATAAAAATACCAGACCCCCTTCCATAACTTCGGGACCCCACCAGACTCTTCATGTACATCTAAACATACATAATCGCCAATGCTTTTCTGTTCCCGCTTAGGGATATTTCCCTCAATGATATTCGACCAATCAGCAGCAAAATTTGTTTTTATACTGACCCTACACAAATTCAAGAAGCGTAACTTTATATAATTAGTTGCTTGTCTACCATATATTTTGAGACTTCCGTGCGTATATCCTTTATAGACTCGAAAACGGCTCGACCGATTGAGCCCAAACTTCCTATTTAAGGGTAAAAATCAAGGGAAGTGTCATCGCACCATTCGCGAGCCCGTGCGACCACTCCTTCACCCTTCAACTGCCACCGTAATGGGGATTGATGGGTTAATCGCGTGATAATTAATGAGCGTTTGTCTACGAGGCGTCGGGCTCGCCAATACGACAACGACGACCGCCTGGTCAATGTACACACACGTACCCGATCGGTCGAGAATCGTAGATTTGTATCAATGACATGCAGACAGACAGACATACAGACAGACAGACAGATGTCTTCAAAATATATATGAGATATATATATATATGTGTGTATATATATCCTTTATAGATTCGAAAACGGCTCGACCGATTGAGCCCAAACTTGCTATCTAATGGTAAAAAACCACGAGATGTGTCATCGTACCGCTTCTGAGAACGTCCGAGCACTCATTCACCCTATCGCGCTGCCATAAGCTTGTTTTTTGTGTAGTGTGATTCTTATGTCTGTGTCCAGACATGTAATGTATTACCTGATGCAGGAAGGACAACTCTAAATTCACACAACGTATTGAACGTTAGGATATCGTACGACCGTCTCGGAAACTGGGGATTTCGTACTTAGGGCTTCCAAGGGACGGGGGAGATTTTCGTCAGGTCAATTTGTCCGCCTGAGGTGACATTGACCTTGAAACGGGTACCCACAAATGACCTTGGGCGATATCTCGGCCGTCAGCGGTGACATCGACGTTATGTATGGTCAACTCGGGGTGGGCAATATTTTTGTCGGGTCAAAAAACAAAATTAATGGATCGACCAAAGATATGGGACGAATCTGGCCAGTGGCGAGCTAATCTGCTAGTAACCTATAATTGTAAAGACAATTGTACTTTGATCGTGTAAACCGCGCCAATTTTTTATACAATAGAAGTATAGGAGTCATTGGACATCATATTATCCCCCAGCGGTCCTTTAACCCACATACCCCGTTTTAAAATGAACCAATTTATTTGGGTAAGAATTAACACCGATAATCGCATCCTGATAACACCGTAAGCACAGTTTAGTAGAAAAGATACTAATGTCTCGTGTCATGCTTGTCGTAGACATATATACTGCACAGTGTCGCATATCCCATGTACATGTACATCCACTCACTAAAATTAACGGTTTTTCATCATAATTTAATTTGTAAAATCCGACTCGCGTGCATAACGCACACGATATAAAGGCATATATATAAGTTTTGAAAACTAGTTACGTATATCTACCATACGCCTTGAGGAATTGATCTCATTTTGAACACTACAATGTTTAATTGGATTTGAAATGCACCCCCTCAAAATTTCACCATCCAACGATGATTTGGTTCAATGATAGGCGGATGTCCCTTTAAATTTAAGTACTTTTTAGGAATTTGGGTCGAATTCCTATTAGAGAAACGTCCATCACCTCGATCGTACTATTTTGAACATTAAAGATCCACCCACATGCACAAAATTGATGATTTTCAGAAAATTACGCCTCCGAAAAAGTTGAAGTTCCGGCGACAGAGGGTTAATAATTGTCTCGCATAATCTGAAAATGGGTCGGTCGGGCGTAAAAATACAATAGCTCAACAATACAAGAAGACTTTGTTTATCAGTGCTTCTAAATTCTCTGCCCTGAACGATATTTGAAAAATGTGAATGTTCTGCCTATATGTTACAAACACCTAATTATTTTCCATTGGCGACATTGTTAACTAGAAGTCCCGCCGGTCATGGGTTAAGCCTATTTGAACTTTAAGTGGTCAATTTTCCATTAGAACGATCCGCTGCACCAGTCTGTGACAACAAACGCGCCCTTTTCGGTATTTTTTTCAAACGATAATCTTGCATTTCCACAACTATCCCATTTACTGCACAAACATCAGCAGCATAAAAATACCCAGACCCCTTCCATAACTTCGGGACCCCACCAGACTCTTTCTGGACATATAAACATACATGATCGCCATATTTACGTAGATTATGATTTTCTGTTCCCGCTTAGGAATATTTCCCTCAATGATAAACAACCAATCAGCAGCCAGATACTTTTTTATGCTGACTACACAAATTCAAGAAGCGTAACTCTATATAATTAATTGCTTGTAACCTATACTATAAACTCATCTAAATACAAAAAAACATTTGGTGCATCCGGGTCTAGATGTAGTATAGTGGCTTTTACTGTTTGATGGCTACTGTCATTCGAGCTGTCACCTGTGAATCGTGCGGCCCATCTCCTAATCGCTTAAAGGTGGATTATCTCTTTGTAAACATGTATTATATAGTTACCGGGGTACAAAATGTTAGGTATGAATCGATGACTCCTGTCCGGAAATGCTTCTATCGATTAATATTGAATTTATTTCGAATAATTTCTGTTCCTAAAAGGTGTGTTTGTTTAGCTAACGAACAAAAGTGAACACTGTTAACGGAGACCCGGAATTTTATTGAGTAATTTTGTCACAAATAACGTTAATTAAACACATTACCCCTTATAACTATGGAATAAAACAATACAAACTACCAATCTGGGATATTTTACATTCGGTACATAGCTATAGGAACAGCCTAATGCTCGCTATCGCCATACGGTATCGCCTGAATGGTCTGTTCTAAAAATAGACCAATAAAGTGTCCCAATTAATCATCTCATTTCATAATAAAATATTCCGACATAAAATCAACATTAACTGATAGAAGCCTTTCCGGACAGGTGTCTTCAGTTGATATTTATTATTTTATACCCAAGTGACTATTTCATATTTGTTATTTAAAGAGATAATCCATCTTTAATTGGTGGTCAGTGATTTGTGATATAATCCCAGATCGATCGCATTATCTCAGTCCATGGTGAGTGCAGTGCCAGGTACTATAAAACCATGCACTACAAAAGTGTGCTGTCCCTTTGTCCAGTGGTGAGTGTGAAGAGGCCGTGTAAGGGAACAATTAAGAATCCAGAGGTGTTTATACTCCCAAGAGTTGGGGTATCAAGCGGCCAAATAAGGTCTGATATATCATGATACCCTTGTTTATGGCGTTTATTATACTATTGTTTACTGTATGTTGATACCGATTTGACCATCCCTCGACTACACAATGGTTAATACCAGTCATAACCAATTAAGACTATGATCTTGCTAATCATGCTTGTATGTTGTAACCATAACCATAATATCTTATGTACTATCGACAGTACCAATTAAGAACATGATAGTGTTAATTATGATTGTATGTTATTATACTGTTAATCATATCAACTCAGATACATTTAACCCTTGCAGTTACAATCACTGGGGAAAGGAAGTTTACTCGAGTTCCGGGAAACACATCAATCTATAACTATAATATCTGATGTAGTATCAACAATGCAACATCCGAGTGTGCGGGGCGGGCATTTACGAGTGTGCGGGGCGGGCATTTACGAGTGTGCGGGCGGACATTTACGAGTGTGCGGGGCGGGCATTTACGAGTGTGCGGGGCGGCATTTACGAGTGTGTGGGGCGGGCATTTACGAGTGTGCGGGGCGGGCATTTACGAGTGTGCGGGGCGGGCATTTACGAGTGTGCGGGGCGGGCATTTACGAGTGTGCGGGGCGGGTATTTACGAGTTTGCGGGGCGGGCATTTACGAGTGTGCGGGGCGGGCATTCACGAGTGTGCGGGCGGGCATTTATGAGTGTGCGGGCGGGCATTTACGAGTGTGCGGGGCGGGCATTTACGAGTGTGCGGGGCGGGCATTTACGAGTGTGCGGGGCGGGCATTTACGAGTGTGCGGGCGGGCATTTACGGGTGTGCGGGGTGGGCATTTACGAGTGTGCGGGGCGGGCATTTACGCGCTTATGAGTCTACATATGAGCGCGTTATAGTACCCATGGAAGAAGCCATTGATAGGTCATACGCGTGTAGGCTTACTGGTCAACATATAGGCTACTATAGTGTTTTTATAGCACTGACTTAAAGCACCCCCCCCCCCGCACCGCAGACTTGAGTAATCGAGCTAAGAAATCGGACTCGCGAGCCCGATTGCTCGTGAATCAAGATTCCAGCAGACTTGAGTAATAGGGCTTAGCACTCTACGACTTTAATCACGCGACTTGGTATCACTAGCCACGAGGTCCACCACCGTACCAGGTTAATTTTCAATAATGGGGGCAGGGTAAATTGTTTCTATGCCTTCGTTACCTGATTCGGTGAAAAAATACAGATATTCGCAATAGTGGCCTAGATATCAGTTACACATCAAACATAATTATATATTCTAAGTTTATTACAGATTGAGTTCAACGAAAATTTCTAACACAAACTGGTTGTAGAAACACATTTTAATGCTGATTTGCTGAGCAATCTTGCTCCCTCACGGAACCCGCACACTTGAACAATCGGATTTGTGATGCGTCAAAATATCAAACATGCTTGATATGCAAGTCCAATTGCTCGCGAGATGGAGTGCTTAGCAAAACCACCCCGCAGACTTGAGCAGCTCGAATTAGACCTACGTTCGACTCGCATATATAAGATAATGCATTGGAAGGGTTATTATTCATATTCCCTGCGTTTCTCATACAATTGTATTTAGACTGAACTAAACACACTGAAGGAATTACGAAACACATTGGAGAATAACATTAACTTCTTTTGGACTAAAACTCCCCAACATGGCATTTTTGGAAAATAGCAACACCAGGGATTCATAGGGCCATACGTTAATGTTCTGCATGTCTTATTACGGGAAACAAAATAACATAAGATATGTACAATATGAAAATAGCATCAATACACACCAATGTTGCGAACAATATCTTCATAGGCTTTTTGCTGTTGTTCCGGGTACTTGGCACAGTATAACATGGCCCAATTCATGGTGTATCTAGTCGTATCAACCCCGGCTGAAAAATAATGAGAATAATCTCCTGGAAACATATGAGACACACTATTTCTTTCTAGACAAAAGACAATAATATAACTTCCGGCACAAACTTGACAAAATCCCGCTATTGATCACAATGGTTCGCGGTGATTGATATCACGCTAAGGATCACCATGGTAAAATCACCATGGTTACCGTGATCGATGTTCCGCCATGGATCACCATGGTTCGCAGTGGTTGATATCAGGCCACGGATCACCATGGTAAAGTTATCAAGGTTACCATGGTTCGCGGTGATCGATATTCCGCCATGGATCACCATGGTTCGCGGTGATTGATATCCCGACATAGATCACCATGGTAAAATAATCATGGTTACCAGGGTTCGCGATGATCGATATTTCGCTATGGATCACCATCGTTCGCGGAGATTGATATCCCGCCATGGATCACCATCTTTCGCGCGATTGATACCACACTATGAATCAACATGGTTCGCGTGATTGATATCCCGACATGGATCACCATGGTTCGCGTGATCGATATCCCGCTATGGATCACCATGTTTCGCGTGATTGATATCCCGACATGGATCGCCATGGTAAAATCATCATCGTTACCATGGTTCGCGGTGATTGATATCCCGCTATGGATCACCATGGTTCGCGGAGATTGATATCCCGACATGGTTCGCCATGGTAAAATCATCATCGTTACCATGGTTCGCGGTGATTGATATCCCGCTATGGATCACCATGGTTCGCGGTGATTGATATCCCGCTATGGATCACCATGGTTCGCGTGATCGATATCCCGCTATGTATCACCATGGTTCGCGTGATTGATATCCCGCTATGGATCACCATGGTTCGAGTGATTGATATCCCGCTATGGATCACCATGGTTCGCGTGATTGATATCCCGCTATGGATCACCATGGTTCGCGTGATTGATATCCCGCTATGGATCACCATGGTTCGAGTGATTGATATCCCGCTATGGATCACAATGGTTCGCGTGATTGATATCCCGCTATGGATCACCATGGTTCGCGTGATTGATATCCCGCTATGGCTCACCATGGTTCGCGTGATTGATATCCCGCTATGGATCACCATGGCTCGCGTGATTGATATCCCGCCATGGATCACCATGGTTCGCGTGATTGATATCCCGCTATGGATCACCATGGTTCGCGTGATTGATATCCCGCCATGGATCATCGTGGTTCGAGTGATTGATATCCCGCTATGGATCACAATGGTTCGCGTGGTTGATATCCCGACATGGATCACCATGGTTCGCGTGATTGATATCCCGCTATGGATCACCATGGTTACCATGCTTCGCGATGATCGATATCCCACTATGGATCTTCATGGTTCCAGGAGATTGATATCCCTACATGGATCACCATGGATAATTCATCATGGTTACCATGGTTCGCGATGACCGATATTCCGCTATGAATCACCATGGTTCGCCCGATTGATATCCCGCTATGGATCACCATGGTTCGCGCGATTGATAACCCGCTATGAATCACCACGGTTCGCGCTGATCGATATCCCACTATGGATCACCGTGGTAACCATGGTTCGCGTGTTTGATATCCCGCTATGGATCACCATGGTTCGCGTGATTGATATCCCGCTATGGATCACCATGGATCGCGTGATTGATATCCCGCTATGGATCACCATGGTTCGCGATGATCGATATCCCGCTATGAATCACCATGGTTGCCATGGTTCGCGTCGTTGATATTCCGCCATGGATCACCATTGTTCGCGTGACTAATATCCCGCTATGGATCACCATGGTTCGCATGATTGTAATCCCGCTATGGAACACCATGGTTCGCCTGAATAATATCCAGTTATGGATACCACGATTCGCGTGATTGATATCCCGCTATGTATCACCATATTTCGCGTGATTGATATCCCGCTATGGATCACCATGGTTCGCGTGATTAATATCCCGCTATGAATCACCATGTTTCGCGTGATTGATATCCCGCTATGGATCACGATGGTTCGCGTGATTAATATCCCGCTATGGATCACCATGGTTCGCGGTGATCGATATCCCACTATGGATCTTCATGGTTCGAGAAGATTGATATCCCGACATGGATCGCCATGGATAAATCATCATGGTTACCATGGTTCGCGATGATCGATATCCCGCTACGAATCACCATGGTTCGCGTGATTAATATCCCGCTATTGATCACCATGGTTCGCGTGATTAATATCCCGCTATTGATCATCATGGTTCGCGTGATTGATATCCCGCTATGGATCACCATGATTCGCGTGATTGATATCCCGCTATGGATCACCATGGTTCGCGTGATTGATATCCCGCTATGGATCACCATGGTTCGCGTGATTGATATCCCGTTATGGAGCACCATGGTTCGCGTGATTGATATCCCGCCATGCATCACCATGGTTCGCGTGATTTATATCCCGCTAAGGATCACCATGGTTCCCGTGATTGATATCCCGCTATGAATCACCATGATTCGCGTGATCATTATCCCGCTATGAATGACCATGGCTCGCGTGATTGATATCCCGCTGTGGATCACCATGGTTCGCGGTGATCGATATCCCGCCATGCATCACCATGGTTCGCGTCATTGATATTCCGCCATGGATCACCATGGTTCGCGGTGATTGATATTCCGCCATGGATCACCATGGTTCCCGTGATTGATATCCCGCTGTGGATCACCATGGTTCGCGGTGATCGATATCCCGTCATACGTCACCATGGTTCGCGCGATTGATATCCCGTTATAAATCACCATGGTTCGCGGTGATTGATATCCCGCCATGGATCACCATGGTTCGCGTGACTGATATTCCGCCATGGATCACCATGGTTCGTGGTGATCGATATCCCGCTGCGGATCACTATGGTTCGCGTGATTAATATCCCGCTATGGATCACCATGGTTCGTGTGATTGATATTCAGCCATGGATCACCATGTTTCGCGGTGATCGATTTCCCGCTGCGGATCACCATGGTTCGCGTGATTGATATCCCGCCATGGATCACATGGTTACCGTGGTTCGTGGTGATCGAGGGTGAACTATTAATATGAATCACAATAAATCATGGAGACTGATAAGGGTTCGTCACGAATCACAGACAATCACTAATAATCACCGTAAAACAAACCACAACGCCATTTCGATAGATCTTATAACAGTGATAACCAAACTACATGTGCATAATATGTCTTTAACTATTTATGCTGACGCGAAGCGAGAAATGGTCGAGTACAGACCTCCATATGCACTAAAGATGCCCTCTCCGATTCGATGCCACAATATTCATAATTTCCAAAGCCAATTTTTGGCTTATCGGGCAAAGATTAATATGATAAATACTTGCCACACCACCATTCATAATTGTCATCCATTTGCTATACTTACGTACCACTGAATATGTCAGCCAGCGTCTGTCGTAAATGAACATCGGTAATCTTAGCTAGTAGTTCAGGATCTTCTTCTGTCTCTGCGTCCTTCTGTACTGCTATCATCATGTCTGTGAAATCTCTTTTGTTATCTGTATCAAATTGTTATAAGCAGAGTTGTAAATGGATGTTACATCACAAGTATAGTGGGAAACGTGTAGTGTCTCAGCAATTCTTCTTCTATAGTCTTAACATTGCCTAACAAATGTACACTCATATTTTCGGTATTATGTTTGTTCCCTAACAGGAGTGTATATGTTGAGACAAATTTTAAACAAATCACGATACAAGTATCGATTATAGTGGCTTGTTCTATCAATTGTATCTGCGTAGCTCACTTTGCGCAGTCAGCACCATGCTAAATGAAAGTATCAAAGGCACTTTATCTCAACTTGGATGTGAGTTACTTTTTTACTAAGCAATGAATAGAATGATATAGAAGGAAAGTAAAAAAAAAAGGAAAGGAAACAGCAAAGGTCTTGTACAATATGATAATTATGTTCATTTCACAAATAGATGTGGGATGCATCGTTTGCCGATGGATTCAAATTTGAATTCCAAGATGGCTGCTGGCAGTCGCGTTTTATAACGAATTTCTGATATAATCGATGGCTCCCAAATAGGGGTCACCCCGCAGATTCATGGGAAATTTGGTGACGATTGGATGACGGATGTAGCTTGTAGGATGTGCTAGCGGAAATTGTCGAAGGATTTAGTCATGCAAAAAGTAAAATCCAAGATGGTCGCTGACAGCCATGTTTTTCAACGAATTTTGGAAATAATCGATGCCTCCCATCTAGTCACACTGAATATTCAAATAAAGTATAGTGATGATCGGATGAGGGATGTGGTATGTAGGGTGTGCCAAAGGATTTAGTCATGCAGAGTAAATCACAAGATGGCCGCCAGTGACCATGTTTGTTCATAAAAAGGTTCAAATTTGATGGCCCCTATATATGATCCATATATGACCCCAAACATGCCTGCAAATTGTCAAACTCATCTCCATTAAATGATGGCTGCAGGTGGTGCCAATGGATTCAAATTTGAAATTAAAGATGGCCGATGGCGTCATGGCGGTAATGCTTTTGAACGTATTTCAGAAATAATTATGATGGCTCCCATCTGGTGGTCATCCCGAATATCAGTATGAAGCTTGGTGATGGTCGGACGAGGGATGCAGGATACTAAATAATAATGGTTTAATTCATCAATTATATTCACACGCTGACAAATGTTCAGGAAATTAATCGAATATGGGCATAGCGTGTTAAGATATGAAATACACACTGCCCCTTGAAACATGAACATGCCCAACATGTTTCTATATGCGCAGTAAGTAATTCATTGAGATAGTATATAACTGATATTTGTCCCAGATTATCCTTCATATGTCTGGAAAACGAACACACATACATTTTTTATAATAAATAGCAGAAAGAATTTCATGAATAGTGTTTCCAGTGCAGCCTTGTCCCTTCATTGAGCCCCACATATGCTGCAGCAGACGACACTCCGCAATGCACGCTTCAAGCTGTGTGAGGCTCTCTGTGGGTAAAACATTAAACTGTATATATCGCCTCGGTTATTAATTGTGCAAACCTACTTGGGTCAAAGGTTGATACATGTTCCGATATCTTCTCCTTCAGTATATCTATGAAGACTAAGAAGCCGTTCGTTGCGATCTTGAAATTTTTAGTTGGCCAATATCGCAGTGGAGGAAAAACATCTTCGAAGAATCCATTTCCAAATCCCTCATTAAACAGAGTTAATGTATCGACGATTCTCTTGAATTCTTCATCACCTTCCTCAAAACTAGCAACATATTAGAATGATAAATATAAAGGATCTACAACGAGTCACCTGTTTATAGGGGTCTACAAAACGAGTCCAGTAAACTAGAACTGGGCCGAGCCCTTGGCGAGATCCAGTGCTAATTTACTGGACGAGTTTTGTAAATTCAGCTATAAACTTTGGACAAGTTGTAGATCTTCTTTTAGACATGCGATGATGTTTCGTGTAACCATGCGTTGTTTGCCCGCGTAAAGAAATAGTCCCAAATAAATAATGACTCTTTGGCGTATTTAATGGCGTATAATTAATGACATAACTTTTGAAACTCTTCATTCATTATAGTTTGTTGGAAAAATATTGGAAGCGATAATATTTTGAGACGAAGCGTATGGGATGTAAACAGACGTCAAACCGGAAGTCAAAGGTAACCTGGAACTATTTCCTGTTACTAAATGAACGTTTAATATCACAATCTATAGAATGGTTTTATTGAATGGATTAAGGATAGGATTATGTAATAAATATATAAATATATTTTTTTATGCAAAATAATCTATTAAACATACAGCAAAATACCAAACACGATTATAGTATTACAGACTCAGTGTTACTCACAGGTTCCCCGATTTTATAGGATTTTTGCGAAATCCCCTAATTTTCGTAAAAAAAACAATCCATCTGGTAATTTATAAATTAAATTAAATTACGAAAACACCCAAACTAGTTTTCATTGCTATACTGTACCCCAAGTCTGAGATACTCAGGTGGACGATATAAAAATAACTTTTAAAGATGAAAAAATGATAACTGTAAGGAAAATGCTAGCAACAGCATGTATCTCCACAACTGTACATTCAATTGTCTGATAATGCAACATATTATCGTGCAAATATATTCTCAATGGACCTATGTATTCACATATGCAAATATTGGACTGATTGTTTTTAAAGAACCGGCTGGGTAATGAGATAATAGGTTCCAAGCGTCCTTATATATTTTGTTATCATCCTGCTCTGAAAATAAGCTCATATTGATCTTATTTCAAAAAACATCAATAAGCGTCCTTATAAATTTTTAACATCCTGAAAATAGGTTCATATTGATCTTATTTCCAAAAACGCAAATTAGCCCATATCGTCATTATTTGAAACTGAATTACGCTATATATGAACCTAACCCGACTTACCAGATGCAAGCTCTTTATAAGGTGTGTTCATTGTGACCCGCGCAATAAAACGGAATAACGAACATATGTCAATTATGGGCTTATTTTAGGTTCATATAAGTCCAATATGAACATATGTTAGTAGCTAGGTCCAATGTGCAAGATAATATGTTTCTTCGGCGTAAAGCAGATTATGAAATATCTCGGATAACACAGGTTTATGTCCAAGGGTGATTGTCCTACTCTTCTATACTTCGAATTAAACTTGGACCTCGTATAGGGTTGATGAGGTTTTTTCTAAGAGATGTCAGCTCTGTCGTGTGTCCCAGTCCCGTTGCCAATGTATTGGACATGCATGTTCAATTTGGTAATGTCCTTCTTTTTAATGTGTCCTTTCGGCTAACACCCGCACCGAATGCGATTAATTTAAAACAACAATTAGCATCAACAACACTAAGCCGGCCCGCATAATCAGGGCTATTATCGAGTAATCTTACTAATACTACTCAATAACTTTATATAGCATGTGTGTTATAAAACGGGTTACAACGTGAATGTTGGTACACCACGTGCGATAATATATATTTATACATACAAATAATCTAAAATAACTACATGCCATATAAGACCCTCTGCATTTGAGTGTTAAAAGTTTACAAATATGTGGTAACAGGAAACAGTTTTTCTGTACGGGTGTGAAAACTATATATAGAAAGCAGTATGTATGCGCGCGAGGATTAAAACATTGAGTCGTATGAAACGCAATTAGTTAAGATCACATTGCAGCGGATATTACAATATATGAGAAAGAAGCAAAACTTGTTACCACTTAAAATTAAAGTAACATGCCCGGATGAACCCAGCAAAGAAAGAATGCTAAAGGGGGTCCAACTTGGCGCCTATAAAAACTGGTTTACAGTAGTAGAGTACCAACCCCCAGCTCACATCACTCAATGCCTGAGGTGCTTCGGCTATCGACACAAAGTAGCCGGGTGCACAGCAGACAAGGAGTTATGCAAGAAATGCGCAGAACAGCATAACTATAAAACCTGCGAGTCGACAATAAGGAAATGTATTAACTGCAATGGGGACCATCCAGCCTCCTTCAAGGGATGTATAGCATATAAAGTGGAAGCAGAAATAAAGGAAAACAGAAAGCTGACATACGCCGCCATGGCAAAGAAACCAGTAGAAACAAGTGAAGCCATCAGATTCGAAGCCACAATCGTGGAATGCCGTATATAATTCAAAACTTGTAATGATAGCAACGCTATTACACAAAAAGTCACCGACAAAGTAAGCCAACACTTCAAAACAAATATCCACAGTTCCTGTGTAAGAGATTACACCCGTGAAATAAACAAAATAAACAAGAACTAAAAATTAATTATTCTTCTCAAAACAATATCTACATTCAACAATATTTACATTCAATAGTCAAATAATGGAAGATTTAAAAATATCTCATATCAATATTAATGGCCTCAGACGTCACAAACAAGAAATAATAGAATATATCGAAGATTACAAACCACATATTATAGCACTTAACGAAACAAAATTAGATCATAAATCAAAAATCCGTTTTCCAGGATTTAACTTAATACGAAAAGACCGAAATTGCCACGGCGGAGGTGTTGCCTTCCTTATCCAACACGGCCTAAAATACAAACTATCGCAAACTAACTAGAAAATATCGCACCTATTGATAATGATGGAAATGTTATTAATGATGAAGTTATTGCTATAGATATCACTATTGATAACAAAAAAGTCACCATTATCTCCCTGTACTACCCTCCACAAATTACCTCTTCATCCAATCTAGAAACACTTAAATTCTTTAAAACAAGAAACAAACAATGTATATTTTTAGGCGACTTCAACGCCAAACATCAAATTTTTAATAGCAAAGCAACAAACAAACATGGAGACATCCTATTTGATATTAAAGAAGAATTAGAGCTTATTCACTTAAACGATGTTGGTGAGCCAACCCATTGTTCAACTCTAACAAGGGTATGGGATGTAATAGATCACGCGTTCGCTACGGAGGAAGCTGCCAAACTCAACATCGAAACTACCATAGGTGCTGATGTTGGAAGCGATCACCTCCCGCTCGAACTAAAAATAACAAATTCAAAAGCAGCAAAGCAAAAGTCAAACTAAGAAGAAACATAGGCAAAGCCGACTAGCAAATATTCAAGCAGGAAATCATTTCGAACCTGTCAAACTCTGACTTAAATTCACCCAGAACCCTAGAATTAGCTGCAATAAATATATCGGAAACACTTAATAATGCACTTAACTTAGCATGCCCCAAAAAAGAGGTAAAATCTCATACGTGGAGGGTGTCCAGAGAAACACTCAATCTTATAAGGTTCAAAAGGAAAATACGGAGACTCTCGGCGAAGAACCCCCATGACAATGAATATAAAACACTGTATAATAACCTCAATAGACAAGTTAAACAAAAAATCAAAGAAGAAAAAAATGAATCCTGGAAAAAAATTACAACCAGTCTTAATGACCAAAACATGGATAGAAAATTCTGGCAAATATTCAAAACGCTTACGGGCCAAGGGAACAATGCAACATCAGATAATTCTAAATCACTAACTGACCAAAATGGAAAAAAATCTGATAATGATCAAGAAAAAGCCCAAATGTTCGCAGAGAGTCTACGCAAAATCCACACCACCCATGAAGGCGATATTTTTAACAAACGTTTTAAACGTTTCGTCAACGATTATATCGATGACAACTCAGAAATCTTCGCACCACTGCTAAAAGATAAAGTCGAACCAGGAGACGACGATCTCCTAATGACCGAAATCGATTTGGAAGAAGTGAGAAGGAATCTGAACCGGGGAAAACCTAACAAAGCACCCGGTGACGATGATATCACGTACGGCGTAATTAGACAGGCGCCGAACGAGCTATTTATTCGTCTTACTAACCTATATAACAAATGCCTGAGACTGGGTTACTTCCCCAAAACATGGAAAACTGCAATCGGGACAATGATTCCTAAACCCGGCAAGGACCATACTATCCCAACCAACTATAGGCCCATCAGCTTATTAAAATGCACAGGCAAACTTTTTGAAAGGATTATTAGCACACGTATAAAGACTCATTTAGAGAGCATTAATTGTTTCAACAAACATCAACGGGCTTATAGGAGCGGGAAAGAGGGCATAGAACACGTATATCGATTAACGGAAGATATTAGAACGGCAATAAGCAGACGCTGGGAAACTGGGGCCATATTCCTCGACGTTGAAAAAGCTTTTGATTCTGTATGGCACAATGGGCTCAGATACAAACTCAGAACACGCACAGAACTACCACAAAAAATAGTTAGACTTCTATCATCGTTCTTAACACACAGAAATATAGCGGTTAAAATAAATGATGAAATTTCCGAAACAGTCAACCTTAAAGCCGGTACCCCACAGGGGTCAGTCTTGAGTTCTCTCCTTTTTTTAATGTACGTAAACGATATACCTTTAGAGTCTACACAAAATGTACAAGCTTCACAATTTGCAGACGACATGGGCATATGGACACTAGCAAAGGGAAATAAATTAATTGAACTTAGACTGCAAAAACAACTCACAGAACTTGAAAAATGGTGTTCCAAATGGAGAATAAAACTAAATGCAAATAAAACACAGTTGGTAGTATTTGGGAACCTAACTTATAGATCAGAGCCAAAACTCACGCTATTTAACGAACCAATAAAACAAAATAAAGAAGCAACTCTATTAGGATTCACTCTAGATGAGAACTTCAGACTTAACAAGCATATTAAGAATATTTCAACTAAAGCTTTACAAAGAACCGCACTCCTAACGAGACTTCGGGGCACGGGGTGGGGGGTAAACCCAAGCACCCTAATCAAATTATATAAACTATTCATTCGCCCAGTCATGGAATACGGGGCAATAGTTACTTCAAAATGCAGTCAAACAAACCTATGCAGAATGCAGCGGGCCCAAAATGAAGCACTTAGAAGAGCCCTTTTCGAAATAAGGTCAACACCTATTTCTGCCCTTCATTTGACTGCAGACGTCCCATACATCAAACAAAGGCTTCAAGAACTGGCGGACCGAACTTTAACCCGTATCAGTAACTCCAGTCTCATAACCGAACTAAATCTAAGAAAGTTACTCCTCAACAAGGACTAACCACCTAACACCCATTATTACTGAACTTGTATTTATTGAATATATGCATATTATTACATTGACTAACACCAAAATCAAAACATAGGTTAGCGGGCGCAAGCCCTAGATGACTCCTTGGGCGCTGATGAATGTCAACGGGCGGCAATATACGCTTGTCGTGCCGTAGTATAAGCCGTCGAACAATTATCTCCTCCAAAATCAAATAACACTACTAAATTGACAACACTTCCTTTACAGAAATTGTGTATATATATTCAATATTTTTACAAAATATATTAAAAACAACCCAAAAAAATCACAAAAACCAAAAAAAATATTCACAGTATATATATATATACATCCACATATACCATTGTCTACCATCGTACATATTTTTTCAACCAATAAACTACAACAAGAACATGAAGATGATTTCACTTACGCCCGCGCCCTGGGAACCCATTCAAACTGGGGGAAGACGCAATCATTTCTATAACAGGCACTGCCCGCCACCAATATAATCACAAATTCACTTTCAGAAGCTAGCGCTCTGTCATACACATTCCACTCACCTAACAACACCAACTAAGCAGGATCCGGCTTGAAAACCGACCTAGCACTACCAAAAAAAATATAAAACCAAAAAAAAATCTATTTAATGTAATCATGTAATCATATATATCTCTTACAAACCATTCACATCGTCAACAATTAAAGTCTATCTTGTACATAATCTTCAGATTTACTTCACTTATCGGAACCCAAATAACTCTGCACACAAAATTGTCAGAGTCTTCACCTACGCCCGTGCCATGGAATATAGGGCGGCCCATCCAGAAACAACGAAATAAACAAAACATACTGTCTCTGCGCATTCGGCTATAGCAGAATAGCGGTATGATGGCGCATTGAATCACATTGAATCACACGCTCTGCCTTGCGGTTGGTTGTTTTTTTTAAACAACTAACAAACTAACACTATTTTAAAATTATAACACGGGCCCCGCTCCTTTTTCAGCGCACCAGATGACACGCTCAGCTCAACCATATATTAAAGGGACCCACCGGGTCACCCCTCACACCCCATATTAAAGCTCGTGGGCTCTTCCCCAAATAATCCATCCAATCAATTCAATCAAAGAAATAACATTAATTCATTATGTCCGCTTTTGCCGTGTTCGGACATGACTATTTTCTATGTGCTATATCTCCAACAACAACAAACCGTGGGGTGAAGGAGAAGATCACTCGATCTTTTCGACCATCCCGGGCGCTTCGCGCCCATCTACTCACTTTATTTATTGTTACCACTTGTCAAATGATCAGTATGACGATGGGGAAAATAAGAAAACATGCAACTGACAATGAAATAAACTGAGTTTGACAATATGTGATCCGCCATATCAAATCCAGTCGTAAGTCGGGATTTCTTTTACCCTGTGTATATATAAGAGAATGCATTGGCCTAACAATATTTTATCATTTTTTTTTAAATGTTTCTTAAAATTTTTAGGACATAAAATAAAAAACATCCATTATCCTGCAGGGAGCCCCACACATATATAGAAGCATATAGAAGAGTGTCGTCTGCTCATGTTTGTCTGGGGCTCTGTATGGGTGAAATAATAAAATTGTTAAATAATACAAGAAAAAATTATTAAAATTGTTAAATATTGTTAGGCCAATGCATTCTCTTATATATGCGAGGCGACCTATGGTCGACTCGCATATATAAGAGAATGCATTGGCACAGGGTAAAACAAATCACATATTGTCTTCCCTGACTGCGGTAATAATGCCTTTGATTTCGGATTTATTGCCACCACTTATTGAATTCATTGCATATACTGGCTGAACGATAGTCGAGGCGTGAGTCTAATGAACACCTATACATGTAAGTACTACACTCACGTTTGACTAAAACACATTGAAGCGATCACATTGTAGACGAAGAGAGCAGTGTAGCGTTCTGGGTCGACAGGTTCAGTGTGAAGTGACAGTGTTTTTATCCCAATGTCCACTGATTCATGAATGTGTTCTATTATCCTTGGTCCATTCATGTAATTCCTGAAAAGATCACACCATTCAGTGTATACATTGTTTATGACCATGGTTAATTCAGCCTGTTCTCCCGAAAATCCACACATTATCTGCTTATAATAGAGCTTGTTTTCGATAGATAATATGCTGAGCATCGCCTCATTTTGAGTCGATAATGTTCTGAAATTAAGAACGTTGTAGTCATATTATCGACGCATTAACACACTAGCCAACTCACGACTTTTCAGGTGTACGCTCTTTAACATGTGTTTTTACTGTGGCCCGCGTCATAAAACGAAATAACGGACATTACTCCGTTACCTGCATACTTCAGAATAAAATGATCACATTATGTACCCATTTAACATTATAGGTCGATTATGTACATATTAGCGCAAGGATATGCTGGTTAATTAATATCAAGTTTGGCGTCAATCGCCACATTTCCTTTTTGGTAGAAAATAATAATCAAGTTGATTAAGTATAATTCCATTGTCGTAATGAGTGCCCCATGTGACAATTTCGATTGGAACATTATCCAGCTGTTGACTGCGACTGAGTGAGACACGGAGATTTGTCGCCCGCTCGATACCTGGAATGTCGCCAGAGGGCCACCAGGTCGGAAGCGACGACAAACCTCCGTGTCTCACAAAAACAGTGGATGACAACAGTCTGTTGTGTTACACTGCAACTGAGTGCACACCTGTTTAATGACATGCATAGTAACGTGCGCATGCATATTCTTTAATCCAGTCTCAGAGTTCATTTTATGTTGGAATCTTCGCTTTTTTTTTAGAAAATAAAATGTTCAAATTTTGGCTTAATTAATATCAGTCATTGGGTTCGTATTTTCCGGTTTTGCGGGTCGCATGGTGTGAATCGGTTTACATAAAGATGAGTAAAGCAATTTCGTTGTTGAGTATAGGCATGGGTCGAAATTGTCTGTTTTGTTTCAAATGAGTGTGCACATAAGAACAGCAACATATGGAACTAACAAGTGTTGGCCATGGACATGAGATTGACAACATACTGTTACGCCACATTAAAATATGCGTGTGGAGTCGGGGAAACGTATGGCCGAGAGGAAATAGTGAAATTATATAAACAGTAACGAGCGGCTATTTCAATTTTAGAGCTTAATACAAAAACGTATATACATGTATAACGTGTGTAATTTGTGAGTAATTTGCATCATAATATCTATTTATTTGTTCCACGGTATGCAGTATTGATATAAAATGGTCCAATAGGAACCGTATACGTCACAACGGATTCAACTCAGTCATAACACCATATATGCACAACCCGTTGTAATTGCAAATTAAAAAAAATAATTATGCAAAGGGCCAAACACCACAGTTCGTGATTGTTACTAAATGGTGTAGTTTATAAATGAGCGTTTTTTGATACTGCTAGAGAGCATTGGGGTGCTACGCGCCCAAACTACTCTCTCTACCAACAGAGAGCTGTGAGGGATCTCTGCAAGCTGGATATTATATTAACTGATCATCGCGGAGCGGTCAGCAACTTTGGAAATGCTACACTCGAGGGACACAAGTGATTAAGTTCAATTGGTCATGTAATAAACATATTATTACTACAATTAAGTGATCTGAGTCTCCACATCTGATTCGGGATCTCACCATCTCAACTCGGCGTAATATGAAGACTCAGTTCACTGTGTAGTGATACACTCTAATTATCAATATATAACAGATCACTGTGTATTGATAATATATAATTATCAATATAATTATAACATATCGATGCACTGTATTGATAAACTTTAATTATCAATATACATGTATAACATATCGCTGCACTGTATTCATAATCTCTAATCATCAGTATATAACAGATCACTGCACTGTTTTGATAATCTATAATTAGCATATATATTTAACACGTTTCAGGTTGAGCTAGACGAGCGACGATTTGGTACAAGCTGAAGCTGTGACTGCCATGTTAGCTCGTGTAAATCCCATGTTCTACAAAAACCGGCGTACATCCTGTTCACTGTAAGGTGTAAATCGCATGTTCTACACAAACTGACTAATGTCATTAGACTGTAAGGCGTAAATCGCATGTTCTACACAAACTGACCAATGTCCTTTTGACTGTAAGGTGTGAATCGCATGTCCCACATAAACTGACTAATGTCCCTTTGACTGTAATGTATAAATCCCATGTTCTACAGAAACTGACTAATGTACTTTTGACTGTAATGCGTATGTAGCATGTTCCACATAAACTGACTAATGTCCTTTTGACTGTAAGCTGTAAATCGCATGTTATACATAAACTGACTAATGTCCCTTTGACTGTAATGTGTAAATCCCATGTTCCACATAAACTGACTAATGTCCTTTTGACTGTAATGTGTAAATCGCATGTTCTACAGAAACTGACTAATCTCCTTTTGATTGTAAGGTGTAAATCCCATGTTCTACAGAAACTGACTAATGTACTTTTGACTGTAAGGCGTATATCGCATGTTCCACATAAACTGACTAATGTCCTTTTGACTGTAAGGTGTAAATCGCATGTTCCACATAGACTGACTAATGTCCCTTTGACTGTAAAGTGTAAATCGCATGTTCTACATAAACTGGCTAATGTCGTTTTGACTGTAAGGTGTAAATCGCATGTTCCATACAAACTGACTAATGTCCTTTTGACTGTAAGGTGTAAATCGCACGATCCACATAAACTGACTAATGTCCCTTTGACTGTAAGCTGTAAATCCCACGTAAACTCCTATTTCAAAATCAGTCGGGTTTCGTTCCGAAACAAAGCACTACATTCCAATTGATTGATCTTTATCACCAGCTGTGTCAGACACTCGACAAAGGCTTATACACTTGTTCAGTATTTTGTGATATCTCTAAAGCATTCGAGAGAGTCTGGCACGGGGAGTTGATTGCCAAAACTACCACGTATGGGATAACAGGGTCGCTTTCTAAGTGACTGGAGGACTATCTCACTAACAGGAAGCAAAGGGTCCGAATCAATAACACTTATACTGATTTTGAAACCACCACAGCGGGTGTTCCCCAATGATAAATCCTTGGGCCTTTCCTATATACATTAATGACATACCAGATAACCTCACATCAACAGGTAGAATGCATGCTGGTAACACATGTCTCACAGCTTCTCACTTCAATCTTACCATCCTACAATCAGAACTAAACGAGGACCTCAAAACTGGTTAGTTTCGTTCAATCCAATGAAAACCAAGGCGATATCCTTCTCATTCGTGCCTCAAGATAATTCCCCAGATTTAATATTCCAGGACGAAACTATTTCATTTAACGAATCGCATAAGCACCTTGGCCTTGAATATCAATCAAATTTAAAATGGAACAAACAAATAGAATACATAGCAAACAAAGCTGCTCTAGACTATCACAATTGAGGAAATTAAAAAACGATCTCGGTAGAAAGACACTCGAAAAAATTTGAAATGCGTATATCCTTCCTATTTTGAGTATGCTGACGTCGTATGGGATTCAGCACCCGATTACTTATTGGAAAAACTCGACCGACTACATAAAGACGCCGCTAGAATCGTAAACAGCCTAAATCGTTAAATCGTTCAGTATCACTTAACAAATTATGGCTTGAGGTAGGTTGGCGGACAATACTAGGCGTTGGCAACATAGCCATTTGCAAGCAATTTACAGAATTATCAATGAAGACGCCCCGTTGTATCTGACATATCTCCTATCGGCACGCTCCAGAGAACGATCGGATTATAATCTTAGATTTCCAAATAAATTTTATTCCTATTTCGCTAATACTGAGCATTTTAAACAGTCATTTCTTCCATCTGTTGTTCTAGAATGGAACAAATCACCTGTGTATATAATCAATGCAACCTCCATTTCCGATTTCAAAGCCAATTTAGGGATTATAGACCCAATAATAAAACCACCCTCTTATTTTTATGCAGGAAAAAGGAAAATTAATACAATACACTGTAAAATTCGGAATCAGTGTAGTGATCTCCGTTCGGATATGTTTGATAATCACATATCAGATTCGCCTATATGCCCCTGTAACTTAGACATTGAAGACGCCAATCACTATTTTCATGTTTGCCTTTTATTTGTAGATCAGAGAATTGACTTTTACGGAAATTTAAGTATTAATGGCTTTCAATCATTAGAAGCAAATCATTTCTTATATGGGGCAAACGGTATATCAAATCACAAGAGCACTACTCTTTTCCGAATTACTCAATCTTTTATAGCTAAAACAGAGCGTTTTGAACAAACCCATGTATGGTAAATTTCGCTATTCATCTTTCAACTCACTGAGTTCTAGGGTTTTCTACATAACCGAGATTTGAATACAGATGGAAACCCGACATCCACAGCACACACACTCTGCACTCTTCTTTATAAACAGTTTGCTATATCTGCTATGTATTTTTATGTATGTTCCGTGATTGTATTAGGAGAGGGGCAAGTTTGTAAGTTTTGTAACTTGTACCCTGATCCCTATGTATATTTTTTATAAATACATTAAAATATGTTTAAAGTAAAGTAAAGCTGTAAATCCCATGTTCTACAGAAAATGGCTGTACACATTTAATTATCTCCATACCTTTATTAAGGGAGTGAGAAATAAATGAATTGAATTGAATTGCTAGTGTCCTTTTGACTGTAAGGTGTAAATCGCATGATTCACATAAACTGACTAATGTCCTTTTGACTGTAAGGTGTAAATCCCATGTTCTATATAAACTGGCTAATGTCCTTTTGACTGTAAGATGGCGTCATAATATTTGAATGCAATGACAGACTGCTTGTGCACAGGAATGGTAAATTATTGTGTCATGGAATCATGTAATCCATCATAATGCGATGCATTTATATCAGATATGCTATCAATAATGGAAAATAACAACATCAGCAACTGGGGGCCTGCTGCAGGGGGCTCTGTGGCATAAGTTAAACACTGCACACATCAAATCTAAACTGCTAAGATTTGTGACGTGAACCAAATAATGTTTCTTCATAAAATGTATAAATAGAACACAATTAATAGTACCCTTGCCGTTCTGTATGAATTGTCTCATTTTATAATAAACAAAACATATATATATTGTGATAGAATATACCTCAATGCACTGCTTGCAAGTTTCCTATGTAATTTCAAAGTGGGTCCATAATCAGCCGCGGCTATGTCTCTACTTCCCTCAGTGACAATATCAACTGAAACATGAAGGATGTTAGTAAACACATATCATATAGATCGTACACCTGCAAAGTCGTGAGTTGGCTTACTTCTGTTATTGTAAGCAGATATTCTAAGCAGATATTGTGTGGGTTTTCGGGAGGACAGGTTGAAAATATAGTACACAGTAATAAGCGAAAAACTTAATATAACTATAACATTGGGCCATTGAAGATGGTTGTGTTTATGTCACTATATAGGACCGGTCTATCGCGCACAATTCGACAGCAAATGTCTTAATTTCTAGTTCATGTTAGTAGCATTACATTTTAATGAACAATTGTAGTCTCAACGTGGATATAACTACTGTGTGAATGACAATTTCTATCTAGCTGTTGTCTGTCATGATTTTGTGAATCTCGTGTATGTTTATTTGCGCGTACTCAATGTCTCTATATATTTTTTCCTGATGGAAGCTGACCCCTACAGCAACACTAACAGCAATTTCAGTCATCGCTTGGCGTAGATGTACGCCATCGCTTATGTTGGTATAACGTCAATGTCAGTCCAACAAATTGTCAATAATTAAATCTGTTTCATTATGACCTTGACAATGTGGTGTAATACAATAACGATAACGAATATTATATGATATTTTATATTTTGCAAACCCCGTTAAGTTCATAAGAGATTGGGTTGGCTGATTAATTACATATTGAACTTACATGAATGTATGTAAGGTCTTCCAGCAAAGTCAGCCTTTCTTTTCACCAGTGCCTCAAGTACCACATCAATTCTGTTGAGAGTCAGAATATTAAGCGGCCCTACAATATAATGGTTAATAAAGAATATCAGTTTGAGTGATAGCATCTAGCTATATCACACACGTGCGATATTGCTATTCCGTTTCTGTGTTAATCGGTAACTTCTTAAATAATTATTTTTATATCCGTCCGTCTAGGACACCCTCATGTTACCTGTAAACTCCGCTCATAACTATACACATGTATATATGTACAATATGAGCTGATTTGCTAATTGCATATGGTGACGAATTTGAGATCCATCTATCACATAACCACATTTAGCAATGAAAAAAGATCACAAAACGGTTGGGGTTAAACAAAATAATATTGATTTCCTTATCACAACCAAAAAGGGAGTGAAGACACAATCAAGACAAATTAGAGTTCCAGTGCACTGAATATGTTAATAAAAATGTTATTTATTCTATACTAGCTATGGTGATTGGTGATCAAACTGAATTACATATCGTGTTCTTTGTTCTATGCTGGCAATGTGATTGGTGATCAAACTAAATTACATATATTGTTATTTGTTCTATGATAGCTGTGTTGTTTGGTGGACAAACTGAATTACATATAATGTTATTTGTTCTACACTAGTTATGGTGATTGGTGATCAAACTGGATTACATATCGTGTTCTTTGTTCTATGCTAGCTATGGTGATTGGTGGTCAAACTGAATTGCATATCGTGTTCTTTGTTCTATGCTGGCAATAACACTAAATGAAATATATTGTTCATTGTTCTATGCTGGCAATGTGATTGGTGATCAAACTAAATTACATATATTGTTATTTGTTCTATGCTAGCTGTGTTGTTTGGTGGTCATACTGAATTACCTATACTGTTATTAGTTCTATGCTAGCTATGACATTTGGTGCTCAAACTGAATTACATATGATGTTCTTTGTGCTATGCATGCTAAGATGTTTGGTGGTCAAACTGAATTACATGTGATGTTCCCTGTTTGTGCAGCTATGATGTTTGGTGGTCAAACTGAATTACATGTGATGTTCCATGTTTGTGCAGCTATGATGTTTGGTGGTCAAACTGAATTACATGTGATGTTCCATGTTTGTGCAGCTATGATGTTTGGTGGTCAAACTGAATTACATGTGATGTTCCATGTTTGTGCAGCTATGATGTTTGGTGGTCAAACTGAATTACATGTGATGTTCCATGTTTGTGCAGCTATGATGTTTGGTGGTCAAACTGAATTACATGTGATGTTCCACGTTTGTGCAGCTATGATGTTTGGTGGTCAAACTGAATTACATGTGATGTTCCATGTTTGTGCAGCTATGATATTGGGTGGTCAAACTGAATTACATGTGATGTTCCATGTTTGTGCAGCTATGATGTTTGGTGGTCACACATGTAGATGATATCTAATGAGACGCAATTTTATATGGAATTTTATAATGTATTAACAGAGTGCACTATATACGATTCTAGCCGAGCTTTATCGATGTTAGTAACATTTTGACGAACTTGAGATCCATTTTATCAAATAATCTCATTTAGCAAGGAAATATTATCATAAAACGGCTGGGTTAAACAAATAATATTGATTTCCTGTTCACAACCAAAAAGGGAGTGAAGACACATTCAAGACAAATTAGAGTTCCATTTTAAATGTTGCTTTTCATGTTGGCAAAATTGTTCAACCACCTTATCACTCACGTTTATCTAACATTTAACACTAAATAACTGCAAAGCAAATCGAATACCATAAGCATATGCTAAGTTACATAACAAGTTCCAGCATTGACATTGACACCATTGCACTATCATTGCATCACTGTGCGTGCCGGTAATAAAAGTGTGTCTTATTAAAAATATGAGGCCGGACTTAGGGGCTAATTATGTAATCAAATTACATAGGTGTGTAGTTGTTCTATGGTAGCTATGATGTTTGGTGGTCAAGCTGAATTAAATAAGATGTTCTTCACGCAAAGTGAAGACGTTAAGATCCATTATTTGTTGTGATATTGTGTTTTGCCGAAACCAAACGAGTTGGACAAAGGCCATTAACTGTACGGTACATTAAAGAACATATGAATTATAAAATAGCTAAGCTGCCGCAACGTTGGGATATATGGAAAACATGTATTATTTTAAACGATGAGATAATCCTACTAGCTCAATTAATTCCTATGATAATTAACAATACAATATGGCGTAAAATAGTAGCAATTTAATGCATAGTCGTATTTGACGCTCTAGACTACAAACATGTATCAACGTCCACGTCATTTGGAAGCACATTATTACCGACTTACCAACTTTTAATGTTAGCACTGGACCAAAATCCTTTGACAATTTCTCTGCCAAAACGTACATTGTCTGTTTCCGGAGTGCTGCGAAAGTGGATATGGAAAATAAATTATTTCCAAGCGTTGCGACATCAATTGAATACACTTTAGAAGAAATTAAGTTGGGCAGAACTTATCAACATACTCATACATTTACAAATGTGAGATGCACGTTTTCGAATGGTCGGTGTGCTTTTTGTGGTGATCATATCTATGGTTACTCGTAACAACGCGAGAATATATCCCTGTTAACCGTACTTATATATCAAACAACGGTACGATTGACTCGATTACGCAACTCCTGGCAGCGCAGTACGGTATTTTACCTCGGATCAGCGACCGACGCTTGGTGAATCGAAAACTAAAATTAGCAGCTCTGGGTCAATCAGAATGCGTGTTTCAGCGACCAATATTAAACATGAATTAGAATTTAACATAAACCATGGTTGTTTCGAGGACATGTAAGTCCGTGGATGAGTCGAACCGGATACATTATATATTACACACCCTATTAAATAAAGTGCAAAAAACAAACATCATCAAGTGTTATGTTTCTAAAGAATAAATAACTCTGGTCATAGCTGGCCATGCAAGACTATACATGTATTTGAAAAAACGGCAATCTAATTTCATGAAATCCGTGCATGCTGTTTCACATCCGCTATAGACGAAAAGACAATTCAAACTCGCTATGAATTATAGATATCCTAATATGTCATCTTACCTAGAAGATGCCCTAGCAATGGCCAGCCGAATGGTGATGGCGGAAGCTTATATCGCCATCTCTGGATGAGGTAGTATACCAGATAGCCGGCGATTAACCCCACCAGGACAGATTGGACGGTCGATAGTTGAACTAAGTTCGATAGAGCAGTCATCCTTCATGTGTGTCACATGAAAGTAAATAATATAACCACGGTCGATATGTGAAACAACTATGTTATAACTTACATTCTTCCTTTGAGTAGCACCTGGAAATATGGAAATATAACTGATGCCATTAGCTTGTAGATATAACCAGGCATGGCATTAGCTTTTAGCTATACTCAGTGCATGGTATTAGCTTGTGACTGTAAACAGTGCATGCTATTAGCTTGTAAATATAAGCAGTACATGATACTAGCTTTTAAACATAATCTGTGTTTGCTATTAGCTTGTAACTATAAACGGTGTATGCTATTAGCTTGTAACGATAACAGTGCATGATGTTAGCTTGTAAATATTATCAGTACATGCTATTAGCTTGTAAACATAATCGGTGTTGGTATTAGCTTGTAACTACAAACGGTATGACATTAGCTTGTAACTATACACAGTGCATGCTAATAGCTTATAACTATAATCAGTGCATGACATTAGCTTGTAACTATACTCAGTGCATGTTATTATATTTTAACTCTAATCCTATAATCAGTGCATTCTTTTATATTAAAACTATAATAGTTGCATGTGATTAGCTTGTAACTATAATCGTTGCATGCTATTAGCTTGTTCAACATATGCTGTATATAATATACCTCACATTCTAAAATATATTGACGCATCCAAGAACGTTTACTTTTTGAGTTCCAATTCATTTTCTAATTGGACATGATATCAACAGGAAGTAGACACACACAATTTGATCCGATTGCCCAAACTTCCCTGGGTCGATTTATCTGTATAATTTTTGCCGTCTCAAAATTGGATTTATAGATTACATATATACCCCTCGGTCGTTATATGATACAACCCATGCATACGGTATGTGTTTAATGTGATTATATATTTGGATACCTCTATTTGTGTGCGTTTGATCTCTGGATCCGGGTTTCAATTTTACAATAAAAATCACAACACTCCCAGTGTGATAACTATGCGAACAATTGATAAGTCTGTTAACCCATCCCCGTTGAGAAGCACATGGAGACATAGATTAACTCTGTTTTCTTACATGTATATTCATTATTGACAAAACAGTTACAGTTATTTGTCAACAAACATCGCTAATCGTGTAGTAAGTTCAAATAATTAAGTCTGGATATGGTATTCAGAATATGTTTAAAATGCTTTGACGTTTTTCGAATGTTTAACATAAAGTTGTGATTGAAATTTGGTATCGTAATGAACTAATTTGACTGTTATCGGTAATTATACTGTTTACACATCAATGGTTTGACATGCGGAATTTCATTATTGGAGAGCAATTGTAATAACTAAGATCAGAAAACAAACAATATGTTTGTTCATGTACATGTATTTATTGTAGATAGTTGTTTTCGGAATTGTGTGTTATTTCGCAAGAACCCACATCGAATGCATTGAGTCCATTTAACGAAAATAATTGTACAATCCAAGATATAAAATACCGAAAGTGTAACACTACATGTATATGTACCTGTATGTTTATGTCCAGTGTCGAAAACTCCACCAGCTGCAAATGTATAACCTTAGCATGAACAAGACATCACTACCCACATAGACACACAGTATATATAGTGGAACATACCGAGACGTACAAGGTCTGCATATCAGTAACTAAAATTAAGTTATATATCAAAGCATGCACTCGAATTACGTGACAGTGTTTATCTAAAGCAAATAGCATGATGCGACTCCCAGTCGTTCTACAAGGCAGAGCGATTTCACACGTAGAAAGTTTCAAGGATATTTATATTATTGTTATACTAAGGGTCGGGTGCACCACATGTCTCGTTGTTGAGTTATTTTGTGGCGCAGAAAACGCGTTTCCAAAAAATTAAGCAGCCGTTTGACAGTACAATAAGAATATATTTTCAGGACAGGTCACCCAAATATACCACTTCAGCATTTATAACATAAGGACAGGCCACCCAAATATACCACTACATCATTTATATCACCAAGGCAGGCAACCCAAATATACCACATCATCATTTATATCACCAAGGCACGCCACCCAAATATACCACTACATCATTTATATCACCAAGGCAGGCAACCCAAATATACCACATCATCATTTATATCACCAAGGCACGCCACCCAAATATACCACATCATCATTTATATCACCAAGGCAGGCAACCCAAATATACCACTTCATCATTTATATCACAAAGGCACGCCACTCAAATATACCACTACGTCATTTATATCACCAAGGCACGCCACCCAAATATACCACTACGTCATTTATATCACCAAGGCACGCCACCCAAATATACCACTACATCATTTATATCACCAAGGCAGGCCACCCAAATATACAACTTCATCATTTATATCACCAAGGCACGCCACCCAAATATATCACTTCATCATTTATATCACCAAGGTACGCCACCCAAACATACCACTTCATCATTTATATCACCAAGGCACGCCACCCAAATATACCACTTCATCATTTATATCACCAAGGCACGCCACTCAAATATACCACTACATCATTTATATCACCAAGGCACGCCACCTAAATATACCACTACATCATTTATATCACCAAGGCACGCCACCCAAATATACCACTTCATCATTTATATCACCAAGGCACGCCACCTAAATATACCACATCATCATTTATATCACCAAGGCACGCCACCCAAATATACCACTACATCTTTTATATCACCAAGGCACGCCACCTAAATATACCACTTCATCATTTATATCACCAAGGCACGCCACCCAAATATACCACTACATCTTTTATATCACCAAGGCAGGCAACCCAAATATACCACTTCATTATTTATATCACCAAGGCAGGCAACCCAAATATACCACTGCATCATTTATATCACCAAGGCACGCCACCCAAATATACCACTACATCATTTATATCACCAAGGCACGCCACCCAAATATACAACTACATCATTTATATCACCAAGGCAGGCAACCCAAATATACCACTACGTCTTTTATATCACCAAGGCACGCCACCCAAATATACCACTGCATCATTTATATCACCAAGGTACGCCACCCAAATATACCACTGCATCATTTATATCACCAAGGCACGCCACCCAAATATACCACTGCATCATTTATATCACCAAGGCAGGCAACCCAAATATACCACTACATCATTTATATCACCAAGGCAGGCAACCCAAATATACCACTTCATCATTTATATCACCAAGGCACGCCACCCAAATATACCACTGCATCATTTATATCACCAAGGCACGCCACCCAAATATACCACATCATCATTAATATCACCAAGGCACGCCACCCAAATATACCACTACGTCTTTTATATCACCAAGGCACGCCACCCAAATATACCACTGCATCATTTATATCACCAAGGTACGCCACCCAAATATACCACTGCATCATTTATATCACCAAGGCACGCCACCTAAATATACCACTACATCATTTATATCACCAAGGCACGCCACCCAAATATACCACTTCATCATTTATATCACCAAGGCACACCACCCAAATATACCACTGCATCATTTATATCACCAAGGCACGCCACCCAAATATACCACTGCATCATTTATATCACCAAGGCACGCCACCCAAATATACCACTACATCATTTATATCACCAAGGCACGCCACCCAAATATACCACTGCATCATTTATATCACCAAGGCACGCCACCCAAATATACCACTGCATCATTTATATCACCAAGGCACGCCACCCAAATATACCACATCATCATTAATATCACCAAGGCACGCCACCCAAATATACCACATCATCATTAATATCACCAAGGCACGCCACCCAAATATACCTCTTCATCATTTATATCACCAAGGCACACCACCCAAATATACCACATCATCATTTATATCACCAAGGTACGCCACCCAAACATACCACTTCATCATTTATATCACCAAGGTACGCCACCCAAATATACAACTTCATCATTTATATCACCAAGGTACGCCACCCAAACATACCACATCATCATTAATATCACCAAGGCAGGCAACCCAAATATACCACATCATCATTTATATCACCAAGGCACGCCACCCAAATATACCACATCATCATTTATATCACCAAGGCAGGCAACCCAAATATACCACATCATCATTAATATCACCAAGGCACGCCACCCAAATATACGACTTCATCATTTATATCACCAAGGTACGCCACCCAAACATACCACTTCATCATTTATATCACCAAGGTACGCCACCCAAATATACCACATCATCATTTATATCACCAAGGTACGCCACCCAAATATACCACATCATCATTTATATCACCAAGTCAGGCAACCCAAATATACCACATCATCATTTATATCACCAAGGTACGCCACCCAAATATACGACTTCATCATTTATATCACCAAGGCACGCCACCCAAATATACCACTACATCATTTATATCACCAAGGTACGCCACCCAAATATACCACATCATCATTTATATCACCAAGGCAGGCAACCCAAATATACCACATCATCATTTATATCACCAAGGCAGGCAACCCAAATATACCACTACATCATTTATATCACCAAGGCAGGCAACCCAAATATACCACTTCATCATTTATATCACCAAGGTACGCCACCCAAATATACCACATCATCATTTATATAACCAAGGTACGCCACCCAAATATACAACTTCATCATTTATATCACCAAGGCACGCCACCCAAATATACAACTTCATCATTTATATCACCAAGGCACGCCACCCAAATATACCACTTCATCATTTATATCACCAAGGTACGCCACCCAAACATACCACTTCATCATTTATATCACCAAGGTACGCCACCCAAATATACCACTTCATCATTTATATCACCAAGGTACGCCACCCAAATATACAACTTCATCATTTATATCACCAAGGTACGCCACCCAAATATACCACTTCATCATTTATATCACCAAGGTACGCCACCCAAATATACAACTTCATCATTTATATCACCAAGGTACGCCACCCAAACATACCACTTCATCATTTATATCACCAAGGTACGCCACCCAAATATACCACATCATCATTTATATCACCAAGGTACGCCACCCAAATATACCACTTCATCATTTATATCACCAAGGTACGCCACCCAAATATACAACTTCATCATTTATATCACCAAGGTACGCCACCCAAATATACAACTTCATCATATATATCACCAAGGTAGGCAACCCAAATATACAACTTCATCATTTATATCACCAAGGTACGCCACCCAAATATACCACATCATCATTTATATCACCAAGGTACGCCACCCAAATATACCACTTCATCATATATATCACCAAGGTAGGCAACCCAAATATACAACTTCATCATTTATATCACCAAGGTACGCCACCCAAATATACCACATCATCATTTATATCACCAAGTCAGGCAACCCAAATATACCACATCATCATTTATATCACCAAGGTACGCCACCCAAACATACCACTTCATCATTTATATCACCAAGGTACGCCACCCAAATATACCACATCATCATTTATATCACCAAGGTACGCCACCCAAATATACAACTTCATCATTTATATCACCAAGGCACGCCACCCAAATATACCACTTCATCATTTATATCACCAAGGTACGCCACCCAAATATACCACTTCATCATTTATATCACCAAGGTACGCCACCCAAATATACCACATCATCATTTATATCACCAAGGTACGCCACCCAAATATATCACATCATCATTTATATCACCAAGGCACGCCACCCAAATATACCACATCATCATTTATATCACCAAGGCACGCCACCCAAATATACCACTTCATCATTTATATCACCAAGGCACGCCACCCAAATATACAACATCATCATTTATATCACCAAGGCACGCCACCCAAATATACCACTTCATCATTTATATCACCAAGGTACGCCACCCAAATATACAACTTCATCATTTATATCACCAAGGCACGCCACCCAAATATACAACATCATCATTTATATCACCAAGGCACGCCACCCAAATATATCACTACATCATTTATATCACCAAGGCACGCCACCCAAATATACAACATCATCATTTATATCACCAAGGCACGCCACCCAAATATACCACTTCATCATTTATATCACCAAGGCACGCCACCCAAATATACCACTTCATCATTTATATCACCAAGGTACGCCACCCAAATATACCACTTCATCATTTATATCACCAAGGCACGCCACCCAAATATACAACATCATCATTTATATCACCAAGGCACGCCACCCAAATATACCACTTCATCATTTATATCACCAAGGCACGCCACCCAAATATACCACTTCATCATTTATATCACCAAGGTACGCCACCCAAATATACAACATCATCATTTATATCACCAAGGCACGCCACCCAAATATACCACTTCATCATTTATATCACCAAGGCACGCCACCCAAATATACCACTTCATCATTTATATCACCAAGGCACGCCACCCAAATATACAACTTCATCATTTATATCAACAAGGCACGCAACCCAAATATACCACTGCATCATTTATATCACCAAGGCACGCCACCCAAATATACCACTGCATCATTTATATCACCAAGGCACGCCACCCAAATATACCACATCATCATTTATATCACCAAGGCACGCCACCCAAATATACCACATCATCATTTATATCACCAAGGCACGCCACCCAAATATACCACTTCATCATTTATATCACCAAGGTACGCCACCCAAATATATCACATCATCATTTATATCACCAAGGTACGCCACCCAAATATATCACTTCATCATTTATATCACCAAGGCACGCCACCCAAACATACCACTTCATCATTTATATCACCAAGGCACGCCACCCAAACATACCACTTCATCATTTATATCACCAAGGTACGCCACCCAAACATACCACTTCATCATTTATATCACCAAGGTACGCCACCCAAATATATCACTTCATCATTTATATCACCAAGGTACGCCACCCAAATATATCACATCATCATTTATATCACCAAGGTACGCCACCCAAACATACCACTTCATCATTTATATCACCAAGGCAGGCCACCCAAATATACCACATCATCATTTATATCACCAAGGCAGGCCACCCAAACATACCACTTCATCATTTATATCACCAAGGTACGCCACCCAAATATACAACTTCATCATTTATATCACCAAGGTACGCCACCCAAATATACAACTTCATCATTTATATCACCAAGTCAGGCAACCCAAACATACCACTTCATCATTTATATCACCAAGGCACGCCACCCAAATATACCACATCATCATTTATATCACCAAGGCACGCCACTCAAATATACCACTTCATCATTTATATCACCAAGGCACGCCACCCAAATATACAACATCATTTATATCACCAAGGTACGCCACCCAAATATACAACATCATTTATATCACCAAGGTACGCCACCCAAATATATCACTTCATCATTTATATCACCAAGGCACGCCACCCAAACATACCACTTCATCATTTATATCACCAAGGTACGCCACCCAAATATACCACTGCATCATATATATCACCAAGGTACGCCACCCAAATATACAACTTCATCATTTATATCACCAAGGTACGCCACCCAAATATACAACTTCATCATTTATATCACCAAGGTACGCCACCCAAATATACAACTTCATCATTTATATCACCAAGGCACGCCACCCAAATATACCACTTCATCATTTATATCACCAAGGCACGCCACTCAAATATACCACATCATCATTTATATCACCAAGGCACGCCACCCAAACATACCACTTCATCATTTATATCACCAAGTCAGGCAACCCAAATATACCACATCATCATTTATATCACCAAGGCACACCACCCAAATATACCACATCATCATTTATATCACCAAGGCAGGCAACCCAAATATACCACTTCATCATTTATATCACCAAGTCAGGCAACCCAAATATACCACATCATCATTTATATCACCAAGGCACACCACCCAAATATACCACTTCATCATTTATATCACCAAGGTACGCCACTCAAATATACCACATCATCATTTATATCACCAAGGCACACCACCCAAATATACCACTTCATCATTTATATCACCAAGGCACGCCACTCAAATATACCACTTCATCATTTATATCACCAAGGTACGCCACCCAAATATACAACTTCATCATTTATATCACCAAGGCAGGCCACTCAAATATACCACATCATCATTTATATCACCAAGGCAGGCAACCCAAATATACCACTGCATCATTTATATCACCAAGGTACGCCACCCAAATATATCACTTCATCATATATATCACCAAGGTACGCCACCCAAACATACCACTGCATCATTTATATCACCAAGGTACGCCACTCAAATATACCACATCATCATTTATATCACCAAGGTACGCCACCCAAACATACCACTTCATCATTTATATCACCAAGGCACGCCACACAAATATACCACTTCATCATTTATATCACCAAGGCACGCCACCCAAATATACCACATCATCATTTATATCACCAAGGCACGCCACCCAAATATACCACATCATCATTTATATCACCAAGGCACGCCACACAAATATACCACTTCATCATTTATATCACCAAGGCACGCCACACAAATATACCACATCATCATTTATATCACCAAGGCACGCCACCCAAACATACCACTTCATCATTTATATCACCAAGGTACGCCACCCAAATATACCACTGCATCATTTATATCACCAAGGCACGCCACCCAAATATACCACTTCATCATTTATATCACCAAGGTACGCCACCCAAATATACCACATCATCATTTATATCACCAAGGTACGCCACCCAAATATACCACATCATCATTTATATCACCAAGGTACGCCACCCAAACATACCACTTCATCATTTATATCACCAAGGTACGCCACCCAAATATACCACATCATCATTTATATCACCAAGGCACGCCACTCAAATATACCACTTCATCATTTATATCACCACAGGCACGCCACCCAAATATACAACTTCATCATTTATATCACCAAGGCACGCCACCCAAATATACCACTTCATCATTTATATCACCAAGGCACGCCACACAAATATACCACTTCATCATTTATATCACCAAGGCACGCCACCCAAACATACCACTTCATCATTTATATCACCAAGGTACGCCACCCAAATATACCACTTCATCATTTATATCACCAAGGCAGGCCACCCAAACATACCACTTCATCATTTATATCACCAAGGCACGCCACCCAAACATACCACTTCATCATTTATATCACCAAGGTACGCCACCCAAATATACCACTTCATCATTTATATCACCAAGGCAGGCCACTCAAATATACCACTTCATCATTTATATCACCAAGGCACGCCACCCAAACATACCACTTCATCATTTATATCACCAAGGCACGCCACCCAAACATACCACTTCATCATTTATATCACCAAGGTACGCCACCCAAACATACCACTTCATCATTTATATCACCAAGGCACGCCACCCAAATATACCACTTCATCATTTATATCACCAAGGCGCGCCACCCAAATATACAACTTCATCATTTATATCACCAAGGCACGCCACCCAAATATACCACTACATCATTTATATCACCAAGGCACGCCACCCAAATATACCACATCATCATTTATATCACCAAGGCACGCCACCCAAATATACCATTACATCATTTATATCACCAAGGCAGGCAACCCAAATATACCACTGCATCATTTATATCACCAAGGCAGGCAACCCAAATATACCACTTCATCATTTATATCACCAAGGCACGCCACCCAAATATACCACATCATCATTTATATCACCAAGGCACGCCACCCAAATATACAACTTCATCATTTATATCACCAAGGCACGCCACTCAAATATACCACTTCATCATTTATATCACCAAGGCACGCCACCCAAATATACCACATCATCATTTATATCACCAAGGCAGGCAACCCAAATATACCACTACATCATTTATATCACCAAGGCACGCCACCCAAATATACCACATCATCATTTATATCACCAAGGCAGGCAACCCAAATATACCACATCATCATTTATATCACCAAGGTACGCCACCCAAATATACCACATCATCATTTATATCACCAAGGCACGCCACCCAAATATACCACATCATCATTTATATCACCAAGGTACGCCACCCAAATATACCACATCATCATTTATATCACCAAGGCACGCCACCCAAACATACCACTTCATCATTTATATCACCAAGGCAGGCAACCCAAATATACCACTTCATCATTTATATCACCAAGGCACGCCACCCAAATATACCACTTCATCATTTATATCACCAAGGCACGCCACCCAAATATACAACTTCATCATTTATATCACCAAGGCACGCAACCCAAATATACAACTTCATCATTTATATCACCAAGGCACGCCACCCAAACATACCACTTCATCATTTATATCACCAAGGCAGGCAACCCAAATATACCACTACATCATTTATATCACCAAGGCAGGCAACCCAAATATACCACTACATCATTTATATCACCAAGGCACGCCACCCAAATATACAACTTCATCATTTATATCACCAAGGCACGCCACCCAAATATACAACTTCATCATTTATATCACCAAGGCACGCCACCCAAATATACAACTTCATCATTTATATCACCAAGGCACGCCACCCAAATATACAACTTCATCATTTATATCACCAAGGCACGCCACCCAAATATACAACTTCATCATTTATATCACCAAGGCACGCCACCCAAATATACAACTTCATCATTTATATCACCAAGGCACGCCACCCAAATATACAACTTCATCATTTATATCACCAAGGCACGCCACCCAAATATACAACTTCATCATTTATATCACCAAGGCACGCCACCCAAATATACCACTACGTCATTTATATCACCAAGGCACGCCACCCAAACATACCACTTCATCATTTATATCACCAAGGCACGCCACCCAAATATACCACATCATCATTTATATCACCAAGGCAGGCAACCCAAATATACCACTACATCATTTATATCACCAAGGCAGGCAACCCAAATATACCACTACATCATTTATATCACCAAGGCACGCCACCCAAATATACAACTTCATCATTTATATCACCAAGGCAGGCAACCCAAATATACCACTACATCATTTATATCACCAAGGCAGGCAACCCAAATATACCACTACATCATTTATATCACCAAGGCACGCCACCCAAATATACAACTTCATCATTTATATCACCAAGGCACGCCACCCAAATATACAACTTCATCATTTATATCACCAAGGCACGCCACCCAAATATACAACTTCATCATTTATATCACCAAGGCAGGCAACCCAAATATACCACTTCATCATTTATATCACCAAGGCACGCCACCCAAATATACAACTTCATCATTTATATCACCAAGGCACGCCACCCAAATATACAACTTCATCATTTATATCACCAAGGCACGCCACCCAAATATACAACTTCATCATTTATATCACCAAGGCACGCCACCCAAATATACAACTTCATCATTTATATCACCAAGGCACGCCACCCAAATATACAACTTCATCATTTATATCACCAAGGCACGCCACCCAAATATACCACTTCATCATTTATATCACCAAGGCACGCCACCCAAATATACCACATCATCATTTATATCACCAAGGCACGCCACCCAAACATACCACTTCATCATTTATATCACCAAGGCACGCCACCCAAACATACCACTTCATCATTTATATCACCAAGGCACGCCACCCAAATATACCACATCATCATTTATATCACCAAGGTACGCCACCCAAATATACCACTACATCATTTATATCACCAAGGCAGGCAACCCAAATATACCACATCATCATTTATATCACCAAGGCACGCCACCCAAATATACAACTTCATCATTTATATCACCAAGGCAGGCAACCCAAATATACCACATCATCATTTATATCACCAAGGCACGCCACCCAAACATACCACATCATCATTTATATCACCAAGGCAGGCAACCCAAATATACCACATCATCATTTATATCACCAAGGCACGCCACCCAAACATACCACATCATCATTTATATCACCAAGGCACGCCACCCAAATATACAACTTCATCATTTATATCACCAAGGCAGGCAACCCAAATATACCACATCATCATTTATATCACCAAGGCACGCCACCCAAACATACCACTTCATCATTTATATCACCAAGGCAGGCAACCCAAATATACCACTACATCATTTATATCACCAAGGCACGCCACCCAAATATACCACATCATCATTTATATCACCAAGGCACGCCACCCAAATATACAACTTCATCATTTATATCACCAAGGCAGGCAACCCAAATATACCACTACATCATTTATATCACCAAGGCACGCCACCCAAATATACCACATCATCATTTATATCACCAAGGCAGGCAACCCAAATATACCACATCATCATTTATATCACCAAGGTACGCCACCCAAATATACCACATCATCATTTATATCACCAAGGCACGCCACCCAAATATACCACATCATCATTTATATCACCAAGGCACGCCACCCAAACATACCACTTCATCATTTATATCACCAAGGCAGGCAACCCAAATATACCACTACATCATTTATATCACCAAGGCACGCCACCCAAATATACAACTTCATCATTTATATCACCAAGGCACGCCACCCAAATATACAACTTCATCATTTATATCACCAAGGCAGGCAACCCAAATATACCACTTCATCATTTATATCACCAAGGCAGGCAACCCAAATATACCACATCATCATTTATATCACCAAGGCACGCCACCCAAATATACAACTTCATCATTTATATCACCAAGGCACGCCACCCAAATATACAACTTCATCATTTATATCACCAAGGCACGCCACCCAAATATACAACTTCATCATTTATATCACCAAGGAACGCCACCCAAATATACCACTGCATCATTTATATCACCAAGGCACGCCACCCAAATATACCACTGCATCATTTATATCACCAAGGCACGCCACCCAAATATACCATTACATCATTTATATCACCAAGGCACGCAACCCAAATATACCACTTCATCATTTATATCACCAAGGCAGGCAACCCAAATATACCATTACATCATTTATATCACCAAGGCAGGCAACCCAAATATACCACTACATCATTTATATCACCAAGGCAGGCAACCCAAATATACAACTTCATCATTTATATCACCAAGGCACGCCACTCAAATATACCACTACATCATTTATATCACCAAGGCACGCCACCCAAATATACCACTTCATCATTTATATCACCAAGGCACGCCACCCAAATATACAACTGCATCATTTATATCACCAAGGCAGGCAACCCAAATATACCACTTCATCATTTATATCACCAAGGCACGCCACCCAAATATACCACTTCATCATTTATATCACCAAGGCACGCCACCCAAATATACCACTTCATCATTTATATCACCAAGGCACGCAACCCAAATATACCACTTCATCATTTATATCACCAAGGCACGCCACCCAAATATACCACATCATCATTTATATCACCAAGGCACGCCACCCAAACATACAACTTCATCATTTATATCACCAAGGCACGCCACCCAAATATACAACTTCATCATTTATATCACCAAGGCACGCCACCCAAATATACAACTTCATCATTTATATCACCAAGGCACGCAACCCAAATATACCACTACATCATTTATATCACCAAGGCACGCCACCCAAATATACCACTACATCATTTATATCACCAAGGCACGCCACCCAAATATACCACTTCATCATTTATATCACCAAGGCACGCCACCCAAACATACCACTTCATCATTTATATCACCAAGGCACGCCACCCAAACATACCACATCATCATTTATATCACCAAGGCACGCCACCCAAACATACCACATCATCATTTATATCACCAAGGCAGGCCACCCAAATATACCACTACATCATTTATATCACCAAGGCAGGCAACCCAAATATACCACTACATCATTTATATCACCAAGGCAGGCAACCCAAATATACCACTGCATCATTTATATCACAAGGCACGCCACCCAAATATACCACTGCATCATTTATATCACCAAGGCACGCCACCCAAACATACCACTGCATCATTTATATCACCAAGGCACGCCACCCAAACATACCACATCATCATTTATATCACCAAGGCACGCCACCCAAAAATACCACTGCATCATTTATATCACCAAGGCACGCCACCCAAACATACCACTTCATCATTTATATCACCAAGGCACGCCACCCAAACATACCACTGCATCATTTATATCACCAAGGCACGCCACCCAAACATACCACATCATCATTTATATCACCAAGGCACGCCACCCAAACATACCACTGCATCATTTATATCACCAAGGCACGCCACCCAAACATACCACATCATCATTTATATCACCAAGGCACGCCACCCAAATATACCACTGCATCATTTATATCACCAAGGCACGCCACCCAAACATACCACTTCATCATTTATATCACCAAGGCACGCCACCCAAATATACCACTGCATCATTTATATCACCAAGGCACGCCACCCAAACATACCACTTCATCATTTATATCACCAAGGCACGCCACCCAAACATACCACTTCATCATTTATATCACCAAGGCACGCCACTCAAATATACCACTTCATCATTTATATCACCAAGGCACGCCACCCAAATATACCACTGCATCATTTATATCACCAAGGCACGCCACCCAAAAATACCACTTCATCATTTATATCACCAAGGCACGCCACTCAAATATATCACTTAATCATTTATATCACCAAGGCACGCCACTCAAATATATCACTTCATCATATATATCACCAAGGCACGCCACCCAAATATACCACATCATCATTTATATCACCAAGGCACGCCACTCAAATATATCACTTCATCATTTATATCACCAAGGCACGCCACCCAAATATACCACTACATCATTTATATCACCAAGGCAGGCAACCCAAATATACCACTGCATCATTTATATCACCAAGGCACGCCACCCAAATATACCACTACATCATTTATATCACCAAGGTACGCCACCCAAATATACAACTTCATCATGTATATCACCAAGGCACGCCACCCAAATATACCACTTCATCATATATATCACCAAGGCACGCCACTCAAATATACCACTTCATCATTTATATCACCAAGGCACGCCACCCAAATATACCACTGCATCATTTATATCACCAAGGCACGCCACCCAAACATACCACTTCATCATTTATATCACCAAGGCACGCCACTCAAATATACCACTTCATCATTTATATCACCAAGGCACGCCACCCAAATATACCACTGCATCATTTATATCACCAAGGCACGCCACTCAAATATATCACTTCATCATTTATATCACCAAGGCACGCCACTCAAATATATCACTTCATCATATATATCACCAAGGCACGCCACTCAAATATACCACTTCATCATATATATCACCAAGGCACGCCACTCAAATATATCACTTCATCATTTATATCACCAAGGCACGCCGCTCAAATATATCACTTCATCATATATATCACCAAGGCACGCCACTCAAATATATCACTTCATCATGTATATCACCAAGGCACTCGATTTTGCTTTGGGATTATTTCAGAATAAAATAAGTTCAACATGAGCATAATGTGAATATTTTGGTCAAATGTAAATCTATTCGCACAATGCTATGTTGCTGGTCCTACCGTATCATCACATCGACAAATCGCCATATCAACATGCTCACAGGGACAGGGGTGAGCGAGGGGATGTATCACCCCAATGAGGACCATAATTTCAAATAGTTTTCAAATCATTACTCAAATTCCAATAGTTGTACTTATACATATACATTTAGTTCCTCTCATATCAATATATTAATCAGTTTATTTCAATGTGTCCTGCAAGGTAGCAATATAATGTCAATATTACAAGTTAATACAGTAATTTGAGTAAATAAATTCCAGTAATGTTCATTACCTGAACACATGTATGAAATTGAAAGCAAATCATTTCCTTCACGTTCAGACTGGTATGTTTTACCAACATAGATTCATGGTCACTAGTCTATGAGTAATGTCAAATATCCAAATCGTTCTGATGACAGCTTTAACAATATAACAACCATTCAGAATGCATACTTGTTGCCATTGTGTGAGCTATAACTTGCAACTCATTGTAAATTGAATGCATGTATTTAAATTCGTGTTCGTTCCTCAGCCATACTCTGATTGATACAATGTATAATGTACTGTGCGCACAGTGTATTCAATACATAAAACATAGATCAATGTTATGTCATTATTGTTACATAGAAACTATTATTAAGCTATTAGGCCAATATTGGAATTTTGCATTACTCAAAACCAAATCCTATATAGTTGAAAATGTTATTAGACCAAATCCTATATAGTTGAAAATGTTATTAGACCAAATCCTATATAGTTGGATATTTTATGGTCTCACCCCAGTTGGAGCTCCCTGGCAACGTCCCTGTATACTCAAAACATTTGTTTTGCCTCGTGTATCCTCACATCATTACACACGATGCGAAAATGGACGCCCAAGACGGTCAGTGATATTTGTCCGAGACATTTTTCATGTTCACAGCAATTTCCCAAACTAATAATAATTGAGATCCGTCGTAACTATGAAAGTATGTCGCCAGTGACATCAAGTAGGGAATGTTAACAATGAATTGTAAACTCGCATATAAAACAAATCGGACGAAGGTTCCGGTTCTCTGTCGATAGGTTCCGATTGGTTTGCATTTTGAATCGTGGTGGCTCTGGTTCTCTATCGATGGGCATATTGGTTTGTATTAACCAATAATAGCACATATGTAACGCCATATTCATGTTCGAACAACCATTGGACTAACACGAGATAGTGTAGTGTTCATATTTACATAACAGCAGTTATCTGTTCACAGTGATGTCACACCGTTGTCTTAAAAATGTCAGGCCATTCAAACATTTACTGAGAACACACCCGGTATGTTCTATTTGTGTGTAATAATATGACGTTCATATATCTCTTTCTAGAGTTTATGCATTGATTCAAAGGTTGAAAGTAACAATTGTGAGACAGAAGGATCATACATGTTAGCTTCTGTTAATAGTCGGGATATATTTTGTTTTCTTAATTGTGATATCAGCATTATCAAATCAAGTTTGAGCTTTTACCTTTGGTTGGCGCCCGTCGTCCGTCTGTGTGGCCGTCAAAAAATGTATTTGGCACAACACCTATATGCGCTATTCCTGATCACAAAACTTTATCTGGATATTGAATCTTTTCTACCGATTTGTTGTGCACACAAATAGTATTTGTAAACTACTTACCAGACTGTTATGTGTGATTCAGCTATGTCAACTTATTCACAAAAAGGCTTCCCGATGATTTTGTGAATACATTATATCACAATATTCCAAAAGTTAACACAAGTCATGTATGGTCTATATACTGTTTATATAAGTTGTCATTGCATTTACTTTCCTCAATGAAGAACAACCTTGTTACGTGACAGCTCGGTGCGCCAAATTCATTACGTGTTTGTACTATACCTGGTGTATCTGTATCAATACGTCCCAGTGACCAGTTTGTCTTGTATGTGACGGTGAGAGAGCGCATTTATTGTTCCCTCCTAGTGAGTGCCGCTTTGAATATTTCAATGTCTGCGGCCTTGACTGTGAGATCGTCGAGTTTATTCCAGTCCAGGACGGTGCTCGGGAAGAATGCATACTTGGACTGGTCTGGGTTTATCTGGGTTGTTTGGAATGATGATTGTTCGTCGTTAGTCTCAGACCGTTCTATGATGTTGGTATAAACACGGTCCTCGAATGTCTTTTTCTTTATGTTCCTGTTCGATCGATTTGTTTGTTCCAGGTAGAAGCTTACACGATATCGCTGACTCAATCCCAGCCAATGCACCAACATCAACATATATGGATGCCACAAAAAGACGATTGCTATACACGTCAATTGAGTAAACAATTAAATATATAACAAAATGAATGAGTATCAAGCGATTAAGGCCCACAAATGTGCAAAAAACATTTCAACAGCTATGCAACTAGCATACTAAAATAACAATGTGTTGTATATAATGGATAATAAGAATATTATGCAGACAGTGTGTAAGACGAACTATCATCTTATAACGAAACGCGTATTAACTTTGGTCTAATTCATCACTTATCCGCCGATTTGTTGATATGATGTGCGTACACATACTATTTGTAAAGTACTGATCAGATGGATATGTGCATGTGAGTCAGCTATGTCAACATATTCGTGATAAAAGAAGTTTTGTCGATATAGAATGGATAATAACATTATTGTGCAGACATCGTATAACCCTTTACCCAACAAACCGGCCAAAACCGGCCAAATAAAGCTTCAACAGCCTAAAATATATTCGGTCTGTCTCAATAGAACCATACAAATATGGATATCATTGGAACCGGCTCCTTGACCACATTGTGATAGTTACAGTTATGCCCTGTGCCAATGCATTCTCTTATATATGCGAGTCGACCATAGGTCGCCTCGCATATATAAGAGAATGCATTGGCCTAAAAAAAAACTTTTTTTAACACTTTTTACCATTTTTTCTTACATTCTTTAACAATTTTATAATTTTTAATGTGTTAAGCCAATGCATTCTCTTATATATGCGAGGCGACCTATGGTCGACTCGCATATATAAGAGAATGCATTGGCACAGGGCCCTTCTGTTGGGTAAAGGGTTAAGGGTACCCGGATACACTAGAGCACTTGTCAGGCATTCTTTTGCAGGCATTCCGGTATAGTAAGCTATAAGGTTCCATAATCAGAATGCAAACATGCTTATAAAATGCATCTGTCTCACATATAACTGCTTGAAAAGTAAACACATGTAGGTCAAATCAAATGGTTGTGGAACTACCAACATTTTACTTCGCATGTCATTACGGGCAAACTTACCAGTGTATGAACGTACATGTACCCTAAGACGAACTACCATACCTTATAAAGAAATGTGTGGAAAGTCCGGTCTAATTTCCTCATTACATCAGAACTCATCAGACCAACTGTACGTTCAGCATGGATATTGCTGTCAAGCGAAACTGCTTCGCTCCTAGTTTCGTAATATTAAAAATCACACGCTGCATTAGTCAAATTGGTCAATTACAGTTGTAAGTGTCTCGTTTAATTCCGCCATGACTGGGGTTTCCTGAAATGTTGCAAAAATCCTCTGCCGATGCATTATCTTTTATATGTGAGTCGCCCGTTCCAAGCTTCGCATGTTATACAATAATATATTGGCCTAACTATCGTTACATTGACATTGTAAGCCATGCATTCTCTTGCATATAGGAGACTCGTATATATAAAATAATGCACTGTCACATGATCTTACGTGCTTCGTCGGAGGTTATTTGCCTCGATCGTTTATGTCAAATTGGCCAAGTACAGTTGTAAATGTTTGGGTTAATAGCTGCTATTAATATCGCCCCTGCTCAAGTTTGCAATGTGCGGCCAACATGATATGACAATGTGAGTTATCCCCACGTATCTCACGCACATATTATGTGTATTCGTGTATCTGACAATATTATTCCAAAGGAGAAAACTATGTATTTCATGGCTGAAATGTTTCATGGGTATGAACGGATGTACGGGACGAACATAATATATTCTGGGCATATAGTTAACACCATTCTTATACAATTAGATGTGGTGTCTCATTTTGAAATTCCATCAATAGCACGTGGGCTGCATGGTAATAGCATTGTTATTCATTGGCACTGATTGGTTTTGAAAATGGTGCTATATTATGCAATCGAACTCAACATTATGATGGAAATAAAGCCGCCTATCATAGTGCCAAGACAATAGGCTATTTGGTGATTGGAGATTTGTGTGAAATTATTAATTATTCTAGGAGTTCTTGGGACAACAAACTAAATAACATTTTCAACTTCTTAAATGTATTGCAATCCATTTGTTGTTGTCGCTTGAAAATATCTTGCCATTTTTGGCTGAATTTATGCAATTAATGACATCTCTATTCTCTAATCGACCACAATACAATACTACATTAATCTGTTATATGTCAAATGGATTATACAATTATGTTATAACAGAATACATTGACATTTTCAATTATTCATTTACAGGGCTGTTCCTATTATAAAAGCAAACGGCAGTATATACATCACATAACACAAGAGCACAATGATTCATATACATAGAGTTATCTCCCATATACATACGTGGGCAATGTACGGTCAGTTGTTCTTATTATCTGATGTATTCATGATGGAACTACTAGGCAGAGAGTATTTATTATATAAAGGGTTAATTATCTCGTAATGAGGGCAAGCATATCACAGAGTTATCTCCCATATTAAATAGAAGAACATATTTTTCATAAAGTATACAAAATATTAAATAGAAGACAACCATAATTTTTAACTATGTTTATGTGTAACTACTCGACCAAAGGACATTGAAAACCAGTAACTACATTTGTGTGGAACTACTCGCCCAGTGGATAACATTAACCATAACTACATGTTTGTGTAACAATTCGCCCACCGGACTACGATAACATTTAACTATTATGTGTGTGTAACTACTCATCCAATGGACTACGATAACCTTTAACTACATGTGCGTAATTATTCGCCAAGTGGGAGACCATAACCTTTATCTACATGTGTGTAACTACTCTGTATAATTAATAGATGTGTATGCCTTATATTGTTATCGAGTGTTTAAACATTTACATAACTGATGAATTACCAGCCGTTCTACTATCCTAACTATTTTTGTTGACATGTAGATAGCCGTGGGTTCATTCCTTCCGGTTGTCAGTCGACCTATCACGCTGGCTTTTTATCTTCCTGCTCGGTGGGCCGGCGTAGCGTTGCGTACACTGTCCTACGTTATCAGGTCTTACATCACATTTGCCATGTTGGCATAAAATAAATTTTACGAAGGAAAAATATTTTTATGGACGTTCGACCTTAAACCGTACATTTATCGGACGGCAGTCAATTGCATCGCAGTGTAAAGCTAGCCACACATGCTTGCGCATAGTTTCGCATCGGAACCGCATGCATGTGTGGGTGCCCGTGCATTTCTATTTGATTTTCCGTCCGACAATCGCTTGCGATAAAAATAACGCAACGCACCACACGCATACGCAAGCATGTGTGGCTAGCTTTATAGGTCAAGTGAACTCTCCACCGACCGCGGGGAGTTCGGGCAATCAAGCTTGATTAGTCGTCCTCGTGGAAGCGTGACCAAAACTTCTATTCAAACAGCGTTTGCTGGCTTAGCCAGTCATGTCTTGGTTTTTCTCTACACTTTCACGGCGAGTGTTTTAGCCTCGTGTACTGGTTTAGTGTAGCCATGCGAAAGTGCTGAGTTTGGTATTTGGTTGTCTCTACACTTTCACGGTGACACACAAGGTGGGTTTAATGTTTCGGTTAATGTTACATTGTACCATAGTTATGGTATTTGTTGGTTGCCATGCGAGTGTTTTAGCATCCCGTACTGGTTTAGTGTGGCCATGCGAAAGTGCTGAGTTTTCTGTTCGGTTACGGTTGACACGACAGTCAACTTTCGGGAGCAGTTGGGGTTATGGGGCTAAGTATATATTTGGCGTGTTTTCTGGTGGTCGGGTGGTTTAAGATTCGCCAGGATGCCATATCAATAATCAGTCGATTGTAATCATTGGTGACCTTTCGTGTCGACGGTATGTGTCCGAATTAATTTGAGTCGAAGATGTCTGCTGAGGGTCACAAACTAAGTTACGAATCTCCGTGACGAGACGCAACAACAATTTAAAAAATGTGGATTTGGTTATATTTAGCGCATTTCGGGTGAAATTATGTAGCGAAGGGCGGCGAACTCAAACACAGAGTCCTATAGCATACAAATGATAAAGTTCGGGACCGGTATGTATATACTGTAACATTTATTGACGCATTTGCCTGAAAATTGTTGCATTCAGGTTTTTGGTGCCATCTGCAATATAGTTTTATTATCGTCGATTGGGCATGTATTCAGTCTCGTCGTATCCTCACCACAGTGACAGTTGTCCGATTGTGGTCCTTTACTCTTTATTGTTTAAACCTAATTTATTTGTTCATAATTTGAATTAATACAAAAGGGATTGGAGGACAATTGCTATCATCACTTAATATTCCCTTCTATCCCTAGTATAATACACTGACAAATGTCAACACTGAAGGCGAACAAACACAATATATAAAACATACACACATAAACACCTCAAAAAAAGAAAGTTCCCGTAATATATTCGGTAATATTTTATGAGATATTGGATGGATTTTGATGAAACTTTCCACAAATGATTTGTGGTACGAAAGATATCAAGTGTGCTGATTACTGTGCTGTGAGGTAAAATATGGCTGAGTGGGCACAAATTGAATGGAAGAGGGGAACTTTTCAAAAGTTGCGAAAACACAGGTAGAGTGATCACAGACATTCAGCTGTGCCTTGGTCCTCACTTCTCGGACAGGCTTGGAACACCTTATCTGTTGGTACCCCCAATGACCTACATGGTGGGAAACATGGTTTACTGAAAAATGGCTTCAAAGAGACTGATTTCAATAACTACATATATGTATGTTGCTCACAGCATGAATCTTCAAGGTGTCACTCCAAGGAATGTGGTTAGACTGAATGGCCTGGGCATGCAGCAGGATCATTGTGTCCTGAAGATTGCACGCATGTTATTGTGAACTGTGTCACCTTTATATCACATTTACAGCCAGTAACAACCTGTGTGAACAATGGAACAATGGAGTGACTGTCCATCCTACGTCAGTGTTTTGCAACTTTTGAAAACCACACCTCTTCCATTCAATTCATGCTCAGCCGACCATAACATAACTCGCAGGATGGTGCCTCACACAAGGTGTGTATCAGATACCACTAAACATTTGCTTAAAGTTTCGTCAAAATCCATCCAATATCTCATAAAATATTACCGAATATAATTTGGGGGGACTTTCTTTTTTGAGGTGTTTATAACGAACAATATATGAAAAATAAACAGAATGCGATTGTCGTGTAGAATCGGAAGTTCAGTACAGTGACGTGATGGGCTGAGTGTGTGTATGCTTCATCAACACGCCGGTGGTCATTCCTGTGCAACAAGTCAAATACGATAATGCAGGCATGTATATCAATTATTCAATGCCTTAACAGGTTCATATAACTGGGATATATATTACATAGCAAACAAGGTACAAATATAGAATATATTCTATTATACGTTGATTTTAAGTGTAAATATATAGCATGGGCAACGTGTAACATGTAGGTTCTCTCAAGTCGACCGGAATGGCTGATATACGAGTGTACAGCCTTAAACATATCACTATTCTCAGTATGTGCTAGTTTGGGTTTCCCATAAAGAAACATGTCTACAGAGTTAAGCTTATATTGCATGAGCCTATTGTTACGTCTTATATTAGTCGCGATTCGGCATTATGGTTAAATTCACATAACAAATGAATATCATTCTCGTAGTGGAAGTCAAGCGAGCATGTTGCGGAATCTGAGATATGATTGTGACATCATTGTGTAAATTATCGGATTGTAAGCCAATACATTTACATCGCAGTTGCGTGTGAATAATATTACAATAACGACTCCCATTTATGAAATACAAAGGTGGTTTTCAGCTTTATTATCATATGAAGGGCGGATGACGTTTACCCGTTCTTCTGTCCTCTAGACGATCCCAGCCTACCCCAGTCATTAATCTGGCATCTGATATATATATAGAACGAGTACAACCAGTCACGAGTCTGGCTGCAGCTAACTGAATATCATTAGGGGTTTTTAAGGAGGTAATTCGGAGCGCCAAACCAACTGTGCTTGCATATTCGAGAAGTGGTCTCACGTTTGTCATGTACAATGTTTCCAAAGTCTTTCTGCTTAGTGTCCATTTAAGTTTACATATTTGGGACGATCTGGCATTAACACGTTTACACGTGTTGTCAATAAATATTCCAGAGCGATTCCCATGGCATTGGTACTCATCCTTGGCATATTGGTACTTCACGATAAACAAATCCCCCAACGCAGATGTGTTGACTACAGCCCCTATTAAAGCTGGTTTCAAGCCTCAGAAGATTAATTGTACAAGTGTTTCTTCAATCACATATTCGACATTGACAATGGACAGTCTACCCAGCTGATTATAATCGCGATTGCATAACGTTCCGATACGTTCAACAGTTAGTGGCTCGGAGGAAGTGAACTGAATTAAACTAAATTGTTCCTGTTATTTTGTTCTCGGCGAGCATTTGGTGTTTCGTTTAAGATACGTTGCACATGCAGGTCGTCCGGGTTACCTATTTTGTTAAATCTTCCAAACAAGCAACATGGTACGAGGAACACAACAAAAAACATCACAAACGGAACGGAATGACTATTTAATGCTGCGCAGATCTGTCAGTGTTCATGGAGCGAAGGGAAATCTCACATAACCCATTTCCGGTTCCGCCAGATGTTAGACTAACGGCAATTTGATTTAACATGTACTAGCTATAATGTGTACCAGTTAGACTTTTTGCAGGAAGTTCTCATTCGCGGACGTCTCATTGTTGCAGTTTGTTAACACCATCAGGTGTCAACTGTGGGCCAATTTAGAAATCCGTGGTCTCGTGTCGGTTATATGGGTTTTCCGGGTTATTAGTTTAAAATAACAATTGTGAGCCAGATGGATCATACAATAAGCTTATGTCACTAGTGGGGATATATTTTGTTGACCAACTTGACCAAGTGAAGTTTGAGCTATTGTCATGGGGTTGGCGCGCGTCGTCCGCCTGTGTGTATGTTAATAATTCAAGTTGACACATCCTACATGCACTGTACCTGATAAACAAACTTGATATGGATCTTGGATCTTTTAAAACCAATATGTGCATAATACATATCAGCATGTTATGTGTGAGTCAGATATGTCAACATATTTACAAAAAGGCTTCCCAATTATTCGTGAACACATTATGTCACAATATTCCGAAAGTTAAAACAAGGCATGCATGGTCTATAGACGGTCTACATCTGTCACTGAATGTACTTCCCTTAATGAAGAAACAAGCTGGTTATTTGATAGACTGATGCACCAGGTTCAATAAGTATTTGTTATATACCTTACACGATATCGCTAGGCACCACCATCAACTGACATGGAAGGCACAAAAAGTCGGTTGTTCTCCATATCATTTTAATAAATATTTCAATATAGCACACAATGAATCAGTATGAATCGATTAATGCCCACTCTGCAAAAAATTTAAACAGGTATGTAACTAGCATAAAACATAACAAGTGTTGGTACAGAATGGATTGTAAATGGAGTGTGCAGGCGTGTAAAAGACCAGCTATCATTTCTTATAAAGGAAGGTGTATTAACTCCGGTATAATGGATACAAAGAGGATTGTGCAGATATTGTATAAGACCAGCTATCGTTCATTATAAAGGAAGGTGTATTAAATCCGGTATAAGCCAAGCTAAATGTATCATTCATTATAAAGGAAGGCGCATTAACTCCAGTATAAGACCAGCTATCATTTCTTATAAAGGAAGGTGTATTAACTCCGATATAAATCATCACATGTCGGCCGATTTTTTGTACACAAACACAGTATTTGTGAAATAATTATCAGATTGGTATGTGTGTCAGCTATGCCAGCATGCTCTTAATAAAATACAATTTGTCGATATAGAACGGATAATAACAATATGTTGCAGACATCGTATAAGTGTACGTGCATTCACTAGCAAACTTGCCAAGCATTCTTTTGCAGGTAATCCGGTATATAAAGCTACAAGGTTCCAACAATATAATGCAAACAAGCATATACAATGCGCATGTGCCACAGCTAACTACAAGAGAAGTTAAACATGTATTTCCAATCAAATGATTGTGGAACTACCGACATTTTACTTCACTTGTCGATATACAGAGTATATGCATGTTGCCTTTCATATTCTGACACCATATATGTTTCTTTGAGAAAATGCCTGCATGTTCAACATTTCGGGAAAACCAGTGTATGAACGTACATGTACGCTAAGACGAACTGTCATACCTTATAATGAGCGTGTGGTAAATCTGGTCTAATTCACCATTACATCAGGACTGACCAGACATCAGACCAATTGTCCGTTCATTATGGATTCTGCTGTCAAGCGGAATTGCTTCGCTCCTAGTTACGAAATAGTAAAATCACATTTTGCGAAAACCCTATGCCAATGCATTATCTTTTATGTGTGAGTCTCCCATAGGCAGCCTCGCATATTATCAGATAATACATTGGCCTAACAATGTTTACATTGACCTTGCATTCTATTACACATAGAGACTCGTATAGATGAAATAATGCACTGTCATATGATCTTTAATGCTGCACCCACGGTTATTTGCATCGCCCCTTGAGACAAATTGGTCAATTACAGTAAATGTCTGGGTTAATAGCTGTTATTTATCTCGCCCCCTGCACCAGTTTGCAATGTCCATATGAGATGACGTTTCCAGCTATCTACACGTATCTCACACAAATGTGATGGATACGCCCTTGCATTCATTCGTTTTTTTGACAATAGTATTCAAAAGGATAAAACTACATCAATTGCACGTGGGCTGAATGGTAATACCATTATTGATATTCTTTAGCACTAACTTATTGTATTGGTTTCGAAATCTATTTACACGCTTTTGTATGGACTACTGTGTGTTTATCAGTTAAATAGTTTGGGTAAGACTAAACTCTTGCTAACTGATTTGTTAACTCAAATAATTTTCATTGACTGTATTTGTATTTGATGGCACATTGTCTGATGGCACACCCCTGACCAGTACAGTGAGGACCATTTGGTAAATTTGCTTAAACATATTAATCTCAGCGACCAATTCCGTTAAAACACTGTGATAACTAATTGTGTTTCACCTGATCACTCTCGTCGTCACATTCGGGTTACGCACGCCACACATTCTTCACCTGTATAGATTGTATATATTTTGGTATCGATTGCTTATTTTGAAATTTAAAACCCTTTCCATAACCATGACAGGAACATAAGCTCTCCAAAGCAATGCTTTATCTAATCAGTCCCACATGTATACATATCTGATTGGGTCACCGTGAATCACTCTCCCAATAAATAGTCAGTGTTGATTATATATATTTGTCCCCACATCCGGTTGTAACTAGCAACGTTTAACCCTTTCAGTTCCAGGGGCCTGTAAAATCGGCCCTAAAAAAATAAAAAAAACATTTGGTTTTGTTTTTGTTTTTTATATTTTTTTGGGTTGAATTTTTTTTGGGTATGCTTAAGCATGCTATAGCAAATTTAAAAACAAACTGGATTAAACCTTAGGGGCATGTTATAACTCAAAACTATCACCAAGTATGCATAGTAATAATTTTGATGCCCATGAAAAACGTAAGATTCCCTGGTACTAAACCTACGAAATAAGTCTGTTAAAGAATATAAGAACAAATTATTAAAATTGTAAAAAAAATTGTAAACAATAATAACAAATGATGAAAAATTGTTAGGCCAATGCATTCTCTTATATATGCGAGGCGACATATGGTTGACTCGCATATATAAGATAATGCATTGGCACAGGGTATATGAGTTGATACAAAAATCGGACCTGGCACTGAAAGGGTTAAATCACCATGTCCCCGTCACCCTTGACAGCGGGGTATACGAGAACATGCACCAAACATCGGGGGTATATGAGCACGTGAAACATGAATGACCCTTGAACTGGCAGTTTCCACCAATCGTGACGTTGCTCTCGCACGCCGAATTTGACGTCACCTGACGCCGGATCCTTAGGTCAGCTACTGAATTAATCTTATTGGTGTGAATTAATCGGATAACCTATGAAAAACACACTTAAATTAATGAAACATGGTTATTGTTGTGGGTGACAAAATCGTTATATCCGGCAACATCGTGGGGTGGATATTTAATTTAATACCTGGATGTCTCTTTTGAAACCCTCGGCTCCGCCTCGGGGTTCAAAATCTACATCCAGGTATTAACTCCATGTACCCCCGATGTTGCCGAAGATAACTAATATGATCTCACACACTTTATGACTATATTTAAGGGTCAGACTCATGTTTTGCCACAATTCCCTGGCATTTCAAAATGGATTTTCTCAAAGTCTGCGAGGAATTTCTTTGTGGAATTTGGTACAAGCGATTAATGTGACACATTATTTAAGAACCATCGGCCCATTGGATATTTTATAACCTCATTTACTTAACTGTTATGTATTTTCAATACCAAAAACTTCTATAAATATGTTTTTCAAAATTGCAGTTAATATATCCATGAAATCATGTCACAGGATCATGCGAGGGGACATAATTATTCTTAATTCGTGAAATTTAATGATTATTTTAATTTAGAGAGGCAACTGCCCATAAATTATATTTGTGAATTTCATGTCATGCCCGCTGATCGATGGACAATTGGGCTGATTCATAACCAAGTTAAAGCTGACCACCATATCTCTTAAGACTGTGGTCTAATTACAGTGGATGTCTCCCTGCGTGAGTGGATCACACTGCATATCAACGTTTGGTTTCACTGAGCTGGAATATTTGATTTATGCAATTACAAATAGAACTCAACATTATGATACAAGGAAAGCCGCCTATCATAGTGCCATTACAATAAGCTATTTGGTGATTGGAGATTTGTTTGAAATTATTAATTATTCTAGCAGTTCTCGGTACCGAAATGGACAACAAATTAAATATTTTCAATCTATCAAAGGTATTGCAATATCGTCAACAAAACTACCCCTCTGATTTTCCATTATGTCATAATAGTTTAGTGCGGGAATTGTTCTCAGAGCAAATAGAAAATTTGACTTTGGAACGATCAGGTTTCGCCATTTTTGCTGGAAAACTCCATGCTAAATATAGAAACAGAGACCAGTACCCAACCGATGACAGAGTCAGAAAGGAAGTACGACAGGTACGCTCTGGTAGAGATTGAAACGTCTGTAGGAAATGTATGATCGTTTGTTGAACTTATTATCTGAACATTTCCTAATGGAACTACTCGCCAATGAATATTTAGTATAGAAAGGGTTAATTATTCTGTAATGGTGGGCAAACATATTTAAAACAGAAGTACATTATGTTCCGAAAGTAAACACACATATATTAAATAGAAGAACGTTATGTTCCGAAAGTAAACAAACATATCAAATAGAAGAACTTTATGTTCCGAAAGTATACACACATATATTAAATAGCACATTATGTTCCGAAAGTAAACAAACATATCAAATAGAAGAACATTTGTTCAGAAAATAGTCGGTGAATAGTATAAGTCATTGTGCTGGATTGACTACATATATACAATAAGAATATAAATAAAATAAAAGCTATGCCCACACAACTGATACATTCAGAAAGGGAGACAACTGACACTAACGGTGTGCTGCGTGCACAAAAATAAATGACCTCAAAGCCAGCGATTTAGTACATTTATTTTAATATACTGTATGATCATAAAAAAACATTTATTCAGGTTTTTGTTAGCATGCTCTCTTTGATAATATACAAGAGATAATCGGCTGATCCAATGTGGCCATTGGATTTTGACCGCGAGAACATATCAGCAAACTTCATTATGAATTATGATTGCTTTATGCCATACATTAACATTATTGATCAATTAATGTATTTAGTTTATTATTTATTCACAAAATAGAAACCATGGAGTGGCTAACCTATCAATGCATTCAACAGTAACCCAAATTATTATTTCCTTCTTGTTATAATCCTTTAGAGAGCCCTACATAGACTGCAACAAACACCACTCCGTGGTGCATGCCTCAATATGTGAGGCTCCATGTGGGTTAAATTGTAAACGTTATTTTCGCATCGGCTTTAATAATTTTAATTCATATAATGTAGTTTAGTCTACGCATTCATCGACACAATAATTGAGTATATAATAAAAAGCAACCCTAGTATTTACATGCAGCTTGACATTATTACAAGCATACAACAACATTAGGCACACATGCTAGATTATGCATGTTTGTTTGTAGTATAATTCGTAATAATAATTACAGACCGAAAACTAACTATTCTGGCATACAGCCTAATCCAAACGTGATGCATACTCAACCAGTCTACGGACATAAACCTGTATTTACATACAATCGATATATACATGCCCCACTGAGTCAATGTGTGCATATATATATAGTTCAGCAATCACTGAAACGTCCGCATCCTGTCCATAAATTCTACCCGGGATCTATACCCGAGGTTTGTAGACTACTTTAAATGGTTTAGGTAAACAAAATAATGATCCAAATAGTGGTTCAGAGTTAAGGTTTTCTCCTTCCGGTGCAATAATTTCAAATTTCTGAAGAATAGATGCCAACAGCACAAACAAGTTGAGTTTTGCCAGCGGTTCCCCCAAACACACGCGCCTTCCAGCTGAGAACGGGAGGAAACTTTCTGGTTTAGCCGTCAGTTTTCCGTTCTCCAGAAATCGGTCGGGGTTGAATTGATGTGGATCTGTCCATTGGTCTGGATCCATATGTAAAGCCCAAATGTTGATTACTACTGATGTGCCTTTTAGAATGTCGAATCCACCTGGTTATGATAAATAAGATATACATTGTACACACATATTTGTCAATAGCTGAACGAATTCCGCTAAACACAACAAGATTTTCGACGGATATATACTAGTATTGTCTCGTACGTTTGTTCGATAGTTATGCTTAACTAAACCAAAGTGGGAGAAAATGCTCGGGTTGTCCTCAACATACTATGGCCTTCCTGTTCCACCACCATATAGTGTAAATCGCCAGAGGTTTATATGTCAATTCATTTGTAATTACCAGTGCTCCGTGTGTCTAATACGAGGTTCTGTTCGGCATTGTATCGTCTATGGAAGAATATATTCACTTTTTCAGACAATGATGATTGTTTTGTACACTCAGTATCACTACAGTGGAGATCAGTTCAGTGTTTACGGTGTCGGACTTGACTTCACTCCAACACTGATCGCATTACATGTAACTCGCTGTATCGTGTTAGACTTTATGGAGTTGTTATAACACAATAAAAGAGTCGTCATAACAGGACGTCAGAGTCAGTTTGCACCCCAAACTAAGTCTTATTACAAATCATTATGCGACCCAGTGCGCATAATAGTTACACTAATGTGTTACTAATGAACTAATACTTTCATAGTGTTAACTATTTTTGGCCAACCAATTTGAACAATGAAAAGAACTATTATCTACGTGGGGTCTTTCCAAACTGGAACGTTCATATGAAGGTATGTTGTCTTCTTTGTCGGTGAGTATTGAAAAATATAATAAGATGGGGTTATATTGGAATCAATACATTATATAGTTCATTGTTTCCTACGGTAAATTTGAATTATACATGAATATCAAATTTTGCCTCTGTTCGATGAGTTTAACACTATTCAGTTGTACATTCAAACATGCTACAGAGTAACATTTCACACTATTCAGTGTTATATGCATCTGTTCAACTCGAGTACCGAGTTAAAGTTAACCCAGCTTCGTGTGAACTTTAACAAACAATTTAATCGGGTTCATTTAAAACGTATCGTGTAAGTGGGGTTTCTGCCGAAACTCGGGTTGAATTTAACTGTTTTCTAGTTACATTTAACGGTTTTAGAGTGTACGCTGTTGAAATCCCGCGCAAAGTTGTGACCCTTGAGCAACGTCGCTCGTACTGTGACTGCTTGGTGTGTTAACGGAGTATTCGGTGGGGTGTCGATGGTCCCTGTCGACATGATTTATCCTGATACGTACGTATCTGCGTTGCAGGTCGGATTGCATCCATCTCAGATGATTGACCAAACACACTGGCATCAATATACCCAATTGTCGGGAGTAATACGATTACAGCGTGTCTTAGAGCACGTTTGTCGATTGAATGCTATATGAAATTAACCAAATCAAGAAAATGTTAACGAGGAACGTGTTCCTTTTGAAAATACGTCAGGTTCCACATATACATGGGCTATGTTTAGAAGCAGTGTTAGATTTGACACCAAGGCCGGATTCGCCATCTCAGGTTTAAACCTCCCGAGTTTAAACATGGTTTAAACCTTTCGTTGACGGTTCAGCCAAATCGGGTCAAAGGGGGCGTTTTTGTCGTTCAGTTACCAACTAATTGACAAATCGATTTGGTGATATGAGCATACAGTCAAACTACCCTCTTACCTATCGGACCAAAAGACAAGTCGATATAATGGTTATTGATATAAATAACTCCGGTTATGGGCACAGGGCTGACGCAAACCAGCTGTTAAAATTACTCGTTCGAGGTTGTGTCCACTAAACTGTGCCAAAGTGTCGAATTTTTACACCGACCTGTGCTTCAATAACACACTCAACAGTAAGTAGAATATACACATTATACATCATTAGAAGCTGACTTTGTTTACTGATACATACAAACCAATCACGCCACATCACGGCATCGTATCTCTCGTATTTATTGAAAACATTAGGTTCATAAACCCGGAAGCAAATTTAAATTTTCCAAAACAAGCCATTTTGTGCGAGTCTACTGTGAGTACTATTTATAGTTCTTATGCAACACAATATATATTTATAAAAATGAAATAAATACACACAGATTTAATTAACACGAATGTCGGTTTGAAAAAATACATATGGACAAATAAGAATATAACTTCATAGATATTTAGAGCGTATATATACATTACTTCTTCGTTATATATTTGATTTATATTTATCCAATGACAAATTAGTGTTACGTAATTTCAGTTTAGTTACAAAATGGCTGGTTTTGGAAAATTTAAATTTGCTTCCGGGTTTATGAAACTGATTTTTTCAACAAATACGAGACATTCAATGCCATGGCGTGATTGTTGTGGGTGGGTCAAAAAACAATTCCGCTTATAATGATGTATAATATCTTTATTATATGTTCAGTAACTTTTTCTGCCAAAATAATAATCGTATCCCCACTCCCAGAAGCGCCACGATGTTATCCTACTGCCAGAGGTTTATCCTACTCCCAGCGATGACGGACTACTTATCGCGAGTCGCGAGCACGGTCCGAGTTACGTAATTCGACGTGCACGTTTTGGGTTACTCCCCTTACACCAAAATACTTGTCTTCTGTCTCATGTATGTTTATGTCGAGCTGTCAAAATGTCACTGGAGTTGTCAGAAATGGATTTGAGAACTATTGATGATGACTTTTTACGCCAACTTTTGGAATCGGCCGCAGATTATGGTAACGTTGATGATTCGGTGACTGCCGAATGTTTCGGGAGCTGCGGAATCGAATTCTCGATCCTACGGGAGATCCCAAATGATGGATGGTGAACAATTTACTAACTTTATGGCCGAAAGTGAAAATCAAAATACATTAAAGAAAAGCATGTTGGATGTTAGATTATTCCAGAATTTCTTGAAAGTAAAATATGATTTTACATCAGAATTTGCGGAACTCGATCCTGGAACTCTCTGTGAGTACCTATGCCACTTCATTATGTCTGTGAAATCCATTGGAAAGGGAAATAAACCACTCGAGGCCGACCGATTAACAAATACAGAAATTGATCAGCTTTATGAGAAGAATTTATTGGGCTCATGCTCACCAAAGACATTGCTAAATACAATGTGGCTCACATTTACCATTCACTGTGGGATGAGCGGCGGCCAAGGGCAGTACGGTTTGTTGTGGGGCGACGCTCAAATTGGACGCGATGAAAGCGGAAAACAATACATATTTATCGAGAAAGAACGCCAGACAAAACCAGAATGGGCGTGGATGTTGCTAATAATAGAGTTTTGAAAGCAAAGGCATATGAAACAACAACACAAGAAAGGAACCCTATTTATATTTACATTCTATTCAAAGAGAAACGTCCGATCAACATTATATGGCCAGATTCGCCATTCTATATTTCTATTGTATCGGATACGCAGAAACAGATTGATGCAAACACCTACGTCGCGAGTGGGCAAAAATGGTTCAAAAATCAGCGCCTGGGTTTAAACCAAATTCGGAAATTCATGCCGCAGATGAAAATTTAAAGTGAATTGTCTGCAGAGAAAAGACTCACAAATCACAGCACGAGGAAACTTTTTATTCAGGAACTAAATGATGCTGACATCCCATCACACCATATAGTTCAAGTGTCTGGGCATCGCAATGTCAGTAGCATAAATAATTATTCAAGGATGAACACGCACAAGGAAAAATCTATATTTGCTATTTTGTCCAACGAGTCACCTGCTCAAATTCCGGAAAATCCACCAGTTCCAGTTCAGTCAGATAACACAAAATACATCACCAAAAACACAGACCACCAATGTGTTATCGACATCAAATTCCAGCTCAGTGAATTTGCAGGATCAACACCAACTGGGAATAATTTTTGGTTACGCTACACTTCGGAATCCAAAGATCGAAATCGTGATAAACAATTGTTCCCACAAGTGCATTTGCACCAAGAAAATGAAATCAGTGTTGAAATCCACTTCATTATTTCAAGCAGTTCAACTTCAAGTTCCACGGATATTCGGGTGCAGATTCCAAATGACAGTGAGCAGTGACATCTCGTAGAACTCCGAAGGCTTATTCACACAATGACATTCCAAACAGCTACTAATTTATTCAATAAAGTTTGTTGTTTGTCTGAAACAATCCCCGTTGAAGTTGGTGGCGATAGGAGAAATCAGTCAATGAAATGACGTCACTTTCCTTTTATGGGGTAAAATACTATTGCGCAATCGGTAATAGTAAAATATCATGAATTAATGACGTGATCGATTTACCTTAATTGGGTTGTTATATTATCATTGCGCGTAATTTTAACGGAAACATTTAGGTCAATGTTCAGAATCGGAAAATCTTATCAATGCATTTTTATTTGAGTTGTGTCGTGACAAACTGTTGTGGACGATATAATAAACATAATAGTTAAATGTCATCAGCGACGAGCGCAGTTTCTCCTCTCGTGAGATGCGAGGATTATTTTTCACTCGTGTTAGGAGAAACTTCGTTCGTCGCTGATGACAGTAAACTATTGTTTATATACATGTATATTCTACTTACCGTTGAGTGTATTTTTGAAGCGCAAAGCAGTGTAAAAATCCGACTTTGACCCAGTTTAGCTGACACCGCCTCGAACGAGTGATTTCAACAGCCGGTTTGCGTCAGACCCGTGTTTTTATGAACCAATTTGTACACGGGAAATATCAATTTGAACAGTAATAATATATCTTTCTACCTATATATGAGGCATTTATGTAACAACAATTATTGTTATGTATTTTGAACCTGTTTGTGGACTTTGAAAACATGATAACAAATTAGGCCCGGCCAAGTTGGATACCTTTCTACGGGATTAAGTATTATTGGGGGTCCGGTCAATTTTTGTTCTGGGGACATGTGTAAAAGAGTATGGTCTGTATATCTGTCCGTCGGTCTGTACTGATTGTTCTCCCAGACTGCAGGTCCGATTTCAGCCAGATTTGGTGTGGTTGATTCGAGGAACGCTGGCGGAGGTAATAACGGTGTTAGTTTTTCAAAATTCGGCACCAAATTCACGCTCTTTATATATGTGTTTTCACTGTGGCCTGCGTCATCCAACTGAATAATTGGTATAAGTCCACTACGGGTTCATTCCAGAACCAAATAAGTCCAATATGAACCAATGTCAATATCTAGGTTCAATATGAACATATTTGCAGTAGCATTGAAGTGGCATAATAAGTATTATCTATATATATAAGAGTAGAGTCTGTGCTGCATGCGCAGGCCATAACGTACAAAGGGACCACATGAAGCCTTTTTCAGCTAGTACTTAAATATAACTATGACAATACTGGATGTCTTCAAAACGTGCTTGGCCTGATTATTCATGCTCTCATTATAACGGATTACTACTCACCAATAGTGGAGTCACAAAGAGCTTTATGCGCAAGACTGAGAGGTACGACTGGACGCATTCGAATTACTTCATCAATCAATGCAACAGTATGGTGTGACTTCGCCCGGTCAGATGGTACGGGATGGTTGTCCTTGCCTGTTGGTATAACATGATAATGACATATATTCATTACTTATCTTCCAGTATGTACACCATCAAACTATCCACTAAAAATGCCTTGGTGCACAAATACTCTTCATATTATGGAACTATCATGGAATTGAACCGGGTACATATTTACGGACGATGATGATGGTGACGATGACAATGATGACGATGTTGATGATGACGAATATTAGGATTGTGTCATACTGATGACAATGTTATTTACGACGACGACGACGGCGTTGGCGACGATGATGAAGATGGTAACGATTATGACGGCGATGGTGTCGACACAAATTACGACGAAGATAACGATTGATGACGATGCCGATGCTGAATTTGTTTACGATGAGGGCGATAGCACAGCCTGTTCTCCCGAAAACCCGCACGTTTATCTGCTTATAATATAACTTGTTTTAGGTAGGTAATCTACTTAGAACCGCCTCATTTTAAGTGGATCATGCGCTGAAAATGAAATCGTTACAGTCAAATTATCGACTCATAATAAGGCGATTCTACGCATATTATGTGCGGACAATGACACAAATAAGCCAGCTCACGACTTTTCAGGTGTACGGTCTTTAGCATGTGTTTTCACTGTGGTCCGCGCCACAAAAGGAAATAACGGATATTATTAGTTATCTTCGGCAACATCGGGGGTACATGGAGATTTAATACCTGGATGTCGATTTTGAACCCCGAGGCGGAGCCGAGGGGTTCAAAAAGAGACATCCAGGTATTAAATTTCCATGTACCCCACGATGTTGCCGGAGATAACGATTTTGTCCCCACAACAATAACCATGTCTCCTTAATTTAAGTGTGTTTTTCATAGGTTATCGGATTAATTCACACCAATAAGAATAATTCAGTAGCTGACCTAAGGACCCGGCGTCAGGTGACGTCAAATTCGGAGTACGAGAGCAACGTCACGATTGGTGGAAACTGCCAGTTCAAGGGTCATTCATATACCACCGATGTTTCACGTGCTCATATACCCCCGATGTTTGGCGCACGTTCTCTTATACCCCGCCGTCAAGGGTGACGGGGGACATGGTGATTTAAACGTGGCGTTGTAGCCAATCAGATTGCTAGTTACAACCGGATGTGGGGACAAGATCCATTATCTGCTTATCTCAGAATCAAATAATCACATTATGTACCTATTTCACATTATGTGTCGATTAAGTGCGTATTTTCGCGAGGATCTGTTGGATAGTAACGAGAACAATTGAGGAAGATGATAGGAACTATGCTGAGGTATACGATGACGATGATGCTGAATAATGATACTGATAACGACGACAATGAATATGACAGTGACTAAACTGACGACAACGACATTGATGATGATTGACGACGACGTGGACGACATTGTGGTGATTCTTAGGATGATGATGATGATGATGATAATGATGATGATGATGATGAATAAGAAGGTGATAAACGTAAGTGATCCAAATGGTCCATCTATTCATTTGTATATTCTATCTTTTGTAAACATGCCCCACCCCCTTCTCATTATCCTGTGTTATGCATCAGAGATTATATCATACAACGGGGAAGTTGGACAGAGAATTGGACTCTGGAATCGAGATGACTTTGTATATGAACTCAATGGGGCTGGGGTTGATTCCATACACGAGCGCTGGTGTTGAGCTAATCCGGCAAGGAGGTCATCAGATGGTGATCTCAGTTGTCAACATAAACACGCATTATTCAGCACAACTTTCTGTACTTACCCCCTTCCCCATGGCCTCCCACCCCATTGCAAAGGGCAATAATCCCCTAATGTTACACCAAGTTTGCCGTGGTTGCATCCCTTGGTGTGATGTGTTGGATCCATAGATGTACTAGAGCGGCCGTATCATGTGATGCATCGACCCATGTATACTGGCATCTTACGACTCTGTTCGTGGTCACGTGGGTCCTACATCTCTTCAAGGCGGTTTACGGAGTTGACCTGGCTCAATTGATCAGCTAGTCACACATCTCCGCAGTGATTAAGGTTACATTTATGTCACCTGTTGTATTTTGTTCCCGATGTCTAATTGTGTGTTCCGTTTTTCAGGCATATTGTTTCTTCTAGGTCTCGGGTCTCTTTATATTTTGTTTTCATGATTGTTAAATCTTTCAATCTGGTAATGTTCACGCCTACCTCACTTTGGGGAGGTACCGGGAGACTGCGATATGCAATTGCTAAACGTGTCATCGCTTACGTTATGTACCAGTCTAAACGGGTCACCGCTTAAGTTATGTACCAGTCTTTGGCCCGACAATCAGCTGCTGTGCTAGTTTCAATTATTTGCTTGACACGTGGCAACTCAAACCAAACAAAACTGTTTCTCGTAAAAATGCCAACTGGTCAAGTTCCACTTATCTCCATTAGTTGGTTACATGCTTTGATCCAAATGGCAGGAAACCTCTGTATTAGTTGAATTGATGAAACGCTACAATGAATAGCTGGAAAATTTAAATACGTCTAACCAATCAGAACTGAGACATTAAGTGGCTCTCGTTTGATTGAATGTCTAAGAAAATTTCAATTTGACACACTTTTAGAATTAAGGTATATTGTACGAACACCAGTGTCCCCACAATACATTGCACAGCAGCATATATGCATTGCTAACTCGCGATTTAGCTGATTCTTCTGAGTCGAAGATATTGACTGAATTGTCACCACAAGGATTTATAAAAGTCCGTAGATTCTCAAAGACAGTTCATGGTCAACAAGTTCCTTTGAATAGTTATCTGTTGACGACCAAGCGGTGCGATCAACCACCGATATTGAATGTTGGGGGTACATGAAGTTACATTTAAGTACGATTATTTAAATGTCAGGGCTATGGTCATGTACATGAGCATTGCAAAGGCAACGAAATGTGCACGCTGTTCTATTTATGGACATCATACACTGTTATACATGTCCGTTTTGACACTACTCTATGATCCGTTTTCAAGTTGTGCCGTAATCACCCTGATGGAACATAGATCCGTAATTTGAACGCTGAGTAAGGAGTCACGTGGTTACAACCTCTTTGTTTGAATAGTTCAAGAAGACCTGCAGGAGAGTGTCGGCACGAAATATATTTTGTCCAGAATGTTTGACTATAATCAGGTAAGTTAATCTATATATTGTGAATCATTCTCCGCGTCTTAGTCTTGTCATTTATATATTACACCCGGACGCCTCGTACATGCAGTCTAATTATATTGATAGGTTAAACAACCGACGCCATTGATCAATTAATTTAATATCTCTGTTGGGCAATGGTGTATTATATGACCTACTTATATAATGGCGTTATCTCAATCCATTCTGATCCATTTATAACACCACTAGTCGTAACATTGTCGCTTTGCTGAGCCGGCAAATGATGATTGCTAAGCCATATATACGATATTGCAGTATAGGACCGCATAAATGATCGCCTGTGTATCGACATGCACCCCACCGGAGTTCCACACCACAGGAATGCAAGCTACCTTGGTGTACAAGCTGGGTTTCTGCTAATTGTGAAATCACATAGCCAGTGTACATGTACATAAGCACATACTAAAGATATATGGGGTGTCCAAAACTAGACAAGAGCACCCGTCGTAAAACCGCTATAATCCGAGTTACCACTAACTGTTATATGAGCGTGTATGCCATAGATGGGTGATTAAGAATCTTTTCAACGCTGTTCATATAGTTGAACTGACAGCCGTTAATGGTCATAAAAGTAAATTGGAAGATTTCTGTTTCTAATATAGGCCTGCACATGGTCTTTGGAGAATGCTCGTTTGTCACGTGTCACTTTGTTTGATTTCTGAATTCCGTTCACGGTTTGCATCACATTAATGACAAAGCTGTAATTCTATAAATTATTATATTATTTACAATTCATATGTTAGAAATATATGGTTTCCTTTGCATTGGGATATATTGCAAATTGCTTATAAAGAGCGACTATATATATGCTCCCGTCGCCCAAAAGCGGTATAATAAAGAGCTGAGCACTGTCATATTTTTCGACGAATCGACGTATTACTTCTGGACGATTATATGGATTTCCGCGATACCTGTGTAGTACGAATTGGTGGCAATTGCATCTATTGTTCGATTTTATTTTGCCTGGTATACGAGGAAACTTGGCTTGGGGAATGTTGACTAATTTTGGTGTAAAATTGACCGTGGATGTTTAGGACCTAGTAATAGTCTAATAGTGGTTCATGATTTACCTTTATAGTTGTTATATGAATGACACTGAAAACATCAAGCCAAAAAACATAAAAAAATCGCTATATAAAACAATTTAACGACCCTATATCTCATTTGGAATATGTGTAGGCTATTGGAGTTATTTTAGTGGCATGTCCAAAGGAGTGTGTTACGATGTTTAATCCACTTTAGGAGTGACCTCGGTCAGTAATGACTAAATCAACTCCCATATATGTGCAGTTATTAACTGGTATATGTGTACATGTGTATATATCAATGGCTGATGGTGTGGGTTAAACATGTGTTGACCGTGACCACAATATGCTCACGCCAGTTACTGTTTCGTTTCGCAATTCAACCAGAAGGAAGTTCGAAATGGGAAATATATATATGCGTTTATTCGCGAATTTCAGATATTTTTGTCTATCAAATTATTTTAAAATCGCTTTGAGCAAGCAAATGTCACGATAAACAAATCGATACAACACGCAGTATACGACTAAACAGCCATCGGATGTAACATATACTACAAGGAATAAAACAGGTGAGGTGTCAAAGTCATTCCAGATGTGAATTTGTCTGATTTTCCCCCTGAAGTTGGATTTTTCAACTTTCACCAGTTGTTCAATTTCTCAATCTGATTCACTCAGTCATTGTTTATCACAACTTTCTGTGTTTCTGTGTCACCAGCTAACATTTTACAGGTCAACAAACATCGCTTGTGTGTGAATGGAAGTATTGTTCTGCGTTTCATAGATAGTAACATACATGATCATTTACTTTAGTGAACGTTCAGTAACATACATGATCATTTACTTTAGTGAACGTTCAGACGACACAATTCAATCGTAAATGAAACTAGAATGCACTCAGAGAGATGCCAACGTGCGCAAAAACGTAATAAACAATAATTTAAAAAATAATTTCACTGTATTTTACTTAATGTATTTAATTTAATTTAATGTTAGCAAAAAAAGACAATTACCATTTCTCATTTCATCACAGATAAAAGGCAAATCACTATATTAATAATTTAAGTAATTAAAACCAATTCCATGTTGCCGAAAGGATGATACTTTAATATCGATTACATTTGTTTTCAGCGGCATATTTTGATTTTGATTTTCAGATAGTCAAAGTTGACCAAAGGAGCAATTATAATATATAATTAATACCATTTGTGTAAATATTGATAGCAGCCAATATGCAACAATAAAAATCAATAATTAATCAATAATTAATCAATAACGATCATTTTATGTAATAATAAACTCTTCAAACGGTGTTTGTGTCAACAAATGCGTTTTGTTTTGTGTTACGTCATTCGTCGTATTTTACACGGAACTCGGCTGAATGTTAGGCTATTCATCATATTGCGTCGAATTACGAAATCGCGCTTTGAATGTCTCTCTTTTCCCGCACGACAAAAAGAGGTCTTCGCACGAACTAAAAATGATAAAACTTCCCAATTATAGGAAAAATACCCAAATGAAGGAGTATGTGTAGGTCCCGACGGAGTCTATAGACTCTTTGATGTCGAGTTCTGATGGAGAAACTGTAGGTCGATCTATTTTTGTCATAACTCTGACGTATTTTGACCTGGGAGAAAACATCGAAATTGAGGCTCACTACGAGCATGCCAGTTTTAAATATAGAAACAGGAAATCCCGACAAATGGCGATATCGGCGACAAACAAATAATCGAAAACAACACATAAAATAAACATAGCAAAAACGCGGCACAGTACAAATGTCAGAACGCCACGACGTTTTACGTCGTTTTTGGTGACGTCATGGAGTGAAACGGAGTAGGGTGACACCAACCTACGAATCTGTCTGGTCGCCATACTGTTGCGTGAGCGCACGTAATGATGTCCATCGTAGGAAGTAACCGGTAGTTAGACTGTACGTGATCACGTCAACATCGCAAGTCATAAAATAATATCAAGCTCTTGCACTGTTTGATTTCAGATTCAAAATCGTGGCGTATCCTTGTATACCTCCACTTGCGACGTAATCGCAGTCGTGTGTACGTACAAATCATGACTGGAAAGATCACAGGGTAGTCAATCACATGCTTTTCGAACAACCTACGATATCATCATGTACGACGACATCGCAATCGTGTGAACAAACTATCCATGATTTTGTCGGGCCCGATTCCTCCACTTACGATGGGATCGTGGTCGTCTGAACATTCATTTATACATGTGCTATTATTAATTTGTATATCAGCTATATATTGCAATTGCAACTGGCATATTCACAAATTAGTTGTTAGCCCTGACTCGGACATTTTGAAAATAATATGATCCCGTTGATGGGGAGAGGGGATGATGTCGGCAATCGATAACGTCCAGATTAACTTCAACAAATAAGGGCGATGTCCTTGAATTGTGTTTATTGCGCATCTCAATCACGCATAATAATAATTAATACATCCATGTCACCCAATCATTATTGATATTAAATAAAAAACAAACTGATCATTATGCACCGTTAACCCTTTTGTGAAAGGGAGTTGCACTGGTGTGTCAGTGCATTCTCTAATATATGTGAGTCACCCACATGGAGCCTCGCATATATGAGAGAATGCACTGGCTTACACGATCAAGGTAAATATTGTTAGGCCAATGCGTTTTCTTATATATGCTATAGGCGCCCTCTGAGCGCCTCGCATATATATAAGAGAATGCATCGACACAGGGTTTTCACAAAACGTCAGAAAGGTCCACTCATGAAAGGGTTAGGACAAATGAAAAACATTCCGAATACTAAAGACTTTATTCAATGTATATTCCACAGTTCGATTCCTGAAACAGCTGATGAAAATAAATTGAACATGGACATAATGACGGTGCAATCAGTCAAAAGCTCCAGCACTGGACACCATACTGATAATGGCATGCCGCTACCAGCATAAGTTGCAAAACACCCTGGAATGTGTGAATTGTGAAGAGGAACATATATACAGTCGGTGACTCGGTGAGTATGATGAACTTGTTCATATTATCTGCTCCAGAAGTCTGGGTAGACTTAGTTATATACCACTATACTTGTGTCATGGTTTATAAATAATCGGCCCGACATGGCTTTACTAACAGCCCGAGGATATATTGATGGTCCGAGACACAGTCGATGGCCACCAATAGGCCCGGGACTGTAAATCATTCGGGCGGGGGGGGGGGGGGGGGGTAATAAACCATGACACCTGACAAAATCATGTTACTACTGTTTACTATTATCTATATATACATATGGCTCATTCATCCCGGGGAATCTTATTAGATAGGTCCCCGGGACCCGTTGACCTCGGATGTCTTAAAAGGGCACTAACAAATAATTTAATTAAATAATTAATTATATACCAAAATGGTTGCAATCTGGCGGTGAAAATTGAAACACTGAGATACAGTATATTGACCCATGGAGTGTCATGGGATAGGTGCAGCTTACCTCAGATGTCTTAAAGGGGCAATGGCCAATAAAGAGCGTCCCTTATCAGCTTAGAAGATATTAGGAGAATTGGTACAGATGGGTTACCTGACGAGGGGAATCTCATGGGATAGGCGCCTTTGACCTAATATGACTTAAAGGGGACTACTAATAATTTATATGATAAATAAAGAGCGTTCATTATCAACCCAGAATATATGTGGAAAAATTGGTGCACAAAAGTAAAATGATGTGAGAAATGTCACGTGATAGCTGCTGTTGACATCACATGACTTAAAGGGACACTAATAATTGGTAATAAAGAGTGTTTATTATCAACTTGAAAGATAGATACACATGACATGTATGATGTACGAGTAGATTAGAAAGTTATTTCCAGATGATATGGGTGAAAAGTGAGGTGAGTGCAAGAAGTTAAAATCCTGATAATATTGATGCACATAACATAATGACTTGGTATACATGTATGTATATTTGTGATATGACTATTTTCAGGATGACTGTTGAATCTGATTTGAATGGATGTACCATACCATTAACAACTGGAGACAAGGTTACAGTAACGCAGTGTCAAGAGCTACTGGACATGTACCGGTATACTGGCATACTTAAACTCCAACATGCCAACTTTCCAAGGTGATTCTGTGAGATAACTTTGTTTCAAGGTGGATGACAAATCGTATTTCTGTGCTGGTACCGTATGTGAATATGTGACTTGTGTGGAATATCACCTTCTTTGTGCGCGATGGTGAATTGACGTGATGACGATCCATACTTGTGTACCATCCTTGAATGTCTTAACCATAGGACCATTTGGGGACAGTGGACATACCAGTTGGTACCGCTTCCACTTCAGCTAAATATTGTGTGTGCACAGTGCTGAACTATTCAACGTAATGATCGTATGGATATATATGTGACATATTGCTCAAATTATTTTTTGAGTGATTCCAGTGAACACATTCTTCTGTGGACCAACTGTGTGTACTGTATGTACCGGTATGGTATTTAAGAGTAATTTGACACTTCAGCATATGGAACTGTTTGTCATGCATCACTCCCTGGTTATATGCATTGCCATACATGTATGTTGTGCAATTTTATTATACAGTAATATAAAATTATTGTTTATACTTTATTCTTCGAGCATTTAGCCTTCCCTGTCAAAATATCGTTGCATTAGACAAGTATGGTTACCAGTATTATGTAACATTATGCAATGGATTTTGTAACTTCAAAAAGCCCAACTATATTTATCATATTTTATCTATAGCATCAAAGAGCGCATGTGTACCACATATGGGGTCTCTGATGTCAGAAAAATTAATTTGCAGACATTGACTTGTAAATTTATGAAAGACAATTTTCCAAAGTAATTAAAACAAATTATGAAATGTCTTGTATTTATTTATAACTGGTTAGCGGTATTCCATCTGAAGTGGGTTATAACCTTCAGGTGGTGTGAACCGCCACCCATCCCTTGGATCTGGAATCCACTTTTTAAAAGGGCATTGGACATAGGACCCAGTTTAAAGATAATAAGTCATATAATTGCCTAGTTTGTAGGAAAAATACATTATAGACAGTAAATTCAACTAATGCACTGTTAAAAAATTGACATTCTCAAACAGAACAAAGTTCCGCAAATATACAACGGAACAAAGATCCGGAAAATTGCTGCCGGCACATAATTACGTCAAGACACGGCACACTGCACCGATTTGTCGCGGCCCTATGTCCGATATGATTACGGAACATTGTTACATAACCATACAGCACATATTGCCGCAAGTAAATGATACAATGTTCCGTCACCCTACAGAACATATGCCAGTAATGAAATGATACAATGCTCCGTCACCGTACAGAACATATTGCCATAATGAAATTATACAATGTTCCGTAACCTTACAGAACGTAGTGCCGACAGCAATTTTCCGGATCTTTATACCCTCTGAAAACGGAATTTTTTTAACAGTGTAAGGGCTGCACAGAACCAAAACGATGATCGAACTGTCAAGGGTCACATCCTGCAATTGATAATTCGTATAACACAAGCAACACAACTTGGCGTAACCGATATAACTCCTGTCCCAGAAGATGCATCAGATGCCATGGAAACGACTACTGATGATAACCCCGTTCTTCCCAAACAATCCACCCAAGTTGAACCAGTTGATACCCCATCGCTAATGCAGCTGCTCCATAACAAATATTGTCTGTTGTTTCGAAACAAAAATCGCCAACGGCTCTCCAACGTTTAGACTCGCAGAAAGAGAGGTTCAATATTAGAACACCGATAGTTTCACCAGATGCTTGATAAGAAACAGTTAGCTCTAACATACACCAAACAGTATAAATTGTGTGGATTAACGCCGTCGGTTGTGTGAAAAATTATATTATGCCACAAATATCATGTCAATGTCAAATATGATGTTAGAAACTACTTTATACATTTCGGTATGCTGCCTTGGTAATTATGTATTTGCCTTTATGTATTCTTGTACTATTTTTGCGTGTTACATTATGTTTGCACACATGTCAGTAGTTGAATTTATATGCCTGACTCCAAGCGCAATCATATCCTCTTGAGTGCTTTTATGTGTACATACATATATACTTCTTTCAATATAATACACTGTATGATTTATCAACATAGTTGCTTCGCTACAATATTTTATATATGGTTTGGGGTACACATGGTATTCCCGCAGGATTTCAGAACAGAACATATCCCAGATTTGTTGAGTATATTTCAAGGTGCGTGACTTCAGAAACGGGAGTTGATCTGATTTTGGAGCTTCAATTTCTCGAAATGAGCAAAATAACATATGTTATTGTCAAGTATTTTGAAAACTGGACAACAAATTAAAGATTTTTCAGTGTTTTAGTAAGTTTCTAAGTAGATTAGACACATTATTACTGTTGTCCTATATGATTTTGAATGGACTTAGACAACTTGCATGTGAAATAGATATTTCGTGGTAAAATGCCATCGTTGAAGTCACGTAACTCAGTAACTTAATATCGTATTTCCTGCCTTTCTCATAACAAATTCAATATATTAAATTAAACACAATGTGAAGGAATTAAACACAAAAAAACATTGGAGAAGAAAATTAACTTACCTTGGACAAAAACTCCCCAACATGGCATTTTGGTAAAATATTCAAGACCAAAGATTCATATGGACATACGCTATTGTTCTTGTTACCGGAACCAAACAATATTATATGTGTACAATATGTAAATATAAATAGCATTAATAATTAATACACACCAATGTTGCGAACAATATCTTCATAGGCCTTTTGTTGTTCTTCAGGGTACTTGGCACAGTATAACATGGCCCAATTCATTGTGTATCTAGTCGGATCAACCCCGGCTGAAATAGCATGAAAATAACCTCATGTAAACAGATGAGAAACAACAGTTCGTTCTAAAATACACACAGGCAAAACCCACTATAAAATACACACAGGCAAAATCCCACTGTAAAATACACACAGGCAAACTCCCACTGTAAAATACACACAGGTAAAATCCCACTATGGGTCAACTTGGTTATCGGTAATTTATGAAATCCCACTATGGATCACCATGGTTCGCGGTGATCGATGAAATCCCACTATGGATCACCATGGCACGCGATGATCGATGAAATCCCAGTGGATCACCATGATTCGCCGCGACCGATATCCCACTAAGGATCACCATGGTTACCATGGTTCGCGGTCATCAATTGTGAACTTGCGTGGTGCGGATTAATATGGACCAAAAGAAGTCATGTAGACTGACCAGGGCTCATCACGAATCACCGGCAATCAATGAGAATCGCCACAAAACAGACCACAACGATAGATATTATAACTGTGTTAACCAAACTAAATGTATTTATAATAATCTGCTTTCAGGATTAGGCAGACCAACCCCAAATAACTAACATTAGACAGATATATATATTTTTTAATTTGTGTTCTTTTTCAAAATTGATTTCATAATCTTACTGCGGTTAGACCCAATAAGCCATACCAGAAACCATTTCAAATTATACTCAAAAATAAGATATATATACTTAGTGTATGCTTAACTTATTTGTAAATACATTGTAGACCATCATAAGATAGACATTTTATATTTTGTCAGAACAAGGCAGACACCTAATTATTGTGCTAATATACCGTACAACATTCCTACAAATTCAACATTCGGTTTTATAATTCAGGAACATTTTGCTGCGACGTCACTTATATTTGAAGTTGAGTTGTTGAAATATGATGTGAAATGTTGGAGTCACTGATATATTTCCATTTTAAGTATATAATTGACGTTTGAAAAAGTCCGCCTTAGACGGTATTTACATATACGCCAAAATATATGCCACTTCAAAAACAGCATTTCCAGACTGCGTCATTCTATCATCCATAGATAACCTGACTTGAAGTGATCACCACTGAAACAACCCGTGTGTGCATATGATACATGCATTATGATCATGATTCAACACGGCCGACCAGATTATGTCTCCCTACTCTGATATATATAAAAGAGCAGGATATGTCTGTCCCTCCGTTTGTCTGTTCGAATTTTTTCACCCGCACCCCCGAATCGATTTCACCCAAACTGAGTGTGGTGAATGGGGGTACTCATGTGGATGACACAACGATGTTATTGTGCCTTAAAATAAAATAAAATTCTTTCTTTAAAAAAAACAATTGTTTTATATACTTATGTACCACTGAATGTGTCAGCCAGTGTCTGTCGTAAATGAACATCCGTAATCTTAGCTAGCAGTTCTGGATCTTCTTCTTTCTCTGCGTCCTTCTGTACTCCTATCATCATGTCTATGAAATCTCTTTTGTTATCTGTATCCAATTGCAATAATCAGAGGTACAAATGTGAACCGCCATATCAAATCCAGTCGTAAGTCAGGATTTTGTTTACCTTGTTCCAATGCATTCGCTTATATATGCGGGTCGACCATAGGTCGCCTCGCATATATAAGAGAATGCAGTGGCCTAACAATTGTTTACAATTTTAATAAATTTTTCTTGTATTCTTTAACAATTTTATAATTTCACCCATACAGAGCCCCAGACAAACATGAGCAGACGAGATTCTTATATATGCTTCTATATATGTGTGGGGCTCCCTGCAGGGTAATGGATGTTTTTTATTTTATGTCCTAAAAATTGTAAGAAACATTTATTTAAACAAATTGATAACATATTGTTAGGCCAATGCATTCTCTTATATATGCGATGCGACCTATGGTCGACTCGCATATATAAGAGAATGCATTAGCACAGGGTAAACAAATCCCGACTTACGACTGGATTTGATATGGCGGGTCACAAATACATGTTCAGACTACCGTTATATGACTGGTAATCAGTTTGTGGAATGGGTGTTTCATCACAAGTATGATATGAAACGTGGAGTGTCTCAACAATTATTATTTCATGCCCGTAACGTTGCTTAACAAGTGTAACACCATACATGCCACGTCCAGTAATCGAATACAGATAGTCGGAGGATAAACGCAGTTCAGAGCAGGACATCAGATTGGACATCACTCAAAATAACCCCATTTTAACAAACAACAAACTGCTTTTGATGCCATGTGTTGATTTCATACCAATGTAGCAATGATTTGTTCGCTGATATTTAATATGGTGGTTATACTTAGCATATTTAATATACGTGCAATTTGCAGTATTTGCGTACCAAGTCCTCTGTACTACCAATTTGGCAACCATATTCCAGTATTAGTAGCCCGTTTAAAGGGACATATTTAAGGACAAATCACACACCGATAACTTGTTGAAATATTATTTGTTCCAAAAATAACGAACTCTTCAGCAATCGCCACAAAATAAATCGATCGCTCAAAAACGATAGTAACGATAGAGGAGAAGATGTTACCAAGAGTTCGGAGAATGTGATGTTGAATATTACGGATAGACCGGATTAATTTATTTTTCATAGTCTAGACATAATTCTCGTTTGCAGTGGGGAATGTAATCTATAAAACTTCGTCAAATTAATTACACTCCAGTTGATGTGTTTGAGATAGTGATATTGATTATTATTGAAATTGATCCCAGTTTCTTAAAGCTTGAACAATAATCGTTGGTAATAATGAACATTATCCATGTCTTTTGTAAATATAGTATCCCAGTCAGTTATACAAGTGTGTGATGGACTGGTCTTTCTTTCATTTCGAGCGTGTTCAGGGATCATGAGTAGACAACAAACAGACAAAAATATAATACAATTCATGTACAAGGATTTGTATACGCTGGTGGCATTACAGGTCCCAAGAAAAAAATTACCCCACCCCCAATAATACTTAATCCCATAGAAAGTTATCCAACTTGGCCGGGCCTAATTTTGTTCATAATATACATATTATGCGTCATGTATACAAGGATTTGTATACGCTGGTGGCAACACAGGTCCCAAGAAAAAAATTAACCCACCCCCAATAATACTTAATCCCATAGAAAGTTATCCAACTTGGCCGGGCCTAATTTTGTTCATAATATACATATTATGCGTCATTGGACGCGGAAATGTTTACTGACCCACTCAAGTAAATCACGCCAGATAACTGCCCCGTAAATCTCGTATTAATTGAAAATATCAATTCCACGAAAGAGAAACTAACTTCGAAAAAAACAGCCAACTTGTGCGAGTCTACTATGAGTACTTGTTATAGTTCATACGAAACACAATAATTGCACACAAATAATAAACTCACAAGATTGAATTAACAAAGATTTATAAACATACATACTGACAAGAATATAACATCATAATTTTTAGAGCGTAAATTCATTACTTCTTCGATGTATATTCGATTTATGTTTTATCCCAAATGATAAAATAGCATCACGTCACTCCAAAATGGCGATAGAAGTTGAGAATGTTCATAATTTACGGGTTGTGAGATATAATTTTTCAATAAATACGAGAAGTATGCGGCCGTTATGCGACGTGATTGGTTTGGGTGGGTAACGTGATTGGTTTGGTGGGTGACGTGATTGGTTTGGGTGGGTGACGTGATTGGTTTGGGCGGGTGACGTGATTGGTTTGGGTGGGTGACGTGATTGGGTTGGGTGTGTGACGTGATTAGTTTAGTTCGTCAGTTGACAATTCCGCATCAAATGATGTATAATATATATATCGTATTACCATCGATAGTGTCTTTGATCGCGATTCTTTGACAAAGCAGGAGAGGATACCATGTCGAGTGAGTGAAAAAACATCCGGTTTGCGTCAGACCTGTGCTCATAACCGGAGTTCTTCTGAACTAATTTTACACGGGATACATCACATTGAAGAGTAATACATCATCATTCTACCTATATATGAGCCATGTATGTAACAAACATTAGTTCTGCTTATTTGGAACCAGTTTGTGGACTTTGAAAGCACGAGCGTAAACATTATGCCAGGTCAATTTTTTGATAACTTTGTCTAGGATTGATTATTATCGGGGGTGTGGTCCATTTCTGCTATGGGTACCTGTGTGTGGCAACTGTTCTGAATAGTGAAACTAACTAGTCATCACCAATGAGTATTTAGTAAAGAAGAGTTAATAAGGTAACTACTCACCAATGAGTATTTAGTAAAGAAGGGTTAAGCAATTAGTTTTGGGTCATAGTTTCGCTGATGGGGTCAACGTCACAAGGTATCGACCACATTCGTAGCCAGTATTTTAAATCGATCACAAATGTAGCCAGCTTTTCTATGACGATCACATCTGTAGCCAGCTTTTCATATCAGGCGAGCCTCAATGAACACGATCAGGTTAATCTCATTTTTCTGAGTTGATGGATGAACAACAATTTGAATTTTGTTTGTTTTGATATTAGTTCATCTAATAACCTGAGGTTTCCGATCAATGTCGTTGGAATGCTCGAATTATATTCCAATATAAGTTGATAAACGAAGTCAGTGTTGGTGCATGACGTCGACATATTAGTCACGAACGTGATGACATCACATTTCGCGCCATATAAAGCATGGAATTAGAAAAGCTGGCTACGAATGTGATCGCCGGTGAAAAAAGTTGGCTACATTTGTGATCCATTTAAAAAGCTGGCTACGAATGTGATCGGAGCCTTGTGACAATGACCCCAGCAGCCATAGTTTCCTGGGCTGTGATTCCTGTGAAATACACACTGTAACATGAACATGCCCAACATGTTACTGAACTGAGATATGTGTAACTCATTGAGATATTACAAAACTGATATTTGTCCCAAATTATCCTTCATATATCTTGCAATCGAACACACATATATCTTGTATAACATATATACAACATTCATGAATTGTGTTTCCAGTTGTGCTAGCGCAGTCATCTATTTAAAGTGTCCCACATAGACTGCAGCAGACGACACTGGTGGAGACGTGGTGCATGCTTCCATTTGTGTGAGGCTCCCTGTTGGTTACACATTAAACATGTATCGCCTCGATTATTAATTGTGCAAACTTACTCGGGTCAAATGTTGATACATGTTCCGAGATCTTCTCTTTCAGTATATCTACGAAGACTAACCAGCCATTCGTTGCGACCTTGAATCTGTTAGTTGGCCAATAGCGCAGTGGAGGAAATACATCTTCAAAGAATCCATTTCCATATCTCTCATTAAACTGAGTTATTGTATCGACGATTTTCTTGAATTCTTTATCACCTTCCTCATATCTAGAAAAATAGTAGGCCGATCAATATATAGATAGAAATGCACAATATTCTATGAAATATTATCAGAATACCAAACACAGTTATATTACTACAGACGCGGCGTTACTCACAGGTTCCCGACAAACTTGTTGCTCAATACAAAACTACTACGATACTATATATATGTCACGTGACTGTCCCATCTTCTGACTGGTTGAGCGATGTTACCTTATTTCGTGTAAGGTTCATTCGTGAGATGGTCGATGCTACATCCGGGCACTGAACACATGTAGTATCGGCCATATATGACATGTGACGTCACGACTTTGCGTTGCCGTTGGACACTTGTTTCACGCTAAAGCATTTGAATTATGCTATTGTTTGCGTTACATGAAGTTAACCGAGTTCACAAAAATCCAGCCGTTTAATTAAAAATGTTCCGCAACTGCGCATCCATAGTTTACTTTGTCGCAAAAAGTCGCTCGGCTTCCGGATGAATATGTGACGAATTCGCGGCGTTATTTTCGTTTGTTTTTGTATATTCCAACTTGGTTAGCAAATAAGTCCATTTTCCTTCTTCGTTGTGATCACTCGATCTAAATATACTAGACAGTTTGAAATAGTTATTATGTGAGCGAACACTTTAGAACTTGTCAATTTGATCTTGAAAACGTAACAAATGAACTTAGTCTATTCGAATTACGCGATTCGTAAATGAAACTAGGCCTTAGTATGTTAATAGGTCACCATCTTTGTTTACTTTTTGAGAATGTGTGCAATAACAAACGTTGTTGGATACAATATAATGAATATAATATGAGTCTTTTACTATTTAATGAATAGAGCATCTCTTGTAATTGACTGCGCCATTTGAGTACCCCTCCTGTCCGGAACTATATCATTCCCTCGGGGCACTACGTTGGCGTAGTCAACTACAAACCCTGCTCAATTCATTGAATAGTAAAAGACTCATTTCGGCCAATTTGGCCGGTTACTTCATGTGACTTTTTCATCTGACGTGTGTGTCGGATAATTGATCTGGAGGATTTATGTAAATGTTAGCCCAAACTACATTTCCAAGTAACGATGGTTTTGTTGTTTATTTTGAGGAATAATACCGCGTCAGATGAATTCAGCCCAAATATGTTAACAGTTGTCGTGTCAAACATTCGGCAGTAGGTTAGCGTTATTTAGTATTTGTGGATGTCCTTTAACATGGGGAAAATAGACTACTGCGCTTGAACGAGCATGTGAATTTGTCGTTTTTAATGTACAGCAACTTGATAATCAATAACAGAGGCATTCTCTGTCAAATAAGGTCGCTCTATTTACGGTATTAATTGCGGAACTTTCTAAAGTAAACTACGCGTAAACGGATACATACGGTAAATTATAGAATGTGCCGGAATCGGCCTAATCGCCCCATGGCCAACTCGCCCAGTCGACGTGTGTCAATTCGGTACCTACTATAACATGTACCCGAGTCCGATTCGGAATAAAAGATGTATACGGGTGTTATATAGCGTTTGGTCCGTTGTTTCTTAATGAATATTATTGAAATTTGGTGTATATGTCCGGGCTGGGACATGGAATACAACAACGTTTGAATTGTTTTTAAATTTACAAATTTGTTGATTTTATTCATTTTTTTTTCGTTCTGAAAACACACTATAAAGTGTATATAATATAATAAAGAACACGAGACATACATAATTTATAAACTGTTAACAAAAGATATCAAATTCAATACATGACAAAGATGACTCAGTGGAGTTTATAAAGTGAACATAAAAACATTGAGGTAAGAATCTTTTTAAGGAATGCAACTTTATTTAATGATAATAAACACATAAATTAAAATAACAAACATGAGACATACATGATTTATAAACTGTTAACAAAAGATATCAAACTCAATACATGACAAAGATGACTCAGTGAAGTTTATAAAGTGAACATAAAAATATTAAGGTAAGAATCTTTTTAAGCATTACTAAACCGTTTAGCACAGACCACAGTCCACTTCACTCATCCGATCATCACCAAACTTCATATTTATCTTGATATTGATCTATCAGATGAGAGCTATCAAATATTTTTTTAATTTCATAGGAAAAAATGGTCGCCAGCGGCCATATTGCATTTACGTTATATTTTATCGCGTCATGTCGATATCTAGTATTACTTAGAAATTTCACCTTTCCAGATTCATAATTGCTCCATTGACTGTAACAGATGAAATTATTCCCCTCTTCGGATAGAGTGTCACTGAAACTTTATTTTGTCAGACTGTCTGTATAATCACTGATTATATATGGCAATAATCTGTAATAAGATGTAGCACTATTTTATTTTATATTTACATGCAGTGCTGTTTTTATACATCAATTCTAATCCCCCTAGATCATCATGTGATCGATCATACATCGCGCGAGGACCTGGTTGAATTAAGGGGGGTTTTATGGATCACTTCTGTCCTCAAGCTAGATTATACTTATGACATTTAATGGCATGTTTCTAACGTGGAGGGTTAGATATGCTTGAGAAACCACCACTCTTTAATTCACACCAAGTTCTCAGCTGTCATGTTCGGATATTAGAACCCATAGCCATGATATATGGTTTATTTTGTGTATACTAGTAATATAGTTATTTTCAGTACCTTTATATACCAGTACTGTGTATAACAATGCATATAAATTAATCCATGTATACATGTATATTGATTCAACGGATTCAGTGGTTTTGTCCATCAGTCTATCAAATTTGCGGGGAAAACATGGCCACAAGCAGTACACCCTGCTAAATTTCGAATTTGAATCAATTGGCGCACCCTGCAGCCAGCTTTTATTGGAGAACTTTTTCTTATGTGGTTATTTTGGGTCACCGCTAGATGTGAGCCATATTTTGTTCTCAAACTGTCCTTGTGAAGACATCACTGCCAGCGGTGATCTTCAATTTTACTATTTTTATGGCTAAATAATTTGGTGATCCTACAGACGACACCCTTGTCCGATCGTCATCAGATTCCACAATTATCTTCTGGATAACCAGGGTGAGAGTAATCTAATTTTCCCGAATTTCGTTAAAAAACATTACCACAGGCAGCAATTTGGTATCTTACTCTTTGATCCTCTTTTGCATGACTGAATTGTTTAGCAACTGTACAGACATATCCCTCATCTGGTTTTTATATACATGTATATCTCTTCATGCGGATAGCCAGTATTACGTAGGTACTTCAACTTTCTGCATTCCTGTCATCATTTGAAATATAAAAATTTACCTGATACATGCACCCTTCAAAATTTGTTTCGTCGTATCTATTTTAATGACCCGTATGGTAATATTGATACAGATATATTTGTCAAACATTTCTTTGTACAATATACAGGTATTTAGTTTGTAACTAAATCTAGAAATATATAATAGTAGCTCGTGGACCCCACTTCGTCCGGGATGTTCCCCTCTGATTTTCGGAGAAATGCGCGATTTAACCTTGAATTGACTATTTTAAAGGTGAAGGTCATGTCGGGGTCACGATTTGACCCGTCCAAAACACTCCCCGGACAAAAGTCACGACAAAAGTACCCGTCGAAATCCGCCCGGCTTTATACCCGATTTGACCTTGAATTGACAATTTTGAATGTCAAGATCAGGTCAGGGTCATGATTTGACCCACCCGAAACACTCCTGGGACAAAAGTAACAGTAGGTATCAAATTTCGTTGAAATACTTCCGTTTTACCAGATTTGACCTTGAATTGATCTTTTTGAATGTCAAAGTCAGGTCGGGATCAAGATTTGACCTGTCCAAAATACTCCCTGGAAATAATTTCCCCTAGGTATCAAATTTCGTCAAATCTGTCCGGCAGTTTTCCCGGCCATAGCTAACAGACAAACAGACAGACAAATGTCCAAAATATATATTAAACTAGCTGATGTACTCGACTTCGTTCGGGCTAGTTAGGGATTTTTTTTGTGATCGCCTCCATCTGGACAGTACCCAGTATATACAGCGTCTGGCCAAACTATTGTTCAATTGGTCCAGAAACATGCCTATATCAGCACGTTCGAGAACATGGTCCCACGTGAAATTGGACCCGTCCATATTGCTCCCGGGATCGAAGTAGTCCTACACACAAATTTTTAGTCGGATCGGTCAAGGTCCAGAAACATGCCTATGAGCGAGGTCAAGTTGACACGTTAAATACCAAATTCGAGCAGTGTTAGAGTCTATAACACATACACACATGCATTCACGCATACACACATACATACATACATACAGACAGGTGTTTCAAAATGTATAATCGATAGCTACAACAATTCAATGGTAGATAGTTCACGGCCGACCTGATGCATGCATCTTAGTTTTCTTGTACACTATGACATACGGATGTGTGTTAACATTTTGTCAGTAACCAATGTCATCACCTAGCTGTCGTTTTCCTATTGCACCTGGGTAATTTTTACTCATGCTGTTTTATTTTTGTTTGACTGGTTAGTTGGTTACAAAATGTATTATTCTATATTGGCATTGCGATTAATAGTCTTATAATAGGTGAGATTTTGGACTAGTGCGAATGATTGTACCAAGACTAGTGGGGTGATCGTGACATGCCTGTATCGTATTCACTGCCACCACTGTGTATATGAAACAGGCACGACTAGGCTAACTGAAGTACGTAGTAATATAAAAGATTGAGTCACGTGACAGTTTGTCTTTTGCAAATGTAGTAAAACGTGAATGGAAAATAGGGAGAGTCTCGGGTTATCTACACCCATTTACGACAATCCGTTACACCGCGGAGGCGGATAGATGAGGCGCCCCATTCGTGAATTAAATTTTGTTCAATTTTCAACTAACAACTTTAAGGAAAACAATCATTATCCTTCATACCTAATCAATGTATAGTACCATGGCAACACCTGTTTACCCTCACAGTGTGAAAGAGCTGTTTGAATTGTGTAAATAATGTAAATGGATGTTTGTATTGTCTGCAGTACCAAAACAACATAAATATTATTCAACCACGTTTGAAATAATCTGCCAGACATAAACACTCACTACTGATTCACCTTTTCAGACATTATGTTGTTTTATGGTGATTATTCCTCCAAACAATACAGTTCTACAAATGTTTACCAAAAACTACTTAAATATACTATGAAAAATGTTTATTTTCTCGCAGAGAGTCATGACTCGTAATGTGATTATGAAAAAAGCATATAGTGGACTCTTATCCGTTACTTAGTGTTATGGCGCGGTCCACAGTGAAAACACATGTTAAAGATAGTACGGCTGAAAAGTCGTGCATTTGCTTATTCTTATCATTGTCCGCACATAATCTGCTTATAACCTCCGCACTATGAGTCGATAATATGACTAAATGATCTTATTTTCAGCACACTATCGACTCAAAATGAGGCGATTCTAAGCAGAGTATTTATCTAAAACATGTTCTATTATAAGCAGGTAATATACTTGTTTTCGGGACAACAGGCTGGTATGACGATGAGGGAAATAAGATAACATGGAACTGACATTGGAAGCAAATGAGTGTGACAATCTTGTCTTCCCTGACTTCGGTAATAATCCCTTTGATGTCGGCTTTATTGCTACTATTTATTAAACATATACTCGCGCAAATACAAATATAATCGACATATACTGTGACATATATACATAATGTGATTATGTGATTCGAAAATATGCAGATAATGGACTCATATCCATTATTCCGTTTTATGGGGTGATTAAAGAGCGCAAACCTGAACATTCGTGAGTTGGCTTATTTATGTCACTGTATGCACATAATTTGCTTAAAATCTCCTCGAGATGAGTCGATAATCTGACTAAAACGCTATACTTTTTAGCATAGTATCGACTAAAAATGACTCGAATCTAAGCATAGTATCTACCTGAAACAAATGATATAATATGCATATAATGTGCGGGTTTTATGGAGAACAGGCTGGCTTATTAAAGCCATTTAATAGACTGACAGAACGGTAGTCGAGTCTTGTTTCTAATGGCCAGAAGTGTACACATGTAAGTGTATACATGTAAGTACTACACTCACGTTTGGCTAAAACACATTGCAGCAAGCACATTGTAGACTAACATAGCCATGTAGCGTTCTGGGTCGACAGGTTCACTGTGTAGTGACAGCGTTTTTATGCCAATGTTCACTGATTCATGAATGTGTTCTACTATCATTGGTCCATTCATGTAATTCCTGAAAAGGTCACACCATTCCGTGTATAAATGGTCTATGACCATGGTTAATTAACATCATGTTTGGCATCAATCGTCACATTTCCTTTTTAGTAGAACATAACTAATATGATTCATTATTGGCGCAACGCTATCACAATGAGTGTCCCATGTGCCAAGTTCGATAGGGACATTAACACTTAGTCCCTCAACAGGTGCTTCATTCGTATAACATGAATTTGTTACATTCTTTTGTATGATTTACTTTGATTTCTTGACTGAATATAAATGATAATTTCACTAGTGAATTATGTCACTTTAATTGTCGTCTTATGTATTCATACGCTATCAAAATGTAGGCATCATAAAGGCGGTATTATTCGGATTTCAATACAGTGATATGAAAGCTTGGAAGAGTGGAATCTAAAACAAAACATGTTAGTGTAGCTAGCTAGTTAATATGGGAACTTCAACAGTATTACTCACTTGAGAAGATTTAATAATAGAAACACAGAACTATTTGTATTGTTCTCAGAGCTGATATAATATATACAAAACTATTCAAATGCATACCAATTGCATAACAATAATACTAGATGTATGATAAATATCTTAAAAACTACAAACCTTATGATGACTACACATATGTTTGTAATTTAAGTATGTAAAATCTATGTAGTTTTCAGTATCACTGCAATGCTTTTCTTAATTTGTTATGCAAAGGAAAAGTACAACAGTACATTGTGCTGTGGAATCTACGTGATCCATAAACTGCCTTTATAAGGCGATGTAGCTTTGTTTTTTTGCAGTCAACCAACTTGCAGAATAACAACATCAGCAATTGGAGACATGTTACAGGGGCGCTGTTGCATAAGTCAAAACTACACATATTAAATCCAAACTGCTAAGATATGTGACATATGCCAAATAAGTTATAATATTAAAACTCATTATCACTGTTGAACAATCCACTCTTTAATAAAATGTGAAATTATAAATATAGTACAATTAATATTAATCCTGCCTTTCTGTATATATTGCCTCATTTATACTTTGTTGCTATATACCTCAAAGCGCTGCTTGCAAGTTTCCGATGTAATTTCCAAGTGGGTCCATAATCAGCAACAGCTATGTCTTTACTCCCCTCTGTGACAATATCAACTGTAACATGTTATAAGATAGAGTGATGACGATGTAATACCAGCTTGGGACATGAACGCCAGAACGGCACCAGCAGGCGACACTGCGGTGTGACATGGTTCAACGCACGTGCGCGCTTTGAGTCATATGAATAATGTAACATTAGCATATGGTATATATGATAGATGGCACTGTGGGTGTATCTGGTGAAATAACAGAATACATTCAACTTAACACAAGCCAACATGTGGTATGTTGTAACACATCAACAACGGAGACTTTGATAATGGTATTATGTATTACTAATAAGCTGAGTATATTGTTAACAGGTGAGTACTACACGACTATGTTCCCTCCGAAAGTCTTTTTTGAACATAATATCTAATTACACGAGTTTATATAATTATGTTTTTAGAACCTACCCATTATCTTCATGCAATACACATGCAATATGGTTATGATGGGAAAATTAGGAGCAATTATATAAAACAATGGACTGTTTGATGTCCGAATTTGCGTGTCATATTCAGGAACAGTTGAAGGAACTAATGATTTAAGCTTGACAATAGGTGTCTAGCTATATTTACTAATTATATTCATACTTTGCCAATACGGCCGCAATGTATAATGATGAAAATATGTATGAGCTCCGTATTGAGGGTACAATTAACTGATTGCTGATATAGGATAATCCAGACAGAACAAAAGAACACCATAACAGATGATGTTTAGTATAAATTTGACTTCTTATGGACATGTATTGATCAAATTATTGCAGAAATTAAAACACTTTATATTTTGTCAACCCTATTAAATTCGTAGGAATTGGGTTGGCTGAGTAATGACATATATTGAACTTACATGAATGTACGTAAGGTCTTCCAGCAAAGTCAGCCTTTCTTTTCACTAGTGCCTCCAATACAACATCAATTCTGTTGAGAATCAGAGTGCTACTCGTCCCTACAAACCAATGGTTAATACAGAGCATATTCAGACACAGTATCTATGTATATCGCACACATACAATACTATTGCTTTTCTATGATCATTCTGGATTTATTTCATTGAATAAAAAGAGGATATCTAGTGTTTTGAGTGGATACCGAAAAATATGTCATGAGTGAGCGAGACAAATGTTTTATTTAACATTTGTCTCGGTCACGAATGACATGTTTTTCGGTATCCACTCAAAACACACTAGCTATTCTTTTTAAAATACGCATATCCAAAGAAATTCACCATTTACGACGATAAATGATCTCACAATCGTCTTCAATCGATACATCATTTTTGACGCCTTCAGCTGATCGCTGCCTGTTCACGCAATACTACTTCACCATCCGCAGAATTAAAATATATAGTTCCTGTATTCTTCCCTTTATTCGCCCCATAAATATGTCGAATTTCAACATAAAATAGATTTTAATTATAACTGTAATACTATATCAGTGAATACAATGTAAATTCGATTATCACAATGACTCCCTTCACTTTGTCCTTCTTCAACACAAACTTGGAATGATAAATTAAACCGGAAACAGTAAACCACGAAACACCGGCTCCAAATAGTAAACACGATAAGTTTAAAACGCTTTGGATTTGCATTGAGGTTCCTTTCATTTGTAATGTTATGATTCTGAGAAGCCTGGACATAACATTAACGGCTCACTGAAATGTATTACCACTGAATACCGACTTCGGCAACTGTCCGGAATTGTCACAAATTTCACCATGACTTGGAAATGAGATTTCAACAGGTCTCTTTACACAGATACCGGGGGTTGGTACATTTACACAGTTACCTGCACTTTCACTGCTTTCAGGCTGAATGCTTGGAGAAACGTTGTTTGTATTTCTGTCATTGTCCGACATAATATCAGATATTTGCCTACTTTGTTCTGGGTTTATTTTACTGTAATTCGGGAGGCTGCTAACATTCTTATGTCCTGACACCTGAATTATTTGATGGGCAGCTACACCTTCATCACACAATGACTGCACAAGGTGTTTCCTCACATTCCTCATCGTTTGTCGGCTTCTAATCCAGCATATATGAACATATTCTTCATTATCGCATAGATGTTATTTAACCCAAATGCACTGTTTTTAAACCACGATTTTCCCAGTTTCATCCACCATTGATGGTTGATCGCCAAGAAAAATGTGAGTCATGCGCGCACATTTCAGCTGGTCTATTTTCTGCAAATATCTGATATAAGGTGACAGGATATTTCAATTTGTCTTCTACTGAATACGCTCTGGATTTGACTTTCCTGACACCCCTTGGGTTTTCTCCAGTTCTCGTTTTCGTTTGTCGCTCTTGGGTAGATATCACATACTTCCTGCCCGCCTCATCTTCTCTTACTTCAACGTCACCCCATCTCAGTGAGTAAGTTTCTTTTTCAGTTCGCATGCCGAAATGTAGCGTACACATCCACCACATTGAATTCAGCAGTGATTTTGGATTATGAGGTCCAAGTACTTTTGCAGCAAAACGTTTATCTATGTCAGTTTGAGATAGTGGATCTGCAGCATGTGGCTTGTTTCCTCGACCCATATATTTAAACTGCTTCTGTTTGTTTTTAGTGTTTGTCGGCATCAAATCTGTGGTCGGTTATGAGTGACGCTTCATAGTTCTTACTCCTTAAATATCGATCAAAAGATGATATGTAAGCGCGCAATGTTGTTGGCTCAAATTCACAGCCGTCTTTCTTCAGCACCGACAAGAGGAATTCAGAAATGTGAGTTCATTCGGTGGAAATTGCCCTATCACTCTGGTTTCACCAATTTCCAGCATACAGCATACAGACTCAACAACTTCAAGTCATACTCAGTCTTTCTTTTTGTGTTCACATTCTGCTGCTCTTGGTTGAAATTATCAACATCATCTCCAGACATTTTGACAAACCTCAGATTGTCCATTTTCTCTGGTTTCCAATACTGTTCACAGAATGAGCTGAAGCTGAACTTGAAGGTGCAGTGATGACAGGGTTAATTCCGTCGATTTCATCAAACAAAATGCTACTGCTAGGCCCAGGGTCCAACTCAATTCCACTTCCAGCATCACCAGCACAAGAAACTGTTCCCGTTTTTGACGAATCTTCATCAATCTCTTTAAATAACCGTTCAAGTGAAATTTCTTCATCTAATTGGAAATTTCCCTAAAAATAATCTCCGACGAGTGTTGAACGGCCTTCCATATTTTCCGCAAAACGTAAACAAAGCAGACGTACCAAGTATAGAAGAGGAAAGATAACTCTACTGATGCGCGTGTATTTTGAAATATTCCGGTAGCTCTTTGGTACACGCAAGTGAATCGGTCACCCACGCGGGCTAGTGTGAAAGTATATTATTCTATATCCCCTTCTGAGTGATATTGATGTTTATCCAAACACGTTTTTTTCTATAATTTACCGTTGCGCGTATAATAAAACCAATCACTTAGTATCCAAACACTATCCCCATTGGAAGAATGTCGCAATGAACTACATGTAAGATTGTCGAAAATTCCAGCCACATCGACTGCACCATTTCAGAGAACACAACGGATCAACTACGCACAAATGCAAATATTTACTACTTTGATCGGGACGCCTTATTCGGCATAAACATTATGGCAATGATTATGCCAATAATATAGCTACTGTGTGTAATTCGTTTATAACAATGAAGCTGTTTTCTGACTATTTTGATATGATTGTTTGTTATTCTGTCAGAGAACACATCAGTGAAGTGTTTCTTTGTCGATATGTCCGTCTAGAACAACCTCGTTTTGCGAGTAAATTCCGCTCCTAGCTATACATATGTACAACCTAAATTAAACACGAGTAAACTGCACTCCTCACTATACATAATTATGTACAGCCTAAAACACGAATAAACTCGGCTCCTAACTATACGTATGTACAGCCTAAAACATGAGTAAACTCTGCTCCTAGCTATATATACGTACAGCCTAAAACACTAGTAAACTCAGAAATAGACTGTGGTCGCTCAGTAATATTTTAACTTCAGATAAAACATGTACAAATCTGTAAATTGGTGGGGCCATCAGCAAAGCAACTTATATCTATTGTATCCAATGACCCAGTCAAATATATACCATAGAAAACATGTTTTATCTCAACTTTCTACACAAGTAGGCTATAATACATTGGCAAGTTGTAACTAAAAATAATCAAAACTCTCCAGTGTTCAAAGTATTTGGTTACAAATGCAATATGTTGTTGGTAAGAATTATTGATTACGACTACAATAAAAATACATCAAAAGTTTTAGTAACTACCATACACATATATACCATACACATATATACCATACACATATATACCATACACATATATACCATACACATATATACCATACACATATATACTACGATTAACTCATCCTGCGGCGATCAATATAATTAGTCTGCGTTTTACAGTGTATATAATTTGTGTTCGTTTTCCCTTGACAGTGTACAGCCTTCCTGTCACTAACTGGTATGTACAGGAAGTACCCTGAACCGATACATATGTATTGCATGATATCGCAGCTGTTCAGTAACCAAACAATATTATGTACGACATTAAATGTAGTTGACTCCTTTGATATGTTAATGCAAAGCACTGAATTAATAATACGATATAGAACATTTATGGTAGTGGTGTGTCAAGTACATCTATAACAGTAGCTTTTCCATACAACAACTATTCGATACTCAACGTGTTCATTGTTTTCAATTTGTTATCTCCATTTTAAGAATATTTATTTCTTCTAAAACAAAATGATCTTTATCTGAATTTATCTGAATTATGAATAAGCTTAAAGGGATACTGTACGCCAATTTCAATAAATTCCCGGTAACGTTTGCGATCTAATATCAATATTATATTTTAAAATAACGTATTTGAGTCGACGATGTCTACTGAAAACGTTTCGGTTAACAGGCTATCATAAAAGTCAAATTAAATTATTTAATATAAATGAATTTATGGCTGGAGTCATAAAATGACGTATTATGCCATTACGAGTTACCGTTCTTGAAATCTCACATGTTGGGTGTCTTTTATCGACGGCCGTTTACGACGAACATTATTGAGTTGCGAACAAAACATGTTACATGCAAAAGGAAGTCCCGCTATAACCAATTTGGAAGAAAAAAAGAGAAGAAACAAGATTCATAAAGCGTCAAGTATTTTTATAGGGGGTGAGATTGTTCGATGGAAGAGATTACAGGCATCAATTGAACTTCCGGTTCATCCTGCAACCCGCAACCCGCGTCTTCTCCGGTGAAGGTCAAAAACATGGCGCGTAGTTTGAAATCGTAATATTTTTATATCCAAGATCAATATTTTCGTCGCTAAATTAGGTTTATACGAAACTCATATAACACGAACACAATCTAACTTGAAAGTTATGTCAATGGCAGTAAATAAAAAAATTGCCTATCTCTGTGTACAGTACCCCTTTAACTACCGTAACCTTAACATATATGGAAAATGTATTATTTCAAACGACAAGATAATCATACTCACATATTCGCATGTGAATTAACATAAATTGGTGTCGAATAGTAGTAATTTGATGCATAGTCGTATGTCAGTATAGGTGACGCTCTAGACTACACATATGTCCCATATGTCCACGTCATCTGGACACATCGTATTCTTACCGACTTACCCAATCGCAATGTTAGTACTGGACCACATTCTTACCAAATTACCCAACCGCAATGTTAGTACTGGACCAGGTTCTTACCGACTTATTCCCAACAGCAATGCTAGTACTGGAACAAATTCTTACCGTTTTACCCAACCGCAATGTTAGTACTGGAACAAATTCTTACCAAATTACCCAACCGCAATGTTAGTACTGGACCACATTCTTATCGACTTACCCAATCGCAATGTTAGTACTGGACCACATTCTTTTGACAATTGTTCTGCAAAAGTATACATGTTCTCTTTCCGGAGTGCTTGAAAGGTAAAAATGGAAAATAAATTATTTACAAGTGATCGGACACAAACTGAAAGTAGATTAGAAGAAATTGAGCTTGTTAGAAGTGATCAATAGACTCATACACACGTGATTGATTGGGGTTCATTGTCGCTTTAGCAACTAAGGCCATATTACGACATTGCCAGTTTTAGTGGTGGGGGAAATCCGCAAACTTGCGACTAATCTAACAGTGATTTCAATGGCTGATAAACTCGTCCACCATGTGCGGCAAACCACCGGCCATCGGCGAGTAACTGGTAACTCCACCAGATAACGATTTCGAGTTACAAAGTCCACTATGAAGCCTTATCGCCAGCGCTGGAGGGCGAAACGGCTTGGAGTAGTTGTACCCCTAACCGATTGAGCCACCGAGGCCCCCATACACACGTGAGATCTAGTTTAGTTCTTAATATCACCATGCGTTCCTGGGTCGGGTGATGTTGATATTCCGGAAAGTGTGCCGTGTCCATATGCTGGCGACATGACTGTAACATGATGTTTTCCTCCATATTGTGAACTGTACTATACAATGTGAAGTCGCCATGCTTCCAACTCCCTCTAGCTCACACAAGCATTGGCAGCTCACATTTGAATATGCTGCGACTGACTCTTAAATTTTGTTTTAATTTCATAACATGATTTTGATAGTACAACTCGATATCCAATGATGGGACTACATGACTCAGTGTATCAACATATCCCGAGCTATACACCACCCTCTGTAATAACTCCACATGATGTAATTCGGTTATGTGTCGCATCACGTTTCTTATCAGTTATACGTCACACTATTGGTGTGCATTTTTTCAACGCTACCGAATTTCAACACACACCATGGAGCATATTTCAAAGTAATTGTATGATATCTCCACGCTATCAAGCAAACTCATGTTATGCAATTAAAACAAACTTTATGTTGACAATGTTCGAATAATTAATGCCGTTTTAGAAACAAAACGGTAACTTAGTTGCATGATTACATCATCCGACCCTTATTCCATGCATTAAACCCATTCTATAAAAATGAAATACATTGTGCATGAAATAACAGGAAATATTACACAATGCGCCTCCTGGCCCGAATTTTGTATCAAATTTAGTTAGTTTAGTCCAAAAATAATCGAAAATATATTTTTGTCACCTTCTCGAAATCCACGAAGAAAATAATGTAGCGTGGTGGAGGTAATTGGTATGTACGATAATTGCATGCCGTCGGCGGGGGTTACCACATGACCTACATATATTAAATAGTAGTGTAACAGTGTTAGTTAAGCCATTTGGCAAGTAATAGTGCATTCTTACATAATTTCATTTCACAATTCCTACCTATATAGTATATACCGGCCACTGTATTGGCAGCGATCTTGGGGTTATTAGGTCAGTTTTTAAACAAAGACGGAACGCAATTAGCACATACCTAATTATCTCCACCCTTACTACTTGCTTTTGCCTTCAGAAAAAAAGACAAAATGCGTTTTAGATTATCTTTTGGGGAAACAATTCAAATTTATTAAAAATTCGAGTCAGGAGATACATTATGTAATGTAGTTACTTTAGTGTTTGACTATGTAGATATCAACGTATATATTAGACAATACCTTAGCAGTCCATCGACGGCCATTGTGTTAATTACGCAATTTGGCACATAATCGTCCATTATGTGTACATTATACAACAGCCTGACGCCTCTTAGCTTTATGGGGAGGGTTTATTCTTCTGCCTTTGATAAACAAGTAATGCGGCCAACAGCGATACGTTATATATTAGAAAATAGGTAATTGCCAGAAGTTTCCTATGGTATAAAATAATGGGTCATAACCTTCTTACTTTTGGTTTTAAAAGAAACGAAAGACAACGCATTGTGTGAATCGTCATATACTTCTCACCCTAAGATGTATTTGACGCCACATGGCGTCATGACTGTCATGCGATTTCGAATGGGTTGATGTGTCCCGTTGACCGGTAACCTTTCACTACGATTTTCTCGCTCAAAGGTTCATGAATTACATGAAATTCCAGTCAGCTATGCGTTAACCTATTTATTGCAAGATTTCATGGGCAAACATCATTGATAAAGTTGTCAATTTAAGCCAGGTTTTCTGTTCAAATTCTCGAGGCGGCTTCCAGCACTTAGTTAAATACGGAAGGCCGATCTTTTCACTAACAACATACGTACGTACATACGTAACAATAAGTACGATATGGCTGTAGAATGGAATGTCTACTTTATATAGTGCATGAGTGTGTATATGTGCATGTGTAATTAGTTCATCATACATATTGAGACATGTGTTGTTGATATGTTTGTAATCTTAAATTTCTTATACACTGTATTATGTACCAAATTGTGTTTGTTCTCATAATATTAACATTTATATATGAATCTCCAAACATGGAGGATAATAAAGATATATATATATTATTGACAGATTGTGGATGTTAATAGAGTGAGTAGATTATGCTATAGTCGAAGTCTCGACCCATTGCAGGGACGTGGCTAGATTGTTTCCGCGTTAGAAGGGCTGCAACTATACCCCCTTGAACCATATCAAATTCACAAGTTTGCGCGTAATTCCATTTTCACCCCCCCCCCCGTTGGGCTTTGATTTTTCCCAACTGGTCCCTCACATCCGCCTGGATGGTAGCATATTATAAATGAACCAGTAGTCTTTTTGTCACTAGCTGGGGTGGGCATAATCAATTGGGCCGACCCGTACAAGAAATTTTGTAGATCTGAGCCTGAACAATCCTAATATCTAGTGGACTAACGCCATGCAAATTCAACCCGATCATGTATATCAAATTTCCAACTGATGAATATTTGACCAAAGTTTGAGGTGATACACCCCTGTTGTCACGTCCCTGTCTCAACCATTTGTACAAGGGCATCAATATATCGTGGATTGATCCATGTATTGCACATTTGAATACGACCGAATCTGAACGGACATGGCACATTTGAACCACAATACTGGTGTATATTGTAGTGGGGATAATATAGGTCGCTAAAACACGAAATACATATACATACTCTACAAAATCTAAACATAATCAGAACGAGTTTCAGCTGTTTTCTGTGTTTCGCACAGATGTGAAATAAACGCTCTTTATTCAATCCGTATAAAAAAAAACAGACCACATTTTAACACATTTTATCTTTACCAAGTTTAACTTTTCAACCTACCTCCGGGTTTAGATCCCGAAAACAAAATCGCTATTTTGGGATAAATATTCCCTTGCCCCGACCCTTCGATCTGTTGAAAAATTCCAAACCAATGTAACAACTTACTTAATATGACTAAATATTCCCCAACTAAAGTAAGGGACAAATTATGTCTTATATCTGGCTGAAAGTAAAGGTAGGACATTATTATGCCCTGGGTCTAAAACAATACATTTTACACCGAATATCGGTTGGAAAATTTAACTATAACATAATTGTATATTTGAGCTATCATAATCTATTTTCTAAGTCTGAAAATTCCAACCGATTTATAGTCAACATTCGATTGGCCTATGACTTGTACAATCCAATTGTTGAAAATGTTGACAAGATGAGTGATAGAAAAGCACCAACCCCGCCCAACTGCCTTACTGAATGCAACGGATTATCCTAAGGCCTGTCTAATCTAAATAAAAATTTCCAACAATCCATAACGGTAAGTATAACATCGGCCAATAAAACGAATACGAATAACAATCTATCTATATTATACTAGAAGGTGACCCGACTTCGTCCGGGCTTTGACCTTGAATTGTCCATTTTGAAGGTCAAGGTCAAGTGGGGTCACGATTTGACCAGTCCAAAACACTGCCCGGACAAAAGTACCCGACAAACGTGACCGTCGAAATCCATCCGGTTATACCCGATTTGACCTTGAATTGATCATTTTGAAGGTCAAGGTAAGGTCGGGGTCACGATTTGACCCGTCCAAAACACTCAGTGGACAAAAGTAACCCTATGTATAAAATTTCGTCGAAATCCCATCAAAATTGGCGATTTGACTTTGAATTGACCCGATTTCAAGGTCACGTCGCACGGGTAAATGAACATGCTTATGAGACTCCCCATACGAAACGACACCCACATACCAAGTTTAATCGAAATCCCTTGATATTCGGGCGTTTGACCTTGACATGACCTGATTTCAAGGTCAATGTCACGTCGGACTGGCAAATTAATAGGCCCATGCCACCCCCGGCCGAAAATACCCCCACATACCAAGTTTCATCGAAATCCCGTGATATTCGGGCGTTTGACCTTGTAATTTCAAGGTCACGTCGCACGGACAAATTAATAGGCCCATGCCACCCCCGGCCGAAAATACTCCCACATACCAAGTTTCATCAAAATCGGCTGGGCCGTTTTCGAGTTCATCGCGAACACACAGACACACAGACACACAGACAGACAGATGTTCCAAAATATATAATAGACTAGAAGGTGACCCGACTTCGTCCGGGCTTTGACCTTGAATTGTCCATTTTGAAGGTCAAGGTCAAGTGGGGTCACGATTTGACCAGTCCAAAACACTGCCCGGACAAAAGTACCCGACAAACGTGCCCGTCGAAATCCATCCGGTTTTACCCGATTTGACCTTGAATTGATCATTTTGAAGGTCAAGGTCAGGTCGGGGTCACGACTCGACCCGTCCAAAACACTCAGTGGATAAAAGTAACCCCACGGGCAAATGAATATGCTAATGAGACTCGCCATACGAAAGTACCCCCACATACCAAGTTTCATCGAAATCCCGTGATATTCGGGCGTTTGACCTTGAAATGACCCGATTTCAAGGTCAAGGTCACATCGCACGGGCAAATTAATAGGTTTATGCCACTCCTCGGCCTTATGTACTCCCACATACCAAGTTTCATCGAAATCCCGTGATATTCGGGCGTTTGACCTTGAAATTACCCGATTTCAAGGTCAATGTGACGTCGCACGGACAAATTAATATGCCTATGTTCGTCCCCGGCCCAAAATACCTCCACATACCAAGTTTCATCGAAATCGGGTGTGCCGTTTTCGAGTTCATCGCGAACACACAGACAGACACACAGACAGACACACAGATCTTCCAAAAATATATAATAGACTAGAAGGTGACCCGACTTCGTCCGGGCTTTGACCTTGAATTGACCATTTTGAAGGTCAAGGTCAGGTGGGGTCAAACAACAACACCCCAAACATGGTGGAAATCGGCCCAGCGGATACCGGGAAATCGGCCCAGCGGATACCGAGATACCCTATGCATCAAATTTCGTCTGTAAAAATCCGCCAGTTTAACCCGATTTGATTTCCACTCAAGTATATAAACGCGCCTCATATACACGTGTACGCTCATTAATTATCAAGTTTCAACGTAAAGATAAATTACCATCGGTGCCCGAGATATCGCCAAGACGTCTGAAACAGTCAAATGCATCGGCCGGTTACGCGTTAACGTGATCTAACGTTATGACCTCTAACGACGTCATAGAAGTTACGCATTGTTTTTATCCTGATGGAAGATAGTACCACTTCTTCTTGATAATTGAGGCAGATAACTACAACGGATACATACGCATTATATATCGTTGGAAAGAGGAAACACGAACGATTCTCACAGTATCATTATTATGACTGGCATTTTATTATTCGCGCTGTTTCGAATCGATTTGTAAGCACCGAACTCAAATGAAAGTCCCGTAACACAGCCTAAAAACAGATTTGACCTCGGTGCGTGAAAAGTTGACCTCGGATCTGAAAATCAATAGGCCTATGCCACTTCCTTGCCGAAAATACCCCCACATACCAAGAAATCTGCTAGGCCGTTTTCGAGTCCATCGCGATCACACAGACACACAGACACACACACAGATCTTCCAAAATATATAATAGATAATATATTTTTTGTTGCAGTTGGCTCACCATACATTACCAGTCGATGCGATGAATTCTACCCGTAAAACAGTTTGCGATTACAAAACGTGTACCCGTACGCGTACCCGTACCGATTTGAAATAGCAAACTCGCAATTACGTGCTATGAAGTGAGACATTGCGTGCTGTGAAGTGCGACATCATGTTTTGCGGTGACAACGTGCTGTGAAGTGAGATATCATGTTTTGCGGTGATAAAATACATGGGTGCGTCCCATGCGGTTATTTGTAACAGTGCCAAAACATCTTCATGGTAACCATATCTATAAACATAACTGTATGATTGACTCGACTCCTGGCAGCGCAGTGACTTATTTTACGCGCGTTGCCAATGACACCACTAGCCATTAAACATTTGTCTTCCAATTATAAATCCAGCGACCGATGCGATCAAACAACTAAAATTAACACCTCTGTGTCAATCAGAATTCTTGTTTCAGCGACAAATATTCACCTGGAATTACAATGTAGCGTAAACAATATGGTTGTATCGAGTAAGTCCGGCGTGCCGAGTCTAACTGGATAAATTAGATAACATAAGCTTTATGCAATAAAATTGTTCACGAAAACAAACATCATAAAGTGATATATTTCTCAAGAAGAAATAACTCTAGTCATACCTGGTCTACAAGGCTATTATACAGACATATGGAAAATGGAGTCCTAATTTCTCGATAGCCGCTTCAAATCCTCGATACACGGAAAGATATTTAAACTGTTAAAATTCAACATCGCTATGCATATGGGTATCCTAATCTGCCATTGTACCTGGAAGATGCCCTATCAATGGCCAGCCGGATGGTGATGGCGGAAGCTTATATCGCAATCTCTGGACGAGGCAGTATACCAGATACCCTGCGATTAATCCGACGACCACAGGCTGTAGGGTCGATAGTTGAAATACGTTCGCTAGAACAGTCATCCTTCATGTGTGTCACCTGAAAGTGAAGAACATAACCACGGTCGATATGTGAAACAACTATTCTAGAACATACATTTTTCCTTTAAGTAGCACCTGGAAATATGAAAATATAACTGGTCGAAATGTAGTGCTATTAGCGTGTAACTATAATCAGTACATGGTATTAGCTTGTAGCTATACACAGTGCATCGTTTTAGATTTTAACTATAATTGGTGCATGCATTAGCTTATAACTTTAATCAGTGCACGTTACTAGCTTGTATCTGTAATCTGTGCATGGTATTAGCTTGTAAATATAATCCGATCATTGTATTAGCTTGTAGCTATACTCAGCGTATGCTATTAGCGGTAATTATAATCAATGTATGTAATTAGCTTGTAACTATAATCAATGTACGCTGTCAGTTTGTAAATATACTCAAGGTATGTTATTATATTGTAACTATAATCAGTGCATGATATTATATTGTAACTATAAACAGTGCGTGTTATTAGCTTCTAACTATAATCAGAGCATGTGATTAGATCGTAACTATAGTCAGTGTATGGTACTAGCTTGTAACTATAAACAGTGCATCGGTACCTAATAATAGCTTATAACTATAATAAATGTTTGCTATTAGGCCATAATAAATATATTCCTAGATGATCATCGGAAGTTTTTTGAAAATTGGGGCGGGGGGGGGGGGGGGGAGGTATTTATTATTTATTATTTATTTCCAGCTCGGCATAGATGAACCAAGTAAAGGTTATTCAATTCATTGCTATGTTGTATACATGTGCAATATTAATAAAATGTGAGTTAAATGAAGTGAAAGATGGAAATAAATAATACCTGACAATAAATGTCATGTTGTTATATATATAGATTCCCAATTTCCAATCATTTACTTCATTTATAATAAAACACATATGTATATATTAATATCGCACACACATATGTTGTGGTGCAAACTATATGTCAAAAGATGCCCATGTCAAGCATATTCGCATGCCCTATTTCTATGTGGTGTTCGGTATCCCGAGAAATGAGCGAATGCTTGCGGTACGGAACAAGCACGATTAGGCAAAAAAAAAAATTTGTTTCCTATTACTATGCCAAAAAACTCCAGGTAGGTAGGTAGAGATTTTTATTTGTTTGGTAATATTTTTTATATTTTTCCCCGAACAGTTAAGAAGTGCATTAATGCTTACTCTTTATACTTGTGTTAATGCTGTCCATGTATATTGTAAGAAAACAGTTAATGTAGCACAATTATATGATAAGCATTGTCAATGTGGACAAACAAATGCCTCCCAAGCACTCAACTATGCAGTTCTTTTGTAGTTATTCTCTCAGTTTAGATTGTGGTGGCACATCTTCCTCAGAGCACAATATTGACATATCAACCGGCCCAAGATGAACACCATAATAGGGCTCTTCTGTGACTTTATAACAACATAACTTGTATGATATTAATTCAAACCTCACTTATATATTTGGTCATACACCTCAGGACCTAAGACACACCTCCACTGGCAGGATATCTCACATGCGCCTCAGTCACATTGCACAGGCTGTAAATGTCCCTCAGTCTCAGACGCCCCTCAATTGCATTGAAATATAAAGACCCACACCACACTGAAAATGGTACCGGTACCACAGGCCACACCTTGACTGAGGTACCACACCTCGGTGCTGATTCAAATTGCCCCCAACTTTGAAGTTCCTTATGCACACTGGCATTGCATGCTTGTAAGTTTTATACACCCATACAAACCAGTTAATAATTCCATGAGCTGTTTTTAAATAGTGCCCATCCCAGAAGGGTGTTTGATATGGAGACATGCAGTCATATTTATACTGTCTGTATCCATACTAGTAACTACGCATGAACACTATGAATCCTTGATTGACTGGGGAGAGGAACTTTGAAATTCTGATATAGAATACTACATGTATATTGCTCTGATATAGAATACTACATGTATATTGCTCTCTAACAGATAAGACTTCTTCCCACAAGAGATGGGAGTTGAACAAACAAGATTACCACAGGCATGTTTTAAAGACTGCATATTTATTGGTGAGATTGGGATTCATCTGCAACCACAAATGGACATACATGTATTTTGATAAAAGTAAATTGTTTTTAAAAATTCCATCTAAAATTATTGCTGCTTAATGTAAACATAGTATATAGTATATATTTAGCGATATATGTGTGCTTACATGCCAATTACATGCATTAAACAAAATTTATAATAAAAAACAAAACAAAAAAACAAACAAAAAATTTAAATTTGTGTTTCACTTTCGTAAATGGTATCTATATCTATATTTGCGAATATCTGTCTGTCTGTCTGTCTGTCTGTCTGTCTGTCTGTGTTCTATAGAAATTCACAGGGGATCATCTAGATGATGCCAAATGGGTCTACTAGGAGTAGCTTTTTACGAGAAAGATAATGGTCGGGGTTAGAATTTTTTAAAGTGACGCCGTTGTTGTCAGGGGCAGAAAAGGGGGAGGGCAGAAAAATAAATTGTCGCCGATGGCCACCAAACTTATATGTAATAATCCCCATGATATGATGAATCTAATGGTGTGGTTTAAATATGGCAAAAGTTGCGCCGTTCGCGTCAGGGGTGCCCGGATGGGGGAGGGGCAGATTTTTTTTCTGTCGCCGATTTCCACCAAACTTATATATATTCATCCCCATGATATGTAAAAACCAACGGTGTGGTTTAAAAGTGGCGTCGTTCGAGTCGGGGATGCAAGGAAGGGGAGAGGGGCACCAAAATTGAAAAATTAATTTTAGCGCCGATCTCTACCAAATTGATATTTATTCTTCTTCATGATATAAGGAATCTAAGTGTGCGATTTAACAACGCCAAACCCATGATATGAAAAAACCAACGGTGTGGTTTAAAAGTGGCGTCGTTCGAGTCAGGGATGCACGGAAGGGGAGAGGGGCACCAAAATTGAAAAACTAATTTTAGCGCCGATCTCCACCAAATTGATATATATTCTTCTTCATTATACAAGGTATCAAATTGTGCGCTTAAACAACGCCAAATTGATGTCTTTTGGTTGAGAGATTGGGAGGGGTGGGCACTTAATTTGATAATAATTAGTTTAGTCGCCGACTGCCACCACACTTATACAAAATAATCCCCATGATATGAGGAGTCTAATGGTGTTGCTTATATCTGTCAAATGTGGCCTCATTCCAGTCAGGATTGCATTGAAAGGGACAGGGGCACCAAACTTGATGCACATTTGTTTTGCGCCAATTTCCACCAAATTGATACACGTTCTTATCCAAGATACGAGGAATCTAATCGTGTGATTTAAAGACGCCATAGTGGTGCTGTTTGTTTGAGAGATGGTGGATGTGGATTGGTACCAAATTTGATAAAAACAATTGTTTAGTCGCCGATTATCACCAAACTTATAAGCAATCATCTCCATGATATCAGGAGTATAATCGTGTGGTTTAAGGATGACATAAGTTGGGCCATTCGAGTCAGTGGTGTATAGAGATGAGAGGGACACAACAAATTATAGCTATATGTTTAGTGCCGATTTCCACCAGATTGATACATATTCTTCTCTGTGATACACCAAATTTGTGACCTATGGGTGAGAGATATGGGGACCTTAAATTTGATACGAATTTGTATACTCGCCAATTTTCACCAGTTTATGCATCTCTAATCATCTCTAATGAGTCTTAGTGTGTGCAGCTTGAGACTGAAATATTGGGACAGGAGGGTCACCAAGACTGATACAAAATATTTGTAGTACTAATTACCATCAAATTCAGACACGTTCTTCTCAAATGATACAAGAAATCAAATCGTGCTGTCTGTCTGTCTGTCTGCGTTCTATATATAACTTCACGCGGTACAATCGAGATGGCACCAAGGCGTTCTAAGAGGGGTAACTGTTTACAAGGAAGATAACGGTGTGGGTAAAATATTTTTAAATGACGCTGTTTGTGTCAGGGGAAGAAAAGGGGGAGGTCGGCAAAATTAAAAAAAACAGTTTTGTCGCCGATTTCCACCAAACGAATACATAATTACCTTCGAAATATGGCGTTGTTCGAGTCAGCGTTGCATCAACAATTGATTTAATAAACTATTTTTAGCCCAAATTTCCACAAAATTGATATATTATTCTTCTCTATGATAAGAGGAATATCATCGTGTGATTTAAAGACGTCAAATTGCTGTCGGTTGTGTGAGAGATATGGGTCATAACTATTCTCAGAATTTGTTTAGTTGCTGATTACCACCAAACATATATATAATCATCGCCAGTATACCATGCATCCATGAGTCTAATCGGAGTGGTTTAAATATGTCAAAAGAGACAAACGCTGGTAAAAATTTATTTGGCACCAATTTCCACCGAATTCATACACGTTTTTTCTAATGATATACCATGAATTAAATCACATTTGGTGTCGTTTGCGTCGCGGATGGCGAGCGGATATGCACTTTGATTGATAAGATTGCTATTCGCCTTTATATACAGTCACCCAGGCCATCTCCATGTCATTTTAAGTAGTTTTGGACGTTCACATTTCACAATCCCGACATATGGTGACCCACTTAAGTCACTTGAACAATTATATCTTCTTAACTGTCATATTTATATGGGAATAGCAATCAGGGCATTCACAATATGAGCTAGCAAAAAGAGATGCATAGAAGTAGCATTAAACGTATATTTATCAAAAATAGTGGTCACAGTGTGCAGTCAAATATAGTTTCTTCTGATATACAAGAAAATGCAGTTAGTAGCATAAGACATTTCAGGATCCTCCCAATACTGCACATGCATCTGACAAGGGTTTTTATAACAGACTCCTCGACTGACATAAACAACACAAAATCTCGCTCTGTGCCTGGCACCTGTAGCTAATATTAATGCGCATCAACATTCGTTTAAACAGAGAATATTTAGCCACAGAACACAGACAGACAGACAGACAGACAGACAGACAGACAGACAGACAGATATTCGCAAATATAGATATAGATGTCTGTCTGTCTGTCTGTGTTCTGTAGAAATTCACAGGGGACCATCTAAATGATGCCAAAGGGGTCTAATAGGAGTAGCTTTTTACGAGAAAGATAATGGTCGGGGTTAGAATTTTCTAAAGTGACACCATTGTTGTCAGGGGCAGGAAAGGGGGAGGGGCAGAAAAAAAATTGTCGCCGATTGCCACCAAACTTATATATAATCATCCCCATAATATGAGGAATCTAATGGCGCGGTTTAAATATGGCAAAAGTCGCATCGTTCGCGTCAGGGGTGCCCGGAAGGGGGGGGGGGCAGATTTTTTTTCTGTCGCCGATAGCCACGAAACTTACATATAATCATTCCCATGATATGAAGAATCCAACGGTGTGGTTTAAATATGTCAAAAGTGGCGTCGTTTGAGTCAGGGATGAACGGAAGGGGAGAGGGGCACCAAAATTGCTAAAACTAATTTTAGCGCTGATTTCACCAAATTGATATATATTCTTCTTCATGATATAAGGAATCTAATTGTGCGATTTAACAACGCCAAATTGTTGTTTTTGGATGAGAGATTGGGAGGGTGGGCACTAAATTTGATAATAAGTCGCCGATTGCCACCACACTTATACAAAATCATCCCCATAGTATGAGGAGTCTGATGGTGTGACTTTTATCTGTCAAATGTGGCCTCATTCGAGTCAGGGTTGCATTGAAAGGGACAGGGGCACCAAAATTGATGCACAATTTTGTTAGCGCCAATTTCCACCAAATTGATACACGTTCTTATCCATGATACGAGGAATCTAATCGTGATTTAAAGACGCCATAGTGGTGCTGTTTGGGTGAGAGATGGAGAGGGGAGGGATTGGCACCAAATTTGATAAAAAAATTGTTTTGTCGCCGATTATTACCAAACTTATAAACAATCATCTCCATGATATGAGGAGTGTTATCGTGTGGTTTAAGGAAGTCACAAGTGGGGCCATTCGAGTCAGTGGTGTATAGAGATGAGAGGGGCACACAAAATTATATCTATATGTTTAGTGTCGATTTCCACCAGATTGATACATATTCTTCTCCGTGATACGAGGAATCTTATCGTGTGGTTTAGATACACCAAAGTGGTGCCCTATGGGTGAGAGATATGGGGACCTTAAATTTGATACGAAATTGTATACTCGCCAATTTTCACCAATTTTATATATATGCATCTCTAATCTCTAATGAGTCTTAGTGTGTGCAGCTTGAGTCAGAAATAGGGACGGGAGGGTCACCAAAAATGATACAAAATATTTTTAGTACCAATTACCATCAAATTCAGACACGTTCTTCTCAAATGATACAAGAAATAAAATCGTGCTGTCTGTCTGTCTGTCTTTTTGTCTGTCTGTGTGCGTTCTATATATAACTTCACGCGGTACAATCGAGATGGCACCAAGGCGTTCTAAGAGGGGTAACCTTTTTACAAGGAAGATAATGGTGCGGGTTAAAATTTTCTAAAATGACGCTATTGGTGGGAGGGGAAATTAAAAAAATATGGTGAAATAGTTTTGTCGCTGATTTCCACCAAACGAATACATAATCACCTTCGCAATATGGCGTTGTTCGAGTCAGCGTTGCATCAACAATTGATTTAATAAACCAAATTCCACCAAATTCATACACGTTTTTCTCTAATGATATACCATGAATTAAATCACATTTGGTGTCGTTTGCGTCACGGATGGCGAGCGGATATGCACTATCATTGATATTCGCCGATATCCACATATAAGTTATATACAGTCACCAGGCCATCTCCATATCATTTTAAGTAGTTCGGCGTTCACATTTCACAATCCCGACATATGGTGACCCACATAGGTCACTTGAACAATTATATCTTCTTAACAGTCATATTTATATGGGAATGGCAATCAAGGCATTCACACAATGAGCTAGCAAAAAGAGATAACTAGAAGAAGTATTAAACGTATATTTATCATTCTATTGAAGAGATACATATATTCGTGCAAACTGAGAGACCTCGAACCGTCAGAGGATTGCATGTATATAATAACAAAATTTAGTCTGTTCCATTCAATACACTTTCCACAAAAAGTTACAATTTGTCAAGAGATATGGAAGGCCTGTTCAAAAATAGTGGTCACAGTGTGCAGTCAAATATAGTTTCTTCTGATATACAAGAAAATGCAGTTAGTAGCACTAGACTTTTCAGGATCCTACCAATACTGACATCTGACAAGGGTTTTAGAACAGACTCATCGACTGACATAAACAACTCACAATCTCGCACTGTGCCTGGCACATGTAGCTGATATATGTGCGCAGCAACATTTCGTTTAAACTAAGAATATTTAGCCAATATATATAGCACCATGAACAGAGGAGCACCTGGAAATTTCTTTGAAACATCTGTATCTTCATGGATATATGATAGCCAGGTGTCCTCGAGATCTTAGTCCAACCCACTAGATTGATTGATACATCTCAATATGTAAAACCCAATTATAATCTTTTATCGAACTAATGTGTTTATGATGTTCGTGTATCATATTATAACGTCTAATGTATACGCAGTTGTAAATAAATAAATACTTCTTTATTGGTGGAACGGATTAATCGTGAAAAACAGAATGACAATTAAGCAAGAGCATTCTCTATTCCCAACAAATATCCACAACATACATTAACCTGGGCAACGCCGGGTAACACGAGACGCTTGCGAGACACAAGTCCTAGGCTATGACCAGGTAACACAATTGGCTACAAAATAATCACGACATGCTGTCACATAACCCCCTTACGGTAGCAAGCGTAGATTGTCTCACAAGCGGACTCGTCAATTCTGCTAAAGGCTTTTTGGACCGTGCGAAAAACAAATACTACAAATAGCTATTCGTGGTAAATTTATGTCATCGTTCTTTATTCGATAGCTGACTATTGTACACAATTTAAGCCCCATGATCCCACACAAACCTCATCACTGAGCCACATGATCCCACACAAACTTCGTAACTGAGCCCCATGATCCCACACAAACCTCATCACTGAGCCGCACGATCCCACACAAACCTCATCACTGAGCCACATGATCCCACACAAACTTTATCACTGAGCAACATGATCCCACACAAACCTCATCTCTGAGCCCCATGATCCCACACAAACATCATCACTGAGCCCCATGATCCCACACAAACCTCATCACTGAGCAACATGATCCCACACAAACTTCGTAACTGAGCCCCATGATCCCACACAAACCTCATCACTGAGCCGCATGATCCCACACAAACCTCATCGCTGAGCCACATTATCCCACACAAACCTCATCACTGAGCCACATGATCCCACACAAACCTCATCACTGAGCCACATGATCACATACAAACCTCATCACTGAGCCGCATGATCCAACACAAACCTCATCACTGAGCCACACGCTCCCACACAAACCTCATCACTGAGCCGCACGATCCCACACAAACCTCATCACTGAGCCACATGATCCCACACAAACCTCATCACTGAGCCACATGATCCCACACAAACCTCATCACTGAGCCACATGATCCCACACAAACCTCATCACTGAGCCCCACGATCCCACACAAACCTCATCACTGAGCCCCACGATCCAACACACACCTCATCACTCAGCCTCACGATCCCACACAAACCCCATCACCGAGCCCCGTGATCCCACACAAACCTCATCACTGAGCTACATGATCCCACACAAACCTCATCACTGAGCCACATGATCCCACACAAACATAATCAGTGAGCCGCGTGATCCCACACAAACCTCATCACTGAGCCGCGTGATCCCACACAAACCTCATCACTGAGCCGCATGATCCCACACAAACCTCATCACTGAGCCACATGATCCCACACAAACCTCATCACTGAGCCACATGATCCCATACAAACCTCATCACTGAGCCCCACGATCCCACACAAACCTCATCACTGAGCCGCATGATCCCACACAAACCTCATCACTGAGCCCCACGATCCCACACAAACCTCATCACTGAGCCACACGATCCCACACAAACCTCATCACTGAGCCACACGATCCCACAAAAACCTCGTCACTGAGCCACATGATCCCACACAAACCTCATCACTGAGCCACATGATCCCATACAAACCTCATCACTGAGCCACATGATCCCACACAAACCTCATGAATGAGCCCCACGATCCCACACAAACCTCATCACTGAGCCCCACGATCCCACACAAACCTCATGACTGAGACCCATGATCCCATACAAACCTCATCACTGAGCCCCACGATCCTACACAAACCTCATCACTGAGCCGCATGATCCCACACAAACCTCATCACTGAGCCACATGATCCCATACAAACCTCATCTCTGAGCCACATGATCACATACAAACCTCATCACTGAGCCACATGATCCCATACAAACCTCATCACTGAGCCACACGATCCCACACAAACCTCATCACTGAGCCCCACGATCCCACACAAACCTCATCACTGAGCCACATTATCCCACACAAACCTCATCACTGAGCCCCATGATCCCACACAAACATCATCACTGAGCCGCATGATCCCATACAAACCTCATCACTGAGCCGCGTGATCCCACACAAACCTCATCACTGAGCCGCGTGATCCCACACAAACCTCACCACTGAGCCGCATGATCCCACACAAACCTCATCACTGAGCCACATGATCCCATACAAACCATCATAACCAAAGCATTTTTGTTCTGCCTCGTGTGTTCTCACATCACTCCAAAGGAAGCGGAAATTGTCGGAAAATACGGTTTATCGTCAGAATTTCAAATGTTATTGGGCATTTACTCGCTATTTGTCAGTTGATGAGGAAAATTCTTCATTTCCACAACAATTTCCAAAACTAAATCTGATAGAGATCGGTGCTAACTTTGAAAATGTGTCGCCCGTGACATCAGTCAGGGAATTATACAGATATTTGTAACAATACTCGTTTTTTTAGGTTCCGGTTCCCTACATATTGGTTCCGATTATTTGCATCTTGCATCCCTCGATCAACATAAGTTTGTATTCACCAATAATAGCTCTCATGCAACGCCAAATTCATGTTAAAGGCACGGGCGGCGTTCGATGCAGAAATATTCACATTTGTTCAAATCGCAATCAACAGAACGAATATTAAAATATATATAGTTTTGTTAATATGCCAAACTTAATCAGCGTGTAAATAGTATATTGTCGTCAAGACGTACGATGGTGTTCGTAAACAAGAGCCTGCTCGTATTGTAAACGTGTTGCTTCTGTTTACATATACACAGATCAATTATATTGGTTAATAACACACAAATGATCTAAACGCTCTGTATTTATTTCCATATCAGGAAAACAGTAAGAAATAACGCTCTTTATGTTTACCATATCCGGATCTAAACAAAAGCCAGGTTCTGTAACGTTTTTTGCTTTTGTTTACATAAAAGGCAAAACAGTTGACAATAACATACTGTTTGTGCCATATTTATGATTGGTATGAGAACAAAATATGTCTATATTTTACTATCATTTCTGTTTATGGCGGTTTTTGACGGAGTTGAATATTTTAACAGCATACCCACCGGCGCCGCCCGTATCTGTAAAACAATCATTTGACTAACACAAGATAGTCACGCCATGCAAACATTAGCTGAGCACAGACAACATTGACGTTCTTTTCGGACGTTATTTTCGAAGTGTGACGTATCTCTTCCCTGAACTGTATACATTGATTCAAAGGTTTGAGATCATAGTTTTAAGCCAGAGGGATCATACATTTAGCTTCTGTCATTAGTGGCCGATTAGTGGGGACATATTTTGTTTCTTAATTTTAATATCAACTTCACCAAGTCAAGTTTGAGCTAATAACGTGTGTTGGCATTAGTCCTCCGTCTGTGTCTGTCAACAATTTAATTTGACTACATGCGCCATTCCTCATCAACAAACTGTATATGGATCTCGGATCTGTTCGGCCGAGCTGTTGATTTGTTAAGCACTAAAAGGATATTTGTAAACTACTTATCAGATTGTTATGTGTGAGTCAGCTAATTCAACATATTCACAAAATGGTTTCCCGATGATGATTTTGTGAATAGTTTTGCGTGGGATATAGACTATATCACTATTTTGGAACTGTTACATCGGACATCGTTCTATCGCCGATTTGTGATGGTTCTTGACTGATTTGTGACGGTTCCTGATGATCCAAATTATACATTTTCGCGAGTTTTTGACAGTTAAAACGCAATTTTGGAGCCATCTAGGTCATAATTCGTTTAGTTTTCCATTCCCCTCATAATCTATGGTCCCAAATAACGTAAACATAATGAAAATCCTATTGTGCGAGTAATAGCAACGACGAAAACTGCGAATTGTGATATCTCGATCGGTTCTCTCCCGTTCGAGTCGGTTCTCTCCCAATTAATCGGTTCTGTCCGGGAAATACGATGACTATTATTTGGAAAGTATACGTGAAAATAACCAAGTGATCACAACGAAATATCAATTATGTTGAATTTACACCACTTATGATCAATTACGGTGAGTTACACTGCCTTCTTATATATAATGATGTGTCAACAGTAGTAACAGAATCGTTCACTTATTGTACGCAAAGCATGCAATTTGACATAAATGGTCGATGTGAACTACGAAGACTGATTTTTTCCCCAACAAACCAATCATAATGGTCGACTGATTAAAAATGGCCGCCACTTTCAATATGGCCGCCATATTTTATTCAAAATGGCCGCCAATGTTTTTTTTAAAGTCGCATTTTTCAGCTTGTATTAAACTTATTCGAACCACGTGACTTCCATTCCTTATTCGAACATGGCCACTGCCCATGCAGAGGGTTCATATAGGTGACCCATGCCATTTCTCGGTTCCTTTATATATTAAGGTCAAACAAAGGGTGCTGTAAGTTCCCCCCCCCCAAGACGCCTCAAAGAGTCACCACAAACCCCATCCGATCCAAAATTGACGGCGGTCAACTGAATTTGGGTCGGTGGGGGGGGGGGGGGCACATGGACCCATGTTGTAATTTCATTTTATCCACAGTTGTCATTTCACCTTGAGACAGTATGAACGATAAAGTGAGTGCGAGTCGATTTAGCCAGTCTGTGTACCGGTATATAGTTTGTAATTAAGTTCGTTTTAACTCTATTTTGTGCTTACTTGTGCAATTTGGGTTATCTATATAAATGCTTCGTATACAAATTAGGAGCTAAGCATATACGAGCGTATTTACATTTCACTCGATGATATTTTGGATGGTTCGAGCGAAATGAAAACTATATTTAATAAAATTAAATAAATACACATAAAACATTGTCTATTCCCAATATGTTGGTGCACAACTCCATTACAAAACATCACAAATTAATGTAAAAAGATTAAGTGCTTATTGCTTGGTTGTTTTATTTGTTCAGTCGTTCCTTGTTTACGTATTATATAGTTTTTTGTGTGTTATTAAATAACATTTGATATTTTAATTTGATTTATTTCATTATTTATTCCCATGGGATCAAAATAGTTGGAAACTAAAAATTGTAATTAGATGTAATAGAAAAGTAATCAGTTACATTGTACTGAAGTAATTGTAATCGTAATCAATTACATTTGAAAAAAATGTAATCAATAATCGTAATCATTAAAATCAAAAGTAATTGTAATCGTAATCGATTACATTGGCATGTATTCGCCCCAATCCTGGCTAGAATTGAACACATATCCCACATGGAACTTTCAACCACAGACCTTCATTTATCAAATAAAATCACTTGGTGGTTTGCGCTCCAAAATACGCGTAATAATAGTCGCTTTTTAAGTTATGCCGATATAGAAATAGCTCGATAAACATTTGAAATACCTTTCAATGAGCAGTATAATAATGTCACAGAAAGACACGTTTGAGTCATGAAAAATACAACTGTGAACCCGATGTTTGCACGACATAGAACAGGAAAGAGCGTTCCGTGTTAGTCTATTATTGATATGGTAGAAATAACGAGCCTTTGTTTCACTTCTGTACGAAAAACAACAACAACTGGAATAGGGCTCTGATCACAGTATGTATTTCTCAGAGCATATGAGGCCGGTATATATACTTATCAACATTTCTTGTATTTGCAACCAATCTTATACATCCTTATAAATTACTTAGACAAAATTTGGAAGCTCGAATGATCCATGTCCATTTAAATTAACTGCATATCATGACAGTAGATGTCTAATTTCATTGGGTTAATTATGCGGGCGTGCACTATTATACCCAACTATACCCAACACGACTTTCAATATGTTGTATCTGCCACTCGAAGTGAAGGTAATGCCACTTAATCTTCTGTTATAATAGATACATGTAGCTATATATACTCTTATTTCTTAATACACTTATTGGATTATGTAGGTAACATCCGATGCAACCATTATCGGGTTTAAAACGTTTGTTAAACACAACTAAATGATCCCAAAGTGCAGATGTCGTTCGAATAAATATCATGTAAAGAAACGTCACAGCCGTGATTACCTTGGAATAGAAGCGTAACACTCATAAAAGTTGTGATTAGGCGGCTAATGCTCCAAATTACCGAAACACATCGGGATATTTCCTCAGCTATTGAACAGAAGAATAACACATGTACAATTTATACTCAGTGTTCGTCTTCAGAATGCGTTTCGAATGCTACCGAAATCAAAGAAATTACGTTTACAAGGCTTGATTTTCAGTGATTACATGTTGATAATTACACGTTAACTCGCTATATCCGAGTTAATTGTGATCTAAAGTTCAGGTTTCGGTAAAACGGCACTTATGCAGCCTATTTTTTTCAAGAACGTTTAATGTATTTAAGATATATATATAATTATGCGTGATTATGTCCCGAAAATGATAATTTGTAATCATAAGGAACCGTAACAAATCAGTCAAGAACCATCACAATACCGGCGATAGAACGACTTTCGATGTAACAGTTCATACACAGTGATTGTAAGATAAGAAATTTGTAACTGTTGTACATTTTGACAAAAGTTGGGGATTGACATCAATTAAGCACCACCTCCCCAAGTTCCCCCCAACACCCAATCACGTCATAACCTATCAATGATTTAGTTGAACATGACTTCATAAGTTATATTCATGTCTGGGCGACAAACATGTGTAAATGTCCCTCATGTGGACTTCAGAGGAAATATGATGGAGCTGGCATTGAAATATTGTCACACCTGGATCTTTCAATAATGCACAGATTAAGTAAATGAATACTAACATCTCCTATCCTCCTGAGAGTAGATGTATATTACCATTGTTCATTTATATACGCGGACATGATTATGATACTATACTCATCGGGACTTTCAATATATTATTTCTGCCAATTAATGTCACTTAATCTCCGGTATTAGGTATTTATTGTGTTATTTCTTAATATACCTGTTCTATTATGCAAATTACATAAGCTACAGTCATTATCTGGTTTAAAATGTCAGATACACGGCTCCCAATTATCAACCCCTATCGGGATACTTTCTCAGCTATTTTACAGAAGAATAACTCGGGTATACTTTATAGTCAATGTTTGTCTTCAGAATGCGGTTCATATTTTATACGTCACGAAAAACAAAGAAATCGCGTCCACGTGGCTTGATTTTCATGTAAGATGTTAATATTTACGCGTTAACTTGCTAATCACTACTGCATGCATAATTCATTAAAACATCATCAAAATGTCATCAAAATGTCATTAAATCATTAAAATATGTCCTTAAACTTTGTTTTCTATATTTTAAGTAACTCCAACAAAAACACGAATTTAAGGAGAAAAGCATTAAAAATTGAGGTGATTTCATTAAAATGCTTCCAAATAGTTCCCATATCATATTGATGTGCTTAACAAATCATTATTTCTTGTAAAGTGTGTATATAATGCCATCAAAAGCTTCAAGTTTAATGAACTGAAAGCAGCATTTAAAAAAGTTTGACCATATTTTAAAACAAAATTAATGCCTTCATTTCAATTAAGTGCATTAAATTCCCTCCAAGATCAAGATGGACAATGCCGTCAATAATTTTAATGATCTTGAATATACCTTAAAATGAAATACAATATCTTGTTCATTAAACTCTCCTTAATTTTTCTTTCATTTTGCCAAATTAATTTTTGATGACATTTTAATGAACTGAAAGAAGCATTAAATAATATTATTGATGAAAAAGTAAACCCTTAATTTAACAATGAAGGTGTCAATAACATTTAATGAACTGAAATAACCATTAAATAATTTTATAGATTAAAAGATAAAATAACAAGTGCACCGCTGGGCGGAGGTAACGCCCCGACTGTACGTATATGTACAATCAGAGAACGTTTTTGTTTACTGAATTTTCTAAGTCGAAAAAGGGCCATAACTTTTGCAAAAATTATCGGATTAAACCGAAATTCGACCCTGACTTGTATTTTGATATAGCTAGGTAATCCACAAAAAAAAGAGTTTTGCAAATAAATAATCCAAAATCAAGTTGTCATCCGAATACCAGAAAAATAGAAGAAAAACTGATTTTTCTAAGTTGGAAAAGGGTCATAACTCTTGCAAAAATTATCCAATTAAACCGAAATTCGACTTTGACGTGTATTTCGATATCGGTAATCTACAAAAAAACGGGTTTTGCAAATAAATATTCCGAAATCAAGTAATAATCCGAATACCAGAAAAATCGAAGAAAAACTGACTTTTCTAAGTGGATAAAGGGCCATAACTTTTGCAAAAATTCGACCTGGACCTGTATTTTGATATCGGTAATCCACAAACAAAAGGGTTTTGATAAAAAATGATCCAAAATCAAGTTATCATCCGGAAACAAAAAAATAGAATGTATTTACGTCAGTCGTTGACGTCGTATAGCAGATTTTATTCCAACATATTCTAGAATGAAAGTTTTCGACCTGAATCCAACGTCTATGCGACGTCAGAATCAAAACGTTGTATTTACGACCTGAAGCCATTTAACGACGGCTCCCGATCCGACGGTGCGCTGGTCAACAAAGTGCCATCATTGGCGATCGATGACACTGAGAGAGGAACAGATGTAAATATTTTTGTGATTCAAAGTTATGACGTAAAATTCAATAGTATATTTTTCGGCGGCCATATCAAGAACGACAATTACTCCAAACAGTAGGGCTGAATCTTACTCTGCTGATATTTAAAATATATTATTTATTACGCCACCTAGTGTGGTGTTTCTAGCATTTGGTTTTTTTATATCGCATGGAGTACAGGGCGAATGTATTCTTGGAGATTGTTTGTACCTTACTCAATCGTACCGATATAATCACGTAGATGCCGAAATTGTAAAGTTAACGCCAGCGGTGTATAATACGTTTATGAAAATATGATAAATCCTATCGATAGAGTCAGGACAGGCTCAAATTGTAAACTTAAAGTCACCGGTGTAATAATATCTTGTTGAAAATATAAATAATCTGATAGCCTGAAAATATTGTATAACCTATTGGGAGCCCATAATAAATGGGAATAACCTATTGGGAGCCCCTGCATGTAGTGAACTGAATTGTGGGTATTTTATGGAGATTGTTTGTACCTTACTGAATCGTACCGATATAATCACGTAGATGCCGAAGTTGTAAAGTTAACGACACTGGTGTATAATATGTTTATGATAAATCGTATCGATAGAGTGAGGACAGGCTCAAATTGTAAACTAAAAGTCGAAAATATAAATAATCTGATAGCCTGAAAATATTGTATAACCTGTTGGGAGCCCCTGGTGTAGTGAACTGAATTATGGGTAATTTTAATTGGAGTGCGCATGTCTGTTTTTTTTTGTAGTAACCGCCATCTTTTATCTTTGGAATTATCGGCGTGTTTTATGAAAATGTCACCAAGATTTCTCCACTCGATTCTTTTAAAATGCACCCTAATCGGTCAAATTATTTTGATAATTCTATCTAAATACATCTTAGCTACTATTCGGATCTGCTTTCCCGGTCGAAAAAGGTTTAGTTTGACCAAAACGGCTATTGACAAAAGTTTGTTTATAAAATAGCGTACTCGATAAACCCGGCCGTAGTACGGCCGTAGATGGTTATCGAAAACAAATTCAATTTCTTCCATCTAAAACATAATTACGCGCTGGACTCTGTCATTTTAAGAATATATAAGTATTGCACACAGACACACGAATTCTCAACTCAAAATTTTGAAAAATGACAGTTTTGTCAACATAAATCGATTTTATTTGCAAATCCCATGTTGTTATTAAAATTTAACTTATTGTTAAATTTTATCATCGAAAAAAATTCATTTCTTCCACCTAAAACATAATTATGTGCTGTATCCTATCATTTTAGGAATATATACGTATCCCACTCAAACACACCAAGTCTCAGCTTAAAATTTTGAAAAATAAGAGATTTATCAACATAAATCGATTTGTATGGCAGATCCCATGTTAAATAAATTTTAGGGCCCTTCAAATGTTTTCTGAGCTGTTCCATATTGGCACCAGAGTCCATATTTGACTGGTTCTACATGATAATTGTGCAACAGTACAGTCGCGTTACTTTATACGTCAACATTGGTCATTATCACTCGACAAATTTATTTCGGTCTATCGTATCAACCCCTATTTCCCCCGCGTAGCCTGACTAAGTGTCAACATTGGTCTTTATCGCTCCACTAATTTGTATCATTTCATCGGTATGAATTCCATATCCAATTATCCACATATAACCAACCCAATCTCTAATCCCAGTCCAATTTATTTATTTTTTTCATCGCTATAGTCACGTTACGAAATATTTTATTGAGTGATACTTGTACTTATATGTCTATGGTATTACTATAGTATACCGTATACGTATATCAATTGCTATTCCTTTCTATATAATTCTGGTGCCATCTATAGAGATAGAGATAATTTCCGACCCCCCCGGGCCCCCCCAATTTTATATCATTGCTGCTTTAGTACAGTCGCGATGCATTACATGGCAACATCGCTCCACTAATTTATGTCAGTTCATCGGTACGAACCCCTTTTTCTCCGAGTCCATATAACCAAACCAACATCTAATCCCGGCCTAAATTATTATTTTTACTTTCATCGGTATAGTTGTGTTACATACATATTTTTTATCATTTGATTCTAATTTGTATTGTACCACTATAGAAGTCCATAAATTACTATTCTGGCACTATATAGAGATGACTAAAATTCTGACACCCCCCCCCCCTATTTTATAACCTTGTTGCAACAGTAGAGTTGAGATGCATAATATGTCAACATTGGTCGTTATCGCTCTACAGATTTATATCGGTACAACCCTTAGTTCCCTGTAATGCCCACCCCTCCCTCAATTTATTTTTTCATTTGTATTATAGTCTCGTTACGTACACATTTTTCTTTTATAACTTTTGCTTCAACGCGCCGAGTTCTAGCTGCTGCAGAGAATACAAAACTGACAACATATTGAAATGTAAGCAGGCTTCAAACTAATATTATCCAATAAAAACTCTGGCTACATCAGAAATTTGTGTATAAGGTGTACTCGCATTTGTTGCGTTAAAAAAAAAAAGGTCCCAAGTCAAGGTCCAAATCCCCAACAAACTGATGTGAGGTTTAACTCCATCTACATACAGTAATGTCCAAAGTAATTGATCACTTAACCACAGCAGAATTATGGGTAATTTTTCAAGATTTTAAATCCTGAAAAATTACCCTTAATTCTGCTGTGGTTAATTGGTCAATTACTTTAGGCATTACTGTAGCCCATATAAGGATGTGAGGTCTAATGATAACTCCATCCACATACAGTAATGTCCAAAGTAATTGACCACTTAAGCACAGCAGATTGTGGGTAATTTTTCCGGATTTTAAATCCTGAAAAATTACCCATAATTCTGCTGTGGTTAAGTGGTCAATTACTTTGGGCATTACTGTATCCCATATAAGGATGTGAGGTCTAATGATAACTCCATCTACATACAGTAATGTCCAAAGTAATTGACCACTTAACCACAGCAGAATTATGGCGTTCAATATGGTCTACCTAATTCTGCTCCAAAAACATGTATATTGAATATATGGATGTTTATTGGGGGGAAACCGATTATTTCAATGATATTTTCATTAACTGGCATCCAAAAAACCGACCTACGGGAGCGCGCTTCGCACACGACTGTTTCTTAAGTATATGTGCATATTTAATAAGTCAACAATTCGAAGCACAACAAATAAGATTGGCGGGGTCCCTTGCGCTTGCGCGATCTGTCCATCAAAACATATTTAGACATCTCAAGACACGTAAGACCCAATAACTTAATATACAGAATAGATACATCTATTGCCTGAGTGACTAATATTTATATTTGTTACAATGGGGTCAAATAGTTGCGAAGCCAGCACCACAATTCTTTCCCTCCATAGTAAATATTAAAACAACTTATAAAGAATTATTTATTTACCTTATATTTGGTATGGAGCGTCCTTGGTTTACTGGAGTTCAGATTGTTAACATCACGTCACCAAGTCAATTACTCGCGAAGCCACAGCCATAACTATGTCCCTCCATAGTAATTCTCAAAACAACTTCTTAAGAACAATTGACCAGGTCAGTCGCGCAATTATTGGAAGAGCCACGGTCAATCATTTTTTTTTAAACCAAATTTTACATTTAAATTATTCCTTTATTTAACCAAAAAAAATAATTAAATGATAAAATTAACTTTTACTACTTGCTAAATTTTATCTTTTAATTATTTCATTTAAATTTTAGACTAAAATTTAAAAATATACAGTCCCAGTATTTACAGTATACTAAGTCCAAGTCTTTATAATCTGTTGAGTGACCCCACAGTCATTTACTTGCTTTGTTAGTAATAATTTGAAGGATTACTTGTTTAAACGCAATTGTTATCAAAATATTTTATGTATTTTTTATAATTTCTATTTATATGTAATACTATAATCTTGGTGGCGTTACCATTTCTGACTATGGTTTTCTTGTCTAGCATTCATTATGTGTTATGCGTATAGTACGAATTATCATGGATACAGAACTCAGTGAAAGAACAGAATCTACAGTACAAGGCCCGTGTTTTTTTCAAAACTACGCGTGGCCAACATTTTAACACGGAAAAAACACGGAAAAATCGCGCGTGGTCTTAGCGTGGTCAACTGCAGAAAAAAATGGCCAGCGTGTTCAAAAAACGGTCTGAACACGGCGTGTACATGCCGTGGTCATCCGAGTTCACGCCGTGGTCATTCGTGTTGAAGTCGTGTTCTTAGCGTGATCAATTTCGGCAAAATGGTCAGCGTGTTCAAAAACGGTCTGAAAACGGCATGTACATTCCGTGGTCATCTGAGTGCACGCCGTGGTCATCCGTGTTGAAGTCGTGTTCATGCCGTGTTAATAGCGTGGTCAGCCGTGTTTACGGCGTGGTCTGCACCCCAGTGCAGAGTGGCATCTACTCTTTTCATGGACAGTGCGGGAGGTGTGAATAATCCGCGACATCAAAGAGTTGCCGCAGTATTACTTGCGGTAGGCTTTTTTCGGCTATATTTGGCCAGGATTGATTTCGTCAATGAATAAAGAATTGTCAGATAAAATCTTTTATAATAAAAAACAATTTCATATATTTAATTATATATATATATATATATATGCATATTTGTTAATCCGTGTCAATGGCCTTTATATCCGTGTCATGTTTTGTTGTAGCATTTTATTTTAGTTGGCATTGATATTTTCTTGTGTTTGTTCATATTACATGTACGCAAATGGTTTCGGTAGTTTGTGCGGCGATATCGTGTTCTAACAAATGGCTGAACAATTGGATATAACATTACAAAAATTCATAAGTTAAAGACATATTATGCACTCTGAGTGCACTCCGTGGTCATCCGTGTTGAAGTCGTGTTCATGCCGTGGTCATCCATGTTAATAGTGTGGTCAACAGTGTTTACCCCGTGGTCTGCATCCCAATGCAGAGCGGCACCTAATCTTTTCAGGGACAGTGCGGGAGGTGTGAATAATCCGAGACATCAAAGAGTTGCCGCAGTATTACTTGCGGTAGGCTTTTTAGGGTATATTTGGCCCGGATTGATTTCGTCAATGAATAAAGAATTGTCAGATAAAATCTTTTATAATAAAAAACAATTGCATATATTGAATTATATATATATATATATATATATATATATATATATGCATATTTGTTTATCTGTGTATATGTGTTTGTTCATATTACATGTACGCAAATGGTTTTGGTAGTTTGTGCGGCGATATCGTGTTCTAACAAATGGCTGAAAAGTTGGATATAACATTACAAAAATTCATTAAATGTTTTATTCAGTTTGTTGTCATTATGACATCCCGCTCTACATAACAGTTCCAATGCACACATGTTTGGCGAGATATTTCAGTAATATAGATTTCACACGGATTCATTTACACAATTACGTTAATGTACAAAATTAATGTCTGGTAATTTTCTTTTATAAACGCCGATTACGCGCGCTCTGACCAGCTGGTGTAAATGTGTCTCAAAACATTCAATAGATAAATATTGCAAGTAAAATGAGTCTGATTCATTTGGTGCGTACTATAACATCAATTCGATCACATAATAAATATTAAATAATTCCGTCATTTGATATTATGGAATTATTCGTAAATTTATATGACAAATAATATTCGTGTCGTCGAGGATTGATATATTGGAAAACAGACAGTTTCACCCGAGTGTTTATAAAGAACTTCCTGATATTTGCCTGTGGTACAGTAAAACAAAAACTGTCTTGTAAATAAAACGAGAAAAACAAAACAATGAACTAAAACATAAACAATAATTTGTTGGTATTCCGCATGTCCCATACCAACACCCAGGTTAACTAAATTGAGAACGAAACAAAGTTCCTGGGGAAATATTTTCGATCTGAAGACGGACTCGGAAATCCACAGAAACGCTTTTGAAATTGACAAAATATTCACATGTTTCTGTGAAAATAATCGGAAAAAAATCAGCATTTCATAAATAAATATATATTTCATTGTACGCGCGGATGGTTTTGATGCCACATACCCAAATGAACAGACGGGGAACATTCCCATTCTTGGTACAACCGAACCTGACATCGAATGAGTTAATTTAATGCAAATGTGCATATCTCATATACCTACTTGTGGTAGGCTTTTTTTCTGGTATATTTGGCCCGGATTGATTTAATCGATGAATAAACAATTGTCAGATAAAATCTTTTATAATATAAAACAGTTTCATATATTTAATTATATATATGCATATTTGTTAATCCGTGACTACGGCCTTTATATCCGTATCATGTTTTCTTGTCGCATTTTATTTTAGTTGGCATTAATATTGTCTTGTGTGTGTTCATATTACATGCACGCAAACGGTTTCGGTAGTTTGTGCGGCGATATCGTGTTCTAACAAATGGCTGAAAAGTTTGATATAACATTACAACAATTCATAAGTTAAAATTTCGAATTTAATGTTCAAAACGTAACTAAAATTTTAAATATCAATTTTAATAATAAAACAAAATTGAAAACTCAGATCCAAATTTATGAAAACAATTTAAATGTTCCAAATTTAATTTAAAAAGCTCAATTTCAACAATTAATATAATTTCAAGAATTTTCTGTTAAAATCTTTCATTATCGAAGTAATTTCATATATATATACACATATGCATAGTTTACACACTATAACATATAATGTGTTCACGCCCTACGAATCATTGTCTACGGTGTTTACATCCGTTTCCGCAGATTATGCTACATGTACATTCAACGGCAGTTTTAATTTACATATATACAGAACAATTGACCCACGAATTGGACAAATACAAATCGCAAACATGTTACTTTATTAATTTTAGATATAGAACATCTCAGATGAGTTTCTATTTTATATGTAATTTATCAGCCGAGTTCACTAAATTCGATTTGAACCGATGTTTACCGAGGCTCAAACAACATTTAGTGGACGAGGTTGATAAATTATGTATAAAATAGAACGAGTGCGAGATACCTTTTATCACATGATCAAATAAACGCAAAATATTTATCGAAAACAACAATAATAAACTGCAGCGATCGCAAGTCATTTAAAGAATGGTGTGACGTCATCGCACGCACTGATGTTACACGTGTGTCTTATCGATAACTACTGAACTGGTTTTATGGGATAATTATGTGATAAATTGTGACATTAGCTGTACGTGGCATATCCATATTCATAGTAATGAAAAAATAATTGTTGTTAATGACTAAAAAATGTTATTCAAATAAACATTAAATATTTTATTCAGTGTGTTGTCATTATGACATCCCACTCTACATAACAGTTCCAATGCACCCATGTTTGGCGAGACATTTCAGTAATATAGATTTCACACGGATTCATTTAAACAATTACTTAATGTACAAATGTCTGGTAATTTTCTTTTATAAACGCCGATTACGCGCGCACTGAACAGCTGGTGTAAATGTGTGTCATAACATTCAATAGATAAATATTGCAAGTAAAATGAGTCTGATTCATTTGGTGCGTACTATAACATCAATTCGATCACATAATCAATCTTAAATAATTCCGTCATTTGATATTATGGAATTATTCGTAAATTGATATGACAGATAATATTCGTGTCGTCGAGGATTGATATATTGGAAACAGACAGTTTCACCCGAATGTTTATAAAGAACTTCCTGATAATATTTGCGTGTGGTACAGAAAAACAAAAACTGTCTTGTAAATAAAACGAGAAAAACAAAACAATGAACTAAAACATAAACAATAATTTGTTCGTATTCCGCATGTCCCACAACAACACAAAGGTTAACTAAATTGAGAACGAAACAAAGTTCCTGGGGAAATATTTTCGATCTGAAGACTGACTCGGATATCCACAGAAACGCTTTTGAAATTGACAAAATATTCACATGTTTCTGTCAAAATAATCGGAGAAATATCAGCATTTCATAAATCAATATATATTTCATTGTACGCGCGGGTGGTTTTAATGCCACATACCCAATGCACAGGCGGGGAACATTCCCATTCTTGGTACGACCGAACCTGACATCGAATGGGTTAATTTAATGCAAATGTCCATATCTCATATAAAAAAATCGGCGGTTTCCTGTGCACTGACTTCAACCATCGCCGCTTTTTAAAAGGCATAGCAGGAAATGGCACCCTTTTGATAATCTCTGAACAATGGCTTGATTAGCCATTGTCTCATTTTTGTCCATCCGTTATTAATTTACGGGTGCCTGCAGAACATGCAGTTACAGTGATAACTGAACAGGTCTAGAGGCATTACATGATTTGTACACAACATCGACTCCTCGTCCTACGCACATTCGTGGATGATGCATTGGACCTCGGAGAGACAATTTCACACGGAGTTTACGGATATGGGACATCGGTTACAGAGTACAGTTTCTAATCGCGGGATAAGGACGATTGCATCCCGGACATCTGCCCCTCAAAGATTGCCCAAGATATTTGTTTAGATCAGATTAGATACATTATTCGTACAAAACATTTACATTACAACATGCAGTGATGACAAATGGAAAATTTATGTGTACAGGGCAGTATGGCAGGATTGGTCGTATTCCTACTGCCCTTTTTTAAATTACCGTTATAGTTGTATTGATGGACATTCTTTCAAAATAATAAATTTTAATTTTAGTTTCTTTTTTGAATTTACCAGGACTGTTTCAGATGCATTGGTGAAAAATCATTTTCAAAAATTTAAATTTAAATTTAAAAAACTAAATTTTGCAATACCACACTAAGGGTGGATACACACATGCATGTCATTTCTGTATGTAAAATACATGTATTTTACATGGCCACACCAATCATTGATAGCATTAGTCGCCTGTGCGCGATCGACAATTTCAACAGGCGAGACAAGTGAGCAGTTATAAGCCATTATCAAACTAACTGCTATCAAGAAATGTCAGGCCAGTCATATATACTTTCATGGATGCCGAAATGAATAAATCCTGTCTGATATCTGTTTTTCACGAGTTTTAATTCATTTCGAAAAGTGGATTTGAGTCCGTCGATTTTATACTTGATTTGTTTCTCGTCATATCATGGTCATCCATAATTTGAAGCTCTTTTGGTGCGATTGTGATACACGAGTGTTTAACGTCCCATGAACAATCAGATATGGTGCTCTCATGCCTTGAATAACAGGCACTGGAAAATTAAGACAAACAATACCGGTTCATTGAGATTCATCGGATAGTTTCAGAGCGAGCCCATGCATATTCAATTGGGATTTCCATGCAATTATCCATTAGTTCGTTGAAAGTAAAAAGAGTGGCACCCCCCATTTTCACCCAGAATTTACATAACAGTATATGTTTCTCAAACCAAAGGTTGAACAAGTTCCTAACTGTCACAATTTTAACTTGTACATACACGCTTAAGTTATAACATTTTTTATCATAATCCATGATTGGGGAGGGGGCTGGTTCTCGAAAGCTTCGAATAACTAAGGGATTTAGTTGAATGCATCAGCCGGGATTATTTGGGCATGAATGTACAATATGTTTTACATACATATTCCATAGTTGTACATTTTGCGTATACATATACAACACAAGAGAGGAAACGCGACATAGTTGGGAACTCGCAGAGTTAGACAACCCTTTTCCCAGAATGAAGAAGACGCACAGCATCACCACCTTCTGTACTCTCAAATTTAAAGCTGCAATACTATGTTCATATAATTATATGAATAGCATAAATTGCTGAATATTAGATTAATCGCTCGTAGCAAACAGACATGACATAAATGACTGTCAATTACAATATTTATAAGTCAGGAGTGGATTTATTGGTGCGATGTGGGGGTCAGGACTCAGGGTGCTGCATGCCCCCACCCCTCCCGTCGAGGAAATATGCAATGGTCAGTCCGGTATCTTCCGGGATAATATAGCCCCACTATGTTGGGGATCATAGCCCCTGCGTTGGGGAAATCCTGGGGCCATCACTGGTATAAAAATCAAGAGAAGGCTGACAATGATTTAAACAGAAATTCCAACATTTGGGTTATCGCACGAATAATTATTTTAAGCGGCCTGACGACTTCGTTCAGTCAACGGCTCTCTGCACGTTCAAAGCTTGATTCACTGTGGTCAAACATATTCGCAATGATTGGGTTGTCAGCGGACACACATTACATGGTCTGTATATGATCCATGTAAAACGACAAATACACGACATTTATAGAGATTACATGTATGTGTGTATCCACCCTAAGCCCCAAAAACGAACGGTATCTACACTATTTGTCTAATTGTACTTAATTTAGCTGACCTCTTTGTCTTCGATGGTGTCTGCATGGGGTTATATCATAATGCTATGAAGAAGCAATGTGGTTTCAAAATGTTTCATAATCAGCTGATCAACTTATTACCGACCACCGTGTTTTAAAATTTAAAACTTGAATTGACCCATACGTTAATTAATTTCAATAAAGTATATAGAAATAAATATTATCGTAAAACTTATGGGAGGGCACTTTACATGAGATCGAATATACACACACGCTGGTTATGGTAATCAATAACAGTAAATACCCTAACCCCACCCATATCATGTAGGTTAACAAAACTGACAATAAATAAGTTTCCGTGGACATTCATAATTGCCATGCTTGTAACGACCGATTATCAGTTTGAATATTTTATTCGTTTAATATATATAAAACATAATCACATATTTCTGTGAAAAAAAATATTGCAGTAAAATCAAAATTAAAATAGGGACATTTTGAGTTGAAGCCGTCTGCGCTGGTTACGGATATCGATTATACATGTATGAAAGAATTAGCAAAACGAAGCCATCCATCCATCGAAATAGTTTCTATGTAACGAATTATATCAGGTCAGAATATATTATTCTTTTAACACATATTAAATATTCATACGTTCGTGTTTATATATTGGAGTAAAATCAGTTGAAAGGTTCTAATCCGACACAACGTTCGGATGTTTGTTTAAAACTAAACGGACATTGATACCAGACAAATTCTAAATTGAAACTAAATTGAACATTTATCAAAGGTCGTCAAGATATTTTCGATCTAACAACAGGAAGATGTAAATCTATAAGATTCGATATATATATATATATATATATAGTCATATGTTCCTGTCAAAATATTCGAGTTATTTAGTATTAAGTTAGCACCCTTCTTGAAATAATGCACGTGTATTGGTACCATTCCGACTCCCATATATAAGTTATTTTTATGAATGATCGCGGTGTGGTGGTATCTTTACTTTTTCTGGGCCAATTTTCACAATCGACGGGTTGAATTTCGATGAAATTTCCGTAAAATAAAATGGTGCTGCTCATTTGCCAATTTGAGCAGCAATTTCGAAAATATAATTTGGACAATGGAGGTGATAATTAATTACGTAACGCACACACCACGAGCTCCTCCTCCAATATAAATATATATTTCATTGTACGCGCGGGTGGTTTTGATGCCACATACCCAATGCACAGCCGGGGAACATTCCCCTTCTTGGTACGACCGAACCTGACATCGAATGAGTTAATTTAGTGCAAATGGCCATATCTCATATAAAAAACATCGGGGGTTTCCTCTTCACTGACTTCACCCATCGCCGCTTTTTAAAACGCATAGCAGGAAATGGCACCCTTCTGATCATCTCTAAACAATGGCTTGATTAGCCCATTGTCTAATTTTTGTCCGTCCGTTATTAATTTCCGGGTGCCTGCGGAATATATAATGACAGTGATGACTGAACAGGGCTACATGCATTGCATGATTTGTACACAACATAGACTGCACGTCCTACGCCCATACATGCATGATGCATTGCACATCGGAGAGACAATTTCACACGGAGTTTACGGATATGGGACATCGGTTACAGAGTACAGTTTCTAATCGCGGGATACGGACGATTGCACAACAGTGATAACAAGTGGAGAATTTGTTTTGTGCAGGGGCAGTATGGCCAGGATTGGTCGTCTTCCTACTGATCTTGTTTAAATTGCCGTTATAGTTGTATTGATGTATATAACTTTCAAAAAAATAAATTTGTAATTTTAGTTTCTTTGTTTAATTACCAGGACTATTTCATTTGCATTGGTGAAAAATCATTTTCAAAATTTTTAATTTAAATTAAAAAAACTAAATTTTGCAATACCACACTAAGCCCCAAAAACGAACCTTATCTAGACTATTTGTCTAATTGTACTTAATTTAGCTGACCTCTTTGTTTTCGATGGTTTCTGCATGGTGTTATATCATAATGCTATGAAGAAGCCAATGTGTTTTCAAAACACTGGTGTTTCATAATCAGCTGACCAATTAATCACTGGCCACTGTGTTTTAAAAGTTGAAACTTGAATTGACCCATACGTTAATTAATTTCAATAAAGTATATAAAAATAAATATTATCGTAAAACTTATGGGAGGGCACTTGACATGAGGTCGAATATACACACACGCAGGTTATGGTCATCAATAACAGTAAATACCCTAACCCCACCCACATCACGTAGGTTAACAAAACTGACAATAAATAAGTTTCCGTGGACATAATTGCCATGCTTGTAACGACCGATTATCAGTTTGAATATTTTTTATTCGTGTAATATATATAAAACATAATCACATATTTCTGTAAACAAAATATTGCAGTAAAACCAAATTTAAAATAGGGACATTTTGAGCTGAAGCCCTCTGCGCTGGTTACGGATATCGAGTATACATGTATGAAAGAATTAGCAAAACGAAGCCATCAATCCATCGAAATAGTTTCCATGTAACGAATTATATCAGGTCAGAATATATTATTCTTTTAACACATATTATAATTCATATGTTCGTGTTTATATATTGGAGAAAAATCAGTTGAAAGGTTCTAATCCGACACAACGTTCGAAGGTTTGTTTAAAACTAAACGGACATTGATACCAGACAAATTCTAAATTGAAACTAAATTGAACATTTATCAAAGGTCCCGTCAAGATATTTTCGATCTAACAACAGGAAGATGTAAATCTATAAGATTCAATAAATATATAAAGTCATATGTTCCTGTCAAAATATTCTAGTTATTTAGTATTAAGTTAGCACCCTTCTTGAAATAATGCATGTGTATCGGTACCATATATAAGTTATTTTTATGAGTAATCGCGGTGTATTGGTATCTTTACTTTCTCGGGGCCAATTTTTACAATCGACGGGTTGAATTGCGATGAAATTTCCGTTAAATAGAATGATGCTGCTCATTTGCCAATTTGAGCAACAATTTCGAGAATATATTTTGGACTAGGGAGGTGATAATTATTTACGTAACGCACACCGCGAGCTCCGCCAACGCGGCGTGCCAAGCTCCGGCCGCCAGCGATGGCTCCGTGTTCAGCCATGTTCCTCCGTGTTCATGTCGCGGTCACCTGTGTTATGGCCGTGGTCACCCGTGGTCATAGCGTGGATGTTCCGTGTTCAAACGTGGTCAAGGTTTGTTTAAAACTAAACGGACATTGATACCAGAAACATTCTAAATTGGAAACTAAATTGAACATTTATCAAAGGTCCCGTCAAGTTGTTTTCGATCAGGAAGATGTAAATCTATAAGATTCAATAAATATATAAAGTCATATGTTCCTGTCAAAATATTCTAGTTATTTAGTATTAAGTTAGCACCCTTCTTGAAATAATGCATGTGTATCGGTACCATATATAAGTTATTTTTATGAGTAATCGCGGTGTATTGGTATCTTTACTTTCTCGGGGCCAATTTTTACAATCGACGGGTTGAATTGCGATGAAATTTCCGTTAAATAGAATGATGCTGCTCATTTGCCAATTTGAGCAACAATTTCGAGAATATATTTTGGACTAGGGAGGTGATAATTATTTACGTAACGCACACCGCGAGCTCCGCCAACGCGGCGTGCCAAGCTCCGGCCGCCAGCGATGGCTCCGTGTTCAGCCATGTTCCTCCGTGTTCATGTCGCGGTCACCTGTGTTATGGCCGTGGTCACCCGTGGTCATAGCGTGGATGTTCCGTGTTCAAACGTGGTCAAGGTTTGTTTAAAACTAAACGGACATTGATACCAGAAACATTCTAAATTGGAAACTAAATTGAACATTTATCAAAGGTCCCGTCAAGTTGTTTTCGATCAGGAAGATGTAAATCTATAAAATGCAATAAATATATATAGTCACATGTTCCTGTCAAAATATTCGAGTTATTTAGTATTAAGTTAGCACCCTGCTTGAAATAATGCATGTGTATCGGTACCATTCCGACTCCCATATATAAGTTATTTTTATGAGTAATCGCGGTATATTGCAAATTGGTATCTTTACTTTTTCTGGGCCAATGTTCACAATCGACGGGTTGACTTTCGATAAAATTTCCGTTAAATAAAATGGTGCTGCTTATTTGCCAATTTGAGCAGCAATTTCTATAATATATTTTGGACTAGGGAGGTGATTATTAATTACGTAACGGACACCGCGAGCTCCGCCACCGCGGAGTGCCAAACTCCGGCCGCCCGCGATGTTTCCGTGTTCAGCCATGTTCCTCCGTGTTCATGTCGCGGTCACCTGTGTTATGGCCGTGGTCACCCGTGGTCAAAGCGTGGATGTTCCGTGTTCAAACGTGATCATTTGGCCGTGGTCACCCGTTCGTCGTACCGTGATCATAGCGTGGATGTTCCGTGTTCAATCGTGATCAGAGCGTGTTCAAGCGTGATCAGAGCGTGTTCAAAATCTGAACACGATTTAACACGTTTACCCAGACCGTGTTCTTGGCGAGTTCAGATTTTGAACACGGAAAAACCACGGAAAAATCGCGCGTGGTCTTCCGTAGATATGTTAAAAACCACGGGCCTTGTACTGTACAACACAGTTCCCAGTCATATACACAGGAAAGAAATGTTACCTAGTATTTTCAGATAGTCCACTGTAAATAGTAGACTCACTAAATTGGATGTTGATAACTATAGTACTCATATTGAGGTTGCTCGAATACGGGCGTAAAGAAGAAGAAGAAGTGTAAGAGTAATCCGGGGTTAAGTACCTGTTTTATCGTTTATCACCCAGACCACGCGGCACGCCATTTTCTATTTCGTGTTGCAAAAAAACATCGCAAACTATTGTTTTTTGGGAAAATGTTACCTTTTCCATCGTGGACAGTTGTTGAGATGGTCTGATTTCGGTTCCGTTGATAACCGGACACCGGCTTAATCATTGACAATTTCCACTAAAGTTGAGTTAGAAGTTAGAGCGCACAGATTCATGGCACGTTCCGGGGTCTTGACTTCATTCGACGCAGCGCTGTTGTTGGAAATTGCAGTATCGTGACTTAATATCAAAACACTCGCATATTTACTGACACATGAAGACACAGGTACATGTACAATTAACACGAGCTTCGATGTCAACCAATAGTGAAAACTTTAATAATAACAAAAACAACTCAACAAGTTTTAGAATGTTGAAAATGTAGTTGACACTGAGTGACTGACACTGACAATGTTCGGAAGCTGATTGTTTCAATGCACATGCATGTAGATTTACAAGAGAGGATATACATGTACTGTGTGCACCAATGTAATTCACAAGAACTTCATGTCAACCGTAAACAATGAACTTACGCCTTGCAGTGACGGATCAGTTCAATTACACGGACAAATTCATCCCGTCACCCCGTGTTCATCAATTTTCATTGAAACGTGTGGATATGAGACATTGGCATCATTCGCCATGTTATCGTCAAGTGATCGTCGAGTTATTACAACAATTTACCGGGGGTACAGTGATGTTCTTATCAAACTACATGGCTGATTCACTGATTTCGATACTAAGTCTGTCGTGATACCAGGATACAGTTCAAAATGATGCATCAAGCAGCATCATGCTTCAAAATTTCATGGAAAATGTTCGACTACAGTAGAACGTTGTCACCATGTCATCGCGCACAGATATACATGTACTGTGTGCTCCAATGTAATTCACAAGAACGTCATGTCAACAACACCATAAACAATGAACTTACGCCTCGCAGTGACGGATCAGATCAATTACACGGACAAATTCATCCCGTGTTCATCAATTTTCATTGAAACGTGTGGATATGGGACATTGTCATCATTCGCCATGTTATCGTCAAGTTATTACGACAATTTACCGGGGGTACAGTGATGTTCTTATCAAAGTACATGGCTGACTCACTGATATCGATACTAAGTCTATGTCGTGATACCAGGATACAGTTCAAAATGATACATCAAGCAGCATCATGCTTAAAAATTTCATGGAAAATGTTCGACTACAGTAGAACGTTGTCACCAAATCATCGCGCACAGTTATTATGAGATCTGATGTTGTCTTGGAGGTTCCAATCCCAACTAGCTGTCAAAAGTCAAAAGAAGTGGTATATTAAGCGCACTATTTTCGCGCCCAATATCGCAATAATATTGCAAATGGAGACGCTTATAAGAATGTCGTTTGTGATATTAATCATATTATTGCAATATTTTGCGCTTAATATAATAATATCTCAATAAATATTGCGCTCAAAATTGTGCCATTCAATCAAGTTATTGCTTCTTCTACCTACTGTAATACCCAAAGTAATTGACCACTTAACCACAGCAGAATTATGGGTAATTTTTTCAGGATTTAGTCGGAAATATGGCTCGTTGCCATTCATTGGAAAGCTCTCGACAAGAGAGTGGTCAATTACATTGGGCATTACTGTATATTGTATAAATAGAGACAATGTTTTAGATATGTATATAATTATAGTTGTAAATGCTATATGAACACTACATGTACATGCACAGCATTTATCTGATATAAATATAACACTATCGGGTCTGTATGAAATTTAGCGTGCTTAGTATCGCAATATTTTTCGTTCAATATTGCAATAATAAGCGGGACAGAATTTTTGGTATTGTATTGTAACTTGTAATCACACGTTTTTTTCTAAATTAAGCACGCTCAATATCACAATATAGGTGCACATAAAAATACACTTGTACAGTATGGTCATGATGTACGGATTCACATGTTAAAACAAAAACAGTGTTTACAAGTGACTGGACAATTTCACGCCTTATTATATGTTACCATAAATTATGCCATTACTATATTTTACTTTTACAGGCACATAAATAAAGGCGAACACATTACGCGTGCACAGCCTTTTCCAGATTAAATTCTATGAGGCAGATAACACGCAAAGTTTCATAAGTATTGTACATATATCACTTTATGCATTGATTATTTACATTTCTTCTAAACTATGATCATAAGATAAGAACTAAGATGTATTTTTCAGTTACAAATAATACTAGTTTCGACCATCCAAAAACATGAATCGTAATGCCTATCAGGAAATCATATTGTCACCATGGGAACGTGGCTAATTCTATGGTACCGGTAAATTAGCAAATATAGAGCAAAACATTGGTGTTGACCCATGAAAAATACCATTGGTCTGACTTTATTAGTTACCGACTTGATATTAATTAAAGGGTGCTGAACCGTAAAAAACACAATGATCTGACAGTTACTACAGTAATGCTCAAAGTAATTGACCACTTAACCACAGCAGATTATGGGTAACTTTTTAGGATTTAGTCAGAAATATGGCTTCAATCCTGAAAATTACCCATAATTCTGCTGTGGTTAATTGGTCAATTACTTTGAGCATTACTGTACATGTAGTTACGGCCTGCCAGTTACTTTAACGGTTTTATACGGCATAACATGCTACGGCCTGACCGTATGTTTAACGGTCAAATGTTGGCAGCGATGCTGCGCAGTCTCAGACCTTTAAAGCTAGGGTATTATACCGTGGAAACCTGCTACAGTCTGACCGTATGTTTAACGGTCAAAAAGTTGGCAGCGATCCTGCGCGGTCTCAGACCGTTTTAACAGTGTACGACAAATTGCCGCCATTGTAATGATCGTGTTATTTTTTGGGATAATACGGCCATCGATTAAAAGACAATTATTAATTATCAGTTATTATAACGTATTGCTTGCCTGTCGCTTTATTGTTGTATTAAATGTCAAAGTACACATTGTGTGTGCACTAAATGTCATATTATAACATGCTGTGTTTTCTAAACGACAGAACCGACTTGTTTATCGACGCGGATAATACCACCATCGCAATAACTTTGCAGGAAGGGTAATACTGCATCGATGATTAATTAATCAATTATTATAGCGTATTGCTTGCCTGTCGCCTTATTGCTGTAATAAACGTCAGATTAAACATTGTTTGTGTACTAAATGCCATATTATAACATGTTTGTGTCTTTAAAACGACAACACCGACTTGTTTATACATGATCATTATCCATGGCCGTATTATCCAGCATGATTTTTTCTCCGATGGCCGTATTATCCATAAAAATAAACACGACCATTATATTAATGCCAATTTGTCGTATTTACAACACGTTTTCGGGGATTAATGCTAATATTATTGAAGATTATACCCAAAATGTGATATAGAGACATTTGGTAATTTTGGTTACATTATTATAAACCGATTATGCAACTCCAAATGGAAATATCATCAGATAAGTTGAAATGTGTTAATGTTTTGTCCGAAATAAATAACATAGCGTACAACAGCGTAACCAAATTGTGGAGAACATGTATATTATTGAATGTACAATAACCAGAAATCACATTAGTAGTAATTAATTAAGGAGCTATAAATACAACAAAATGTGGTTATTATCACGACATGGAGGCAATCAAATTTCGATGGCCGTCTTATCTTCCGATGGCTGTCTTACCCGGATATACATGTACCCCGTGAAGTTTCTGCCATAAATAAATATCAATTGTACATATATGTGTTATTTTTTTTACAACCAACGTTTGTTTCAACATCATAATCTGACGTAAATCCAACGTCAGAATATGACGTCTATCTAACTTTCATATCCAACCATAATCCAACATAAATCCAACGTTTGGGGCTAACGTAAATCCAACGTCAGAATATGACGTCTATCTAACTTTCATATCCAACCGTAATCCAACGTAAATCCAACGTATGGATCTAACGTAAATCCAACGTCAGAATATGACGTATATCTAACTTTCATATCCAACCGTAATCCGACGTAAATCCAACGTTTGGATCTAACATAATCCAACGTCAGAATATGACGTCTATCTAACTTTCATATCCAACCGTAATCCGACGTAAATCCAACGTTTTGGTCTAACGTAAATATGACGTAAATATGACGTCATGTGCCCACTGGGTGTAGGCTACGTTGATTATGACTTGTATATTTATGGCGATAATGTGTTACTGGTATGTCTATCGACATGTTTGTCATTCATATATTAATTAATATATTAATATATAATATATTAATTAATATATCAAAACTTCAATTTCTAATGCAATATTATGTATTGCCCGATATTACCGGATTCCATGTTTTTCTTATATGAATTATATAGCACAGGGTAACTATATGCTTTCGTATACGGTAGTTATGCATGTACCAATCATATCATAAGTGAGCAGATCCATGTGAGATCGATGTGAGTTAATATATTCGTATATGCATATAGACCATTTCTAGTCCTGCTACCTGCGTGTCTATATGTTCATACTCGGTAGTAATTAATTCACATTTAAATGCACATACCAATAATATGTAAGGTATGTTCCACGGGATCTCGGCAGTAACTTATAAGTGATTAGTTTCACAATAAAATATTAGTTTTCAACCAATACCCAAAAATAAATAGGTGCGCGAATTCAAATCCGGTTGTAATATTTCATCAAGGTTCGCGAATTCAAAACTGCGCGAATTCAAACTGCGCGAAGATTAGTACCGCGCGAATTCTAATACACTTAATATGGTATATGACATTATGCCAGCAAAACACAGGTCAAGCTTGAACTTTGGTTCTGCCAAACCATTTTGAATTGGCAGAGTTTATGGGATTGTTCTGAAAATAGCTATTGACAAGAAGGTTTAGACATTCTAATGCCATTATTAAGTGTTCGCCCCTTTTCTTAGTTTAAGATCCTTAAACGCAGGTTTTTTGGTTTAAAAAAATTTAATGCTCCTAAAACCAAATGTTTTAGGAGCATTAACTTTTAATAAGTTAATGTCTTTAAAAAAAACTCGCGACTGGCTCTTTAAGGGACTTATTTAAAAAACCTTTAAATTATTTTAAGACCATTAATAGTGTGCTCATTTAATGACATCTTATAAAACCATTAATTATCACTAATACCTTTTAATACAATTTTAATACATCAAATAAATATGTTGAAACTACTTTAATGTTCTTAATGTAACAGTTCCAACACAGTGCATATCAGTTGTCACTGAATGTACTTTCCTCAATGAAGAACAACCTGGTTGTGAGACAGCCTGTTGCACCAGATGCAATAGGTATTTGTTATATACCTTACACTTGATAGCTCAACCCTAGCCAAGGCACGGCCTTCAAACGATACGGAAGCCACAAAAGACGGTTGTTCTACACATCAATTGAGTAAATATTTGAATATAGTACATAGTGAATAAGTATCAAGTGATTAATGCACACACATTGTGCATAGTTATTAAACAGCTAACAACTAGCAATATGCCAAGGCACCACCATCAACAGACGCGGAAGCCACAAACAGACGGTTCTATTATTAGTTATTAAACAACTAACAATGTAACAACATAATAAAATAACAATTAGTTCATATAGCATGGATAATAAGAATATCATGCAGACATTTTATTAGGGTGCGTTCATACAGTCGTAAACAATTTTGCAGGCATTTCGGTATAGAAACTAGAAAGCTACAATTTTCAGACACTGAATGCAAAAATGCATATAAAATGCATATACAACGCACACACAACTACAAGACAAGTAAAAACATGTAGTTCCAATAGTAGCGGTGCTGTCCAATTTGCCTGCAAATATCATGCAATTATATCGCAAGATTAAAAAATGAAGGTCTATTAAGTGTTGTATTGCTAAAATATAAAGTGAGGGAACGGACCATACATCGTGCGTCGATGGGGGGGGGGGCGAGATGGGGTTTCTTAGGTGGGGGTTGGGGGGAATTTTGACAATCTGCCATACATTTTTGTCAAGAATGGTTTGTATGTATACAAATTGTCTGTATATGTATTATATATATATAGAACTGGCAGGATTAATTCATTTGTCAACAACACCCCCATATTTTCAAGTAGGTCTATATCGGGTAGCGGGAATACCGAGGGATAACTTCGTGTCTATTGACTATTCTATGTTCAGAAACTTACCAGTGTATGAACGTAACATAAGACCAACTATCACACATTATAAAGGAACGTATATTAACTCCGTCTAAATCATCAGTAATGTACAAATCAGACATCAGTTCAATTGTATATGCATCATGGATATTGCTGTCACGCGAAATTGCTTCTCTCCTAGTTATGATACGAAATATTAAATTCACACGATGCATTGAGTCAAATTGGTCAATTGCAGTGACTGGTTTAACCCTGACTGGAGCTTCCTGAAAATTAGCGAAAACCCTGTGTCAATGCATTGCCTTATATATGCGAGTCTCCCATATGAAGCGTCACTTATATAAGAGAATGGATTGGCCTAACAATATTTACATTGACCTTGTAAACCAGTGCATTCTTTTATCTCGCCTTTGCACAAATTTGTGGGCGTTATCTTCACGTATCTCACACACCTGTTATGTATAAGCCCATTCATTCATTAGTTTATTTTAACTTATTCTACAGGATAAAAATACATATCTCCTGGCAAGCAATGTTGCATGGGTATGAACGGATGTAAGGGGCGAAAAATATACATCCTGGGCATATAGTTAACACAAATTTCTTTATAATTAGATGTGATTTTCCTATTTTGAAATTCCCACAATTGCACGTGGGCATCAGGATAACAATACAAGTGTTGGTATTCTTTGGTGCTGAATTATGTATTATTTCTAAATCCAGTGACATGCTTTTATGGACTATTTTGTGTTGATCACTTAATTAGTTTTGGTAAGATTAAACTGATTTGATAACTCAAATATTTGTCATTGACTGCATTTACATTGCATGGCATATTTTATGACTCACCACTGACATGTATAGTGAGGGTCATTCAGTTGATTTGATTAAACATAATGACACATAGTCGACCGATACCGTTGTGACGATGTGATAACTAAGTATGTTTCAACTGATCACTCTCATAATCACATCCGGGTTAGCAATGACACATTCTTCACATGGGTGGAGCCCCGTGGTCAAGAGGTTAGCGCGTCAGACTTGTCTTCGCTGTCAACAGGGCTAGATGAGTTCGCAGACCGCCACTGTGTCTGCCTCGTACCACCCATTCGTTGAAATATTATCTGGTTCAGAGCAATGACGTATCGTGTTAGTATGCTAGCCGCAGTGTGCCTGTACCTCTCCCTATGCAGGTCCATCTGGGTAACAATTGTAATTAGCGTATGCAAATTATGCATTGAATAAGGTAAAGAAACTGCTTCCATATCAAACTCTTAGAACCCTATATTACTCTATTGTTCAAAGTCATTTACGGTATGGCATTAGTGTAAACATATTACATCTAATACACAAATGACATAAATATATAACATATAAGAGATAAATGTATGGAAATGAGGATCAGACAACAAGCCCGAGGGCTTATATGAAGTCTTCTCCTCTTTGGCGACATGCCCCTTCCTCAATAAGTGAGGGAGGGGTATCGATCAGACGGGAAAGGATATAAATAATGTTTTTTAAAGGAGAAGTAACTAAGTTTGAGTTGGGGATGGAAACAGCGGGAATATAGTGTTAGGGATAGCAGGAGGCAGAGAGAGAGATAGAGAGAGAGAAAGAGAGAGAGAATGAGAGAGAGTGAGAAAGTGGAGGGGCAGAGTTTTCAATAATTTAGTTGCTGCGTGATGAAAATTATGCTCGTAGTAATATGCATGCGTCAGGATCCATGGGAGGGGGTCAATCGTAATGGCCAATTCCTATTTCAATGGGGTTCAATGGGGTATGGCATTGAAGTATGGGGTCACAGCAAACATGTTCATAGACTGTTTCTGCTTCAGAAGAAGACCATTCGAATTATAAACATTAAGCGCTATAACTCACACACTGATCCCTTAGCAAAAATAAAATTAAAAAAATTAAAGATGTATATGAACTCAATGTTGCACTGTTTATGCAAGAGCGGAGGAACGGTGGTCTTCTAGATTCTTTTAATTCATTTTTTGAAATAAATAAAGCTAATACCCGACAGAAGGGTCTCTTTAAATTCTCGAAATCGCGGATAAAGTTCTCGATTCATTCCCGACATTTAAATTCCCCGCTATTTGGAATAACCTATCCAAAGAACTTCGATCGGAACCGACACGATGTATTTTAAAAAACAAATGATCAGTAAATTCATCATTTCATATCCCACGTCAGTGACTTGTAATAACCCATACTGCCCAAAATGCGTACGTTAACGATGGCACCATAACTCTTAAATTCAATGCATGTACAGTTCGTTTTAGATTTGTTGATCGCGATTTGCTACTTATTACACGTGTGACGCTTCAAACCCGTATGCACCGTGCAACGACTCCATCCCCTTCCATCACATTCGACAATAATATGATCGCACGTTACACGTAGTGGAGCAACCACACAAATACATCAAACTGTCACAACAATTTCAATCTATACACGTAGTTTCCAACTGTTGCTGTGTCACGGCATGGGATTTCAAAATGTAGAATATTTTCACCAAAGTTGGAGGGGCGGATTCCGCGGAACACTACAGTACAACCACCCTGCCACCACATCTCTCGTTAAAGCAAATCATACACCTCCATGCCAAACTAAACCTAGCAATTTCCCACGTTTATCTATGACAAATATAAATGACTACATGAGCGCATTATCTCAAAATATCACTAGGAAAATCTTTCGCACGAACAGTTTCATGGGCTCTTGTCAATAGAAAACATCCCTCGTTTGAATCCAGTCTGTTTTTTTTCTAGAAAATGGTCTTTAGAGACGTCTCTTATTGCATTTAAGTGTATACATTGTGGAAGGCAGCTGAATTAGCTCATGCAGGTCAAAAATTCAAACTGATAGTCAAAAGGACATTTGAAAACATGATGAAGAATACAATCTTTCACTAGGTCAAAAGAAGAACAAACAAAAAAGGAACAATGAAAACCAAACAAACAAAAACACGTTTGTAGGGAGGGATCCAGGATCCCATATTTATTGTGTGCATATTGTATATAAAAAGTTGTATATATGTGTTATGCGTGTTACTCATTAATTTGTGTCGTTGTAATAAAGCTTTGATTTGCGTACTGGTGACTAAAAGACTTATCAAAGTCAAATATACATTATATACGCTGTTTCCTAAAGAACGGTATCCTGCTATTCAGTGACAAACGTCAAAGAACGGGGCACAGGAGTGGTGTACATCGGTATATACCAATATTTAGCTATACATGGTCCTGGCGCGATAAAGAACGGTCTTACATTATCATCCGTACTGCTCGATCTCCAGTGTCCGACTATAAAGAGCCGTATACCGCTCCTTAGCCCTCATCGCTAAAGAGCGGCATACCGTTCTTGAGCCCTCAGTGCTAAAGCCACATCGTATATATAATTGCGTCTATAGTCTAGTGATGTGAAATCAGTGTTTCCGGTAGAGACCAAATGTGTCTGGATTCTGGCCCACAAAGCCAAATGACGTAAATGACGTCATGGACCATGTCATGACGTCTTCGCTGGTTTTCGTTCAGCTAACCAACGAAATTGGTCAAAATGAAACTAAGCTATAGGCCTAAATCACATAGGGATTGTTCAGAAAAACTGAAGTTGGTAATTTCATAACCATCCCGTTGGTCCACTTCCGATTCTGTGATTTCACCATTTCTTTTGAGATATTATTGTTCCCAGGATGCTATGCGAAAGCGGAGCGGAAGTCACGTGATTTTTAACCCATTTTTGTGCGCCGTTTTTCATCGCGTCGAAATTCTGTTTCATGGTATTGTAAAAATTAATGACGTCATTCACGCCTAAACTTGAAAAGCAACAACGCGCCTGCGGCGCGTTGTGGTTGCTATAATGTTCTAGTGTTCTAACTGGATCTCATCCAACTGGCCTGGCGGGTTTCTTCGAAAATGAGGGCAACCTTGGTTTACATAAATGTCTGTATTTAAGACCACATGCCACACTCCCTCGGGTCCGCCAAAGAAGAGCATATACATATGTCTGCTATATACTAACTATCACATTTAATCGTTGACATAACCGGAGTTGACACAATACATACTATGATGGGGTCAACAGGAAGACAGCCACGAACGAGGTTATGCCAACCTCAGGCTGAGTGCACCCCATTTGGGAGTCAGCATGATGTGGATTGTCATATATCCATATCTTGCTGACCCTCAACTGGGCAAGTAACTGATCTTATGCATTTGACGATTCAATCCTATTTATGATTATTTGTGTATCTCCTGTGTGCTTGTATAATGAATGCACTTTTGCCAATAAATTATCGATCTATCTATCTTAGCGTCTTAGAACAATTAAGTATAAATGTTTAAGCGCTATATAAAAACTGTCATTATTATTATTATAATTAATATTATTATCTGTATATATTCTATATACTGTATATATTTTGGTACAGATTGAATGGTTTTGAAAATATTAACCCTTCCCTTAACCATGACACATGATATACATAAGCAATAGTTTATCTTATCCGTCTCAAACTTATACATATCCAAGTAAATGTGATGTTTGAGTGGGTCACCGTGAATCCCTCTCCCAGTTGTTATATCAAATATATCAATATCAAAACTGTATATACTAGCAGTATGTCGAACGATGATCCGAATGTAGTCGCTGAATATATTTCTTATTTCAGCCAAAAAAACTACTTGTTTATATTAACCACTTTGAAACCGTTTACAAGAGACTCGGAATTTCCACAAATTCCATGGGTATATCACATGAACAGAGTGTGGCGAGCGTGTGGCAACAATCCTATGCATTACTTATTTTAAAATAAATTAAACATAACTAAATATTAGTCACTAGGGGGCGCTGGTGGTCTTATCGACAGAGTTCTCACGATTTAAGCCGTCATAAGCCGTACAGCTCTGACGAAGCTGGTGCCTCTGGCAGGAGAGTGGAGCGAAAAGGTCGTGATTGCTTCGATCTGATTAGTTCCTCTTTTGTCAGAGCGTTGAGCACGGGTGAGTCGTGTGGCCGCGCCTCCGGGTGCAGCTGCACCGTGCTTAACGCCAGTGAGGCGGTTTTGGATTAGGCTTATGGATTTCATCCCAGACGCCGTGTTGGCCGCAGTGCAAAGGTGTTCGGTAGTGGACATTGCTAACTGGAGTCTCCAGTCTAGCAGGGGCTACCGGACCCTTTGCCTGGAGTTCCGGACTGAAGATGCTGGCATCCAGAGATCGCAGGCCCGGGACACCAACTCCAAGACTGCCTCCTGTCCAATGAAGAGTGGAAAGAAGGGGCCTCCCAAGAAGAAGACGCCATCAGGGAAAAGAAGGGACGCCGCCAGACGGGCGAAATGGAAGAAGAAAGGGGTGAATGTTGATCTGCCAGTCACCCCTCCCCGTGTGGTCCAGCCGACGTCCAGTGTCACAGCCGGTAGGTCGGAGTTGTCTGAGAGACGCCCAGACGACCCGAACTGCATGGAGACAGGCGACATTGCACCAGCTAGCAGGGGCTCCGTTGATCTGCCGGAGGTCCCTGCTGTCGTCATCGAGGCTAGCGGAGAAAGGGAGCAGGAAACCACCCCTGCTGTTCCTGCCGCCAGCTTCGAGGTGGAGTTGGACAGCTTGCGACCACGGACACCGGAGTACCAGCACATCCCGGTGTCCCCCAACTCCACCGCCAGCAACAACAACAACATCAGCGCAGACACCACTCAGTCTGTAGAAGACTTCATCGCCGAAACCAATAGAGCGACGGAAGCGGGGATGAAGGAGATCAAGAAGGCACAGCTACGACAACAGAAGTTAAACGAACAACACCTTAAAGAGCAAGAAGAAAAAAATCAACTCTTTCTACAACAACATCAGCAGAAATCTCCTCCATCTCCACAGTCATCAACTGAGAAACCAAACCCTAAAAAGAAAAGAAAAAAGAAGAAATAAAATCAATCATAAAAATGCTTACCTTTTTTTTTTGTATTCTAAATAAAGGCGCAAATATGAGGGATTAAGGAAAGGCCCTCTCGGCCCTTTCGACAATCCCGGGCTAGCCCCCCGAACCACTCTCTTCACGAAGCTGGTGCGAACCCCTTCAAGCGCGAATTCGCGTTCCGCGCTAATGGTGGGTAATCATATTTGTATATCTGGGCAAGTGTGCCAGTTGCTTTCCGGGGGTCGGTGGTTTCTACATCATCTGAGACATCATCGGGGATTGCACATGTCCACCAAGCATGAACTGTGTGAAAATCTTCAGCTCAGTTCAGTGTTGCCAAACTAGTGTTTCATATGTCCTAAAACGGATCTATATATTTTAACGTAATGGTTAGTTGTTATGTTTTTTATTATTAATCAAATTGATTAATATTACAATTAGTAATTATCTGGGACTGCAGCGTGACTTAACAACAAAATCGTAAAGTGAAACGTGTCAAGATGTATAATTAAGTTTAGTATTCCTTCACATGGATGTTATTTCGACAAAGTTCGTTTGGAAAATTGTATCAATTATGTGCACTGGGTCGTGGGTCTCATTTGTAGAATCATTGACATATGTTCACAAGTGAATACATGTATAATCCGGTAGAATAATTGGCGTATGTTCACCAGTGAATACATGTATAGTCCGGTAGAATAATTGACGTGTGTTCACCAGTGAATACATGTATAGTCCGGTAGAATAATTGACGTGTGTTCACCAGTGAATACATGTATAGTCCGGTAGAATAATTGACGTGTGTTCGCCAGTGAACACATGTGTAATCCGTTAGAATAATTGATGTATGTTCACCAGTGAATACATGTATAAACCAGTAGAATAATTGACGTGTGTTCACCAGTGAATACATGTATAATCCGGTAGAATAATTGGCGTATGTTCACCAGTGAATGTATGTATAGTCCGGTAGAATAATTGACGTGTGTTCACCAGTGAATACATGTATAGTCCGGTAGAATAATTGACGTGTGTTCACCAGTGAATACATGTATAATCCGGTAGAATAATTGGCGTATGTTCACCAGTGAATGTATGTATAGTCCGGTAGAATAATTGACGTGTGTTCACCAGTGAATACATGTATAGTCCGGTAGAATAATTGACGTGTGTTCACCAGTGAATACATGTATAATCCGGTAGAATAATTGACGTGTGTTCACCAGTGAATACATGTATAGTCCGGTAGAATAATTGACGTGTGTTCACCAGTGAACACATGTGTAATCAGTTAGAATAATTGATGTATGTTCACCAGTGAATACATGTATAAACCAGTAGAATAATTGACGTATGTTCACCGGTGAATACATGTATAATCCGGCACAAGCGAGGGCTAAATATTTTTCCGCAGCGTCGGACGGTTTTCGTATATAATGAATTTGAACAACTTAATTTATTTGCACGGAATTATCCAGAGCTGTTTTGAAACAGGTTTGGACGTCTGGAAGTCCAAATATCCCCAAATTCATCGATAGCTATTTATCTATTATATTTAATCTGAATGTTCTACATTTTCATGGAAATTGATTGATTCTATGTTACTCAGTGTTCTATAGCACGTGCATGGTAATATTATTCTAACTGGGGACAATGGCTGATGAAATTATGCAAAATAAGTTTGTCTTGGTGTTAGCATTCGTCATCACCCCAAATCAGTATTTTCGTCCTGTGTCTCATAGTTGGCCAATCAGAATGAACCACGTTAAGAAAATTAATTCATTTTCTGTATTGTTGCTTGTCTCCATTTTTAAAAGGGATTTTCTTCCACCCAGACTTCCAGAGAAGTTGTAACGTATATTGCTCCATGGCTGCTGACGTACATAAAAAATCATCAAACCCAAGAGTGCTTACTTAGTGAAAAGGAAACATGGGAGTGCAATACTAGCGAGCTACTTGAGTACTGAAATACCAGCTACAAGGGGGGTCTCATCTCAACTTTGATATACATTTCCTAGTCAGAAATGTCAATCCTAACAAAAGAACAGTTGGCAATCGCAGACTAAAATAGGTTGAAACTATTCTGATATTGTGAATTTCCATCCAGTAATGGGTGTCATATTTTTGTTTAGTGTAAACATATTTGTATTTTCGAATCCAAACAAATAACATAATATACAGATGCCACATATATGCAGAATAGAAGAGTGAATGTATGGAAATGACTATCAGACAAAACGCCCGAGGGCTTATGTGAAGACTTCTCCTCTTTGGCGATATGCCCTCTCCCCGATAAGTGAGGGATCGGTATAGATCAGACGGGAAGGGCTGGAAATAATGGTTTTAGGAGAAATGGAGATATATAACTGCATAAGTTAGAGATGGACAAAGGGAAGAAGATAGTATTAGGGATATCAGGAGGCAGAGATTAAACAAAAGAGAGGGGAATGAGAAACTAGAAGACAGGATAGGGACAGACGAAGTCGTGAAATGATGACAGTGGTGGTGTGTTTTAAATAATTGGATTGTCGCGTGATAAAAATGAGGCTCGTCTATAGTAATCTTCATTCATCAGGCGCCATGAGAGAGGGTCAATCACAATGACTTTTAACTGGTTACATCCGTCAATAAGTAATTAAACAAACACACATACAACTACGAGTGTTCATAGATTTTTTTAAGACCAAAGGCAAATATATCCCCTAATTCCGGTCACATTTTAGACTAAAATAACCATCGGTTGAGTAATCAATCAGTTGGTGTTACTAGTAGGTTGAATATTTCCTAAAGTTGAAAACCAGTTGGACAATTTGAGTTGGTAGTGGGGAGAACTCTGTGATATATGGAATTGACGGGTCTAGTTAAAAATGGGTGCAGTTGGCAATTCCGAGGTCCACGGAGACCCTAAATATAGTCAAACACCTGATTGTAGTACATAGTACACCTATACCAATGCATACATGCTGGGTTGACATATTCGACAATGGTACACCAAGCATTATTGCCAAGGACGTTCGGTGATTAGATTATACAAACATACAATGCAAACACCGAGCGTGCGATATCTTGTAAATATCGTATGACAGTGTAATTCTATCCACTTGCGCGCCGACAGAGTATATAACACACACGAATTTGGAGCGTCCTTGGCTCTCGTATATTTACTAAGATGACATCCAAACTGCCGGAACCACCAACACCGCCTAACCCGAATCCAGATATCAAATATACTCAGGTAAGTGCATTTAACGTACGCATGCAGTGGTCAATACTATGAAGCGTTTTCTTTGTAAGATTCTAAATTGTTTGTAAAAAATAACAATGTATCATTGCGCTAATACTATGAACCTACGATTAAAAACATAAATCACAAATAGTATGTGTTCTTTGTAACCACTAACATCTCCCAATCACACATAATGGTCGGGTACTATGAAAGTTAATTGAAAGTTATAACGTCAAGGAACGTGACTGGAAGGTGTTCGTATGGGTGTCCAACATCAATTTTACAAAATTCAATGTGCACCCACACCACCTTGGATTGGTTTCCAGCTGGTTCCTCGAGCTTTCCGTCTGTTATAAAATTATAACCTGATACCGCCAATGATTTTGAGAATTTCCATGCATTTGATGGTAATTTAGACCAAAATGTTTACCAGAAGTGATACACTCACCAAACCATCCAAAACACAACACCCAAAAACGTCACCCCCGTCCCACCCCACCGTCACTGTGCCCATATTTGGACGAAACTGTAGGGTCATGAGACGATAAAACTATTAAACTACTAATTAAATGTTTGTATATTAAAAATGTAGTGTACAAATAATAAGGCTCAATTTTCGCTGTACTATGAAAGCACTGTGATAGTTAACATAAATTAACAAATACTATTTGTATTTACAGGTATAAAATTATTCATAGTATTGATCCCTGGTAGGATGTGTTGATAACATCACACCACTACACCCTTTTGAGCGGAAACTAATTTTAATTACCTGCATGTAAGAACTCATAGTCTCATTGGCTAAAATATTCAGGCCTCGGATTTAACATAATAATATAATTTTCCGAGGGTTCAATTGTCCGAGGGTGGCAGTGATATTTTGTGTCACACTCCTAACTTTGGTAAACATTTTCAGCAATATATCATCCTTGTAGAATCACAAAACTTAAATACAGAGTGCACGCATTGTGTATGCATTAATTACAGAAGAAAAAAAACAAAGGTCAAAACAGGCGCACATTTATATGCACGAACATGAGGACTTATAACATTTGAAGCTTTTAACCCTTTACCCAACAGAAGGACCCTGTGCCAATGCATTCTGTTAAATATGCGAGTCGACCATAGGTCGCCTCGCATATATAAGAGAATGCATTGGCTTAACACATTACAAATTATAAAATTGTTAAAGAATGTAAGAAAAAATGGTAAAAAGTGTTAAAAAAAGATTTTTTTTTAGGCCAATGCATTCTCTTATATATGCGAGGCGACCTGTGGTCGACTCGCATATATAAGAGATTGCATTGGCACAGGGCATAACTGTAACTATCACAATGTGGTCAAGGATCCTGTTCCAATGATATCCATATTTGTATGGTTTTATTGAGACAGACCGAAGATATTTTAGGCTGTTGAAGCTTTATTTGGCCGGTTTGTTGGGTAAAGGGTTAAAACATGTCGCTTTCTAACGGTAACGGGCGATGCAATGTGTGACCGCGATCCGACACGCCACCAGCGTTCTTGTCCCGTTGTTAAACTGGTATTTCAGTTCCCTGATTCTTGTTCAATTTCGCGTTAAATGAAATTAACTTATGAGAAAGCTTAGAGGCAGTTCACAGATTACTAATCGACACCATATTTAAATAAATAATTTGAATTGAAAGTCCAAAATCAAAATTGATTATTTGTTTAAAATATTATTTGACATAATTAAGATGAAGATTCATTGACTTCTGAAATTAACACAGCTATAGTGTATACTCAGTCATACTGACATCCCAGTGAACTGTCACGAAAGCCAACACACCCGTACCCCCTCGGCATCGCCGATGCATGCAATAATTTAGCATGAAATATTTTGACATGCAATATTTCTGGTCTTTGTGCCATATAATCTTATATATATATATATACTAACCTGCTATTTCAACATCTATAGGTAGCCTAGCTATATCACAATCTCACTTTGTAACATCGGTCCAATTCCGGACTGCTCCTGTCTAAATTTTGTACAAGCCATTTTCAAAGTGTCCACATTTTCCCCGAAACCCAACAGTCATTGAGAGCCAACAGAATTTGGAAATGAAAATATCGCAAAAAAACAATCAAACTAGTTTAAACGATGTACACGAAATCATGTCAGTGAATTGAAGCCGAACTCTCCATAAATTCTCATCCTGGCCCCGAAACATATATACTGTCATGGCACTTGAAAGAAAAACATAAAATTTCCACAGATGCAAAATCCAAATCACGCCGGTCGACTTATTAACTTGCACGTGCACTCTCGACACTGACCTCTCACGACCTCTCACGGCGTAAACAAATCTTCAAGAATCTATGGGAGCGCTTTTGTATAACAATTTTCAGTAATACTTATCACCGAAACTCACGCCGCTGACTTTGTGAGAGGCACCGTTCCCTTTATATGCGACAGAAGGCGTTTTTTGCCCTTTCGATTTAACTATTTATTTATACGTACGTATCTATATGTTTCCTAGTAAGTGCTTTACAGTTATAACTTGATAATTTGCACACAAAAAAATATAAATGACGACTTCCATTCGGGGCCTCACCCTGAATTTTTTATAAATATCCACTCCGAACAAAGCGGAAAATCTGTTTTCCTCACTCAACCGCATGACTGAAACCCACATCCATGTACATGTACATGTTCCCACCAACCTCTCATTCACATCAACCATGTTTGTTGTCATAATAGTGACCATTTGTATATATTATTCTCATTGCCAATCATTGTTGTATATGTCATGCTGTTTTAATGTTTCATCTAACCAATTCACGACAGCCTCTAGTTCAACATCCAGTAATTTCTATACCGCTAATCTATCCCATCCATCTAAAATTGTCAGCCTTCTCTCGTTTGAGACATATGAACTATATGTAGGTTGCCACCGTGAGTCGGGCTGTATTGCTGGGACCGTGGTCTAATGACTAATGGGGATTTCAGCAATGCAGCACCGAGTCGCGATTGGCAACTTCGAAACAAACAAAACAAATAATAGGCCACAAATAGACACATATAGCAAAACAAAAATTTATATAATCCCAAAAGGATTAAATATTCGACTGCCACTGATACTTCTCGTTATAATGACGCTCCTTCTAATGTCGGGATCAGTTCACAGTAATCCAGGACCCCCTCAGACCAACACAACAAAGGAAATAACCATTTTTCAATATAATATTCGTAGCATCAGAAATAAGCTAGAAAAATTAGTTGACTCCATAAACGAGTATGACATCCTATGTTTCACCGAAACCCACCTCGACCAATCTTATTCTACAGAAAAACTATTAATTGAACATTTCAGCTCCCCATTTAGATCAGACCGAAATTCAGATGGCGGGGGTGTTTGCATTTATTTTGCTGAACACCTAGTGTATAAACGGAGATCCGAACTTGAATTTGACTCTTCTATCGTCTGGTTTGAGGTGGTAAATAAATCAAATCGCTTTCTTTTGGCGCTATCATATAGATCCGAACAGTTTTGTCACATTGATTACTGGGACCGACTTGAAGAATCGATAGATGAGGCTATGAAAATGACGGAAAATTTAATTTTACTGGGTGACTTTAACTCTAATCTACTTGATCCTCATTCGAAACTCAGCGAAATAGTCAGCCATTATGAATTCGATAATGTAATTAAAAAACCAACAAGAGTAACACCCACTTCACAAACCCTTTTAGATCCCATAATTGTGAGTAAGACCATACATGTACATGATGCCGATACACTCAACCTAGGACTTTCAGACCATTATGGAGTTTATGCGACATTATTTTTCGAAAAACATGATACCGTCTCTTTCAAAAGAACTATTTGGAAGTATAAATTTGGAGATTATGTAAGGGCCAGATCTATGATAGATGCCATAGATTGGGAATTAAACTTAAATCCAATAGATAATATTGACACGACTGTCACCCTTTTCGGTAAACATTTCCTCAGCATAATGGAAGAAACCATCCCCCGAGTAACGGTTACAATACGCACAAAAAACTAATTTTGGTTTAATTCCGATATCAGAAGAGAGATAAGACACCGTGACAGATTGAGAAAAATTGCTCTTAGAAGAAATTCAGTAGAAGCGTGGAGGAAATACAAAGATACTAGAAATACAGTCAATAACATGAAGAAATATGCAAAGATGGAATTCGAAACAAAACTCGAAGATAGAGTAAATGAATCACCCTCCCCTCGCCATTTTTGGCAAACAATAAATTATTTATTAAATAAAAAGAAAGTTACAAGTATTCCACCACTATATAGTCCACATGGCGATGTCTCGTCAGATGGAAAAACATATGTAACAAATGACAACGAAAAGGCAAACTGCTTAAATGAGGCTTTTATTTTAAACTCCACGATAGCCGACCGCGACCATCAAATTCCAACTATACCCAATAGATGTAACAACACACTCTCTGATGTCCCTTTCACTCGTGAAAATATAATTAAAGCTATTAAAGACCTTAAAGTTAATAAGGCCCATGGTTTTGATGGAATCAGTCCTAAAATGCTTCAAGAAACAGCCGAATCGATCGCAGTCCCGTTAGAAATTATCTTTAAAAAATCATTACAAAAAGGGAAATTCCCATCTGATTGGAAAAAAGCCAATGTGATTCCCATATTTAAAAAAGATGATCCTGCCGAATGTACAAATTACCGTCCAATATCTCTCCTCCCAAGTCTTAGTAAAATATTTGAGAAAATAATTATCCAACATCTCATGGAATTCTTTCAAAACAATAAATTACTATACAGCAATCAATCTGGCTTTATGCCTGGACATAGCACGACTTTTCAATTAACAGACTTATATCACAACCTCTGCCAGACCCTAGATAAAGGCCTCTACACGTGCTCTGTATTCTGTGATATATCAAAGGCCTTTGAAAGAGTCTGGCATAGGGGACTGATTTATAAGTTGAAACAATATGGTATTTCCGGACCGCTTTTAAACTGGATAGAAGACTACCTCACTAATAGAAAACAAAGAGTTCTCATAAATGACTCATGTTCAAACTTTAGAGTTATCCCCGCTGGAGTCCCTCAAGGCTCAATACTCGGCCCCTTCCTATTCCTCGTATACATAAACGACCTACCCGAAAATTTAAACTCAGACACTAGAATGTATGCTGATGATACTTGTCTCACGGCGATGCACTATGATATTGATTTGTTCGAAAGAAATATAAATGAAGACCTAATTAAGATTGATGAATGGGCGCGTAAATGGCTTGTAAATTTCAATCCGATTAAAACGAAAGCAATACTGTTCTCTCTGACCCCCAATAATGTGCCCTTAAATGTCCTTTTTCAAAACAAAAAAGTGGAACTCATCGAGTCGCATAAACATCTCGGTCTTGAAATTCAAAGCAATTTAAACTGGAACAAGCACATCGAGTCTATCGCCACAAGAGTTACTCCTCGGCTGTCAATCCTTAGAAAATATAAATATAAGCTAGACAGAAGAACACTTGATAAACTATACAAGGCCTATATTCTACCAATATTAGATTACACTGATGTCGTATGGGAAAACGCCCCTGATTATCTTCTGAAGAAACTGGACCGAATTCACATCGATGCCGCCAGAATTGTAACTGGTCTCACACGTTCATGCTCAAATAGTTCCGTCCTGTGTGAAGCAGGCTGGCCTACACTAAAAAACCGCAGAGAGAAACATAAATTACAAATGCTATTTAAAATCATAAATAATAAAGCCCCAGACTACCTTACTGGTTTATTACCGCCACGTTCATACCAGATGTCAAGGTATGCCATGCGATGCCCGGATAGGTTCTACTCATATTATTGTTCTACAGAACACTATAAAAAATCCTTCCTTCCCTCGACCGTGACCGAGTGGAACAAACTCCCTAAGTATGTAACTGCAGCTGAAAATCTGCAAGATTTCAAAGAAAACTTAAATATTGTTGACCCAGTCACGAAACCACCCAAATACTTTGAATCAGGAAACCGGAAAAGTAATATTCTACACTGTAGGATACGTAACTCATGTAGCGATCTTCGACTAGACATGCACGAAAACTATATTGCCGATAGTCCAGATTGTCAGTGTGGATACGCATACGAAAGTGGCATGCACTTCTTTCTTTTCTGTCCATTATATGACGAACAGAGACATGTACTTTACTGTAAACTGGAGAAACATAATTTCCGAATATCAAACTGGAACCAACTGCTAAGGGGAATTCCTGACGAAACCTTTCAAAGAAACATAAAATTATTTCGCATTGTTCAGTCATTCATAGCTGCGACAACACGCTTTAAACAAGATTAATCGCCCGAAAATATACCATCAGATATATAAATTAACATATTAAGTGAAACAAATAGACGTCCTGGCCCGTCCTCATTTCATGTGTATCCAGGGAGACGGTTGACAATTAACACACTCAGTCCACACTCTTACCATTATAACCTTTATCTTCTTTATTTTCAGTTACTCTATGTATTACACCACAATTGTAAACACTCTGTCATCTTGTAAACAAATACTGTAATTTCAACTTTGTATCGGGAGAGGGGTGTCTTGTAAGTTTCTGTAACTTGTACCCCAATCCCTTTGTAAATTGAATAATTCACAATAAAATATGTTTAAAGTAATCGACACCATTTCTCCTTTCTTGTCGCGCGCAATTAGAAAAGCGTGGCGACATTTAACAGACAATCCCAAATAACTGCACGTTGTGACCAATATATGTGAATGCCTATTGAACCCTCGGACTATTGAACCCTCGGACTATTGCATCCTTTGGTTATTGGACCCTCGGACTGTTGAACCTTCGGACTAACGTACAGTAATGCCCTAATTAATCGACTGCTTAACCACATCAGAATTATGGGTAACTTTTCAGGATTTAGTCGGAAATATGTCTTGTTGCCATTTATCGGTCGGAAAGCTCTCCCCGAGAGCTTTCCGATGAATGGCAACAAGCCATATTTCCGACTAAATCCTGAAAGTTACCCATAATTCTGCTGTGGTTAAGCAGTCGACAATTAGGGCATTACTGTATTGTACCCTAAATAATTAGACAGAACCCACACGCCCATTACTGGATGGCCTGATATCGACTTTCATGCGAGTAAGTTTTAACATGTCTTGATTTTTCAGCCATGTAAAAGTTCTAATGATCGACTATTACAAAGAGCGTCTATGGTTATGTGTCCTAAAACTGGTAGATAATAAAGAGCGTTCTCAGTCATGAGAATTTGTCATGACGATCGTCAGATGTACTACTGTGGATTTTCGCGATACACGTGTGCTACGAATAATGTTTATATCAAGTATTTTTTCATTTTGCTTTTGTTTGGTAAGGTGATAATATTGGCTTAGGATTTTTGTTAAGTGTGATGTCAAATCGGACCGACATATTTAACCCTTAATTACGGGAGTCGCGCTGGTGCATAATTAAAGATCATGTGTTGGTGCAGTTTCTTATATATGCGATTATCCAATCGGGAGCCTGGCATATATAAGAGAATGCACTGGCTTACAAGTTCAAGGTACATAGCGTTAGGCCGATGCGTTCTATTATATATGCGAGGATTATTATGGGACACAGAGTTTTCGCAAAATTTCAGGAAGGACCAGTCATGGAAGGACTAAACTTGGTATATGGTCAAACCAAAGAGCGTTTGTCCCACTTCTGTTCCGACATTTAGAAACATGATAAAATTTACTTCGTTCATATATTTCTCCATCAATTACAAATGGATCGACGCTGGTATTACGCATAACATTTAACCATAATTAATACAATAAGACATTTTGGTTTAGCAGTTACCTGTTTCACACTATATCTCTGTTGGACAATCAACACATCAGAAGAATTTCAACATATATTTGATCGTAAATGTTTAACTATTGAACATGTTTGCCAAAGTTGATGAGGGTGGGGTTAGACACCGGCTTAACTAACCATGTCGCCACGTTCCTGAGCACATGTTTCAGTAATAGAAACGACTTATATATAGTTATGAACTATTGCATGGTAAACGAATTTCTCAAAACTAATTTACAGGCACTTATAATACACTATTGTTGTTTTGCCCGAGGTGAGAAAGTATTATCCAGTTGTCATGCAGCTATGTTCTATTTCCAAATAAAAGCAGTGCAACATAATACGGCGATTTGGTAACCATACTTATAAAACAGGCAAATAACACCACCGACACCAATTAATATAAATAGATACTATACACCATAAGATAGGCTCCGATGGTATTTGCAATTTTTTTTATAATTTTATATTGTTGACATGCGGATGTCATTTTGTCATTAAACACTGTGTCGTTGTATGTATGTAGCCATGTATAGGACTACTGGTGAATGCTTACTGACTTAAATATCGACTAGCAGAAATACTGAGAAAGAATAAGATCTTGATGGCCACTGCCTGAGGTACATGTGATAGTTTTGACCATGGAATATATCATTTAACACCTTGTATATCCCGCTTTCGAGAAAACGTGGCTTCCAGGAAATTAAGTTTGTAAATGTAAAAACTACCTGTGTTATCATGCTCGAGAAAACCATTGGTTGAAAGATTTTGTTATTTCGTGATGGCGAAATATTTTCAAATTCAAATAAAAGATTGGTGACAAGAGAAGAGAAGCCGAAAGACAATGTGAATGTGTTGGTGTTATCAGGGTATATTGTTTGGTGTTATCAGGGAATACCATTTACGCTTGCCGGAGAAACATTGTGGACATAATGGCCGCAGAAGATGGCAAAATGGTCACCAAAATACATATTTTGGCCCTTTTTTCATTTTTTAAATTTTAATTTGTTTTGTCAAAACCATCTGCCATTTTATGAGGAATAGGGGTGTGCACAATGCGAATTAATTATTATTTAAGAATAGTGCATGAGTAAGTTCTACACCTATTTAGACAATGTTAATTCAGGCAATTATATTTGATGTTATATTATCCCGTGGTAACTGCAAGAGATGCTCATTGAGGTAAAATGCTAACACCGGATCTGTGGAATTAACAAACAAGTGGTGGATAGCAAGGAAAACCATTATGAATGAAGTGTCTTAAACCATTTGTACACAGAGGGTTATTCATATTTTAAATACTCGTATCTGTCTTTCAATGGGCGACACAATGCATGTCTTGCTAACTATGTCAAAATATTGGCCGTGGTGTAGGAATAATTCACCAACTTTCCATGGCAACACCATGTACACATTACCAGCAGCTGTCTTCCAAGGAGATAGACTCCCATATGCCCCACATATTGTGCCCCTATCCCATGTGCGATCACATTAACCTTCTGATTATATTCATAAACTGGCATGTCACCTTAAAGCCACTTGGCCACTTTACGCTCCAAACTACACCTAATAACATTCGCTTTTGACTTTTTCCCTGTATCGAAATATGTTGATAAGTACTTGATCTACCCTTCTATGAACATAATAACTCCAGGAAAGACGTATTGGCGCCATACAAAATAGCAATTTGAACATGGTACTGGTGTCATAAACACAAAATAGCCATTTGCATGGAATGGAAGAGAAAACGAGCGTTTCGTGTTAATCTATCCTGATATTGTAAAATAAAGAGCGTTTGTGTCTCTTTTATGCGAAAACTGAAAACAGCTGGATAATATATGTGTATTTTTCAGAGCATATCAAGCCGTTATATCGCAATTCCGTGTATTTGTCAACCTATCGTATGCATCCTTCCAAATAACTAAGACAAAATTTGGAAGCTCGAATGAGCCATGTCCGTTTATCCGTTTAATATATGTATACTTGCGTCACAATACCTATGTAGAGCTGCATTCCACAAAAATACGATATCAAGTTCTTAGCGAATGTTCAGATTACATACGCTAGAGTATCATTAATATAAAGTCATTGTTGTTGAACAATGTACACGACTAGAATACAACAATAGATGCCATGCCGGCGGTAGTTTGTGACTTGCATGTGATTATATGTGGAGCTCCGTGGTCCAGTGGTTAGCGCGTTGGACTTGTCTTCGCTGTCAACACAGCGAGGCGAGTTCGCGGCTGGCTGGTGGTCTGTTATGAGTTTCCACACAGCAGTGGCTTGGCCGACTTAAGCGATGTGCAATTGTTGGATTGTACACTGTTTGAATCTCGCGCCAAGTTGTGACCCTTGAGCAAGGTCGCTCGTACTGTGTCTGCTTTGCACCACCCATGCATTACAAGGGTAATGAGCAGTGACAGATCTTGTCAGTATGCTAGCCATATGGTATCCTCGCATACTCCCGGCTGTACCTCCCCTGTCCCCGGGGAGCAGTAGATGGTTACTGAATGTTCAGGCTCATCAGGGTAATAATTGTAAAAAAAATTGAGCGCTTTGGGCCTCATGGGAAAGGCGCTTTACAAATGCTATACATTATATATATCGGGCTTCAATTTCAAACAAGGAGCAGTGTGATACAACGTTGGATCATATTAGTCTCGGATCAGTTGGTGAGGTCACATGCGAGTTGCATGGGAATTTGAGTATACAACTATACGACATGTATCAACGTAACTATATATATATATATGTTAAGTGATGTGAAACCCTCTGCATGCTGTGAATATATTGTCGGAATAGAGACTACTCTTGCTCAATACATGTATTCCCATACATTGTATGTCCAGATAACATCGCAAAACATGATTCTTACAAAACATGATTCTTACACATGGTCATGGAATATAAGTAGTGGATCACCTCGTCGTTTACCACAATTAATCTGTCAAACCAATAAAGAAATATTTATTTATGTACATCTGTGCGTTTACTTCAGACGTTATATATTTTTTTTTAATTGTATACAGTCGATGAGGTTGGAATTGACGTTTGGTTGTTTGTTTTTTCTTTTGGTTTTGTTTTGTTTCAATATTTTTATTGGGATCAAAACATGAACATCATAAACACATTAGTTCGCAAAAATAAAAGATGACTATTGGGTTTTATATGGAGCTGTATCAATCAATCTATTGGGTTAGACTAAGATTGTGACGACACCTGGTTATCATATCTCCATGGAGATACATATGTTTAAAGAAATGTCCAGGTGCTCGTCTGTTCGTGGCTAATTATTCACAGTTTAAAATGTTGCAATGCGTGTGTATCAGCTACATGTGCCCCACATAGCGAGATTCTGGGTTGTTTGTGTTAGGCGATGAGTCTGTTCAAAAGAAATGAATGAACCTCTCTGCATTTTCTTTTATCTCAGAAGAAACTATATTTGACTGTAGACTCTCACCACTATTTTGAAGGCCTTCTATACATTTCCACATTTCGTGAAAAATTGTAACTTTTTTGTGGAAAATATATTGAATGGGACAGACTCAACTAGAGGTGTGACTGTCCCAATGGTTTTGGTGGAAATTAGTGCTCTAAAGATATTTGTATCAGCTTTGGTGCAGCTCCCATCCTCGTGCACGAATTTAACGGCCCCACTTTTGACATATCTAAACCACGTCAATTAGACTCATGCATGCGTGATGTAATGAAGATGATTATATATAAGTTTGGTGGTAATCGGCAACTAAACAAACTTTAGTTATTGCCCCTATCTCTCACCCAAACCAATTTGGCATCTTTAAATCACGATTATATTCCTCTTATCATGGAGAAGAATAATATATCAATTTGGTGGAAATCTGTGCTAATACTATTTTTGGATCAATTGTTGGTGCCCCTCTCCCCCGTGCACCACTGACTCGAACGGCGCCATGTCATGGAGGTGATTAAGTATAAGTTTTGCGGAAATCGGCGATTTAACTATTTCTTCATTGTTGTTGCTGCCCCTCGTTTCTACCCCTGACACCAACATACATTTTAATCCGCACCATTATCTTCCTCGTAAAGTGTTACCCATGCTAACTGCCTTTGTGTCATATCGACTGCACCCCGTGACGTTTTAAGTAGAACACAGATTCGCAAATATATTACCAATGCTACTCAATAACGGTCCTCTTCTATTCGCTTGCCACGTCTAGTCGCTGGAGTACATGTTTAAGTGACTGATGATTGTGGCGTGTTGGTGCCAATGACAGAACACGGGAAGGGTTAACATAATCGATGACATGTTGTTGTCGATTTCTACTAAATTTATACAAAATTATATCCATGATATGAGGAGTCGGATGATATAAAAGCAAAAAAAAGGGCGCCGATTTCCACCCGGTGCTGCCCATGTTAAGGTGGTTTGTAACTCTCCGCTGTGGACATTTGGTTAAACATTGAGAACACTCTTGCTCAACATGTTAATTTCATCACCCAAATGGGCATTTTGTATATATCACACCTGGTTTTAAACATTTAGTTTTTTTCGGTTGAAGAACGCGAATACCAATGTTAACTCAGATTAAGAACGCGAATACCAATGTTAACTCAGATTAAGAACGCGAATACCAATGTTAACTCAGATTAAGAACGCGAATACCAATGTTAACTCAGATTAAGAACGAGAATACCAATGTTAACTCAGATTAAGAACGCGAATACCAATGTTAACTCAGATTAAAAACGTGAATACCAATGTTAACTCAGATTAAGTATGCTGTTCTTACTATAGGTTTGGAACCCTGTATACATTTTTGTGGATGTGACTTGATTTCTGTTCTAGATATTTATAGTGTGTTAATGGATGAATGTGGTTTTTGTTTCTGTTTTAGATATTTATAAACAATGATTTTGTTGATGGGTGTGATTGTTTTTCTATTTTCTATTTTTATAAACAATGAGTTTGTTGATGGATATGATTTATTCTGTTTTAGATTTGAATAACAAATGAGTTTGTTGATTCCATCAGTGGTAAGACGTTATATAAATTTGACGGATGTGATTTTTTTCTGTTTTAGATTATTTTAAACAATGAGTTTGTTGATGGATATGATTTTGTTTTTGTTTTAGATTTTTATAAACAATGAGTTTGTTGATTCCATTAGTGGTAAGACATTTCCGACAATCAACCCATCAAATGGAGAGAAAATCGCTGACATTCAGGAAGGCGACAAGGTATGATTTCATAACCGTTCATAGTACGTGTATTCCATTCATGTCTAATAACATTTACGCAATAATTGGAGATATATCGAAATAATGGAAGATATTTCTCAGTATTTAGAAAACATTCTAAAAAGGTGTCTTTAAATCTTTGGAAATATATATAACTATTGTATGATATCTTCACGCCAGTAACTGTGTCTTCAAACTGTTCAGTTAAACTGATAACCTAATCGAAACATGAGCTATTTATTATAGTTTAATCCGGCATTTCGGAGGAGAACCACCATAATTAAAAGGTAGAAGTGGAGAAAAAAACATATTATTTTAGAAGAAAAAGACACACGCAGTTGTAAGCAAACTTTCACGTCGCCATTTAGTTATCGATTGATCAAGTGGCGTCATCAATTCAGTGTTTGGATTCCGTAGTCGCCATGGCAATGTGTGTTGATATTTTCTCATCGGTGTATATGTTGTGTGTTGATGATAGTGCTCTCTACCTGGCCAGTTTGATAGACTCAGATGTATACAATAGTATAAATGAATCGAGGACCCCCAGTAAGTTTCGCATCGGGTGTATACGATAATAGACATGAATCCAAGACACCTGCCAGGAAATGCTTCTATCAATTACTATCAATTTTATTTAGAATTTATTTTCACATTTTCCGGAAGTAAGATATGCTATTTTTAAAAGAGTTATCACATTTATAATTTTGAAATGTTATTTCGCACCACCTGGAATATTTGGCGCCTGCAATATATGGCGGCCTATCAAATATTCGACAAGCCGACCGACATACTCCCGATACAAAATTATGTTGAACAAACTGAAGATATAATAGAGTTGAGAGTGGTTAGTATTATTTTTTGGTAATTAATCGATTCTGATAACTAAAGCTTCGTTCGAAAAAACTTGTGGTTGTTGATGTTACGGGGACCATCGAATCGAAGTGTGTACCTTTAAGGAAAGTTTCATTTCAAACGAGATATTTCTCGTCGAATAACGCTCGGCTGCATCAGAAATAAACCAATATATATTATGCCTTTGTACTGCTGTATAGACAAAATATATATCCAAAATATTCAGTATTGTTCACGTAAAACACGTCGAATTTCGATTACACAGGCAGATATCGATAATGTAAACCATGTCGAATATTTCATATCTACAGGCAGATATCAATAAGGCGGTAGAAGCTGCGAAAGAAGCCTTCAAGTATGATTCAAAATGGCGGAAGACTGACGCAAGTGATCGCGGAGTGCTGCTGAATAAACTGGCCGCTCTCATCGAGCGAGACAGAGGTTATATTGCCGTGAGTCTTCGTTATTATCTAATCGAGCGAGACAGGGGTCATATTGCCGTGAGTCTCCGTTATTATCTAATCGAGCGAGACAGAGGTCATATTGCCGTGAGTCTTCGTTGTTATCTAATCGAGCGAGACAGAGGTCATATTGCCGTGAGTCTTCGTTATTATCTAATCGAGCGAGACAGAGGTCATATTGCCGTGAGTCTTCGTTATTATCTAATCGAGCGAGACAGAGGTCATATTGCCGTGAGTCTTCGTTGTTATCTAATCGAGCGAGACAGAGGTCATATTGCCGTGAGTCTTCGTTGTTATCTAATCGAGCGAGACAGAGGTCATATTGCCGTGAGTCTTCGTTGTTATCTAATCGAGCGAGACAGAGGTCATATTGCCGTGAGTCTTCGTTGTTATCTAATCAAGCGAGACATAACTTATGTTGTGTTGGAGCCGTTCGCTGGATTTCCATTAATTCATTTTACTTCATATTCGTCACAAATTTTCGCTCTCTAAATCGAGTAAATGCATATATATTAATTGGTAATTATTAATATAACTGAAGTAACGTAATGCGTGGCCGGCTTACATTATCTTCTCCACCCGGCTGTTGGATGGCGCTACCGGTGAATTACTATTCACATATATGTGATCCATGATTTACACAAAATATTGGGAACTTAATATTCCTGTTAATATTGGTTTAAATTAACTGCAATGTTGTTGTTTTTCTGATATTCGATCCTTATTGTTAAATTATTAAACTGGATCCTGCGTTTCATGTCGTTTTAAAGCCGGTTCCAGATTACAATATGTATGGGTGGTACCCTTCATTATTCTAAAAACACATTCCGGCGAGCGATGACAAAACTGATTCTAATCCCGACAAGCGCAGCTTTGTGATCCAGACAGCGTGGGTAACCTGAGTTGTGTATGTGGGGTAGTTGGTCAGTTTCTTATCGGATTTCTGGCGATTTCTGAGGGAAGCAGACTGATTTCACAGTGGGACTTCATCTTAATCACGCAACAACGCAGTCATTGAAAACAAATCACCGCTGTCGTCATCTCACGACTTCATCTGTCCCTCTCTCGCCTTCTATTTCCCCTCCCCTCTCTGTCTGTATTTTCTATCTCCCTGGCTCCTGCCATAACTTACACTATCTTCCTCCTTTTTTCAGTTATATATCTCCATTTATCTTAAAACCATTATTTCCAACCCTTCTCGTCTGATATATGCCCCTAGCTCCCTCACTTATTGGTGACGGGGCATGTCGACAAAGAGGAGATTAATTCATATAAGCCCTCGGGCCTGTTGTATGCCTGATACGCGTTTCCATATATTAACACTTCTATTTTTGATTATATATGTCATCTGTATATTATGTTATCTGTTTGGATTTGGAAATAATAATATGTTTACACCAAAATGAATGCACCCAACATGCATAACAGCACAAATGAATTTTCAAATATGTAGTAACAATGTACATGTATATACAATATCTTGCTACAGAACTTGGAAACGTTGGATAACGGGAAGACTTACAAAGATGCCTTTTATATTGACCTCAACGCCACAATAAAGGTGTTCCGGTACTACGCTGGATGGTCTGATAAAGTGGTGGGTCAGACAATACCTGTTGGTGAGTGAAACTGCAATATAAAAGTCCAATTCGTGTCGCACTAAAACTAGTTAATGTAATGGACCATTCCACAGCTGTCAGTCAAATATATATCAGCATATATTATCTACCAATCAGCGACTGAACCGGTCGCTTGTTGCATTGAACATTCTTTGTTCGTCCTACTTGTTTATATCGATGCATACTGGCAGTGATAAATTACCTGTTTTTCAAACAACTGTTGTCAAATCATACTTATATTTATATTTGTGCAATATGTTGGCAATTTATCAATGATCATAATAACACTGTGTTTCATTTTGCGTGACAGTTATATTTTTCACAAATGAAGACGACAGAAGGTATCATCTCCGGTGAATTGTAGCATAATAGTCAACGCGGTAAAACTAATTAAACTGTTTACGCAGACGCCTTGTCTCATAGCAACATAAGCTCCTCCACTTATGAATATGTATGTACAGCTCCTTTGTTTGCGCCTATCACGTTCCGACTAGCTAAAATATGTCGATACGTGAACTACGCATATGGACTACTTATTGAAATGACAGCGATTATTTCCTAAGAAATGAAAACTGTCCGTTTTCTACAGCGTAAACAATACATAACGTACTATCTTACATTCAGAAAACTGCCATTTGCATGTATGTTATTTTGGTTCGCCTTTAACCCTTTACCCAACAGAAGGGCCCTGTGCCAATGCATTCTCTTATATATGCGAGTCGACCATAGGTCGCCTCGCATATATAAGAGAATGCATTGGCTTAACACATTACAAATTATAAAATTGTTAAAGAATGTAAGAAAAAATGGTAAAAAGTGTTAAAAAAAGATTTTTTTTAGGCCAATGCATTCTCTTATATATGCGAGGCGACCTATGGTCGACTCGCATATATAAGAGAATGCATTGGCACAGGGCATAACTGTAACTATCACAATGTGGTCAAGGAGTCGGTTCCAATGATATCCATATTTGTATGGTTCTATTGAGACAGACCGAAGATATTTTAGGCTGTTGAAGCTTTATTTGGCCGGTTTTGGCCGGTTTGTTGGGTAAAGGGTTAAAAATATAGTGACATATAGCTCTCATATATGTATTTCATCAGGAATGTATCGACCTATTTGTATCAGCATAATGTGACAAAATAGTGAAATTGCAAGGTATTTGTTTCCTTGACGTAATGTCCTCGTTATGGTATGCTCACACTCATCGAAGTATGTAACATAGATATACTATGTACACACCTGTGTACGATCACACGATGGACAGTTTGTCTGTTATTCGTGCAGGCCCCAGAATATGATCGGCATCGGCGTATAAAATTCCCTTTAACAAAACATGCACTAACGACATGAGAAGTGGAATTTCTTTAGTTCCACATGTAACGGTATGACTGCCATTGGCCTTAAAATACCTGCATGATTGATTCTTGCTATTTACAGGCAAATTTCGGTAGCATCTCTACTTGTGGTTTACTTCTCACAGTTACCTGTGATACATATGTAAAGGAGGCATAATAGTGTATCCGTGTATACATGTAGTATCACTATAGATATCTAGATGCAAATCTTTCTAGATGGAACTGCAAATGGAAACTTTTAAACGTATATCTTGATAACATAACATGTAGATGTGTGCCATTGTTGGCTACATAACATGTATATATGCGCGCGTGTTGCTTCATAACATGTATATATATGTGTGTGTGTGTGTGTGTGTGTGTGTGTGTGTGTGTGAGTGTGTAAACCCAACTCTGTGAAGACATTCATATAGTAAAACAATGTCCTCACAATGTTAACAATTTTTTCCCTTAAGCCGACGAACTTTTTTATTTTTTGAAATTTTGGATTGCCGTTATTTCGTTAAAGGTACCCTCCGAGTTTGGATATATTTACGAAATAACGGGAGTCCTCACAACTACGGTATTGTTTGAATTTCTAAAGAAATGTACCCACAACGTATGTAATACAAACAGGGGTGTGTGTGTGTGTGTGTGCGCGCGCGTTGGCTTCATAACATGTATATTTGAGAGCGTGTTGGCCAGTGTTCACGCTGTCGGTAGCCAAATTAGCCAATGGCTAATCTTTTTCGAATTTGGCTAATAAAAATTTAATTTGGCTAAACTTTTGGCTAAACTTGTTTTTACCCCAAATGGAGACTGAAAGCATGGAGTCAGAAAGCTAATTCATAAAAGCGCTCAATAGATCGACATTCAAGACGAAGTTAGGTGACGAAAGTATTTAATTAATTTCGTACTTATGAAATATCGTTCCGTAACAGCAAAAGGTAAGCTCTAAAATTTAGTGTACAGTAAACATATTTTTATTTCTAAATCTAACATAAATTTTGGCAAGTGGGTTTTCAATTCTGTGATGTGAACGATCGAAAATATCGAAAGTGGGAATATATTGCCGACTGTACAAAGGGAAACCCGATCGCGGACAGTACAAAGGGAAACCCGATCGACAACTCTATCAACCAAGCGATCACACAGTGATATGCAATCATCTTTAGTTTTCACAAGACGGACATTCAAAGACGCATGGACATTAAACCGACCGTGGTTGAATCATGACAATGTGAAGAAAGCAATATTTTGTAAAGTGTGCATTGACGCTGGTATATAAGCAATTTGTTCGTTTTAATCTGGAGAAAAATTACGTCATTCTGCACGAAACAGCAAAAGGTTATTATTTTACATTTAATCCCCTAATCCCCCATTGTCAGTCTGGTCACTCACGGGACTCCCACACAATGCATGTTTATGATGACATTGTATTTATGTCGGTCGAGGTTTATGAGCACCAAGTGTAAGACAATAGCTTAATCAGCCAAATGTGAATCACGACAGATATTTTGTGGCTATTTGTCGTCAATACCGATACGGACAAAATAATATGCATGCTTTTATGACAGATTGTAATTTGATAATGGCGTAACAATATTAAGTTATTAGTTTCCAGATGTCACTTAGATATTTTCGCAAGGATAAATATTTAATGATTTAAAAAAAGATATTGATATAAAACAAAAAAATAATGACATTAAGAAGGACAATCCCGGGTTACCCCCCCCCCCCACCAATCACTCTTTCACATAAAGATTAATAAATTTTTAATAAATGATATACATGTATATAAAAATACTTCTAGTTCATAAAAATTATTTAAATTATTGTGTATTTTACCTGTGTCTGTTAGATTTTACGTTTTAGTCATTAATTGTGAACCGACCAGAAAACGATGATTTAATTTGGCCAAAGCTTTTTTTTAATTTGGCCAAAAAACATTTGGCTAAAGTTTTTTTCATTTGGCTAATAAGATTGTCATTTGGCTAAACTTTTGGCTAAAGTTTTTTTCGGTCCAGCGTGAACACTGGTGTTGGCTTCATAACACGTCGATAGGTATGCGCATGTTGGCTTCATAACTTGTCGCTATGTCCTCTAAACATCTCTCTTTCAGATGGGGAGTTTTTCTGCTTCACACGACATGAACCTGTTGGAATATGTGGCCAAATCATACCAGTAAGGACATTTTATTTATTATGCGCTTACCAATGGATTATCTACAAAGATACAGTCATATAAATACCGTTATTCCCCAAAAGCGGGTATAGATAATTAACTACTTTGCGTAGATAATGCAAACACTTTATTCCACATTACTCAGATATACTTAATTTACGGTCAAATTAATACATTATCAATGTGGCGTTTCGTCTAAATTATAAGTGAGCTTTTGAACAATTTTGTGACGTTTTGACAAAATTTAAATGTGGCTTTTTGGCCCATGTGGCGTTATGACTGGTGCGCCATATCAAATCCAGTCGTAAGTCGGGATTTGTTTTACCCTGTGCAAATTCATTCTCCTATATATGCGAGTCGATCATAGGTCGCCTCGCATATATAGGAGAATGCATTGGCCTAACAATTTTTTATCATTTTTTTTTAAATAAATGTTTCTTACAATTTTTAGGACATCAAATAAAAAACATCCATTACCCTGCAGGGAGCCCCACACATATATAAAAGCATATAGAAGAGTGTCGTCTGCTCATGTTTGTCTGGGGCTCTGTATGGGTGAAATTATAAAATTGTTAAAGAATACAAGAACAAATTATTAAAATTGTAAAAAATTGTTAGGCCAATGCATTCTCTTATATATGCGAGGCGACCTATGGTCGACTCGCATATATAAGAGAATGCATTGGCACAGGGTAAACAAAAATCCCGACTTACGACTGGATTTGATATGGCGGGTCACATATTGTTGACGTGCCAACATTCATTCGGAGAAGTCCTTTTGTGACCGAGTATAATAATTGGCTATTCGACGCGAACCAGCTCTATACCCGTCATTAGAATTTCAATGGCGTTCATTGTATCACGAGTGAGACGAGGAGAATATTGGACGGATTTGCTATCACTTTTACATGTAGGTCACAGACGTAATATTTATTATACGTATCCACATCACAACTAATTATCAATTAATCAGTATTTTGTCCTTTAACTATTCCGCACATTAAATTCATGTATATTCGTGTCCAGTCTCTGCCAATTTACCGGCGTTTACCTGAGCTAAAATTCGATATTGTTTGCGATGTAGTCTCATAAAAGCTAAATGATACGACAGCTGTTAGTTATACCTATGCCAGCTGAATAAAGGGTGTATAAGAACTGACAATGGTTGAAGTCGGGTCCATCTGGTACGTGGTAAATCAACAGTGTGCATTGTGCCTAGATACCGTTGTGCTTACCGCACTTGCACTTGCACATTTCATCATTTTTTTTAGTTTTGGAAGGTGATACCGTTGAAACATTTGTTCACAGGATAATGCTCAATTTGACTATTTTAGTTAATGTTCTTAATGTTTCAGTGGAATTTCCCACTTCTTATGTTGGCATGGAAACTTGCCCCAGCGTTGGCATGTGGGAATGTTGTCGTGTTGAAACCAGCAGAACAGACACCACTCACTGCGCTCTACTTCGCAGCACTCATCAAAGAGGTAATATCATCGTGCATGTCAATCAATATGTAAAGCACATTGTCTAATAAAGCAACATTGAGACATATAAACACAGTTGACATATATACGCCGAGCTTATTAGTTAGGGAGCCCGCATATGTTCCATTTACACTTTTGCGTACAAAAGGTTTGATCCCCTAAAGTTGGTACCAATAATGGAACATTCTGAAAAACCGATTTCTTAAGTTGCGCATTCCTGGGGTTTAGGGGCCGCTGAACCCCAAAAAGTGCCAAAAATCACTTCTATTTACACTTCCGCGTACATCGATGAATTTTGGTTTGATGATACTCCTAAGTGTACTGATTAAGAAAACACAACTTAAGAAAGGGATTTTCCTGGGGTTTTCAGATAAGAAAGGGGGTCCCATGCTGAACCCCAAAACGTGATTTTTCCCTTTTTTTTACACTTTCGCGTACATCCATAATTTTTGGTCTCAAAGTACTTAGATATATAATAATTATAAAAACACAACTTAAGAAGCAACTTTTCCTGGGGTTTTAAGATAAGAAGGGGGTCATCGGGTCACCCCTCAAAACGTAAAAAATCACTTTCATTTACATGATTGCATTCGTCCAACGTGTGTGTATGTGCGTACACCCCTGGAACGTTGCACTATTACAACCAATACATCCCTAAATCGATACGATCAACTTAAGAAATATATATTCATGTCGTTTTCTGATAAGAACGAGACTTGTTACCCCCCCCCCCCCAAACCACAACACGATCCATTTTCTAGAACTGTAAGTGAGCCAGTTTTATGAAAATTATAGCGCGAAAATCTATTAAAATGTATACAAATGTATATATTTTCGTGAAGCTAAGACATAATGACACTTTTTTGGGCCAAAATTGAAACTCACCATACAAGATGGCCACCAAAATGGCCGCCGAATGTTGAAAATATGACATTTTTTCACAAATATCTTCTAGATCAATTCATGCTGTTTTGAACTGGTTGAGTAATGCAACTTTATTTTGTGTTTTTTATATTAACTGATCATTGGAGCAATTACATATGCATTTATTGGGGTCCTAACCCCTTCCAATCTCTAAAAAATTCGATTTTACAGAACGCAGTACAAACTTTTACAAAAAATCACAATTGGGATTCTAGTCATATTTCAACAAGAAATGAAAAGAACATTGTAATGTAAGTGAGGCATGTCATTACCTATGAATATTCCAAATCTCTGGAACCATAAATCTTACCTTGGCTCAAAATGGCTGCGAAAATGGCCGCTAAAATATGGAAAATGGTAAATATTGCCCCAGGGTGTCCTGCAATCGCTTACAAGTTGTGGTTGATGTACACAATTGGCTAATCTCTTTTCTATACATTGCATACTAACAGTCACTACTTGTATACCTACATGTACTCATCTCACCATTAACCATACATTCACTACCTGTATACCTATTCGACACACATAGTCATATAACCACTCGATATACATATGCAGCCCACCCTAGACCATAGATTCACTCCAGGTATACATGTAACCCTCACTAATGGCCATTCAGCCCTTCCAGATATACAAAAAAACCCGCACATACGACCACTCAAACAACCCATCCTTGCATATACACCTCACACATGACAATTCAGCAATTCACTGTATAATCATACACGCCATCCATGATAATACAGCTAAGTCCTATACACCCACCAATGGTAATACATCCACGATATATATAAATATACATCCCACCCGTTACCACAAGGACACTGCCTATGTACCCACACGATCGATAATGTCCACCCAGCTTACTCCAGGTATTCATATTCAATCATGACCGTACAGTCATTCCATGTATACCTATACACATTACCCGTAACCATAAAATCACTACCTATTTATCCACACAACCCATCCATGATCATACAGACAACACATGAACATCCCACCCATGACCTTACATTCACTCCATATATACATAATCAACACATATATGACCATGTAGCTATATCCATACACCACACCAATGACCATACAGGCACACCGGATGCACCCGTACTGGATATACACAATCATACACCATACAGTCACCCCATGCATACCGATTCACCTCACACCTGACCATGACCTCTCCCTGTATACATAGATGCATCTTACCATGGACAACCCACTTATAACCATATAGTCACTCATTGTATACCTACTCACATCAATCATGACATACAATAACTCCCTGCAGACCTATTCACCTCACATATGATCACAGAGTAACTCCCTGGCTACGATCTTGGCATCCACACTGTATCCTGTAGACATTTTTTTTATCATAATGGACCAGAATAGCCAAAGATTATGGTCCATCTCAGTTCTGTCTCAAAGTTTGCCCATTTCCTTTCAATAAATATGGCCAAAATCACAAAAGAGGTTCTCGGCAAAATTACATACATTAAAATTAATTTGTCATGCCCCATACGGAGCTGGGACAACTGGGAATAGAACATGTAGTTGTCAGTTAATTAACTAACACGTATAATAACCAAGTGAGTCACAATTTGCTACTTTTCGGATAATGCAGAGAATGTTCGGGATATATGTAAAAAATTTGCATTTTACAAATTTGGTTGCCATTTTGGAAGCCATCTTGAGCAATTTGGTCTATAAACACCGTAGTGTGACACATTTAAGATAGACCAAACCAATAAACACCTTTCAATCCAAAGATAGTTATATTTTACCTGAAAAAATGGTCCAAACCTGAAAACTGAATTTTTGCCAATATTTATGTCAAGTTTTTTTTAGAGAAAAGTCCAATATTTTTGACGATGTCAGTGGTGAAAATAGTAACAATTAACCATGGTGCATCAGACATGTTAGTATTCAATGTATAGAATGCAGAATGGCCAATTTTATACATCAACACAACTTGTAAGCGATTGCAGGACACGCTGGTGTAATATTTACCATTTTCCTTATTTTGGCGGCCATATTGGCAGCCATTTTGAGCCAAAGTAAGAATTTTGGTTCCAGTGATTTGGAATATGCATAGGCAATGATATGCCTCACTCACATTACAAAGTTCTGTACATTTCTTGTTGAAATATGACTAGAATCCCAATTGTGATTTTTGTGTGTGAAATTTTATACCGCATTCTGTACAATCACATTTTTGAGGGATCGGAAGGGGTTAAGACCCCAATAAATGCATATTTAATTGCTCCAATGATCAGTTTAATATACCAAATACAAAATAAAGTTGCATTACTCAACCAGTTCCAAGCAGCATGAATTGGTCTAGAAGATATTTGTGAAAAAATGTCATATTTTCAACTTCCGGCGGCCATTTTGGCGGCCATCTTGGATGGTGAGTTTCAATTTTGGCCCAAAAAAGTGTCATTATGTCTTAGCTTCACGAAAATATATCCATTTGTATACATTTTAATAGATTTTCCCGCTATAATTTTCATAAAACTGGCTCACTTATAGTTCTAGAAAATGGATCGTGTTGTGTGGGGGGGGGGGGGGTAACAAGTCTCGTTCTTATCAGAAAACGACATGAATATATATTTCTTAAGTTGATCGTATCGATTTAGGGATGTATTGGTTGTAATAGTGCAACGTTCCAGGGGTGTACGCACATACACACACGTTGGACGAATGCAATCATGTAAATAAAAGTGATTTTTTACGTTTTGATGGGTGACCCGATGACCCCCTTCTTATCTTAAAACCCCAGGAAAAGTTGCTTCTTAAGTTGTGTTTTTATAATTAGTATATATCTAAGTACTTTGAGACCAAAAATTATGGATGTACGCGAAAGTGTAAAAAAAGGGGAAAAATCACGTTTTGGGGTTCAGCATGGGACCCCCTTTCTTATCTGAAAACCCCAGGAAAATCCCTTTCTTAAGTTGTGTTTTCTTAATCAGTACACTTAGGAGTATCATCAAACCAAAATTCATCGATGTACGCGGAAGTGTAAATAGAAGTGATTTTTGGCACTTTTTGGGGTTCAGCGGCCCCTAAACCCCAGGAATGCGCAACTTAAGAAATCGGTTTTTCAGAATGTTCCATTATTGGTACCAACTTTAGGGGGTCAAACCTTTTGTACGCAAAAGTGTAAATGGAACATATGCGGGCTCCCTAACTATATGGTACAAATATCACATGGCTGGCAATATTCTATCCACAGTCGTAGGCAAACACGAACAGAATCATTATTCTGCATACTACATTGCTAAGCAAATGCGTGTATACATCCACTCAATGCCAACGAATGTGGTTTTATCATCATTCCCACCACCCAAGCCACGAAATATCACTGGCCATGGTGTCCGAGGCAGATGACAACGCAAACCGCACATGACAGTTATTGCCATATGCGGACTGGGTCAGTGCAGAACCAGGGGTCCTGACACTGAATTGCAATTATGACAAGTTCGTTGGCCCAGTTTTAAGATACATGGTCGAATCTTCTGGTGAAAACTGATTATGTCTTGATAATTTAAATACATACACCTACAGGATGGTCGTGTCTGCTGAATGTATACCACCTTTAATTAGTTCGTCGTACCGCCAAGTATATATATACACGTAGGCCGCTTTTTGTTTAATATTTGATACGATACACACTGGGAGAACGACCCAATGGGTCCACAAAAAACTCACAATATAATAAAATCAATAAAAATGTTAATATTAACCGGTTTCTTGTTGACGATTTGTCCGGGTGTTCTGTGTTTCCGTGATTCGTGTGATCACAATATGTGGAGGATGAGGTACCGTTCGCCCACGCAGAGCGAAATAGCTTTATCACAATTTCGTTCTATATTTTTTGCTTATAGGCTGGTTTCCCGCCCGGAGTGGTTAACGTTGTTCCGGGTTACGGACCGACAGCCGGCGCTGCGATCTCAAATCATCAGGATATCAACAAAGTCGCTTTCACTGGATCAACCGAGGTTAGTCTAACAATTGGAGGTGGGACTGTAACAATGTGCTTAACTTAAAGGATACAGCGCAGTGCCATGTGGCTACATTTGGGGTATCCATCAAAGAAATACAAGCTAGGACAAGATTATGCATGTTGCGAAAACATTTTAAGTCGACAAATGGGAATAACTTCATTAACCCTTTCAGTGTCAAGTCCGATTTTTGTATCAACCCATATTTCCTTGATCATTTTTCAAATTTATTGATTATAATAATGTGATACACTGATGGAAAGAGCACTTAGAGCTCTTTCCATCAATGTTTCACATTATTATAATCAATAAATTTGAAAAATGGTCAAGGAAATATGGGTTGATACAAACATCTGACTTGGCACTGAAAGGGTTAAACAACATGGATCGAACTCATAATCGCAGGTGCACATGTTCGTACAGCAGTAAATAGCTGTACCATGTTTCCAAATCATTAACCAGAAAATGTTGGAATACATGCTCGGAAAAATGTTGTGTCTATGTACGGACGAACGGACAGACGATAGATTGGTTCATACATGTACATATTACTATGGGAGGTGTTTTACACATATGTATTCACTATTTGAGCTGAAGCATAAATAATTTGCACTGAAGCACAAATAATTTGCACTGAAGCACAAATAATTTTCAGTGAAGAACAAATTTTGTATTGCATCACATTTACGCTGAAGCACAGAAATACATCGTGCTGAATCGCAATAAAATACTCAGTAGTTAGGCTACCATTTCAATATTTGGCAATCTTTAACAATTTAATATAAATAAATTGTCAACACATTGGTTTGAGAAATATGCGATTTATCTGCTTTGTGAGTGATTTCAAAGAATAGTGAAACTTCCGCCTTATTTGCTGAGTTCATATTGCATTATCGACCTTACACTTTGTTTCCTAGGTTGGTAGAATTATTATGGAGGCAGCCGCAAAGTCCAACCTAAAGCGAGTGACACTCGAGTTGGGTGGGAAGAGTCCAAATGTTGTTTTCGCTGATTCTGACAGTGAGTGTTTTATACACGCGTATGGTATTAAATATTAATCAGAATATGAATTGCATGTGCCTGTGTCCGAGTGCCCATTCGAAGTATAACATATACATCAGTCCCATATCGATCCAGACAAAAACAAACAGGAACTTAGTGGATCTTTCATATTTGTCTCCCATTTATAGCATTATATCTTCTGAATTCCTCGATATGGAATATTTAACCCTTTACCCAACAAACCGGCCAAAACCGGCCAAATAAAGCTTCAACAGCCTAAAATATCTTCGGTCTGTCTCAATAGAACCATACACATATGGATATCATTGGAACCGGCTCCTTGACCACATTGTGATAGTTACAGTTATGCCCTGTGCCAATGCATTCTCTTATATATGCGAGTCGACCATAGGTCGCCTCGCATATATAAGAGAATGCATTGGCCTAAAATGGCAACAAGCCATATTTCCGACTAAATCCTGAAAAGTTACCCATAATTCTGCTGTGGTTAAGAAGTCGATTACTTAGAGCATTACTGTATCACAACAGCTCACAATTGAGATCGCTCTCTGAATCATCTACCGCTTGTATGCGAGGGACGCGGCAATTATTGAAATGTTTGCTTGGCCGGCACAACCTCATAACCAGTTAAAAATTCTTTACTTGAAAGTCGACTTCTGGTCATCAAATCCTCACATTAGAGGGAGCATGGGCTGATCTAATTAGGTTCGATTATATTACACATTAACATATGGCGGTTTCAACATATGCTCGCGCAAATACGCACATATTCGACATATAATGTGAATATTATATTCTGAAATAAACAGATAATGGACGTATCGCCGTATTTCGTTTTATGGCGCGGACCACAGTGAAAACACACGTTAAAGAGCGCACATCTGAGACGGCTTATTTGTGTCATTGTCCGCACATAATCTGCTTAGAATAGCCTCGTTATGAGTCGATATTGTGACTAAAATGCTATAAATTTCGGCACATTATCGACTCAATATGAGTTGATTCTAAGCAGATTGATTACCTGAAACAAGTTATATTATAATCAGATAATGTGCGGCTGTTCGGGAGAACAGGCTGACTGTTTTATTGTGTCACATCGGACAGGATATCTTTAAATATCGGGAACAATATCAACCTGTTTGTTGTTAGAAGCTGCTTTTTTTGCAGGCGGTTTCCAAATGTTTGAATTCGGCAAATTAGACACCGCAACATTAGTTCTCTGTCTAATGGATGAAGACGATGAAATGACATCTCTGACATTTTTTTACTAAATGTATTCATCCATGTAGTTATAATATTGGAATGTTGTATTATTAATTTGAAGGGGTGTTCATGAAACATTAACAGACTGACGGAATTATGATACAAGTTCAGAAGGATTTGCGTTAAATGTCAATCATTCCATTATTTTGAAAAACAAATTTATAAAGATAGATATATTTGAGAATGCTTGTAAGCACACAGCATTGGTAACTCACTCTCTGCCCCACTCTTTCCATATCTTCTGCCTCAACTGATTCATAATATTTATACTATTCTTAATGTTTTGCTTTCTTGTCATTTTCAATTCTCCTCAACCTGTTCTCTTTAACTCGGCCTATTGCAATACGCTCCTTCTATATACTATTCTGCATGCTTTTCTTTTCTGAGGAGATAACTTCAGATAAGCGGTGTCCCGCTTGTTGTTAGACCCTCTTCACCCTCTTCTATTATAATCTGTCATATAAATCATAATGTTCAATGTCTTGTTTCGTGTATCTATGTATTAATTGAGGGTAGAAATAAATATTGTTTAAACCAAGGATTCTGATTCATTGGTGGGAATTGTTCTGACGATAAGTTCAATAAACGGACTGAAAATTTCCGAAGGTAACTGCTCGTCAATGACAATTAAGTAAAGCCAAGTATTAAGATGCACATAAATACATATATCTATGTGCAGAATACTGAATATGTGACCCCACTGCATGTGTTTCAGTTGACTTTGCTGTTGAAAACTGCCATCAAGCATTGTTCTTCAACATGGGGCAGTGTTGCTGCGCCGGAAGTCGGACGTATGTGCAGGAATCTATTTATGACCAGTTTGTTGAAAAGTCCAAGGCGCGAGCAGAGAAGAATAAGGTTGGGGATCCGTACAACGGGACGACGGACTCAGGTGCACAGGTAATAATAATAATGACAGTTCTATATAGCGATTAACTAATTACTTGATCTAACACGCTTTTAAACATTACAATATTACCCCAGTCATTGTGTATAAGCCAATCAACGGACCTGTTGCAGTCATTGCAGTCGCTGCTCTATTTTGATCAGAACATGTTCTGATACTCAACAGTATGACAAGCTGACTGGTACTCATTTAACGCATACCGGCATTATATGCTATGAAATATACTTGCAATGGTCACAGCTATTTTCCAGCTATTTTCGCACAGACGTGAAACAAAGTAATAAACGCTCCGTATGTTTACCATATGAGGAATAGACTAAAATGGAACGCTCTTTCCTGTCCCATGCATGCCAGGTTGTTTGTTTATGACACAAACACTTGTACACAATTGTATGTTGTATGACTTCAATGTGTCTGTCTTGGACATATAATGATATAATGGCCATAGAAACGTGGATCAAGTAATTTATCAAAAGATAATATTATTAGAGGTATTTATGAGCTCAAACCTCATCTTAAGTACAATATGTGCATTTACATGTAGATAGCGATACTTATAAATTAGTATAGCACATACAACCCCAATTATATCATTAGAAAAGCTATTACATATTTCCTTATCTATCACTAGTGACAAATATGCGCGTGCTTCCGCGAACTTGGCAGCGCGCCAACACAATTACTTTACATTGATTAGGAGGATTAATACTATTTTGAAAAGCCGCGCATGACACAAAACTAGACAATACAAAATTATTGATTTGTTCATTAAAGTTAAGTTCTTGTCCAACTTCGTTGCACTAACGAAAATAGACACAAAGACAAAGAGGAAACTTGGGGGACAATATCTTTCGGCGCAATCCTGAGCGCGCAATACTGTCGTATACGATTGTCACAGTGAAGCGTCTCAGCCGACGATGTAAAGGTATGCATTTTCAAGCTTCTCTTAAGGAATCTGTTTTGTTAAAAAGTCACAATGTTCTAGTTTTGTCATGTGATATACAAGATCTTCAACTCGTTATGTTGGGATATAAGATTTTATTAAACTCGTTTGATAAATTTGATTAATAAACTATGATAAACCAACATAACTCGTTGTCCGAGAGATCCCCTATACCATAAATCAGAGGCCTTATTTCGTGGGGTTATTACGATTAACTACATTGGGTACACAATGGTTCGTCGAAAGAGTGGACCTATTCATAAGTTATACCCTGTGCCAATGCATTCTCTTATATATGCGAGTCGACCATAGGTCGCCTCGCATATATAAGAGAATGCAATGGCCGAACAGTTTTTCATCATTTGTTATTATTTTTTACAATTTTTTACAATTTTATTAGATAAATCTATCGTATATCCGGGTATCTGAGAAATCCAACAGGTATAAAGTAAACATATCGTGGGATCCGTCACCTCGGAGGATGACATTCGGATATTTTACTTGAATACTTTGTATCGTAGATCAATGACGAACAGTTCAAAAAGATACTGGACCTGATCGACAGTGGCGTGAAAGAAGGGGCAACGTTACAATGTGGAGGTAAACGTGCAGGGGACAAGGGCTACTTCATCCAACCAACTGTCTTCTCTGACGTCAAAGAGGATATGAGAATCGCGAGAGAGGAGGTACATATGTGCACAATTTCCCGATTTTTTTTACATGATATATTCATGGTTGCAACACAGTTTTTTGTAGAATAATATCTTGTATATACATAGAAATATAACACAATAGATTCAAATTAACCTTCGGGTTAATATATAATTCGGGTCGAAATGTGAAAAATACTATAATTTTCCACTAAACTACGATTCAAATTGCCCGAATTTGACCGAAATTTTCCGAATTTGCGCCTTCAAAACGTTTTGGGGGCTGCAGCCCACCAGCCCCCTGGCCCGTACGGCTATGCATATATCTGCTATTGCGCGAGTCCCTTTGATCCATGTTGATATCGTTTACTTCAACAGATATTCGGACCTGTTCAGCAGATTTTCAAATTCAAAGACATGGAGGATCTCGTTGAGAAAGCCAATAACACTTGCTATGGTCTGGCGGCTGGAATATTCTCCAAGAATATAGACAAAGTATTGGAGTTCTCCAGCAGAGTCAAAGCTGGGACTGTCTGGTATGCTTCCTATAGATTTAATTATGTATTGGTGATGATATATAGCTATACAATTTGATGCACGCAAAGATGATACATATATACGTTTAAATGAGCAATACAAATATGAATGAAACTGTGGTCGAAAATAAATTTTAACTGTAATTGAGCGATGACGAGAGCATTGCTTGGGCGTGGCAACATACGGTCTTGGTAATGCAAGCAAATGGTCATAACTCTGATGAAAATTGGCTATCGCAAATCAATGTCGAACTTGACATGCATTTTTGGCTAGTAAATTCACATACCAAATTTAATTCCATTCAGTTCATACTCGCCACGTCACACTTACCACGTCATACCTACCACGTCATTCTTAGTTATTTCGATGGCCACTTTGCTCGCGTAAAGAGTCTGCCAAGCTCTACCAGCGTCGCCATCGATAATATCGCGGAATTATTGGCCTGAGCACTTCAACCGATCACCTCTCGCTGGCGGGTGCGCTCATGCTCAACACGCATGCATTGTTAAATTTATCATGCTCATATAACAGTTCACTCAGTAAGTTAATAAATAATCCGTTTCTGTCAAAATCATGATTGTTCTGACAAAGAATTAAAATGCGAGACGTAGTGGCTTAATAATGGGTCCAGAAGACTCAGTAGGAGGTAAAGTGGTGGACCACAAAACGATTGTTACCCTACTTAGTCCAGGTGATATTGGTCAACCTCTGCACCCCCCCCCCCTAGGACTCAACTTTACCCGACTAATTTTCTTCCTTAAGGTATCCTCTAATTTTTTTCACCTGTTAACAAGAAAAAAAAGTGGCCGCAGAGACTCCAGACAAGATGGCGTCCATCATGGCGGCCATTTTTTTTAAATGCACCATGTCTCTTTGATCGCCGTTATAGTAAAGATGATGTCACATGCGGTTTTGTATTCAGCTCGATTCGTTATGCTAATATACAGCCCTTACAAATTAGCCAAAAATCCGACACCAGAATCCAATATGGCGCCCAAGATGGCCGCCGAAATATGAAAATATGCTATTTTTCTGACATGTTATCACCTTTCGTTTGTCTCTGTGGGAAAATGTTGGCATCTTTGCGTCATGTTATACATTTATCATATAGAGGAGTCATTTTCGACCACATGGGGACCATAATATACATTCATTGCGGGATATTTTTGTCCCATATCACGTTTTCCCAAATGCCGGTATAATAGGTCAAAGCCGAATCTACGTTAATAACGCGATGTAATGTTTCGAATCAATGAATGTTATTGCTATTATAACAACACCCATGCATACATATGTGCAGGAGATACTCGAGCTATGATTCCTCTTATACCTGAGTTGAGGAATATTTACCCAAATCCAAGATGGCGGCCAAAATGGCCACCAGAAATAAAAAATCGCCGATTTTAACATCAGTGAGCATTATTGTCATGAAAACTCCACACCTGCTTACTATTTTGAGTTGGGAACACCTAGGCGAAGAACTTTCCTTGTACCATATCCAAATAAAAGTACCCCAAATCCAAAATGGCGCCCACAATGGCGGACAGATTTTGAAAAATCACCGAAATTCCCTCATATTCACATCATTTGGGCATTATTGTCGAGACAACTCCATCCATGCGTACAGTTGAGTTGGAAATACTGAGGTGAAGTAATTACCTTCAATCTCAAGCAAGAAATGGTTTTCCATATCGAAGATGGCGGCCAAAATGGCGACCGAAATTTGAAAATACGCCTACATTCCCTTACTTTCTTAGGATGGGCGTTATTGTTTCGCGATTTCTACCCACCATTACATGTTGATATGTATGAATTATTCATTAGGGTTTGGCAAGTGATACTCACAGTCAATATGGCGGCCAAACTGGCGGCCAGAAATTGAAAAGAAGCCGATATTATCACATACTAATTTCAACTGTTTGTCATAATATCGATTTGTATAGACGAAACGGTACATAATATAAGCCATATATTAGTTCCAATGTAAGTCGTAGCCTTTTGGAATGATGAAAACCCACAATCGCGATGTGGCATTTCAAAATCCATTCTCCACTAAGGGCTCATACTGGCCGTAACCGTATATAGGTGCGCCGAATAGTCATATTATGACTTCCAAGAATAAAAACACAGTACCTGAGCTTATTCTGAATTGCCACATTCAGCATTATCTAGACCCGTTTCCGTCTCTTCGTCAGATTAATCTATCTCACTCACAACAACAGTTTACTACACTTCTTTGTAGAAGGGTGCCACTAATCGGAATGTTTCAAACAATACATATGCCGGTGTTCAGCTCACGTGTTTGTTTCGAAAGCTTGGAATTCTTAGCGAGCTTCATTCGTGGTATAGCTTATGGTATAATTCAGATGCTACATATGGGGTATAGGCATCATCTTGTGCGATACACTAGAAAGGTATCCGGTCGATGCGTATACTAGCTTTCAGAAGGACCTATCTATCTGCGTATTGTCAGCTTTGGTGGCCCAATGGGGATATCAACGTGTACACCTGGTGATCTTCCCAAACAGCTACTTCCCAATATATGGTTCATCAATTCGCATACTCATCTAATGCACTGACGTACCCGGACAACTTCTGAATATGGCTTCGAGTGTTGAAAGCCCGACATTTGACGGATGCATTTCTGCTAAGGCGTAGAAGACCATAATGCATAATATACCCAAACTCCTTGAACATGATCATAAGAACAAGCTTGTTGGCGTCCAGCAATCGTCTCACCGAACAGATCCAAGCAGATGATAACAATACACACGGTGCTAGTTTGTGGGTATGTGTCATGATAGTGGAAATGAAATTGGACCATGACTGCACCGCCCCTTATTTTGTTATGTTTTAGATTCAGACAGGATCTCATGTGTGGCTTTGCTTTCCTTGTATGCTAAGATTGTATGTTCCCATCCGTTTGGAAGCCGTTCTTAAACAGCTGGACCAGGCGTGTGCCATTGGCTACTGCTGTATAAGCCCCACCAAGACTGGAGTATAGTCTTAAAGGCGATACCTTTGATAGTTTGATATGTCATACTCACGCTGGGTGGTATGGTTCAAGAAAGTACAAATGCTCTTGCATTCAGTTCAACAAACGTTGGTACATCAAGTGATTTCTTGGTAACATCACCATTGCGAACATTTTCCTGCATGAGACATTAACTGCTATATTCTAAAGTTATATATATAAAGCTATATGACCATAAAGGTCGCGTTTCCCAACGTCCACAGCCATTGCCATCGAGACTGTAAATTGTTCTTTAAATACATAGTGAAATAAATGCACCACAGTTCCTGACATGTTCTTGAATAATACCGCCAACATACTAACACTAACACTGAGAGAGGATAACAAAAAACGCATACATTCATGCTATAAAGACATTATCCTTCAGTCCATCCGACTGTTTTGAGGGAGGCTAGCATAGTATTATCCAGACACAAATGTACGTAGTTGAATCAGAAAGGCTTCGAAACGGATGTGGAAATACAATCTTACCACACCAAATTAAACCGGCACGCATGACATTCTATATCTTAAACATGCACCAGGTGTAGGGGTGGTGTATACCGTGGCACATTTCATTCCCACTAGCATGGCGCATGTCCATAAACTAGCACCGCGAGCATTGTTCCTCTCTGCTGGGAGATATTCGACGAGACAAATGCGGGGCGTCACACAGGTTGCTTCGGATCATGGTCAAGAAGTGTGGTAGTCTGTACACTATGGTCTTCTCCTTAGCAGATATACATCTGCCCAAGGGAATGAGACAGCTAGCAACCTTCGAAACACTGTCGAAGTTGTCCACATATGCCAATACGTTCGCTGAGTTTGTGAGTTGACGAACCATCTATTGGGAAGTGACTAGCTAATTGGTTCGCCAGGTGTACATGTCGTTATCCCCATGGGGTATGAGACACATACATAGAGATGACCTTCTGTAAGCTTGTATACTCATCGGTCATATGCCTTCATAGTTCAAGATGACGCACAAATATCACATTGAGAAAATATTTAAAATCGTAAGCTAGACACCGGAAAATGAATTGTTTGAAACGTTATGATTAGAGGGACCCTACTCCCAGGAAGTGGTGAATACTTTGTCGGTGTGAGCTACCTAGATTTATCAGACAAAGAAATGGAAGCTGGTCCATATAACTATGGACGTGACGTGGCAAATCAGAATCTGTTATCAGGTAATTGTTCTGATATAACTATTCGGCGCACCTACGCTTACTGCCATTATCGGCGCTAAGTGGAGAATGGATTTCGAAATGCCACATCGCGATATTAATTGTGGTTTTCATCTTTCCAGAAGGATACGAGCTATGTTATGCATTTTGATACCTTCAAGTTGAACTGGTAGATGGTGTATGTACAGTTTCGTCCATACATACCGATATTATGTCAAAAAGTTGAAATTAAGATGTGAAAATATCGATTTCTTTTCAAATTGTAGCCGCCAATTTAGCAACGATATTGGCTGTGAGTATCAATTCCCAAACCCTAATGAATACTTCATGTCACTATTCCATATAAACATGCAATGGTGGATTGAAACCGCGAAACAATAACGCCCATCGTAAGAAAGTAAAGGAATGTAGACTTGTTTTCAAATTTCGGGCGCCATTTTGGCCGCCATCTACGATTTGGAAAACAATTTCTTGCATGAGATGTAAGGTAATAACTTCACCTCAGTATTTCCAACTCAACTGTAAGCATGGGTGGAGTTGTCTCGACAATAATGCCCAATGATGTGAATATGAGGGAATTTCGGTGATTTTTCAAAATCTGTCCGCCATTGTGGGCGCCATTTTGGATTTGGGGTACTTTTATTTGGATATGGTACAAGGAAAGTTCATCGCCTAAGTGTTCCCAACTCAAAATAGTAAGCAGGTATGGAGTTTTCATGACAATAATGCTCACTGATGTTAAAATCGGCGATTTTCGGCGATTTTTTATTTCTGGTGGCCATTTTGGCCGCCATCTTGGATTTGGGTAAATATTCCTCAACTCAGGTATAAGAGGAATCATAGCTCGAGTATCTCCTGCACATATATATGCATGGGTGTTGTTATAATAGCAATAACATTCATTGATTCGAAACATTACATCGCGTTATTAACGTAGATTCGGCTTTGACCTATTATACCGGCATTTGGGAAAACGTGATATGGGACAAAAATATCCCGCAATGAATGTATATTACGGTCCCCATGTGGTCGAAAATGACTCCTCTATATGATAAATGTATAACATGACGCAAAGATGCCAACATTTTCCCACAGAGACAAACGAAAGGTGATAACATGTCAGAAAAATAGCATATTTTCACATTTCAGCGGCCATCTTGGGCGCCATATTGGATTCTGGTGTCGGATTTTTGGCTAATTTGTAAGGGCTGTATATTAGCATAACGAATCGAGCTGAATACAAAACCGCATGTGACATCATCTTTACTATAACGGCGATCAAAGAGACATGGTGCATTTAAAAAAAATGGCCGCCATGATGGACGCCATCTTGTCTGGAGTCTCTGCGGCCACTTTTTGTTCTTGTTAACAAGTGAAAAATATTATAGGAGACCTTAAGGAAGAAAATTAGTGGGGTGAAGTTGAGTCCTGGGGGGGGGGGGTGCAGAGGATGACCAATATCTCCTGGACTAACTCCCTATTTTACCCCTTCTGATTGGCCCATGTCCTGTCACGTGCCTGGGCCTGATCTTATAGTGCAAGACTATCTCCAAGAACACACTCATCCACACAGTACAGTAATTCAGCTACTTCATATCAATGCGACGTACTATAATCATAAAGCTGTTATACCCCCTCCCCACGGATTTGCAAAAAAACACAGTTGTGCTGTTTGCTAATTTGCATTATATTTAGTGAACACTAATATTCTAACTTTTAAGTTGACACTTTTATCGGAAAAGTGTTATTATGTACTTCTTACATCGAAACATCTGGGTGATTCAATATCTTCATGTTGAAATTATGGTGCAAGGTTGAACGAGTCGATCCCTTGGGATATAAATTATTGGTTTGTTATAAATTATTGCGGGTGTGAATTATCCTGTTCGCTCATCCCTCATATATCTGACATATCTGCGATGTCTGTATTGTGATTATAGAAGTATTTTGTGTGGGGATCGCGATGTACTTGGGAATAAATTTTGACATTTGGATGAAATCGACAACTTCCCAATAGCTTTCGGGGAAGATCGTATTGAAATAACATCGCGAGTAAATCCGCACACAACATGGCATTGTATTTTCCAAATTGCAGAAGGGGATAACATATATCTATGGCTTATTGGCTTACAATGCATGGACCGATATTAACTATTTCACTATCAAAATGATGGTAAATAAATGGCGATGATCAAACTTCACTATCTATTATGGAATAGAAATGTTATAGGACGATACGACTTTACTGAAAATAAACATTATCGCGAAAGAAAGTACTCGTGTTATGCGATGACTCAGTCAACGTCGTGCGTGTGAATGGCAATGAGTTTTTTCTTTAGTAATCAGATAAAAAAACAGTCGTTTCCCTTCTTCGCGGGAGACATTGAGATGTGTCACCCGCTCGAGAACGAAATGTCTCCCTCGAGCTGATCTCCTCGAGAGACTTTCCGTTCTCGAGCGGGTGACAAATCTCAATGTCACCATCGACGGCGTATAATGTGGCATAGTAGTTACAAGAAAACCATAGTCATAAATGGTAACGCCGTCAAGATCATATTATTAGGAATATATAAAATATAATATATACTGGTTTCATGAATGCAACCCCTCAGAATTCCGTTAAAACATCTAATCCTTCAAATTATTACAACAACTACGGCTTATAACCGAAGGTTTCTCATTCACCACATCAGAATGCCTCTAAATGCGGACCAAAAATATACTAATCGGATTAAATACACCCCGATACTTCGCAATACGACATTTAGTCTACATTCCAACTGAGACACACTTCATCGGCAATGTTAGTTGTTATATTACGCATTGTGTTCCCGCAATAAAATCTTCAAGAGTGGTGTAGCACTCGCATGTTTTCTTCTTTTCACTAAGTAAGAACTCTTAGACATGATGAAATTTATTCAATACAAGTAAACATGTACAAGAGCAGTCACGGAGCTAAACTGCATTAAAACTTCTCGCTAAGCGTGCATGGAAGAGAATCTCAAATATCTGTCGGGAATTTGGAAGTAATCTAAGCTGGCTTTGTCTCAACGTTCAGTCATACTGATTGGTGAAGCCAGGAGACAATGTAATTGTGCCCAGAGGTTTGACGATTCAGTGTGACTCACGCTGAGGCACATGCTTCTAATAAGATTAATGATTCCAATTTCCCCTTTAGGAATAATTTTATCATACACGTGCTATACAAAGAGTCACAGATGCTCAATACATTTACAACTGAAATACAATTTCCTTTTCGACACTTTAAGAAAGAAAGATAATGGTACCGGGAATTACAAACTATTTTTGTTAACATACTCACCGCTGAGCAGATGTTATGGGATAGTGTTACAGTGGCCCAGCCATTGTTCAAACCTAAATATCGAAAGCAATTAAAGCTATTATAACATTTACATTGACATTTACATTATGTTACATTGATACATCCGCGAATACGTACATCCTGCAAACAGTCTAACATGTATGCAATAGAGCGAGTACGTTATTAATCAAAATTACCCCATAGCTCCTATTACCAGATCCGCCCCGCAGTATAAACACTAGAGGGTGTAATTATGGTCAAGTTTCACCAAAATGAATCATAATAAATCAGCACACCTATTGTGTTATGTGCGATACCAGCCAATCTGGCAATAACTTAGTGACGAGACTGGCATACAAGGGTGACAAGCTGTACCGTGAACTAATGGTCGTTGCAACATATATCGCCTAATGTGATTATATCCGAGATAATATTACATTTATCCTATTGCATTTTGTGAATGTGCCAACAACGTATTCCCCTGTTGACATAATTGTAATATTAGTTCTCCGATTGGGATCATCAACTCATTATTCTACGTTGCATGAGAGTCGAAAGTTAATGACGAATCTTTCAAATCTCGCTCGAATTCAAAATCACAAAACAGCCAGAAATGTATATCGTAACATGATTAATGTTAAAATTTAAATCGCATATTTTCCGAAAAGAATAGGAGACAGCTCAGATAATTTAATTAATTACTCGTCATTATGATTGATGTATACATATAATATGGAATAACAGAGTGCTTTCACATGCTAAATATGTACGCATGACATGTGTAGTATTTGCCGCGTGATATATATATATATATATACACGTTCAATTCAATTCAAGATAAATATGGGGGAATAATTTCGGAGGAAGTGCATTGTGCTGTTTCAATATAGTGGTAGATCTGTTTTATATCAACCGTCAATCCCATGTTCAGACGAAAGCGAAATTGCTTTTAATGATGTCTCCCGTATCCGATGTGGTTAGGTCGTGGGCTAGACGAGGTTGGTGCGGGTTCGAACCCCGATATTGGTGTATATCGGCACCTATTTTCAAGCTTGATCTGAGTTAAGGAGCATCTCAATGTGCCATTCCGACCGATACATGTATCTTGATTGTTTTTTGGCAGTTTTATATACCATCTGATATGTGTTGTATTAGACCCAAAATCGAATATGTTTCTACATTCGGTCAATTTTTTAGACTCCAATGGAAATAAATTGGAAATTGCGAACTGTAGCATAATTTAGGTTGGACATTTCAGCAAGTTTGAGATATTCCAAACCAAGATGTTGCAAATGGAATATCTAGGACTCTGATTGTTGTTGTCTGCTTTAAGGGGATGTAGTTGGAACATGCCAAGGTTGGCTCCACCCAGTTGGTGACCATATGGCCAATGGTCACGTCCCTGACCTAGGTGTGTCACGGAGAGGATCTGTCGTTGCGGAACGTCGCGGTATACGTTGCCGCATGTTGTGGCCATTTGATTGCTGGAATATGCGTTTGTAAATCTGAATGGGTGCCGGAACGCTGGCTAAGTTCCGTCTTCACCAACAAGTTGTATATATGTTGAGATTCGTGTTTATATCATATTTTCAGGGTGAACTGCTACAATGTATTAACAGCACAGGCCCCATTCGGTGGATTTAAAGAGTCAGGGATCGGACGAGAATTGTGAGTAGAATGACCTCGTCTGTGATCATTTCCAAATAGGAAACACGCCCTGTCCGGTTTGACAGCATAGAACCACCATATGAGCGCGTTCCATAGCATGACATAATTAAATCGGACATGTGACCTTGGGAAGCTGAAAATCAACAGAAAATATCGACTATTTTGGCTTCAAAACGGACAGTGAATCGTTACGGGTATAGTGTACTCTCAAGATCCAACTAACAGTACATGTATGCTTATTCATTTTCTGAAGAAAAACAATCCACACTCCTGTGATCATTATTTGGGTCCGTGTGTTTATTGAAGTTTGCTCGGCCTGTTCTCCCGAAACCCAGCACATTATCTGCATATAATATGATTTGTTTAGCTAGATAATCTGCTTAGAATCGCCTCATTTGGAGTCTATAATGTGCTGAAAATGAGAAAATTTTAGTCACATTATCGACATTTCAGAATCAAATAATCACATTGTGTATATCCATTTGACATTATAGGTCGATTATGTGGGTATTTGCGCGAGGATATTTTGGCATAATATGTGCCTCATTTCACCTTAAATACACAACATTCTGCTAACAAATTAAGAAATCACCTTTCTCTTGCTTGTAACAGTATGATAATTACTGAGTACTGTAATAGTAATTAGACCACCATACACTGACTGTGGAAAGCTGGCACAATTCCACCCTCTATTATTTTGGATGTGTATATTTAGTTTTATTCAATTTGGGGACATTTTACACCCTGTACTATTATTTGGATATCGAGATTAAGCCCCGCATGTGTTACCATGATGTGTAATGTTCGCGCGATGTCCAAATAAAATAATAAATACATATTGCATTATTATTCATAATCATTTCGTTTTGTTTCGTCACAATTTTGCGACCAATTGCCTAGGGAAAATATATTCAGAACTGTCAGGTGTGACTAAGAACAACATATATCATACCGATATAATTATACAACTGGTGGACAGGTGCAATGCAAATTGTGCTGACTAAATGTCTACTCAACACGTTGATTGATAATTGGTTGAGCGGATTATATTCAGCGGTTAGTAACGATTACACATCAATGACAAATCAGGATATCTGTTTCGGATTGAAAGTTATAATAGTTTGTGGTACTGTCACATTATTGTATCCGTTATGTATTTATGTTTGGGCACAATTAATATTTTGTAATTTAATTGAATAACTCAATTTACAACACTGTTCGTATATAATTAATTGTATTCATCTCGAGTTGTATATTCTGTGTTACCCCATTATTTTGTGGATCTATAACTGCAAAGTTTAGACGGGTGTATATGGCCGATGGGTATATTGTCACAGAATCAGAAAAGAGTAAACATTTCACAAAACAATTTCAAATCTTCCAACAGACCATCGTCTGATACTAAATCGGGAATATCATTATAACATCCAGTGCAATTGTTTCGAAAATACACACAACAGGTATTCCCATCCAACTCATCGCGTGCGCCGTCCGGACTAAGAAAACTAATCATTGCTACATGTTTCAGTCAATGTTCATCACGATTCAAATAACTGTTGTGTGTTTCCAATCTCAATCTTAAATATTGATACTTGTATGGAACAATACGCAGACGGATATTCTGTTGTTGGGCCATGGATGCAATAACAAAACTCTTGTGTTGGTAATGCTCGGCCCCATGGCCTTCTTATACAGACGACAATATGAAAAGGTTACATTACGATATATTGAAGAGTTCAAAGTCCTTACATATTAGCACATATTGTTGTTTTGTTTTTCATATATTTATAATGCAGAAAATGCAGATTGTTGGCTTTCATAATACTTTTATAATTTTAGGGCGGAGTATGGTCTCAAACAGTATTCAGAAGTTAAGACAGTACGTATTAATATATCGGCTGAAATCGTGATGTATTTAATTACTTGCGCCAGGCTATGCTGGACGCAGGTACTGTTTTCGGTCAGTGTGGATCTTTGTTTCTTCGTTTCTTTGTTCGGATGTCCTTCCGCGAATTTGTCACTTCAAGAAAAATGTGTGGACAATAGTAATTCCCACTCGAAGCCTATTTTTGTGTAACTTTAACTCGGAAAACGAGTTCAGAGCGCGTCTAATAGATGCAAGCGGAATCGTTTGTTTATCTTCTCGCGGAGAGAGTGACATGCGAACATATTTCTGGAAACTTTCTTCGAAGTTCAAAACATTTTCGAAACACGCAGACGCAAATAAAACATGTCCGACCAGTCCCGAGCATGGTTCTATTGAGATACAATTTTACAGAGAAATGTGTATGTGGAAACATGGATTATTTAAATGCCTTATTAATTAACTTGGGGAAAACACGTGACATTTGTCCTACATGCCTTTTATGTTCCCGAAGGGTGTAGATTAGTCCCCAAGGTCATGTGCACATTGCCACATTGCTAATCAAAGACTAGACAATGACCACGTTAAACTAGTCATTTGACCCAATTGCATCATCGGCAACCAATCGTCTTCACATCCTTAATATGATCGATGTCTATATTGTTTTATAAATATGCCAAACAAAGCGTACGGTATCACTAAGACCACCATTTCGCACTCCGCGTGTATAATGTTTAGCTGATTCTTGGTGTAAGAGAGCAACTGGATATAATAGAGACATATCCGTACACACAATTATCTCAGCGATGGATGAACTGAAATTTGATATCTAGATTCGCTATCGATCTCTCAAAAGAGAGCCAACACTCGTGATTCAAACTGTTCTTGGCAAGACAACACAACATATGCCAAATGTGTGAAGGCGAAAGTATATATAAGCAGTCACAGTGAGTGCATTCTAGGTATGCATGTATTCGGCTGAAATCGTGGGAAGTGGTCATCCTGTTATATGATATTCCCCACTCTAGTACCGTGCTGATAGCCGCTGATAATTTGAAGCCCTTTTATAAAATTTATATTTACCCGTTTACTTCCACTTCGTTATGACAACTTGCTACGCAGTGGCTATTACAGTAGTAATTTGGATTAAAGTAATGTTTCGTCTGCTTATAAGTGACAGTTGTGGGGGAGCACACAATTATCGGTTTTGTACCAATAATTCAATAGTTTTCATTGCCTTCACTCACACTGTTGGATTGTTTTACACATAGCCTTACCGACACTGAGACTCGTCAACATGATGTGCATTTCATTGAATATGTACGTTGTTTATGCAATACTCTTCAAAGCTTGCGGTTATCTTCTATTTGCAGGTTTATGTTAAAACACCGGGAAAGTTCTGATAGCCGAGAAGTCGGGCGTTCTGAGAACCGAGAGGTCGGGCGTTCTGAGAACCGAGAGGACGGGCGCCTGACAACGAAACACATACACAGAATATTCCATGGCAGTATAACAGTCATCTTAAGTTGTTTATGGTTATAACCATTCCCCACCAATCTTTTGATATACTACCCGGGTCAAATGGTGCTGCTAATTATCAATACGTTATATTGATAATATCCTGCTAGACTGACATGATGCTGATAGGGAAAACTGATGCTGTTATGACATAGTACCGTTATTTTTTCTAAGGATATAATTTTCGCAATGTTTTGCAAATCTCAACGAATCGTGAAAATGTCATAATGTTGATAAAACATTCAAAAACCGACCATAATCTAGATGACTATTTTGTATCATTTTGCAAGCACCAGCGCAGTGATTGTTGAAATATTTTAAATGATATGGGTTCTTGGATTATCCATTCAGGCACTGGTTTTTTTATTCATCGAGTATATATAACCAAAACGCCGTGAAAATGACAACTTTAGAAAAAATAACGGCATATTTTCTTAACAGCATCAGTTACTCTACCATCATCGTAGCAATGATGCAAGACCAACCAGCATCATAGTAAATTGGCAGGACCAGTTGACCAAGGGTGATTACATGTGAGCTGAAATGGTCTGATAGTGAAATGGCATAATTATGCGTTTAATAAACAATCTAATATCACTCGTCTTGTTCTATAAAAAGGTAAAATTCGTATCGTGGTCGCCGATAGGCTGGGATTAATTTGTATTGTGGTCGCCGATAGGCTGTGATTAATTCATATCGTGGTCGCCGATAGGCTGGGATTAATTGGCTGTCCGTGCGCAGGTCGAGCACATACCGAATTCAACTATTGTAGTTGTGTTTAACTATTATCAGTTGAATTTGACTGTGTGAAATAAACTATTTCCTGTATTAATGACAACTTTGGAATCGCCCTCCTAAATAGTGCACAGCCAAATTGTGTTCATACATGCAATCGCAAGTTTTCACGTTATGTTGTGCATGCATTTCGTCATAGAAAACCATACGGTGCCATAATATGAACGGATACATACATATAAATTGCATCTTTACAAAATCTAACGACACCAGAAGTAAAAATTTCTGCAATTCCACAAGTGTCTCATTTACATTATGGATTTTATTTGCATTTTATATGCATGTGTCCGTTCATCTTCTGTCACCATATCGTTTTCTACTACGATATACTTAAACGCGCCTTTCTTGGACTATAATGCCCGTAGAAAGTACAAGTATTCATAGACCTACATGTATTTCCATACCGGGACAAATCCAAAAGCGAATATTATTAGGTGTATTTTGGAGCGCAAATCGCCAGGTGGCTTTACCTTCTTTATCTTGTGCCACCATCATTCACATGAATCGAGACCTGCTATTTCGTCAGTAAAACAAAGATGGTTCGGAATTAGGGCGACACTGAATGGTTAGCAAAACAAACATGGTCCCGAGTTAGTGCGACACTGACACTTATTATATAAGTATGATAGTTAAATATATCTATAACAGATCAGGCACATCATGTATGTGTATATATAACAGATCAGGCACATCATGTATGTGTATATTGTATGTATACTCATCTATACTATATAGGCATACTTGTGCAGATATCATCCGTCGGTGAATTCGATAAAAGAGGCATAACCCAATATCATATTTGACAAAAATGATTCAAGTACCAAATCGGTACCATGTTTGTTTTGACGAATTAACATGTCTTGATCAAGTCGAATGATTAATCAAGAAGGCACATGACAAGGAATTCAATTAGCATTCAATTGGTCTAAACATTGTCATGGATGAGCGATGGTGAATATGTAATGATAACGATATCCCAGCCCGTCGCCATTGTATAACAATTGAAGAATATATTCCACGGTTAATATATATGATATATGAATAGTAAAATATGGTTACAATGAATGTATACAAAGTGTATGCTAACCATGTTCATTTTGGCTGCGGGTTGAGTTCTGAAGATATGTATCTTCGTCATCTACTTTCTGAGGTCGATGGGCGAATATCCAGACATTTGGGCGAATATCCAGACATCTGAGCGAATATCCAGACATTTGGGCGAATATGGAACTTACGACACCATCATCAAGGTACATCAAGAAATCTTATTGGAACTTCCATAATCAGAGAAAATTTACCATTCTTCTTTCAAATAGCAAACCAAATGTAATTCGAAACTTGTGTAAATTTATTTGCCACATCAAGGAAAGAGCTAATTGCTCTCCTGTGTAATTATTATCTTGTGTTAATTATTATATTATCTGTGTAATATTATTATCTCATCTTGATCGTCTGAGGTTGCGAGCAATGATATGTTTTGAATCTATGTTTATGCATATTTATATATATTCTTAAAACCATGTATTTGGTAGAAGAATTAAAATGAATCTGAATCTGAAATCATGTGTTCCTCATCCGGAGGAAAACCAGTTATCAGCCATGGACTAATAGACGATAATGGTCAGATCATACTATATACCATGATACCACCATGATGAGACACGTTACCAAATAGTACTCCTGGCATGGCAGTTGGGCCATATGACGAATATCAATCTGGTCTCTATCCCCCAGTATTCAGCTTTTGGGTCTGTGAACCTGCACACCATCCACTCTGCGAGGTCCAAACTACCCAGGGCTGTATTTTAGAGAACCTGAGGGAGTGTTGTGGATTAGCATTCCGAACATTGCCGGAGTAGCGACCGAGTACACCGGATCGTGGCGAAGATACATAGCTTCGGAACTCAACCGTGACCAAAGCCAACCACAACAGACGCCATGTTATCGGAAAATAAACATCGCAATTCAGAGTACTTTTCCGACAATTGGCTCATGTTGCAATTTAATTCATAGCCAGAGTTCGGAAATATACCCAAATTACAGAATTACCATAATCTATTTATTTCCTTTTTGTCCACACTGTTCTTGTGATAATTACACACACAAAACGACGACCTTTCTAGATGCCAAACAAGTCATTCTCTGTGATCTCCTGGTGACATGTTATTTCGGGACGAATGGGGCTCCCATATAGGGTGTCGTTAGCTTCCAAAAACCTTGCCTTATTTTCTGTCTTCAATGATGTTTACGGTTTGAGATAATTTATCCCTCGTCAAACATGGTCTGTCCGATTTGACAACATAAAGCCACCATATGTACGTTTTCTCCTGACATTGTATTTAAGACTTGTGTCGGGTACAAATCATTCTGTCAGACCTGGCCAATTTCCAAATGCATATATACAATTCAGTTTCTCGGAATAATGCAGAATGAATTGCAGCCTACATAAGTCTTAAATAAAACAATAGATTTCTTTGTTTCCCCTTTACGATGTTGGGGAAAGTAAAAACACTCATGTTTCAATGGAACAGTTCAACACTGATATACATGTAGAAGTCATGTTTATTATGAAATGAATGTGATCTGGCATTACATGTATGCTGGAGCTAAGTAAATTTATATGGCACAGTGAATATGCAAACGTGAGGCTACATATATATACTGCGCTATATATTATTAAAACGTGAGGTTACATACTGATATAGCCGTGCGCTAGTACTATTCGGACGTTCGTTTTGGAACAGTCGTCATGAAGCACATGCGCAGAACATGTTATATTGCTAAATTGGTCAATCTTGTTTTAAAAAAGATAGACAGGTTCAACCACAAGTACGTGTAACTTGTAATTTGTGTTATTATCGTATTGATATATATGTAGATGCGCATGGCGCCAAACCGATATGTTTATAATGGAGCAGCTGGGATCGGAATTGGGCGTTATTTTTCCAGTTCAACCATGTGGAAAAGTAACAAACTGAATTATATATCAAAATGTCCGTATTGATATATATAAATATATCGATATATCGGCTAATGTCCAGCGGAACTTCCGAAAACCCCGTGCCTATGTATTTTCTCACATTCTTTAACAATATTTTATAATTATTTTCATTTTTCAACACCCTTTAACCTCTTCACTGCTAAATGGTGCTATGGCGTCGTGTGCTGGGCTGTTGACTTATTGCCATTTTCCAGTGGAAAAATAGAAAGGGCATATCACAAGAAACATAACACTGACTCAGTTGAAAGGCTATTATCATTTACAATCGTGAAACACCATACACTGTTTGAAACTTCGAAATACAGTTTTTCCGATTTACCAATCTCTAGAGTTCCAACAAGTTATGACTAACGGCTTAATGCTAGTGTGCTGAAGTGGGTCCATGTGTACTATGGACCACATAGCACACAACATGCACTTTATGTCCGTGATAGTTACGGAGGTCATAGCAGCGAAGAGGTTAACAATTATAAAACATAATATAAATTATTTTAGGCCAATGCATTCTCTTATATATGCAAGGCAAAAAAAGGGTAGACGATCACAACGGCCACAATGATATTATCATGCGTCAATCATATTAAGATCTATCCACGCATGAACACTAATCTCTGCCTGTGCAGCATCGATAGCTCATTCGGTTATCAGAAGATTGGATTATTCCTCTTCGCTACAAGTTATGTATGATCCACATTGGACATACAACTTCTAAACGATTTGACCGTACACGTGTAGGCGAAACGATCGCGTGATTCAGGTGACATTTAATGACAGTGGTAACACACGTTACAGGTTACACATACGTTTGGCTGAGCTTTATTAATGTAGTTTGAGTGTTTTACTGAGGAGTATGGCATGGTGTGGTTTTCGAAGCAGTTCATACTAAATGTGTTCATTGCGGCCACAGCGCCATGTCCTTCAGTACAACACACTCAAATGATATTCACTATATTTCCTTTTGAATTACACAATAAAAACTCAGCTGATTTGTTTCTTATGAACACCGTCGACATGTTATAATACCATACGGCACTGTAAGGTAATATTATACATTCATGCAATTATCGACCGATTAGTCATTGACCGCGTTGTTAAAAAGCACGTCCAGTTATTATATATGCAGCTTTTAGTAACCTAGGTCAAGAATATATGACTTCTGGCGTGTGATGGTTTATTTGGTTGGGAAATGAAACGCATGATCCAATTGGCAGTTGTCCAATTACCGAACATGATTTGATGTAGCACGCGAATCGAGCTGTGTAAATAGTTTGTGATAAAGTTACCCAGGATGGATAAACTTGTGATAAACTTCCCCACCCGTTTGCACATGTGTGCGTACATATAGAGCTCTTCTGTCCTTTTTATTTCCATAAGCCCATCGCCGTTGGTCATGGAATTATACCTATCGATACCATAATCTATCATTGAAAATGAATACGTGGTTACTACACGACATTTTGACGAACCAGCTTATCACAATTTGTCCGCAAGCTGTGTAACTTTATCACACAAAAAAAAACAACGAGAGTGACCAATTCAGCCTCAATATTTCGACAAAAGATGACAACTTCAGCAAACATAACGGTATATTTTCTAAACAGTACCGTTCACCATCATGATAGCAATTCAGCAGAACCCACCAACATCATAGAATATTAACATGACCAATTAAATGTACCTTATCCGATTCGACAATAAAACCAACATATTATTTATATACCAGAACAAAATTATATCAGACACACGAATCCATTAAAAGGAGATCGTGATGGCCAGATATGGACTGTCAAAAGAGGTCATGTTAACCCCGTATGCATTTACAAGGACATATCGGTGTTGCATCAGAATTTCTTCGGGTATACTGCCCTGCTAATAACCGGACAGCTAACTCTCAGTGCACAAACATATAGAGAAATCAACACGATTCGTGCTAACATGCCCAATGAAATGAAAATTCAAACTAACAACTCAGTGTTGTAGTCGGCATATATCAGGGACACATGTGTACGACGTGCCATTGAATGACCACTAAGTCTTGCCACTGGCCAATTGAAACTATGAGTTTATGACGCAACTTTATCAATCGATAATTGACGAATCTCAAATTATTGACTGACAGCGGTAACTGACCAATCGCGTTACAGCGAACGAAGTTCAAGGGCGTTGCATTGCAAAACAACAGAACCTCTCGACGACGCATTTATACTCCTTTTAAAACGGTATTTAACACGATAATATAACTTCTTTCCGAGATTTTAAAGATGCCTACGTGTGCGTATTCATCTTGTAATAGTGACAGTCGTTATATAAAAACTTTGGAGCCAGATTCTAACGGTAAACCAATGGTGATATTTTGGGCATTTCCGAAGCCGAAAACTAACAAAGAACGATGTTTACGTTGGATCAGACTGTGCAACAGAAGTCACGAAAACTTCAATATCGACAGGATTACAAGGAATACATATGTTTGTTCAAAGGTAGGTTAATATAGTTAATATATATTTCGGATTTTTAACTGATATATTTTGCTTACATGACTTCAGAATAGCGACATCAACGACATAAATTTCAAGTCACCTAACTTCAATACAGTCACTTTCCCAGCTCGGGATAACTGATCGCATTCTCGCTGCACAAAAAATTCTCGGTTGATTTGCATGGTCATACGTTGTTCCAAGACATAAGGAAACATATACTCTGCAGTATTTAATATGATTTTCAGATCTAGCTTCGGCAAAAAAAATGTATTTGGTTCTGAAATGACCCTACCCATTTTTCCCAGTTCGGGATTTGTTTTGCCGGTTCGGGATAACTGAATTTTGACATTGCTGTTAACTTATCTCTTATTTTGTGTGTATTAAAGTTTTATTTTATGTGATTTTATGCTAATCCCTTTCAACAGAATGCATATTTGAGCTAATAAAATTGTTTAATGAGAGCGTGATAGCCTTTTGAAAATGACTGTTGAACTGTTGATATCATGTTTTATTCAGTTCAGGAATTATTTTTATTTTTTGTTGAAACCTGCAGTATTTGCTTGATTCCAAATGGTTATCTCATGTTTCTTGATGTGATTCTAAAACATTTACTCACCATCATTAATAAAGTTACACAAATAAGGGCAAACATATTGTTACTATTCAATGCATGGATGGATGTAGTTGGTTAGAAGTACTAATAGTTTAAACAATATGTATTTGTTCCCACATGTAATAAGTTTATCACTTCCGTGTTATTAAAGCTCATTTTGTTCTGTTATGCAACAACTACAATCTATTTATTTCTCTAGTGTCGATTATCTATGCCTTCGCGGATCAAACGTGTGAAAATCAAATGAAATGCAACCCCGTTTCCTGTGTGTTAATCCGACACACCCAAAATCACACCCAAAATAGGTTGTGACACCCCTCATTTTACAACTTCATATCATGGATTGAATAACATGGGTGCTTTGTCCTGGCGATTTTAAATGACATTCGGCTTACTATTACACTCAAAACCAAACGCGATATACTTAAAGAACAGTTTGTTTTGGTTTCCTTTGTGTGGCGTCACACCCGGTACATCAAAGATAAAAGCCGACGCATTACTCAGACGATTGGTTGTCAAATTGTTGCACTGATTTCTGAGAGAATCTGACGCCATTCGTGTTATTATTGCTTTTAAGAAACTGACATGTCTGGCTGGGTAGGGCCTGTTACTTGCTAAATATATACCGTGTGAATTTCACTCACACCCAATAAAAAGAAATCACTTAGGACGAAATAATTTCGCATAAATTTTGTCTGGCACATTATTAATTATTATTGTGTGCAGACATGTCCTGACACATGAATTGAGTCAGTCTTAAATCATATCAAAACATTATATTGTTTCCCTCCTTTATATATCGTTTTTTATTTTATGCCCAAACAATTCTGGCAATTAGCACCATGCACTCGCTGTAGGTCACAGCCTCATAAATCGCCCAGCCGACAGCGCTTGCAAGAGTTAGTGACAGTATCTAGGAAGTAATTACGGAGGCGTGGTTAAATCGTAAACGAGGTTCCCCAATTGGATGTCTGAGCGAGAGCCGATCTGTTTCGTGTTTATGTGTCTTTTTCTCCGGTAATACTCACAACAGTTTTGTACTCCTTCTACTTCTACCGTCTACGTAAATGTGTGGTGGCTCTCCTGTGAAATTACGTATTAAATTATAAGCAATAAGTCTTGTTTTCTTTACTGTTATGAGTTATAACCGAATATATTTACTATACAGCGCTCTATAATTTGACTTCATAATTTTAGGTATCAGCTGCGTATCATTAAGCGAAACACGAGTCAATTCTTAATACATTGGTGTCATGAACAGTCTTCAAACGAACAGTCTTCAACGGCTTCAAGAATTCAGTTATATAAGAAAAGCGATGTAACGAATGCAGCTACGAGCAACACATTTAGGTCCGTCACAGTCCTGTCAGCCCCGTTCCCTTTACCAGGATTACCTGAAAGAAATACAAATATCGGTATGTAATATATGTTGGGCCTGTTTACACCATCAGTTGATCAATGTTCAACCTGACATCATAATGTACATGTGTGTGTCTAAGTCATAAACCACTCGTGCATGTACAGTTTCGATCATATAATATATAGGTGGGTAACATTTTAGTTGGAACTGTTCAACAATTAAATACAAGGGGCTGGTGAAAATGGACTGTTCTGATAATGAAAATATGCCCATATGTATATCAAATTGTATTATACTTAACTTATACTTGACTTATAGTTTTACGTTCTGATGGTGAAGCTAGACCGATAGATACGCATAATTCTTATATAAAAACTCGTCACACCCTTAGAATACGCACCGAGGTAACCAAACTTATTATCAGTTTAGAACTCAAGTTATGATTAATTTAGTGAATTAATCACATGACAATACATATCAAGTTCGAATTGGGTTCTGTCCCTTTTAGACTTAAATTTGCTTTTAATTATTGTGTCCGGATGACAGCTCAAGTTAAAGGTTATGTATGATACTTTACCTGTAACCTGGGTGCTCCCCTCCGTTGGACGCTGCGTTGCTGGAACTGAAATTCACGTGTATATAGTGTACTACAGGTAGCAATGTCGGCAGTAAAAAGACGGCGATATACTATGATCGAGAGTGTATATTTTGTAACATCGTGCGTGAAACATCCCACGGATTTGCCTTAATGCATTGTTTATGACAAGAGGAAACTACGTACGCGTAATTGGGCAATGCGTTATTGGTACGGTTGTATTGTTTTCCGTTGAGGGCGAGCTTACTTTACAAATTTAAATGTAACAAAACTCCTATCTCATGTGGTTTGTAGGCTTTATGATTATATGTCACTTATCAGCTGCCAAATCATCAACCACGCCATCGATCAGTTCCATGGCTTCAACAACATATTGTATATACAGTAATGCCCTAAGTAATCGACTCCATAACCACAGCAGAATTATGGGTATTTTTTCAGGATTTAGTCGGAAATTTGGCTTGTTGCCATTCATCGGAGAGCTTTCCTATGAATGGCAACAAACCATATTTCCGACTAAATCCTGAACAGTTACCCGTAATTCTGCTGTGGTTATGGAGTCGATTACTTTGGGCATGACTGTATTTAAACACACATTATTAAATACTTCAAACTGATAGTTTACAACTCAGCCACTAACCTCATTTGAAGAATGTATTATTAAACTATTATTGTCGACAAATTCAACATCAATGGATGTACCATTTCGTAAAACACAATATCTGAACTACGCAAAAATGATAACAAACAGTCCTTGATTCGTCCCGAACACATCGCCGATAAACAAACGAGAATTATTTCACTAACGAAATATATTTGATTTTTATGATATAATGACGTTATGGCAATTTTGATACAAAATTAATTAAAACACCTGATTTGAAAAGCGGAATGGTTTACACGACTTTAAATAGGTCTGATTGGTCTTTGATTTCCCCCGTTAATAGCGAGGTTCAGATTTGTCCATTGTTTCTTTGGAACTAAAGAATAATACCCATTATTTTAATGGCGGGAAAGATTGGCCAACGATAATCCGACAATGATTTGTGTGAATACTGATACTAAATTCAAGCTGCAGTGCATGACTTTAAGAAAAAAATTGACATGACATGATTTTAGAGTATATAAGATGCAGATGATCAAAAAACAATCTAGTGATTGCTTATGTTGAGTTGTCTCCTCAGAACAGAAGAAAGATATGTGGAGTATATAAGGGCGAAGACCAGAAGCCAAGTTGAAGTCAGAGAAGTATAGAGGATGATAGAGAGACAGAGAGAAGGATAGAGGGACAGAGATAGGGGAGAGTGTGTCAATAATACCGTATGATTATAGATATTTAAAATTACCATTTTATTTATTGGAGTTATCTTCCTTTGCGTTATATATTTTTTAGTTATTATTTCGACTGACGACCGTCGAAAATTCAGTGAATCGAAAACGTATGCTAGTTGGTTAACACAGTTTTAGTGATTGATCGATACAATTTCGATTTAGTATAACAGTCCATACATTAGACTTGCAGCCGCTAGTGAAAATTCGATATTTCGTTCCAGGCACTCATCACATATTTCGGTATTCAAACAAAAACTGCAGGTATTCTCCATGATGGGTGAATATCGATATCGTTGTTTTGTAAATTCGATACAAGAGGCATAACCCAATATAATATGTCACAAGAAAATGATTCAATAACAGTGTCGCAATAAAGCCGTACTATGTTTCTTCTTCTGACGAAATAACATGACTGTCCAGATCCGTGCGAATGATTAATCTAAATCTAAATAGTGTTATGGAGGAGCGATTGCTTATTCATGTTGAGGTCATATAGAAAGACATATTATGCAATTATTAAATTAAATAAGTTGGCGCAAAATGTTGCAAAACGAATTTGATCTGGATAACGTTAATTGGCTTCAGTATTGGTATGAGTGCAATTTGGTTGTGCACTAGGATACACGATCCCATAATTTCCACACAAACAGGGAATTAGTGGAATTCAAATTCAAGTATTGTAGTTGAATATAATTATAATAGGTACATGTAGGATGCACCTGAATTGGTAATACACAATATAAACTCGAATATTAATAATAAATATATTATACGAAATATAGCTATTCTTCCATTGGATGCTTTTGTCGCCTCAATTATTTTGGCCTAGTGTTTATATAGAGCCACTAAAAACCATTGACGCAATCACGTCACGAGTTCGTCTACTTGCAACTGTCCAGTAGACTGAAATGCCTGCACGTATGCCGCTTTAACCCTTTACCCAACAGAAGGGCCCTGTGCCAATGCATTCTCTTATATATGCGAGTCGACCATAGGTCGCCTCGCATATATAAGAGAATGCATTGGCTTAACACATTAAAAATTATAAAATTGTTAAAGAATGTAAGAAAAAATGGTAAAAAGTGTTAAAAAAAGATTTTTTTTTAGGCCAATGCATTCTCTTATATATGCGAGGCGACCTATGGTCGACTCGCATATATAAGAGATGCATTGGCACAGGGCATAACTGTAACTATCACAATATGGTCAAGGAGCCGGTTCCAATGATATCCATATTTGTATGGTTCTATTGAGACAGACCGAAGATATTTTAGGCTGTTGAAGCTTTATTTGGCCGGTTTCGGCCGGTTTGTTGGGTAAAGGGTTAACCCTCTGATGACTGGAGCTTCCTGGTTTTATTTTTATTTTGCGAAAATCCTGTGCCAATCCATTATCTTATATATGCGAGTTTCCCATAGGGCGCCTCCCATATATACGAGAATGCATTGGCCTAACAACATTTACCTTTATCTTGTAAGCCAGTGCATACTCGTATATCTCCCTATGGGAAACTCGCATATATTTAATAATGCACTGACACAGGGTCTTTAATGATGCATCAGCGCAGCTTCCATCACGAAAGGGTTAAAGTGATATAAAACACTCTGTTGTGACTCACATTGAATACACAATAGCATGCTGGAGAAATCATTTTCGTTTGTTTATCTGTGATATGTGCGGGACCAATGAAGGAATGTTTGTATTTTTACCAGCATGATCTGGAAATATATTCACGTTGAACGTATTTCAAGAACCCAAATACGCCCATATCGGCGTTATTTGAATCTGAATTAGGCTCTATATTGACGTAATTAGGGCACGAACACAGTCGTATATGACCGCATTCATATTACCAATACGTCCGTATCGCCCCGTTTACGTTCATATAGAGCGTAATTCAGATTCAAATAACGCCAATATGGGTGTATTTTGTCTATTTAAAATACGCTCAATGTGAACCTATTTACATGAGGATATGTTGATTTTTACACAGTTCGGATGTCTGCTTTTATGAAAAGGCTTATCCGGTGCATGTTATTGAATATTATAGCAGTGACATTTTAATGATTAATTCTTCAAATGGTTGTAGTGGTTGAATCGTAAGCTATCAATTTTAATAAGTGAAGTAACATAATATGTATTTAAATCCAGTGCATGTTAATTATAACCATGTCAGATTTTAACCATAAAGCACCATCGGTACGTATTAAGCAACGGACAATAATTACCCATCAGACCCATGAGCCCGTTAATACGAGGTTATGATAGCCGATATCGACTTTCAAAAGAGGAAGTTTTAACACGTTTTGAATGTGTCAGCTCAGTACAAAATCAAATGATAGCCTCTTAATATTCTAAAGAGCGTTCATGATTATGTCGCCCAAAAAGCGGTATATCGTAAAGAACGTTCTCTCAATTATAAGTTGGTGTGATCCTTATCAACGTATTACTAATGGGTGAGTATCCTCGCACAAATACGCAAATAATCGACATATTATGTGAAATAGGCACGTAATGTGATTATTTGATTATGAAATAAGCAGATAATGGATTCATAGCCGTTATTTCGTTTTATGGCTCGGGCCACACTGAAAACACTTGTTAAAGAGCGTACACCTGAAATGTTGTGGGTTGACATATATTTTTTCCTGTCCGCACATAATCTGCTTAGAATCGCCTTATTATGAGTCGAAAATTTGACTAAACGCTCTTATTTTCAGCACATTATCGACTAAAAATTAGGGCCAGTTTAAGCAGATTATCTACCTAAAATAAGTTTTTTATAAGCAGATAATGTAAAAATGTGCGGGTTATTGGGAGAACAGGCTGGAATGATGGTCAAAGTATTTGTACTCATATTTCATTTTCCCGGTAAGCGAAAGATTGGCTTAGGAAATTCTGAATTGTTTGGCATATAATCGGACAGGCCATCGATAGTAATATTATTCCAACTGACTTTAGCTCTTCGTTCAATTGGATGAAGATCTAAGCGCGCATATGTATCTAAGAACGTGGATATACTCACGAATCCGTTCTTCGTCACATTTGACGGTCGCCACCCTGCCCAGCCACGTGTATCCTGGGTACGGAGATTCGTGGGTACATGAACTAAGATGGGTCTCGTTTCCGGCACAACTGATGGTGGAAACAACGAGGGGGTACAATTCCTTCTTTGTAAAGTACCTAACGTCAGCGTTGCTATAGAAATATGCAAACATGAACCCAAGTTGCCTGCACACAGCATCAGCAGCATCTTGGTCCCACCGAAGCGCGTCTATGTATCCCCAATACCCATCTTGATACACCAAGACGACGGAATGTCGGACAGAATTTTCGTTGTGATCTTTTGCGGTCTCCAAATGAACCGAGAGATTCTCTGAAATGGCAGAAATACACAAATAACAAGAAAACAATGAACTGAGAGATACTCTGAAAAGGGACAAATACATAAATAGCAAGAACACCATAGTCAAAAATGACAACACCAGCAAGATCATACTATTAGGCATATATAAAATTTTGCAATTTTTTTTTTATAGATTTCCCTGTCATGACAGCGAAACATTCCTAGATTTAAACTGGTGGAGAATGGTCTGCTTAGGTCCGTGTGAGGTTCCACATGGGAGTGTTATATAATTAACCCTTTCTCGACGTTTTCTTTCCTGGTGCAGCATTAAATACCCTCTGCATGTGCATTATCTTATATATGCGAGTCTCACACAGTGAGCCTGGCATATATAAGAGAATGCAATGGCTTACAAGATCAAAATTATATTGTTAGGCCAATGCATTATCTTATATGTGTGAGGCGCCCTATGTGCGACTCACATGTATAAGAGAATGCATTGGCACAGGGTTTTCGCAAAAATCCAGGAAGCTCCAGTCATCAAATGATCAACGATCGGTACACATACCCGTTCCTTGTGTGTTTCTATCTGAACATTCCACGGCGGCTAAACTCGAGCATTCGACATCAGTGGCAGAGCAGTCTGTGATGGTCTTTGCCGAATCTGGACAAGTGACGCTCTTCATTGCAACCTGTTCCTCCAATCGCCACATGACACTCGTTGTGTTGAGTTCTCTGCCACTGTTGAAACCCTGGTCTTTACACACCACAGTTGCCTCGATCGGACCGAAATTGTTGGAACATATATATGCGCCTTGGTCCGGACTCGTGGTTAGTATGCGAACAGCACCGGATTTCATTGGGTACCTGGACGTCAATCGGACTGGGTTGAAGAGAGAATGCGTCATATTAAAATTTGAAAACACAAATTAGTCCGGCAGCATTTAATAATATATTTTACTGGACGGCTGACGGCATTGAGGATTTAATATATTTTACTGGACGGCTGACGGCATTGAGGATTTAATAATATATTTTACTGGACGGCTGACAGCTTTGAGGATTTAATAATATATTTTACTGGACGGCTGACAGCATTGATGATATAATACATTTTACTGGACGGCTGGCAGTATTGAGGAATTTTATATAAGTTTACTGGACGGCTGACATCATTGAGGAATTTAATATATTTTACTGGACGGCTGACAGCATTGATGAAATAATACATTTTACTGGACGGCTGACAGCATTGAGGATTTAATATATATTACTGGACGGCTGACATCATTGAGGAATTTAACATATCTTACTGGACGGCTGACAGCATTGAGGAATGTAATACACGTTATAACACATACCTGAGCCATAACAGAATACACCCGCCACTGATCCTTCTCTGCAGTATCCACCACCAGACTCAATCACATCACCATCCTCCCACGACCCGGTGAAGCAAAGGCTTGCCGTCCCTGCGCTGTTACACATATGCACGGACCATGTCAATCTCATTGTCGACTCGACAGCAGCCAAATCATGTAACGGTTCTCCGAAAACATAATTCTGCCCCATCGACTGGCATATTTGTGTCGCTTCTGTGGCCGAGAATATCTTACTCTTGTCACAAACAATCCCCCATTTGTTTTCCAGGTTCACTTCGAACAAGCCATAGTTTGGTTTCATCCCTCCATTGATTCTGATCTTATCACCTGTTGGAAATAATACTAAGATATAGCCTATAGCTACATAACAACTACATTTCATTTTAAATATTTCCTTCATCTGATATGCGATATGTTTATTTTAGAGCTTCCTATATTTTGCCCTATCTTTAAAATGGATTTTCACAATCAGTTTTAAAAGTTTACATTGGACTGGTTTATTATTCATCTCGATGTATGTTTCAGGAAATATAAGCATTCGAGAGACCATACTGTACAAAAGGATGTCTACTAATTCAAAGGACATGTTCAGATAATACAGATAAATCTATCTATATCTGAGATCGCTTGAAGCTTCATGGCCAATCTGTTCTAAAATAGCCCATAACAATGTCCCAATTATGTATTATACCAGAACATTTGAAATAAAATAAATATTAATTGATAAAAGCGTTTCCCGACCGGGGCCTTCGATTCAAATATGTTATTTTATGCCCAGTAAACTTATTATAGAAAGAGAGAGAGACCATCTTTAAATGTATCATATAATACACAGACAAGAGTTAACTGTTCCGAGTATAGCGTACGGTTTTTCTGTTCGAGTGAGATGCGGAGGATTATATTTTGCGAGGCGCTAGCGGAGTGAAAATAATCCTCGCATCTCACGAGAGGAGAAAACACGTACGCTACTCAGAACAGTTGGCTGTTGTGTTTATTATATGTTCTATATCAATTTCTGACGACCCAGACGACAATTAAACACACGGTTATACCTACTACGTTCGTAATGCTACAACATTACCAGCCATTTATGTTAAAATAACGCATAAGGATACTGAATGATGAAAAAATTGACGCCATGACGCAGTGCTGAGAGCAGGATAACATCTTGAGAGTAGGATAACAAATTCCTTCTTCTGGGAGTGGAGACATGATTTATATTTTGACGTAAAAAGTTGATGAAAATATAATATAATTGAACACATTATCATTATAATAAGAGGATGTGTTTCGTGGTGATTTTCGTCTGCTGCAGGAAATGATTATCGTAACCAAAGCGCATACCTGTTATATATGTTATTTTAAATGTTTCACGTCCCCATAGATGGTTAAACAACTTGAATGTTTCGAAATATGAAACATAATGTGATTTTTCACATGTATACGGCTTCGTAACTTATTTGGATGCATTTGCAATGAAGAAATAACTGTGGATCTCTTGACGACCACACTTCCAACGCAAGAACATGTCTCATCTCATCAGTTTATTTCTCATAAACCTATACATACATATAGGTATGGAGATAATAACAGTTAAATATATACAATATGTACATAGGCATGTGAGCTTCCGGGTGACAAATGTTGTATACATGGATTACATTACATAACCTTCATCGCTACATATATGTATAACACTGTAACATGTATATGAATATTACTAATATATATTTATTGTATATGCTTACATATACATATTTATAAATATATATTAATAACTGTGTGTATGCGTATATCGGTACTGTTCTTACACAAATTATGATAATGCTTGTTCGAGCTATTTTCTAGCTGAGTTATTCGGTCATTTCTCGATTTACAAGCTTAATAAATTCGCACAACTTGCGGAGGTGTGTTACATTGTCGTCATTGAGTAAATCACTCATCAATATTGTATTAGGACGTCGGCCAGTTAACACATCTCCACCTGCGATGGACTGTTCCAACTGATTCCTCAAACATTCCAACCGGCTAAAAAGGGCAAAGCTTTTACTCCCTCTATGATTGGCACTTTCCCAATGTGACCAGTTCAACACAATATATGTTACTAACAGTAGGCAATTAATTGACTCCGATTTTAAGTATGAAAAGTCAACAGGCGAGTAACGGGCACAACTGCTGACACTAAGCGAGATCGCTGAGTCGCGGTCGTATTGGATTCACCCAGCCCCGGTTCCGTGGTTTAGTTCTACATGTCAAATTTCTGGAGTAGCATTTACATATACACTGTATGGAGTTTTTGACTATTCATGACTTCCATACATGGAAAATACTACTCCATAATTTTGTCCTAAAAACACCACCAAAAAAAACACGGAACCGGGCCTGGTGGATCCAATATGGCCACGAGTTAGTGTCAGGGCGTATAGGTCCATATTCGTGTTGCAACTCACACCCCCAATATACCACATGTCTTCATAATACAATACCTAACTCTGAGACCGTAACATAGCAAGAAGTTGACGTCAACGCACCATGTGGTCGCGTCAACGTTTCAAGTCATCTAACTTATTTCTTGAAACCACTATTTAACTCTGAAATAGAGAATCTCCGTACACTGACATGTTTGGTTGCTTGACAGATGTTCACTGACGCAATTGACAGCAGTTACCAACTACGGTATCGTCACACGTTTTGCTCTCGTAGTGGGATAACACTGAAAGTGTATGAAAAGCAAAACACTCAACACCGCGACGCCCCCCCCCCCTATATTGGCCTAACAAATTTCATATTTTTGTTTAATAATTGTTAAAGAATGTAAGAAAAAATTCAAAAATGATTATACAATTGTTAAATAATGTAAGAAATAATGATAAAATAATAATAAAAATTGTTAAAGAATGTAAGACAAATTCATAAAAAAAATAGTACAAAATTGTTAGGTCAATGCATTCTCTTAGGTATGCGAGGCGACCTATGCATTGAAAGGGTTCACCTCAGGGGCGGGATAACTAAGCCCACAATGGATCACCAGCCTGAGGATTCACGATTATCTTTTTGGCTTTGATACACGGTTAACCTGTGTGCTTTGGTTGCTTACTTGAGAGATGTTCGCTGAAGCAGTTGACAGCAGTTGATACCATCTCACGTGACGTACTCCTCGCCGCATACGTCTGGATATCAGTGTATCTGACGTCACATTGTTCAAATGATACCGCGGTGTCGTCACACGTTATACTCTCGATCATAGTGGGATAACACGCGCCATTTCGATGCGATGCAGGCGAACGAACTTCCCGTCCTATACCATCGAGGAAACCATGCTGTCTGCAGATGACCTTGGCCCAATCGTTTGAGATGATAGATATGTCAGACAGCATTCCCTGTCTATAAACGTGGATTGTTCCATCCATGCGGTAGTCGATCGTGTTGTCAACTGTAATATAAAAAATTCTTAGTAAAATTTTCCTATATTGCTTTTATAGGATACCAGTATAGGTAAGTGGTGTCTGACCAGGTGATACGTCTGACCGGTTTAACGGAAATCACACCTAGCCCTCCGGAATGGCAGTATCAATTCAGAATTGAGGACTGGATGAAGAACTGTCAACTGTTGCTTCGTGATACATAGCATTTTAGGTTAACCAATAGAGGTAAGTGGGTGCTTGACAAGGTAACACATCTGCCCGGATCAACGAAAATCACACTAATCATCCGGAATGACAATAACAAGACAGAATGTAGAATTGGCTGACGGACCTTACAGCCTTTACGTTTGTCAACACAAGTAGAGTGAAAGAAATAATAGCTTACAACATATCCGTCATATAATTTTACCACATAATGAGGGTGGTGAATAAATGTATGGATGTCAAAAGAAAGGGGAGGTGTCTGCTATGCATATTAAAGATTCGAGGCTAAATATGATGATGACCAAGGTCTCAATTTCTTGCAGACAAATTGCTCCTCGTTCTGATGACATGAAGTTTGAGGTTCACATGGCAGCTGAATCCTGGAGCGGTTTATTGGAATTTTGAAAATAGTTTTAGAACGTACCCCACAATAACAAGATTTCATTTAATGCCAAAAGTAGAATTTATATATTTTTTTTAATTACTCCCAATGAGTTAAACAGATGTCCAAATGATTTGATAAGATCATCATCAGTTGCAGATTGCTGACTATATGCCATCCTAAGCACATGTCACATGTATCAATTAAGGACTGGATGAAGGACTATAACGCCTGTCCGTTTGTCAACTGTTGCTTCGGGATACACCAACATATCCTCGCGCAAATACGCACATTAACGACCTATGATGTGAAATAGGTACATAATGTGATTATTTGATTCTGAAATAAGCAGATAATGGACTTTTACCCGATATTTCGTTTTATGGAGCGGGCCACAATGAAAGCACATGTCAAAGAGCGTACACCTGAACAGTCGTGAGTTGGCATCTTTGTGTCACTGTCCGCACATAATCTGCTTAGAATCGCCTCATTATGAATCGATAATGTGACTCAAAATGAGGCGATTCTAAGCAGATTATCTACATAAAACAAGCTCTATTATAAGCAGATAATGTGCGGATTTTTGAAAGAACGGGCTGGATACGCACCGACTATAATGTGTACACACTGAGAAGTATACACAATCACGAAACATATGTTCAACATTTTTTCGTCCACTTCATATTGAAACTATAGGTTCGTGTTCGAATTATTTAATTGTGAAATAAGCTCATACTGGTCATTCCGTTGATTGGCGCGGGCCACAATTAAAACACATTTCATATACCACGGTAAATAGGCTTCAATAGTACTGAACATATTGCTCAAATATTGCCATATTTGACTTATTTCCCTTTGAAACACGTTCATATTGAGCTTCGCATCCAGGAGAACAGGCTGAACTATTTGCCTTGTGGTTGTATTGGTGTAAACATTATTTATTTAGTATCCCAGATTTATACAACAATTTACAAAATGATGTTAATATATATATATATGTAAGTATGATAAGTCTGAGAGAGAAGAGGATTTGACATCAAGCGCCAGGCGCTTATATGGAGCCATCTCCTCAGAAAAGAACAGTATTGCGTAATGAAAAGATAGTATTAGAGATCGAGAGGTGGGAGACAAAGGATATGTAGTGGAAAATAGAGACATGGATGAAGTAAAGGTCGAATTTAGAGGATGAAAAGTGAAACAAGACATTTTGACAAATATAAAATTTGAAATGATCACTGCTCTGTATATTTCAGTATAATATCTAAATTTGAAATTGACGTTTGATTCATTTTACTATTACTATAGATTAGCCAAACGAATTGCCAGTCGAGAGGAGTCACTTGATCGTTATACCTATATAAACACAGCTATTTTGCTCAGGTTACACGATGCAATGGTTCGATTCATTTAATTGGCAGATCGAGAGGATAACTTTGAAATGTTAGTTAGCGTTTGATAATAAGTTATTTGGTGTAAACAATATTTATTTCAAAAAAATATATTGGTTGTATTGAAGCAGTAGCTGGCAAATGTGGCACGCCATTCCCACAGTCCGGTTCAGTTTCGGTAACGCGGGCCGAAACGCGACCTGACATAAGCTTTGGCATTTGTTCAACTCACTTGGGAGTCAATGGCCGGATTCGTCATCTCAGGTTTAAACCCTCGAGTTTAAACCTGGTTTAAACCTATATTGGCGATCCAACCGAACCGGGTCTAAGGGGGCGTTTTTGTCATTCAGTTGCCAGCTAATTGACAACTCGATTCGGTGATATGAGCAGTCAAACTACACTCTTACCATTCGGACCAAACGACAGGCCGATATAATGGTTATTGACACGTCATAAATTATCGCGAACGCGTGCATGCTCAATGGAAATTTTCATTGAGAAACAGGTATCGCTCATTGATCATTACTCCGATCTCATTCTGGGTTTAATTAAATCTGACAAAGGTCATGTCTCTCAACACGAGTTTCACGTGCTGTTCATAACTTTGTTTGTGATTGATTTTCTGCAAGATGCTATACTCGAAAAGACAAATTTTTTTGTATTTACATGTATATATGTTTATATTAAAGGGTGTAGGAGCTGTCTATCTGTATCTCCGTTTGTCTGTTCGCAACTGTTCTCCCATACCCCTGGACCGATTTTAGGTTAGGTTTTAAAACATTTTATTTAAAAATAGAAAACAAAATGTTAAATTCAATTTAATATTTGGTTCTTTTAAATTTAATTAAATTTGTTTCTTAAATTAAAATGTTCAAATGATCAAAATGTGCGCAAATGTGTCGCAGGCCACTATCGCACCAATTAAAGGCTCCATAATCGAGTCAATCCTGGACCAAGAGATCAGTCAAGTACAGGCAACTTGCATATGAGTGCACACCAGAAGCGGCATCTGAACTGTTGGAAGTGGGCAACCATACAGAGAGAAAGTTTTTAATAAAGAAATATATTACATGCGTTGCTTTTTTCAATGTCATAAATTTTCCGTCATGTAGAAAATCAAAGAGTTCCCAGGCTTTGAACTGGGGCAATAATATGGGAATTTATGTGCGTACCCAGAGCAGAGCGTTGTGGCATGATCTACTTCAAAATACGTTATCAAATTTCACTCATGTAGCAATATGAGTTTAGGATTGCAAAATATGTGTATAGCATATCTGGTCATGCAGTAGCATCGAATTGGTGTCAAAATTAAAACGGTGAACCCTTCAAATTAATTCGTAGAAACACCAGTATTTTGTGATTGCCACAAGCCAAAAACAAAAACAACCAAAGACAGTTGTCAAAATTATATTGAAGGAACATGTCCATATCTGATCAAAGCTCATGTGCGAAAGAATCAACAGTGACACGATAACACCAGTCAGCAGTCACCCGAGATTGTTTACAACTCCACGCTTTGACTGATTGTTTGACAATTCTAAACCGCGATGAAGAAAAGACGGTAAAGCTGGTTTAGCTGGACCGCCGAATTAGATGGTTTAGTTACCGGTTTAAGCTTATAAAACGGAAACAAATTATATCGAAATTGACAAAAACTTATCCCCACACGCTTTATAGGTGTGGGTGCTTCTCGCTTATAAATTTCCAATCAAAATATGCTCGTTGTCGTAATTATTGATTTTCGCAATCAATAAAACGGGCGGTCCGCATTAGGAAAGTTCGATTAAATATCTCGACGATACAGAGACACTAATGCTAAATCACTAGTCTGACTAGTACAGGTTTAAACCACAGATGACGAATGCGTCACTTGGACATGCGGTCTCGGGTTTAAACCAGGGATTTAGCTGAATCACGGCGGTTTAAACATAGATGTTTTCGTAGACCATGTTTAAACGGCCAGTGTGTTTGTGGTGCTGCCCACACACGTTGTGGTCCATGATTTACATACATGCACTTTGTATTTTACCTGCTGTCACTGTGGCTTTATTGAAAGGTTCTGTTTCGGTATCGAGCCTAAACGCGATGTGATGTATACGCTTTGGCAACTGTCCAACTCATTGGGTGTCTATGTTCGTATGGTACCCACATCAGTTGTGATCAATGATTTACATACATGTAGTTACCTGCTGTCACTTTATATGTACTAAAGCAGTAATTTACCACGGTTGACACGTCATTCCCGCAGGCCGATTCAGATTAGATAACAAGACGGAACGCGATGTTACATATATGCTTTGGCATCTATTGGGAGTTAATGTTTGTATGATGGCCACATCAGTTGGGATAAATGATTTACACAAATGTATTTACCTGCTGTCGCTTTAGCTGTATTGAAACAGTAAATTGCCACGGGTGGCACGCCATTTTCGCAGGCCGGTTCAGTTTCTGTGTGCTGACATTCCAACAACGACGTCTCAGATCCAGAACAACGGACGTTCCGTAGAGGGTTGGCATCCATGTCGAAGCTGGACGCAAAGAGGGTACCTCGCAGGTATCGCCCTATGTTATACCCCGCCTTCATACTCTGACATGCGATCCGTGCTTCAGTGTCACCGAAACCATCGTCCAAACATACATAGCGCCATTTGTTGTCGACGTGAACGTTTATTACACCGACATAACTCTGAGCGTCGCATCCAATTCTCACTGTAACAAGCAATCAGATACAGTACATAAAGAGTATACACTTAACTTAACACCATTCGCACTGCAATATCAATCAGTATATAGTACGTACAGAGTGTGCGCCATGAGCAATCAGTATATAGTACATAGTAAATATGAATGAAAAGAAATCCTGACTATCCTGGTGTTAACTAAATATGTTGTCTTGACTTGTTCAAATTTTTCATGCAGCGAAAATAACCATGTGTGGATATTTTAAAACGATGTACAACGATTCCCATTGCATAAATAAAAAGTTCGCGGTGATCAACGATGATTCATGGTGTGTCGCGGTGATTCGTGGTGTGTCGTGGTCACATATGTTGAGGTTTGGTAACAACTGTCGTCACCACTATGTTGATTACGCCATAGCGATAGCTAATTCTATCCACGGTTATAGAAACACAACGATTTAATGATTAATAGTATACCAAACCTAGCGAATAGTAATACATACATTGGGAAATTAATATATCTTTCGATGAACGGCCCGCAATCTCACAACCCCCTCCCATTCTGACGCAAATAATACACTTTTCTTTTGACATTTTAATATGTCCCTACTTTATTTTCAACTTTTAATCATAGAGGTGTTCTTACATGTATGTATTTCCTGTCTGCAACACATATAATACAAAGGTATTATATGTATTGCAGACAGGAAGCCTAACTATTATGGTAATTGTCAATTGTTTGTTGTAAAGGGGCGTTAGCAATAACCTCTGCCCCAATCCAATTAGCTTTTTTTGCAAATAAAATATGTTTTAAACTAATTCGATCCACTCAAGCTTCTGTGGTGAGTGGAGCACCGTGAAGCACTCTCTCAATAACATCGCCACGGCGCTGAGTGTTTTGCTTATCGCCCACACCTTATTTACAATATGTGTTGTATTGTTTGAGACTATAAAAACATACACACTGTAAGTTAGCATCTCTTTGCACTTTGATATGTTGAATACAATATGGAAATCCAAATATGACATATAAACTAGACCCATAGATATTGAGCATTAATTGATTAGTGCTCTATCCTCAATTTGATTGACCAATAGCTACACAAGATAAACCCGTATTGTGTGGTCAACTTCGAATCCCATGATATTTCTGGGAACCACACAGCAAATGTTCCGTATTGTGTATTTGTCAACCAAAGAGGAGGAATAATTTCATTTTCAATTTGAGTCAAGAGTTTGATGTCAATTTGTGTTATGGTGGAATTGGCTGTAAGAATATCAAACAGTACATGAATTTGAGTTTATTCTTTATGTAGTTCAACATGAACATATACTGACATATTAGGTACAAATTTCCTTATTAATTTCTATGGGAGAGAAGGGATATGATGATTTGAATCTAATGTTAAGGTCAATAGATAAAATCGTCACTCGTGTCTGTTCACGTAGTACGGGTTTTTACCTACCCGAAGCCAGCCGTATCCCATGAGTACTAGATAAGCATGTAATCCAGAGTACATCCTTAGCAATTATGATACGTTATGACGGTCTGAGTGTCGAAAATATAGTTATCAAGGTGAATGATTTACGTGTAATGTAGATGAGAGAATGATCTGCGCCTAATTCCATTCCCGATGACAATCTTGTGTATGGATGTCAGAAATGTGGCGCGATCTTGTGGACGCTATATACATTGTACTTCGGAAATCCGAATACGGGGGAAACTTATAAAGACAGGCCCCAAACATGTGTACACCTGGGATTTGTTTTAACTACATGTAAGAACAGACATAATATGACGAGGAGCTACAACATAATTATAGGACTTTGGGAACGCGTTGGCAAAATATGTTTAATATTGAGGCACATTATTAATATACCTACATGTATTTGAGGTTCGAAAATGTTTTAGCCTCCTCATATTTCCGATAAATGTTAGAAACATTGGAATATTATTCAAATAATAATAATCGATGTATTTATGTAGCGCATTTCGCTGTAAATACACTTTACATTATTATTATCCCGTTCATATGGGCATTGATTACCCATCCTCGCTTCAGAGACAGGACGCAATCAGATCAGCTAACGGGCGCGTCACTATTATCGTACTGGCAATACCAATCGACACCCGACCAGGTACTCGGATAACGGACTATATAGTCCTTCGCGACACCTGTATAGTATGAGGTCAATTGTCGAAGGCATGCAGAAGACAACCAACTCAGTGTTTGACGTTCAGTGGTGGAGAGGGAGTTTCGAGCACATACAGTAATGCTCTAAGTGATCGACTTCTTAACCACAGCAGAATTATGGGTAACTTTTCAGGATTTAGTCGGAAATATGGCTTGTTACCATTCATCGGATAGCTCTCGGGAAGAGCTTTCCGATGAATGGCAACAAGTCATATTTCCGACTAAATCCTGAAAAGTTACCCATAATTATGATGTGGTTAAGAAGTCGATTACTTAGAGCATTACATTATATATTATATTATATATCATACTAGCAGGTTAGCCCACCACCGGCGTGGTTCGTCTCATGGCTTTGTTCAAAAAAGCAATTGCAACAGCTTTCGAGACACGTATGCTGCACCTAGGTGTAAAATTTCGTCGAAATCCGCCAGTTTTACCCGATTTGACCTTGAATTGATCATTTTCAAGGTCAGGTCGGGGTCGCAATTTAACCCGTCCATGACACTTCCCGTAGGTAGCAAGTTTGATCTCAATCGGTTCGAGTCTATAAAGGACACACATTCACCACGACAATCGGCATTGCCATTCTAAAAATAGGTCGATTGCAGTGGATTCGTAGAGATGACGAAATATGAGTGCGACAGAGAATATTGTTTGATCGAAAGCATTTGAATTAATACGTCACAAGACTCGCCTTGATGCTGGCTAATATATATTTGTCCCTGCTAGGTGTTGGCAATGTCGTCACACAACACGCTCATGTCTGGATACAGTCTTACACGCACACGCCCAGACCCAGACGTAATAATCACATTACACACATACGCTCTTTATCAACGACACTGCGGATAGGAACGCTCTTTAACTATCAACGAGATTAACTCCGAAGTGCCGTTTTTGTGACTGAGAGTTTTCACCCTTATATAGGAAGTTTGAGCCCGATCGGTGCAGCCGTTTTCGATTCTATAAAGTACACATATATATTTATATACGGAAGGCTCAAAATATAAAGGAGATCATCATTTCTTGTATAGCGCACATATCACCGTCATATTTACACTATGGCGTTACGAGTCGAGCACGCATGACGAACGTGTTTACCGCTGCACTACAACCTTTCGAATAGCCACTTTCATGCAAATATAAGATAGGTACCAACAGTTAACTACCAACGGTCCAAGTTAACTATTTAACACCAAATAATTTGGAATGACCTGAGACAATTCCATGTATTCAACAAAAGAAACTGATAAAATATTTGAATTCACCATCATTAATGAAACACAAACATTGCGAAAATCCACAACATGAACAAGTCGTATGTGAATAATTATAACAAAAGCTAATAATTGAGAACGCTTTTTATTAAAACGGCTTTTGTTGTGATGGCATGCAGTGCATGTGGACACTCTTTATCATCGCTGATCATTGGACTTATTTTTTATGGAATTGGTGTGATAACTCTTTTGGACAACTTACGAGCACTCGGGTTACCATGACGATATTTAGACTAACCATTTCGATTGCAAGCAACATACAGCACTCGGGTTCCGTTGGTGCAGTATGTATTCGGGTCGACTCCTTCCTCGAGTGGTCTCACACTTGAATATTCCCATTTACATGCATCGATGTTAGAGGTACCACCGCTACAGTCTGTATGTATCTCCCACGCATACTCGAAGTTCCCCGCCCTCATCCCCGGGATTGCGTCCAATGCTTCTCCGTCGACGAATTCGCTGCTTATCTGTCGACATAGGGTAGCTGCCTCGCCTCGGTCATCCCCTCCTTGTGAGTACTGGCTGCAGTATACTCCATATATACCACCTTGCTCGATTCGAACCATCCCCACATCTGTTCGAACTGACCACACTAACTCCACTTCCGACACTGCATGGATAGACACAAATCAAGAAACCAGGTAAAGCGGACATGGCTCATTCGAACCTCCAAATTTTGTTCTACGTATTTTGGAGCGACGGATACGATAGGTCGATAAATAAACTAACTCTTGGTATACCGGCTTCATATGCTCTGAAAAACACTTGCCAAAGTCACAGCCATTTTCCAGCCGTTTTCAATTTTTCGCCGGAAGACAGACAGACAGACGCTCTTTATTTATATCAGAAATAGATTACATCGGAACGCTCTTTTCTGTTCCATGCTGTGAAAATGGCAGTTTTGTGTTTGGGACCCAAACACCTTGTTCAAATGTGTATTTTCCATTACTTCAATGCGTCTTTTTTGGATTACATAATGTTCGTATAGAAAGGTATAATTACGATATTTATCGACCTTTTTCGATGCTGATAAAAATTCAAAAGCGAATAATATTATGCGTATTTTGGAGCGCAAACCGCCATGTGACTTTACTTTGAGGTGTGTTTTACAGGTTGTCGTCCTTTATCCAACATAGATACAGAGAAACGTTGGTTCCCCGGGAACCAAAACTGGATCCCAGGTATGTCCCAGTGGGATAATCAAACGAAGAACCCAACATACATGTGTTGGTTCTTCGCGAAGAACCAAATGAAGAACCGATTGAAGAACAAAATAGAGAACCAAACATACACGATTTGATTCTTCGCGAAGTACCAAACTTATAGAACAAAACATGATTTGATTCTTCTTTATGACTCATTAATATTGGTTAATGTTTGACAGGCTATGCCCCTGATGGCTGACAATGATAATAAGATAGAAAAATGAACATAAAAACAAAATCTAACTGGGAAAAGAACATCACGAAAAAGCAATAAAGACACCACATGTGTATGCCAAAGATAGGGGAATGGCTAATATAAGCGTCATATTTTCTGCCAAATCCCATTCTCTAAAATAATTGTCTTTATATATTATACAATATTGTTAATTCATGTGCAAGATTAATATGTTAATTAATATGTTTACACCAAAAATATAGAACCAAATAACAAATGAACTTGTTTCTAACATCTAGATGAAGTAAGAACCAACTGGGCTGGTTTTCATGATAGAACCATGGGTTTCACATGTTGGTTAACTAAACGCCTTCTATGAAACAATTATGAATTATTGCGCTGTGTTATTATGCTACAATCATAAGAGAGTTTGTGTTCGTGTTTTAATATGTTCCATTACTTCGTAAATACGTTATACTGTATATTACAATTGATATCACACGATGTTGTTTCACCGAATAGAAACCGAAGACGTTCTGGTGTCTGACGGAAATGTCGAGTTATAATTATAAAGTTATTGTTCCATACTTTGTTTCTCCTATTGGTAATATGAGCAATAGAGATACCCTCGCCAGCAATCCGACGATTAGAGTCTGAATATGAATGAAAACAGTCTATATGCATGTGTGTATTAGTATTCCAAAGGAATGACACTTGATCTGGTCTTCTATAAATCACCTTAACCCCAAACTGGGGGACCATTTTGTTGTTGTTCAATTTTAGACTGGGACATATAAGCTAGGTCGTGTTCCCACCTTGGATTCAGTTTCGTTCTACGATGATGGAACCAAAGAACAGTGGAACCGAAACTGATTGGTTCTATGATGGTATTTGGTTCCACTGGGAACCAAATTGGAAACTATTTCTCATGATGTTGCATAGCATAACCTTGTCAATTTTACTATTTTACTGGCACAAAAAAACACGTCATTAATTTGTCAGCAGCTATTCCATCAAATAACAGAAACAGGTGAACATATCCTCGTGCAAGTAGGTTCCTAATCGACCTATACTATACCTATTTTATTCTGAAACAAACCAATATAATAGTGGTTTATATCCGTTATTCCGTTCTATGGTGCGGGCCACATTGAACTCTCATTTTCAAGAGCGCAGCGCACATATGGTAGGTCGTGCATGTGTTTGTTTATTTGTGTTATTGTCCACCCAAAATAAAGTTAACATAAGTTATTGTGAGTCGATAATGTCACTTAAACACTCTCATTTTCAGTTCGTTATGGACTCAAAATTCGTAAGCGATTCTATGTCGAGAGAACAGGCTGAACAAGTAGTCATAAACAATAGTAGCGAAGCAACTGTTAATACAGTCTCTTTGAACATCCGACGATAATACGTCTCTCGATCTCTCCATTGCATTCTTACATTGGATAGTGACGTAATATATCAGTTCAAGGCGGACTCCATTCTTTATAATAAAAAACCGATTACAATTACAACCACTGCTTCGTGATTGGTTATATTTAAATTGCGCGATTGCATGTCAATAGTAGATTACTACTTTCCGTCGACAACACTTTATTTGATTATTGATCGCTCTTCCACTGCATATGACTAGGACCGCATTAGTGCGATGTATGTCTGGGACAACGAAGCGCTCGTTGAGCCGTATGCATGTGACATATGACTCTCTCTGTTAATATCAATATGTTATTTATTTGTGAGGGTGTGTATGGTTTTTTTTTTTTTTTTTTTTTTTTTTTTTATATATATATATTTATTTTATTATTATTATTATTTTTGTATGCATGTATTTGTTATGTAACCCTTGCATGTCATACTTCGTGTTGTCTGATTTGTAAATATTACCAGTAGCTCTCCAAACTTGGAGGTCAATAAATAAATAAATAAATTCAGGACAACTATAATGGTTTATATGGAATAACCCGGGTTACTTTCACAATTGTGACAGTTTATTACCGGAATCTGGTAACCTTACATGCGCGGTAGCTTACGACTAAAGTCCGTTATAAGAGTAATGCAGTACTTCAACCCAAAATAGTATTAACGCTACCGATTGCATTAACTGGTTTCGTCGAAGGAAACCTAGGCTACCGTTAACCGGGTATTTGCTAGACATTTCAATTATCAGGTGACGATTAATCTAATGTTGGAGCTTAATTTTTCAAATGGTAGATGCACATGTAGGATATGACATATCAGCCTGGTTTCTTGAAAATAAACTCATATTGAACTTATTTCAAAAACGCAAATAAACACACATCGGCATTATTTGATCCCGAGTTACACTTTATATGAACCTAAATCGATTTACCAGATATACGCTCTTTATAATATGTTTTTCCGCGCCATAAAACGGAATACCGGGTATAAGTCCACTATTTCAGAATCGCATATGTCCAATGCGAACCTATGTGTATACATTTAGGTCCAATATGAACCTATTTGCACTAGGATATGTTGAATATATGAACATCTAATTCGGTGATTGGAACCTTATTTAGATCTGTAACGAACGTATACACGTAGATGACATTATGTACCTTATTCGTTGTAACAATGTTCCAGTGGATGGCATTACGAACCTTGTTCGTTGAAACAGTATACTGCAGCTGACCCAGTGCAGTGTTGGGTTGCCATCTGTTCAACTGAGCAGTCGCGCAGAGATGGTTCCTGTCCTTGACAAACCAATCTATAGCTCCATCTGGCGGTATTGGATGACGGGTGGAATTTCTTCGCGACTCCGTGAGAGAATCCGGCCGATCGACAGAACACACTCGCTTCTGTATCTGAGAAGAAATCGCTGCATATAGACCCGGGATAGCCTCCCCTGATCTCTAGCAGACGCCCCTCCTCGTCTTGTTCGAACGTCACTGTAGCTAGAAGAAATAATAACGCGTCAGAGATGCCATGTCTGATTGACACAAAATTATCAATTATTAAAGGTACTCAATCCGATCCGATGGTCCCCACATCATAAGATTCAAACAACAACAACAACAACAATTTTTGTTTTGAAATGCCGCTTCAGTTGTCAGAATCGAATACTTGCCCAAAAATAATGCTAACCACAATCAACTATAGTCTAATACTACCCATCACATGTTATTTGTTAACATTTTTTTCAACGAAATTTTGCCGGTTTGTCAAATATCTGACACAAAAAAGCTACTTGATTTCAGAGTTATCCATCTCCATCCGCAATTTGATCCGAGACCGTGTTCTCGTCGACTGTTTACTGGGCCAATAAAGATAATAGATTTCAAACATCGATATCTGATCACTCTGAACTTTTATGGGTGGGTTCCTCGACTAGAATCAACTATGCTTACCCTCGAAGCCAAGGAAATAGTAATTTGCGAGCGTTAATATGGATTATGCATCTTTAATTAAGCAACAATTATCCAGTACTTTGAGGTGCGATGGATTTAAGGTATACTGTACTCAAATGGATTATCAGATGATGGATTTAAAGGTATACTGTACTCAAATGTTGTTGTTGCTTTCTATAGCTTCTGAGCCGCAGAACAAGGCAATCAGTTTTTTTTCATTATTTGAAAGTCTTTTGAGTACGAAGTAATGTTACGGATGACAGATTAGCCGCAATGCGAAAATAGAAATTGTCGTCAAGTAATTATTGTACAATTTGTTTTATATTATATGCATACTAATCATATATACTCATTTATGTTATTGCGTTTTCACTAGTCAGTGAGTGGCTTGAGTTTACGCCCCATATCAACATAAATTTTTACCGGCGACATTTTGCCCGCGATATTAAGATATATACTGCGCGAGCAGAGCAAACTGCTGCTTTGCTGAACACACAAATCATCGAACAAAATTTGTGTGATTAGAAAGTCCCACTAAAACCAAAGACCTATATTGCGAAACGGTGTGATTTGGTTCTCCGATTATTTTATGAACACAAGAGTCTAAACGCTCATCGACGACAATGTCCCGATAACAAGCATAGCAAGTTAAACACGAGCTATAATTTGCTTCAATGTTGACGAGTTTCTTGCGAAAATCGTCAACAAAACTACCGTTATGATCCTACATTCTGGCATTAAGTTTTTAGTGTGGGAATTGTTCTCAAAGCATATAGGAAATTTTACTCTGAGGCAATCGGGTTTCGCCATTTTTGTTGACACCGCGCAAAATATAGAAACCGCAGACTAGTACCTAGTCAGTGACAGAGTCAGAAAGGAAGTATGACTGGTGCGCTCTGGTAGAGATTGACAACTATCATCAAACGAGTACATATACACATAGACCGACTTTACTACAATTGACAGTATTGATAACTATCTAATAACGTGATTTCACTTATCAAAACCATTGCTATATGAACATTAATGTTACAGTGGCATTATCGATCAGACAATGTCCAACCACTCCAATAAGATACCAATGTTTAATTTAAAAAACGTTGCATCAAACAGAATCTCCAGTGCGGGAGAGCGAGTCGGTCTGGAGCAGCCCCCCTTGCCGAATGAGACACCGGGCCCCCACTCGAGAAAGGTAACTCCAGAGTGGTTCAGACATAAAGCGACAGCGACTTTTCCATGAGACCAAGTTTCAACGTTTCTGTTGGGAGGTATTTACTGACTTTCATGCACCGACAATAGTATAATTAGTGTGCATAAAATGATTTAAAAACGTATAGCATTAGAAGTCCAATCCACTTCACAGTCTACACAAGGAACATAATATCTAGTAACATATATTTACTAATATATGTATTTGAATGGGAGCACACATTTAAATAAACTCACATGGAGCCGGTAACAGACTCCCCGAACTGCAAACGACCGACGCCCCTTCGTATGATTGACAGCTGCCCGCTGTGGTAAAACATCCCGTTAAAAGCGACGTTTCATTACCACGACACGTGACTGGTCCCGTGAAGAGGTTTGGTGTGGAAGGGAGATAACTTGGACAGCATGCTGTCTGGCCGAACGCATAGCCCATTTCACGACAGGCTACATTGGCTGCTGCGTCGTTAAATCCATCACGGCACACTGTGTAATATAAGCCGTCGCTGCCCTTAACCTGAATCTGTCCGGCATCACGCCCAAACACTCGCCTCAATCTAACTGCAACATAAATCATTAAATAGTTTTAACATCAAGGTTAAACCAATTAGGTTAAAACCATATCATGTTATGTATAATGTCAAAAGAATTCAGATGTGATCACATTCATTCCTCGTGTCAAAGCCATATACGTATTCTTCCAGCCAGTGTACGCGGCACGGAGACAATGGAATACATAACAAAATACCTACCCCGTGTCACATGCGGATGGACGATGGCTAACACCATTTATTTATCAGATGAAAGTTACTTTTACGATTAAGTAGTGACACGGGGTTTGACATTGTGTTATCACATGTAATAGGATGTCGTCGTGTGAGGTGGGAGCTACGAACTTTAAGCTGGAGAACAGGTAGGTATGGAGAACTGGTAGGTATGGAGAACAGGTATGTATGGAGAACAGGTAGGTATGGAGAACAGGTAGGTATGGACGTTTTGAATTTCTTTGATCCTTTTACAAGTTTTCTTTAAATGTAATCATGTCATGTCCAAATGTTCACAGCTATAACCACAATGTGTTGGTGATTGTAATTTTACTTTTACCGGAAAGGCTGAACATTAACTAAAATAGTGACTATTTAAGAATAAAGTCGGATCGTGAATCTATAATACAAAAACAAGCAAACATATCGATTCGTTTGCCGTATTGGAAAGAAATCGATTCGTGTGACACATTGGAAACATATCGATTCGTTTGCCATATTGGAAAGAAATCGATTCGTGTGACATATTGGAAACATATATATTCGTGGTTTGTATTGGAAACATCTATTCGCGTGATATATTGGAAACATATCGATTCATGTGATATATTAGAAACATCGATTCGTGTGACTATTGGAAACATCAATTCGTGTGACATATTGGAAATATATCGATCCATGTGACATATTAAAAACATATCTATTCGTTTGACATATTTGAAACATATCGGTTCGTTTGACATATTTGAAATATATCGATTCGTGTGATATATTAAAACATATCGATTCGTGTGACATATTGGAAACATCGATCCGTGTGCCATATTGGAAACATCGATGTCGTCATTTGATAAAAAGGATAACTATAGAGTCGAGTGCCATATAGATACAATTTACTAATGACTGATGTTTATATAGACCATAATCAATTTTGAACCGGACAATGCCGATTTAAGGGAAACAAACTAACAATAAATCCATGTAATAGTTGTTTAATCCCCTTTCAAATCTTTCCGTTTACGAAACATGCTATATTGTATTTACTTATGTTTGCATTGATGTTATTCATCTACATGTATGCTATGAGGATTGGAAAATAAATATGGTTACACCATTGTCGATTTCGTTCTTAATTCCAGTGGCATATACATTGGTAATGCCTCTCCAAGTTGAGCTGCAGTAATCCCCTAAATAATCGAATCTTTAACTACAGCAGAATTGTGAGTAATTTTTTCAGGATTTTGTCGGAAATATGGCTTGTTGCCATTCATCGGAAAGTTCTCAGTGAGAGCTTTCCGGTGAATGGCAACAAACCATATTTTCGACTAAATCCTGAAAAAATACCCATAATTCTTCTGTGGTTAAGGAGTCGATCATTTAGGGCATTACTGTACTTTCGTCATTCAACTAATTTTACCTGCACGAAAGCACGTGACAGCAGCTGGTTTGCGATCAGGTGTAAAACAAGATCTCTCTTCTGAAGCGACACCGCGTGCGAGGTCCCCCTGTATGCAGTCATCGAAGTTTACTGCCCGGTCGTCAGGACATTTCAGAAAGTTGACGTCCCATGTTATCTTTCCTCTCGTAGGTTTATGTTCCAATGAAGTGGTGAAGCCGGATTCGAACCCCAATTTTCGACATAGTGCACTTGCGACAGTATTGTTATTCCATGATTCTACGCAGAACGTACCGTACTCGCCATCATATTCTACCTCAACTACCCCCTGGCTGTCGCTGTCTCCAACCAACCGATATTCTAGGGTCGCTGAAATTAAGATATGATAGGATAATGTTTGTTTTGTTTTGATTTTTTTTAGCAAGGAGATTGAACTCAATGCCCAATTTAACAACAAAAACAACATTTAAAAAAACTAACGGCGATATATAACTGTGTGAACTGTGTTTACTGTTGTATCACGTATTGGCATGATTATGTCTCTATTAGCGAGTAAAGAACACGATACACATGGATTACATCACCAAGTTCGACACTTATATTCGGCACTTATCTGAGCTGGGTAGCCAATATTTTACTCGAGATGAAGACACACAATTTGGAATCATTTCATTGCAGAGGCACCTGTAATGCTATCATTAAGCCTTTCAAATACTATTTTTTAAATGTACCTCAGCCGTAAAGTGTTCATTACACGCAAACCTGATAAAAAGAGATATCCGCATGTCAACAAATAAAAAAGTTATAACAAAAATGTTTGCATATATCACCTGACCTCTGAGCCAATTAAACCAGTGTTTGGTTAAAGAAACCATGTCCTTTTAACTAGGATGGTCACCCATTCTAAAGCAACAATTGAAGCACTGCCCAGAGTCCGTGAATGCCACCTGTATAGCATTGACCACCAGACTTGAATAATTTAGACAGTAGCGAGTTTGCGATACCCGTCGGACGGGTACGGGTGCCGGTAGATCCAGGTAGATCGGTGAAAATCGTCACGGTCATTTGCGTACTTTGAATGCAACACATAAAGCGATAGGGATTTGGAACGGGTAGATGTATCCCGTTGACTGGTAGTCTTTCGCTAAAGTTTTCTCACTCAAAAGTACATTAGTTATACGAAATAACAGTCAGCTATGCATTAATCTATTTATTGCACGATTTAATTGCCAAATCTCATTGATACATTTGTCATTTAAGCCATGTTTTATGTTCAAAGTATCGAGGCGGCTTCTAACACTAAGATAACTATGGAACGCCGATTTGTTTACTGACAACTGTCTTCACTCAAGTTATGACATGTTATTTTTTGGGAATGTGATTTGGGGGGGGGGGGGCTAACCCCGGGATTCTCGACATGTTATGATTAAGAGAGTGCGTTGGCGGTCCGCGTTGAGAAGGTGTGTCCACCTTCAAATTCCCAACTATACACCCCCTTAAACCACACCAAACAGAGGTTTGTGCGTAATTCAAATTGTGCACGCCGTTGGGCTCTGATTCCCCCCAACTGATCCTTCACTGTCCTGAATATTATTGTGGACTGTTCTAAATGGATCAGTAGTCTTGTTGCAGAAGTCCTGTGATGGGGGGGGGGGGGGGGGTCCACCTTGCCGACCATGCAGTACGAGAACAGTTTTGTAGATATGAACCTGGAAATTGCAAAATCATAACATCTAGTGGTCTAACACCAGGCAAATTCACGCCCTGGTTTGTTTTTCACAAATCAATGATCAGTATTGACGAGCCACTGAACGTGGTTAGACCAGGGCATACCGGGTCGACCATGGTTCGGTCTGGTGTGAGAACGTTTTGAAATCTGAACATGAAAATTGATAAATTATTGACTTTCCTCAAGCTTTACATTTGTTGGATATTTCCAACCTGCTGTTGACCATATAGCCCGAATGTTTTTCTACCAAAAGTAGGAATATTTGCAAATGTTGGTCTAAAACTATAAACAAAAATCCGCACTAATACATTTTTGGAAAATCAAACTGAATGACAGAATAATTTGAACGTATGTTTTGGTGTGTTAGGTATATGCAATATCCAACTGTTGACAAAAGTTGGGGTGATACACCCACCCTCTCGCCACATCCCCTATCGACCCTTTGTGCATAAGTACACCGTGAATGTGTTACACGATTGAATACAACCGTTCAGTTATTGTACCTTATGTGGTGGTGACTGATTTCTCATTTTAATATAGATATTTGACTTTTGAACGGACATGGCGCATTTGAACCCCAAGACTGTTGTATATTGTAGTGGCCGATAGTGACACCAAATACTGATATACACACCTCATAGTCGGCACAATCTTACCGTCATCAGATCGACTTTTAGCTGTTTTCTTTGTTTCGCATAGACGTGAAGCAAACGCTCTTTATTCGAACCATATAATGAATAGTGTACCATTAAACACCCTTTATATTTAACAAGTTTGATTTTTATACGCCCGTTTGAAAAAAAACGGCCGCATTATAGTATTGGTCTGTCCGTCCGGGCGTCCGTCCGTTAACCTGGTTTCCGGATGATAACTTTAGTTAGAGTGAACCAAATTCAATAAAATTGGTATGTGGGTTTATTAGCCGAAAAGTAAGTTCAAGTTCGAATCTGGGTTCCGCCCGCCAATTTTCACCGGAGTTATGCCCCTTATTTGACTTAGAAAATCCTTGAAATTTGTTGTCCGGATGATAACTTTAGTATAGTTTATCGGAATGAATCCAAATTTGGTATATTACTTTCTCCCACCAAAACACAGGTCAAGTTCGAACTTGGGTTCTGGCAGAGTTAGTTAGAGTGAACCGATTTCAATCAAATTTGGTATGTGGGTTTATTAGGAGAAAAGACAGCTCAAGTTCGAATTTGGGTTCCGTCCACCAATTTTCACCGGAGTTATGCCCCTTATTTGACGTAATTTGACTTAGAAAATCCCTGAAATTTGTTTTCCGGATGATAACTTTACTAGAGATTATCGGATTCAATGATAATTTGGTATATTACTTTCTCCCACCAAAACACAGGTCAAGTTCAAATTTGAGTTCCGTCCGCCAATTTTTACCAGAGTTATGCCCCTTTTTTTTATCAGTTTCCGCCGACCCAAGAGAGGGGGTATTTTGCACGCCCAGTGTAGCTCTTGTTCTACCTACATCCGGGTTTAGACCCAGACAAATATCCAATTTCTTGGGATGAATATTCCCTTGCCCGACCCTTCGAAAGATTCCAACCCATTACCAGTTATATGACTTAATATTCCCCAACTAATATAAGGGGCAATTTCGGTCTTATATCTGACTAAAAGTGCATGCATGTAGGACATTCTTGGACCCTGGGTCTAAACCAACACATTTTACACCGAATAATGGTTGGATTATTAAATTAGCGTAATTGTATATTTGTGCTATCATAACATATTTTCTCAGTCAGAAAATTCCATCTGTTCTAGACGACACTCGAACGGTCTGGGAAATTACTTATGAAAGCTAATTATTGAAATTGTTACCCAAATGAGTCAAAGAAAGACGCCAACCCCTTCCACTTTCGCCTCGTCCCTGGTTAATGCAATCCATTATCCACGCAGATGTCCATCATATAACCATAACAACAAGTATAACGTCGGCCAAGAAAGCGCAGCGGATAACAATTTCTCTACATCATATATATTGTGCTGCAATTGGCTCACCATACACTACCCGTCGATATGCTTAATTCTACCCGTAAAACAGTTTGCGATTTCAAAACGTGTACCGGTACGGGTAGCTACCAGTACCCGTACCGGTACCCGTACCCGTTTGAAATCGCAAACTCGCTACTATCATACCATCATATATTATATACCTCCACGTATATATATCATACCATCATATATGATATACCTCCACGTACATACCATACCATCATATCATACATACCTCCACACACATACTATATCATCAAATCATATATACCTCCACGCACATACCATACCATCATATCATATATACCTCCGCGCACATACCATACCATCATATCATATATACCTCCACGTCAACTAGATTTTGGGTTGAAGCTTCTTTAGATCATGCCACGAATCTCTACTCTGGCTAACGCCCGTAGATATCATATTCTACCAGTACAAAAAAAAAAAAATAACGTGGGGAATATATTTCTTAGTTTTTTTGTTTTTTTTTGTTATTGTGACACTAGATATGGTCATACAAAACATAACGTTAACATTACACATTGTAGATTTGTATCTATTAAAGTTCAGGAGTATTGTATAGTTTAATATTTCTTAACTTGTCGTTTCCCCCCATATTTTTGGGCCCGGGATGGGGAGCGGAGGGGACATACACGACCAATGTTTTATTCACTATTCTATATATCATGAAGTATAATATAAGTTATTGTTCAAGTTGTTATTGTGTATTGCTGTATTTTGGAATTCGAAAAATTGGATCTCTGATATTAATTAAGTTACAGTTTTATGAGATAGGTGTTTGCATGCAGTATATGGTTGCGTTACCAAAAACCACTGGCAGGGTGGGTTGACTCGATGCGCGGATTTTCGGGTAGGCCTGAGCAATCGCACATTGGATTAAAATAATTATTCTAAATAGAACCATATTTGTTTAAATTTAGCATATTGACCTTTATTATAATAAAAAACCTGCTCGGATTGCAAATATAAAGTCAGTTCTTTTTTTTTAGACCGGCGAGGTTTGGCATAGAGTTATTCATCTTTGATCTATATATGTGATATCTAACAAAGATAAGAAGGAATATTATCCAAGGACTAATATATTTTCCAGGACAGCTGCTAAATATTGCAGTTTCCGGTGTGAGTTGTAATCTAATGCTCGTGTTATGATATACCCAATTTTCGACAGTATTCCAAAATTGTGTGTTTGGACAATCCCAGAAAATATGAATGATCGATTCAATACTAGATTTACAGAAGGTACATGAGTCGTCGTTGATATATTTTATTTTGTACCTATGATATGTGTATTAATTCGGTATTGGAACCACTTAAGTTTTGTATCGGTGACGTGAACAAATGGGCATCTATATACTTCATTCCAGAATTCGCTATTATATGTTCGGTTCCACTTTCGTTCCCATTTACTTAGAGATTTCTCTCATTTTTTGATTGATTTTATAATTTCGTTCAAAGTTAGAAAGTCATTTTTTTTCTGTGTAGAGCATTGAATTCGTCATGTGACAGGTACTTTCCTAAATTGTCTTGGAAATCGAAATGTATATAAGCTTATCAGTCATGAAGAGTTTCAATCGAGGTTTCACAAGTTTTGCCGTATCTGCGAATCCTACTAACGGTGTAGAGAGGAGGTCACATTGACTCACCGGTTATAATTTGTCACAATACAGACTCCAGGAATTTACCACATCTTTCCAGAAATTATTATCAAGTGGTTTAGATTGGTTTCTTAAAATTGTAGATGACATTAGATACCAGCGATTACTAAATAATATAGAAGAATGTTCCAAAACTGTAAACCAGGAAGCCTGTTGTGTGATTGCTCGCTTTACCCATGATATCTTCATGGAGTTGATGAACGTATTAATATCAATCATTTTACACCCACCAGCAGCATGGTTCTGTGTGACCAGTTTTATATCTATTCTATCTGGACTTTTGGTTCCAAATGAAACCAAAGAGCAGTTTATTTATTTTTTTATATATTGATCTGTTGGATTCGGTAAAGCGAGGAATGGGTGTACTAATTTTGAGATAGCTAGCGATTTGATGACAGTTATTCTACCGAGAACAGTTAGGAAAAGAGATGTATCATCGGCATATTGCGACATTCTTATATTATTATCACCAACATTGATGCCATTTATGTTTTTTGAGAATCTTACCATAATACCAAGAATATCTGCACATAATAAAAAAAATATATGGGGATATTGGATCGCCTTGTCTACATCATCTCTCTAAGTTGAAGAATTCCGATATTTGTCCATTTAAAGTTATGCATGATGAAGTATCGCAATAAAGAGTCCTTATATAATCGATAAATGGTTGACTAAAATTTAAACTATTTTTGTACACTGAATATAAATTTCCAGGATATCGAATCAAATGCTTTTTCAAAATCTATCAACAGCAAGAGTCCCGGTATTTTATTTTGCTTTGCGTGTAGCATCATGTCCACCACTAGTCGAATATTTCCCCCAGTATCTGAATGTATTAGAAATGGTAGAATTTATTTTAATCTTTCAGATAAGACTCCTGTGAGAATTTTATATGTCACATTTAATAAGGATATTGGTCTCCAGTTTTTAAGAAATTGTCGCGGTTTGTTGTCTTTTGGGAGGAGTGTTACTATTCGCTGTCTCTGTGTAACAGATAGTTTTCCTACTTTCATGCCGTAACTAAGTGATCTGACCAGGTAGGTTCCAACATCTCGCCAGAAGAATTAAAAAAACTCTACAGAAAATCCGTCGTTTCCAGGGCATTTACTATTTTTCTAATTTTTCTAATTTCTAATTTCAGAATCTACCTGTTTCCAGCTTGATAATTTAGTGGAAACAGGTTTGTGTGGGGCTTTTGTTTGTGTACCCCTCTATTTTTTCCCCGTCCACCTGGTAATAAAAACATGCTATTACGCATAGCCGATTAGCAAATTCGGTAACTGGCTTTCTTTGTACTCGGAAATCGAAAAACATTGAGAGATATTGCCACAAATTGCATAATTACATATCTTAATGTGAAATTTTATCAAAATATCATCAGATGAATTGTATTTATGACTGCATTTTCAATTTTCTTTCGCAAATATTAAGGTATTGTATATTCTTAAAATCAGCTACATCACATATAGACAAACATAAACAATCTACAAGGATATCTTGATCATATTTCATAAACAAAACTTCGATAGATCAATGTTTGGTAAAGATATTACAGAAAAGCTAACCCTGCCCCCACCATCGCTGATTTCACAAGTCAGATTCCTTTGGTGGAAAAAATTGGTCGCGCAATTTCGGAATGTCAAAGACGACATGCGAACGGTTTATTTATCAATAGCGTGTCTACTTTCAGAGTTTACCTGTGTTCAGTTGAAATTTTATTGGAAAAAAGTGTTTTTGGACTGTTTTAAGAATCTAAAGAGCGTTTACTTAATATGCAAATATTAATCCTCATAACTATCCTTCTGGTAGACTATGCGAGTTGAAATTAAGAAAAGTATCAAATATGGCGGTCTGCTTTCAGAGTTTACTTATTTCCAGTCTGACTTTTAGTGGAAACAAATTGTTTGGACGGTTTTAAGAATTTAAAGAGCGTTTCCTGATTATACACATATTAATCCTGATTATACACACATTAACTAACATGATTAGTTTTATCATGAATTGTGCGAGTTGAAATAATGCACATACATCAATTATGACTCTGAAATGTATTTTTGATAATATTGGTGTCGTCAGATAAGTTTCCACGGGTACAGTACTACAGTTGCGATAAAAATTTAACGTTGAACCCTATAGAGAGTTTGACAATTTACTCAAATGTTCACACTACACAATGATGGAACTCAATGGCTATCATATATGCATGGCTCTTACATATAATCTAATGTAACTACGTGTGATTTTACAAAAATAACCACCAGATACAGTAGTTGATAAAAATTTGGTTCACATCAATCATATACAACCACGTGCTTCAGTGATAATGTCCACTATTCTACAAATGTAATGTGTATCAAGACTAAAGTTTCAGGATGTCGTTGTAAATTGATTGATGGGTGTTTTTTCATCAATTGACAAAATTAATGTTTATTGCCAGGATGAAGTACCGCATAATACGGAGTTGATTGCTAACACATCTCCGAGTCATATTTATGTAAGTGACAGCCACTGTTTCTTAAAATTGTTCGGTCATGTTGGTTTTTTTTTTTATATTTTCATGCCAAGCTATGGTGCTTATGGATCATTCTGTTTTAGTATTAAATTTGGAGAAACCCGACCAACATCAATGTAACAACTACAGCAACTCATGTATGCCACTGATATGTTTAGCCATATATGCGAATAGGCTGGTATTGTTTCAAATGTTCATATGTATTGCTAAATATTGCTGGGCATAGATGGTTGTTATATAAGTCCTGATCGGGTTTATCCAAATTGGGAGTTTAAATTATCTGATGATAAAGAAGACACTTTCTCCGTCCACTCGATACATCACGCGGGATACATGTTTCACATACTAAATTAACATCTTAGTCAACATAACAATTCACGCCCTCAAATCCTTTGCCACAAGAATAAAAATAAATTGTCAGTATAAATAGGCAAAACATCTCTGGACACTTTCTAAGAGAGAATTTATTTATAAGAAGACATATATGAGCATTATGTAGTTGGTCTTATATATTGTACAACACATTAAGATGCAAGTGACACAGTGCGGGGACAATAATATGTCGAAGAACATGGTCGAGGGGACCCTTCTATCATCCGTCATAATGTATCATGACTCCATCTGTTGTGAACAAACCATCGACTTAGGCTTAAAGGCACGGTTGGCCTTGGCGGTGGTTATCCTGTGAAAATACTTCCACCCATCAAAAACCGCCACAAACAGAAAGAACATCAACATCTAGACAGACTTTGACCGTATACAAATAAGAAATATCGCACAAACAGTATGTTATTGTCATTTGTTTGACCATTGTTATGTAAACAAAAGCATAAAAAGTAACTTTTTTGGTGTTTGTTTATATTATGATGGTAAACATAAAGAGCGTTATTTGTTGCTGAATTCCTGATATGGACATAATAAAGAGCGTTTATATAATTTGTGTGTGATTAGCCAGTGACACTGTGCTGTCTTCAATAACACAATCAGGCTCTTGCTTATGTAAAATATAGTAAGTCTGTATGGTAGCATGATGTTTACGCGATGGTCATGGTATATATGAACGAAACTGTATGCGTTTTAATGTTTTTCTGTTTACGGTGTTTGGAACAAATATGAATATTTTCGACAATTAAGGCCAACCGTGCCTTTAATGGATCGTTCTGCCCCAATAATAAACTTGGCTGTGAACCGATCACCACTCTGGGCCGTGGAATTTTCCCGTAAATGAGATAGTGTCTATAGTCGGATGGTATTGGTTATGTTCAAATGGTGACACAGATATTAAACTGTACATGTTGTGCCCCATGTGTCATTGATCATTATAAGATCAATAAACTTAGTCTAGGCAACTACCGGGAACTCACTGGAAATTGCAATTATAGCTTATATATATGGTCGTAATTCAACGCCAGTGTTTGCGTTTCCAATTAAGTTAATACCCAAATGTGAAATTTGAGATATACCTGTCCGTCAGAGTGATCCAAATGTCTTAATTAAGGTTAGCAATGGTTGCTAATCAAATACCACAATGGTGTACTAATCATTCATTGGTATTGACTTAATTTAGTCAGTGTCTAGTCACATGGTGCTGGTTTTGTTCAAAGTTGGGCACATGTATGTCTAAAACTATGCAGCCATGTTCTGCATAGGCCACTGGTCATTATATTACTAAGCACCTACTCGGAATTTTCAGGAAAATGCAACTATAGTTGATACCTATTTTACTCATTAAGATCTACTTTAGTTGAACTTCGAATTTTCTTGCTTTTCACAGCTATTCACGAAGCGTGGAGATTAATTTTGGTTAGAATATTGATGGTGAATGTTGGGTTTCAGTCGCTGTACTGAAGTTCGCCAAATGTAACTGGCGTGGGGAGTGTGAAAGCAACGCCTATACCGCTACAGTAAAAATCTCAGCTGCATCGAAATGTCCATTTATCAGTAGCACAAATCCTGCGAAAACACAGATTCTCCCAGTGTATGTGGGACAGACTCCGATGACAACGATTGAGTTAACAAGAAAACTAAGATGCATGCATCAGGTCAGCCGTGAACTATTTAGCATAGAATAATTCAGTTCGGTTGCAGTTTCACAACGTTACAACTGACATACGATTACACCTTGAATGTGGAACTATGTAAGAGTGAATATTAATGTTCTAAATCCCATGTTTCACCTTTAGTGGTAATGGGGTCGTACTTTATAAACACGCAAGTAGTGCAATTAAGTACGGGTAATTAGAAGTAACAAATCGTTTAGTTTCTATCGTATCGGCTAAAAGGGGTGAGCAGATTGCTGATGATGAATGCTCTCGTTAGCTGCCAATATAATGTGCATATTTGCCCCGTTACGTTTATACACTGTGGCATTGGCGGGCCAGAGTGTGTTGACATGTTAAGTGTTTGGTTCATTAATAACAGATCAGCAGGGATTTGTCGTGATAACGTATACGTGGAAATATGCTACCTAAACGGTTAAATTAACGGTTGATCTATTACACCACCGTGTATACTCGGTTTAAATATGTATATTATATAGGGACGTGTGCTCAATTTTGGTGCGGACCGATGATCAAACAAAATCAGAGGTAAATGTCGGCGGGCGGGAGGGCCATTTTTTTAATAATTTTAAAAGAAATTGATCAGTTGCAGCAGCAGCAAAAAAAGGGTGTACAATTGGCAAATGATGAGGGGCGGCGTGACGTGTAACTAGGATTGAAATTAGATATGCAATTTGGAGATTATTGGATGAGGGATGTTATATTAATTATATTAAAGGGACGAGGGGGTTTAGTTGTCGAAAATATTCATATTTGTTCCAAACACCGTAAACAGAAAAATATTAAAACGCATACATTTTGGTTCAAATATACGATCACTATCGCGTAAACATCATGCTCACATAAAGACCTACTAAATTTTACCTAAACAAGAGTCTGATTGTGTTATAGAAGGCAGCACAATGCTACTGGCTAATCACACACAAATGGTATAAACGCTCTTTATTATTTCCCAATAAGGAATTGAGCAACAAAGAACGCTCTTTATGTTTACCATCATAATATAAAGAAACACCAAGAAAGTAACTTTTTATGCTTTGTTTACATAACAATCGTCAAATTTACGACAATAACATACTGTTTATGAGATATTTCTCATTTGTATATTAACAAAGTATGTCTATATTTGAATATTATTTTCGTTTGTAGCGGTTTTTGACAGGTGGAAATATGTTCACAGGATACCCACCAAGGCCTTCCGTACCTTTAAGGTATACTGCAACTTTGTTTCTTGTCAATAGCAGAATACATAATGCTATTAAGAAGTGACACAAAACACAGAACATTTTTTTTAATTATAAGTATTGAGCAGTGAGAAATATTTGAATCGAGGAAACCAGTAACGAAAGGCGATATTAACATGATTTCTGTCAGCGAATAATTGTTTACGTTCCAATGAATATTAAAATGTACTGAAAACAAACTGCTAATGGGTGCCAGACTTTCATAAACACAAATTATGTATTAATGGTGTAACGACATATTTCGTTCTTAATTGTCTAAAAAAATAGGGGATGGGGATGTTTGGATCTCTAGTTTAACGACATTTTTCGGTCTTTAATAGTTTAATGACATTTTTCGGTCTTTATAATATCTCAAGATATAGGGGGTATTTGGATCTCTAGTTTAACGACATTTTTCGGTCTTTATAGTTTAACGACATTCTCGGTCTTTAATATTTCAAGATATAGGGGCCCTTTGGAAAGTGGGTATTTGGATCTCTAGTTTAACGACATTTTTCGGTCTTTGATAGCAAAATGGAAGAAGTGCATCTTTGGAAAGATGTGGTGGCCCTAAAAAGGAAAGTTGTTTGGTGATCTTGAAATGCAGTTTTTCTGAACAGTCTTCCTTGATTAAAGTGATGTGAAACACTCCGGCAGACAACGGGCAGAGTGATCAAATAGAAATTAAGAATAATCTTTCTCAAAGTAGTTATTTGTTACGAATATTAATCCAAATGGATGATACACAACGTCATTCTTATATATTAGTTAAATGCAATGACTCTCGATGGCGAAATCATTTTTGTTTAATTATAGCCGATAGTTGCGCCCCGAATCGAGATGTAAATATTTACAATTTGGAGTAGTTCAGACGATGTTCTCTATGAAGTGGTGTGGCAGATTTTTTTGGAAATTTTCAGTGATGTTAGTAGAATGATAACATTCCCCAGGTTGGCAAAGTGCCTGAGCACTAACTTATCAATTTCTCGCACCCGAAAAAGTCCATAACAAGTCCATAATATGTCTTTAAGCATATATATAAATCTCCGGAATCCAAAATTCTAAAGCATTAAACGATTTCTTGAAATACAGTTTTTCTGAACAGTCTTCCTTGATTAAAGTGATGTGAAACACTCCGGCAGACACCGGGCAGAGTGATCAAATAGAAATTAAGAATAATCTTTCTCAAAGTAGTTATTCGTTACGAATATTAATCCAAATGGATGATACACAACGTCATTCTTATATATTAGTTAAATGCAATGACTCTCGATGGCGAAATCATTTTTGTTTAATTATAGCCGATAGTTGCGCCCCGAATCGAGATGTAAATATTTACAATTTGGAGTAGTTTAGACGATGTTCTCTATGAAGTGGTGTGGCAGATTTTTTTGGAAATTTTCAGTGATGTTAGTAGAATGATAACATTCCCCAGGTTGGCAAAGTGCCTGAGCACTAACTTATCAATTTCTCGCACCCGAAAAAGTCCATAACAAGTCCATAATATGTCTTTAAGCATATATAAATCTCCGAAAACAAAAATTCTAAAGCATTAAACGATTTGCTATATTTCCAGGGCAAATATTTCATCTGATTTTGCGAGAATCCATATATACTTTTTCACGAGAATCCAGGGTAATTTGCGAGAATATTTACGAGAATCTAGATTTGGATTCTCGCCGAAATATAAGCCCTGATTTCACTCTGAAGTGTGCCTAAATGGCATAAATTGTACCGTGGTTCCCATGTTCGCCAAAGTGGCATAAATTTATTTCAGGATAATACTAATTTTAGGCATTCATTTATATCACTGATATCAGGACAATAAATAGCCATTTCCATTGCATGGAACAAAGAGCGCTATGGTTTATCGGTGTTGTTTTTGGAAGTGGTGGTAGTTAAATTTTATACATTTCGACCCCCAATAAGTATTTCCGAACAAATGAATTATTAACAAGCGTGACATGACATCATTGACGAAGATAATTAACACCGATCTACAAGCAATTAAAGTCTTAAAATGAGCTAAAATTTAACATTTTCTTAAAAAAATTTACATTTTTATCTCTCGCGACATAATTGTCACCAATAAAAACAAATTTGATTCATCGTGGAAGTTAGTCGGTGACTATAAATAATGTCACCATTCAACTGAATGTTGTTGAGCATATTTCAACCAATTTTGGAAGTTTAAATGAATATTTTCTTCACACGCAAAGTAAAATTGACAAATTTCAGGATTTTAGCCTGCTTCGTTGGGACCAAAATTTGTTGTGCACACTCAAGAAACGTCTACCGACACTCGCTAGGCCAAATTATGCCATGACCATGCTATAAACTAGCTTGAAATTGGCAAAACAATGAATTTTTTTTGGTTGAAATTTTTTACATGGGAATCGATCTCCAGTCCATAGGCATAGAGAACGATTATTTTTCGATAAAAACGAAAATAATGCGAAATGAAATTCGGCACTCGTCAGAATGGTGCAGAATAACATACGAGTCTTGTTATATGCGAAAATTTGACCTCATTTGATAAATTAGTCTCGTAATTAATGAATGTGGAATTCCGTCGCACTGTAGTGTTACTGTACATGACCGACGCAATTTTGAAATGTAAACACGCATCAAAGTCAAACACGCATCAAATTTACCTTTTGTGAGAATAACAAAAGCGCAACCTTGATCAAATTAATACAATACACAACAACACATAGAATAAAACTGATATAAGTGAGAATAAGACGCGTATTCAGACGTGGAATTTGACAACATTTCTTCGCTATAAATATATTTGACCCAGATAACCGAGATGCAGCTGTTTTGCGCACGTCACTTTCCATATTTGGAATTTCCATATATGGGATTTGTGTTAACCTCAATACCGATCAAGTTATCTTAGCATAAACATAAACTATATTGTAATTTATGCAACTACGACCCTGGTAACCCTGATAACTAATAAAATATACCGGCCAATTCATTTTAAGATCGTTATTTCACTTTGCTTTAGGCATAAATACACTCTTAAACGCACATAAACGACCCATTGGCGTTAAATTAAATATACTCGGTATTTATTAATATTAGTTTTTTATTGCTCAGTATAGAGTTAGACCCTTGACACCTGTCAATATATTTGGGCTGAATTCATATGATGCGGTATTATTCCTCGAAATAAACAACAAAGCCGTCGTTACTTAGAAATGTCGTTTGGGCTAACATTTACACAATTGTGAAGACCTCTGTCTGTCTGTCTGTATGTCTGTCTGTCTGTATGTCATTAATACAAATCTACGATTCTCGACCGATCGGGACGAAACTTGGTACGTGTGTGTAGTTTGACCAGGCGGTGGACGTTGTCGTATTGGCGAGCACGTGCGGTGCCCGCTTCGCGCATGCGCAGACGAGATCTCGGAAACGGGTGGAGCTATCGACTTGAAATTTGGTATGTGAATGTATCTTGCCCCGGATACGAATTGTATCGGGTCGCCGAGCCCTGCGACGCCAGTTTCCTTGAAATCGGGTCAATTCAATGTCAAATCGCGAATTTTGATGGGATTTCGACGAAATTTGATACATATGGTTACTTTTGTCCACTGGGTGTTTTGGACGGATCGAGTCGTGACCCCTGCCTGACCTTGACCTTCAAAATGATCAATTCAAGGTAAAATCGGGTAAAACCGGATGGATTTCGACGGGTACTTTTGTAGGGTACCTTTGTCCGGGCAGTGTTTTGGACGGGTCAAGTCGTGACCCCACCTGACATTCACCTTCAAAATGGACAATTCAAGGTCAAAACCCGGACGAAGTCGGGTCACCTTCTAGTCTATTATATATTTTGGAAGATCTAATTGTGTGTGTGTGTGTGTGTCTGTGTGTGTGATCGCGATGAACTCGAAAACGGCCGAGCCGATTTCGATGAAACTTGGTATGTGGGGCACATGTGGGGCACATGTATGTCTAAAACTATGCAGCCATGTTCTGCATAGGCCACTGGTCATTATATTACTAAGCACCTACTCGGAATTTTCAGGAAAATGCAACTATAGTTGATACCTATTTTACTCATTAAGATCTACTTTAGTTGAACTTCGAATTTCCTTGATTTTCACAGCTATACACGTGGAGATTAATTTTGGTTAGAATATTGATGGTGAATGTTGGGTTTCAGTCGCTGTACTTAAGTTCGCCAAATGTAACTGGCGTGGGGAGTGTGAAAGCAACGCCTATACCGCTACAGTAAAAATCTCAGCTGCATCGAAATGTCCATTTATCAGTAGCACAAATCCTGCGAAAACACAGATTCTCCCAGTGTATGTGGGACAGACTCCGATGACAACGATTGAGTTAATGACAACGAACAACTACCATATATACCTGTGTATTTGTGACACTACATCCCGTTATGATCAACGATGTGGCGCTGGACAAGAGAGAATTTATTTATAAGACATATATGAGCATTATGTAGTTGGTCTTATATATTGTACAACACATTAGGATGCAAGTGACACAGTGCGGCCGTGCGGGGACAATAATGTGTCGAAGAACATAGTTGAGGGGACATTTCCATCATCCTTCATAATGTATCATGACTCCATCTGTTGTGAACAAACCATCGACTTAGGCTTAATGGATCGTTTTGTGCCCCAATAATAAACTTGTCTTTGAACCGATCACCACTCTGGGCCGTGGTATGTTTGTGCCCCATGGGCCATTGGTCATTATAAGATCAAGAAACTTAGTCTATAGGCAACTACAGGGAACTCACTGGAAATTGCAATTATCTCATATATATTGTGAAGACCTCTGTCTGTCTGTCTGTCTGTATGTCTGTCTGTCTGTATGTCTTAATACAAATCTACGATTCTCGACCGATCGGGACGAAACTTGGTACGTGTGTGTAGTTTGACCAGGCGGTGGACGTTGTCGTATTGGCGAGCCCGTGCGGTGCCCGCTTCGTGCATGCGCAGACGAGATCTCGGAAACGGGTGGAGCTATCGACTTGAAATTTGGTGTGTGAATGTATCTTGCCCCGGATACGTATTTTATCGGGTCGCCGAGCCCGTGCGACACCATCTTCGCGCATGCGCAGACCAGATTTCGGAAACGGGTAGAGCTATCGAGTTGAAATTTGGTGTGTGAATGTATCTTGCCCCGGATACGAATTTTATCCGGACGCCGAGCCCGTGCGACGCCAGTTTCGCGCATGCGCAGACCAGATCTCGGAAACGGGTGGAGCTATCGACTTGAAATTTGGTGTGTGAATGTATCTTGCCCCGGATACGAATTTTATCGGGTCGCCGAGCCCATGCGACCCCATCTTCGCGCATGCGCAGATCAGATCTCGGAAACGGGTAGAGCTATCGACTTGAAATTTGGTTTTTGAATAGCCCGGTCAACGTCGGGCTCATCGGCTAGTTTATTATATATTTTGGAAGATATGTGTGTCTGTGTGTGTGTGTTCGCGATGAACTCGAGAACGGCCCACCCGATTTCGATGAAACTTGGTATCGGCTAGTCTATTATATATTTTGGAAGATCTGTGTGTCTGTGTGTGTGTGTGTTCGCGACGAACTCTAAAACGGCCCACCCGATTTCGATGAAATTTGGTATTTGTGGGTATTTTCGGCAAGGGGGTGACATAGTCCTATTGATTTGCCCGTGCGACATGACCTTGACCTTGAAATCGGGTAATTTCAAGGTCAAACGCCCGAATATCACGGGATTTCGATGAAACTTGGTATTTGGGGGTATTTTCGGCCGGGGAGTGGCTTAGGCCTATTAATTTGCCCGTGCGACGTGACCTTGACCTTGAAATCGGGTCATTTCAAGGTCAAATGCCCGAATATCACGGTATTTCGATGAAACTTTGTTTGTGGGGATACTTTCGACCGGGGAGTGGCACAGGCCTATTAATTTCCCCGTGCGACGTGACCTTGAACTTGGTCATTTCAAGGCCAAACGCCCGAATATCACGGGATTTCGATGAAAAATGGTATGTGGGGATACTTTCGTGTGTGGAGTCTCATAAGCCTATCCATTTGCCCGTGCGACGTGACCTTGAAATCGGGTCAATTCAAGGTCAAATCGCGAATTTTGATGGGATCTCGACTAAATTTGATACATAGGGTTACTTTTGTCCACTGGGTGTTTTGGATGGATCGAGTCGTGACCCCTTCCTGACCTTGACCTTCAAAATGATCAATTCAAGGTAAAATCGGGTAAAACCGGATGGATTTCGACGGGTACTTTTGTAGGGTACTTTTGTCCGGGCAGTGTTTTGGACGGGTCAAGTCGTGACCCCACCTGACATTCACCTTCAAAATGGAAAATTCAAGGTCAAAGCCCGGACGAAGTCGGGTCACCTTCTAGTCTATTATATATTTTGGAAGATCTAATTGTGTGTGTGTTTGTGTGTCTGTGTGTGTGATCGCGATGAACTCGAAAACGGCCGAGCCGATTTCGATGAAACTTGGTATGTGGGGATATTTTCGGCCGGGGACTGGCATAGACATATTACTTTGTCCGTGCGACGTGACCTTGACCTTCAAATCGGGTCATTTCAAGGTCAAACGCCCGAATATCACGGGATTTCGATGAAACGAAGTCGGGTCACCGAGCCGAGCCGATTTCGATGAAACTTGGTATGTGGGAGTATTTTCGATCGGGAAGAGGCATAGGCATATTAATTTGTTCGTGCGACGTTGACCTTGAAATCGGGTTATTTCAAAGTCAAACGCCCGAATATCACGGTATTTCGATGAAACTTTGTATGTGGGGGTACTCTCGACCGGGGAGTGGCATAGGCCTATTAATTTCCCCGTGCGATGTGTCCTTGTTTTGGACGGGTCAAATTGTTACCCCACCTGACTTTGACGGGCTTGGCTTGACCTTCAAAATGGTCAATTCAAGGTCAAAGCCCGGACGAAGTCGGGTCACCGAAGCCGAGTCGATTTCGATGAAACTTAGTATGTGGGGGTATTTTCGGCCGGGAAGTGGCATAGGCATATTTATTTGTTCGTGCGACGTGACCTTGACATTGAAATCGGGTTATTTCAAGGTCAAACGCCCGAATATCACGGTATTTCGATGAAACTTTGTTTGTGGGGATACTTTCGGCCGGGAAGTGGCATAGGCCTATTAATTTCCCCGTACGACGTGACCTTGACCTTTAAATCGGTCATTTCAAGGTCAAACGCCCGAATATCACGGGATTTCGATGAAAATTAGTGTCTAGGGATACTTTCGTATGGGGAGTCTCATAAGCCTATTCATTTGCCCGTGCCACGTGATTTGGACCTTTAAATCGGGTCAATTCAAGGTCAAATCGCGAATTTGATACATAGGGTTACTTTTGTCCACTGAGTGTTTTGGACGGGTCAAATCGTGACCCCGACCTGACCCTGACCTTCAAAATGATCAATATTCAAGGTCAAATCTGGTACAACCGGATGGATTTCGACGGGTACTTTTGTCGGGTACTTTTGTCCGGGCAGTCTTTTGGACGGGTCAAATCGTGACCCCACCTGACATTGACCTTCAAAAATGACAATTCAAGGTCAAATCGCGCAATTCGCCGAAAAGCAGAGGGGAAACAGCCGGACGAAGTCGGGTCCACCTGCTAGTAGCTTATATATAGGGTCGTAATTCAACGCCAGTGTTTGCGTTTCCGATTAAGTTAATACCCACATTTGAGATATACCTGGCCGTCAGAGTGAACCAAATGTCTTAATTAAAGATAGCAACGGTTGCTAATCAAATACCACAATGGTGTACTAATCATGCATTGGTATTGCCTCAATTGGCGCCAAACACTAGTCAGTGGACAACAAGACAGACAAGTATCAAATAAAACAATAACTTAATATGTAATCACATCGTGAAACTACTTCATTTTTGTTGGGAATATTTTCGTTTGATTCAACAGACTGCATATTATCGAAATTACAAAACCATTCGACACTTACTTTTGCCAATTACTGTATCTTGAGGCATAACTATATCATATATTGCATCCATTAAATCGTGGATAGTTATAGTGGGTCAAACACGAGTGTTAATCGTCATATATAGTTGCGCACGATTGCCAATAAGTGATAATACAATCAACGTTTGAGCATAACACGAAATTATCCATATGGTTCAGTGTTAAATTTTGATCGCAACTGTAGCCAGCAAGAATCATCTGATCACATCCATTCTTTTTCAAACTACGTCTATGTTGCATACTTAGTATTTTTTAGGAATATCAGTACGCGCATATCATCATACGCAAAATGGCGCCATTTATTCAAAGTACTAAAATCTCCATAGGGTTCAGTGTTAAATATTGATCACAACTGTAGCCAACAAGAATGAACCGTTCACATAAAAAGTTTCAAAAATATATGAAAGGGTCATATCTGGTAGTTTGGAGAAGTTTCATGTCGTACCGATCACCATACGCCAGGTGGAACCATCTATCGTTTTCTGTTAATACGAAACGCTCTCTAAATTATGTGACCCCGATTTAGGACGACCCGCCAAAATTCAAGAATGGAAACAAGTCAATCCTGAAAAAACACCAACTAGGCATACAGAATCCGTTTTCAGATCGCTTTTAACAAACCAAAAATGCAAAATGGCATAAGGAATCCGACTATTTGTTTTTTGAAGTAATTTAGAGCTTCACTGTAGGTAATTTACCCTTCCAAACTTTGACCAGTCTCTGGCGTTAATTTATTTATTTCAACTTTGTCATTTATATCGCACATATCAGTGATTAAATTATCAATGTTTAGGGAATGTGTTTCTGCATCTTGGTTTTTAGAAAGACGTTTATAGAATTGGCTAGTCTCTTTAAGGATTTCGTGTTGTTCATATGTTATGCATCCGTTATCTGCCTGTAATTTTTGGATGGTTTTAGAAGTAAAATTTCGTTTTTCTAAGTTTAAGAAATATTTACTTGGCTTCTCCCCTTCACCAATCCATTTGGCATGTGATATAACACATACTCCATTTAGTTTTTCTTCTCGTAATGCTTCTAATTCTCTTTGAGCTTCTCCATTTCTAGTCTTTCTTTTTCCGTTGTACTGTTTTCTAAATTTGTTATTTGTTCAATTAGTTTCGTCTCTTTACATTTTCATAGTTTAAATAAATGAGAACAAAATGGTATAAATGCGCCCCTTATTTCCATCAATGTTGATGTTAAACTCAACATTGTTCATATTTAAATTACCATTACAGGTGCATCCACTTTTCAAATATTATTTAACAACTCTATGAATGGTATCCTTTACTAGTTCTATATAATCTTTGTTTTTCAGTAATGAGTTATTGAATTTCCAAAAGCCCCTGCCCTTTTCAAAGTTATTAAATTTCTATTGTAACGATATCGCAGAATGATCAGTTTTATAACCGGGGTGTGTATCGCAGTTTTCTACTGCTGGTATCATGTCTCGAGAGATTAGGAAAAAGTCCAAACGTGCCTGTTTGGATGGGTTGGTGCGACGCCATGTGTATCTGCGTTCCTTTGGGTTATTGTATCTCCAAACATCGACTAAATCTAGCTTGTTTATCATGTAAAGTACTTATTATTATATATTATATTATTATTTATAGCTTTATAATTTAAAAGATCGAGGTCGGGTCCAGGACTAAATAATATATTTATTAGTTGTTAATTGTTCCTTTAAAATGTACTTCACTGTAGGTGAATGTCCTGACTCTAAATTGCATGCTTTGCTCTTACTTTCGTGGGCCGATTTCGCAATAAACATGAAATTAAATACCGAGGAGAAATACCATATGTGTAAGAGACTCGACGCAAAATCGCTCACAAATTCACTTAAATCGTGACATTTCGAGTTGGGACCTTCACCTATAGTGAAGTACACTATTAAGGAACAGACAATAACTAAGAAATATACCCCCGCGTTATTGTTTCGGCTTTATAAGTTTCCCTGTCAAACTTCAAAAAGTTCCAATGTATAGTACTGGTGGAATATGATCTCTACGTGCGTCAGCCAGAGTAGATTCATGGCATGACCTACTGGTGGAATATGATATATACGGGCGTTAGACAGAGTAGAGATTCATGGCATGATCTACTGGTGGAATGTGATATCTACGGCCGTTAGCCAGAGTAGATATTCATGGCATGATCTACTGTTGAAATATGATATCTACGGGCGTTAGGGTGGATACACACATGCATGTAATCTCTGTAATTATCGTGTATTTGGCGTTTTACATGGATCATACAGACAATGTAATATGTGTCCACTGACAACCCAATCATTGTCGACGTGTTGACCGCTCTCATTTCTAGTTCCAATTAAGTGGGAATGTAGAAAAGCCGTTATCTTTAACCGAGTCGCCAGGCCACTTAAAATAATTGTTCGTGGGATAACCCATATGGTGGGCGTATTACCAGTCCTCTTTTGATATCTATAGCAGTGGTGGATCAGGATTCCCCCGATTTGTGGCTATATGTGATCCCCGACTTGCGGCTATATATGATACCGAAAGCTACCAGGCGGGGTGGCTAACTCTGAGCTAATTAAGTAAAACATATTATATTGTACCTTCTTGCCCAGATTATTCCGACCGACTCGGTAAGGGACTTAGTTGAATACATGTATATCGGATATACATGTATTCAACTAAGTCCCTTACCGATTTGAAGCTTTCGAGACCCCACGCCAAACAGGCATCATGGTCGAACATATTCTATATACGTGTCGCGTCTCGTGTTCGTGCATTAATACAATGCCAGATATCACACAGACTTGACTAATTTCCACAGAGAAGACATGTTTTGGACTGGCCTTAAATGTCCTGACAGCAGACAGTTTGACTTCGCTTATAACTACTCACTTGTCTGGACTGTTAACAACGAACCGCTCGCGCGTAGGTGATTAATGTTGTCAATTATTGACGTGGCCATGTAAAATACATGTATTTTACATACAGAGATTACATGCATGTGTGTATCCACCCTAAGCCAGAGTAGAGATTCGTGGCATGATCTACTGGTGAAATATAATCTCTACGGGCGTTAGCCAGAGTACAGATTCATGGCATGATCTACTGGTGAAATAAGATCTCTACGGGCGTTAGCCAGAGTACATTTCATGGCACGATCGAAAGTTTCTCATGCCTTTTTGTTTTTAGATGAACTCACTAAGAGATAGTGTATATATTTCAATCAATATTTATATGTGGACGGGCATCAGGGCATCCGTATAGTGTGCTAGCAAACACATCTACATAGAAGCAAGCATTAAAGTATATTTATCATTCTATTTAAGAGATACATTCTCACAAAACGAGGGACACCGAACCGTCAGAGAACGCATGTTAGAATGGCTCATGTATTATAACACTATTTAGTTTGCCCCATTCAAAGTATTTTCCATAAAATAAATACAACTTGTCAAGAGATGACAGTGTGTAGAAGGCCTGTTCAAAATAGTGGTATCAGTGTACAGTCAAATGTTGTTTCTTCTGAGATAAAGGAAGACATAGTCAGTAGCACGTGACTTTTCAGGATCCTCCAATACTGGCATCTGACAAGGATACATTTGCCTGATACAGGATATCTTTCAGTTTTAGAAGACTCGTCAACTAACAGAAACAAATTAAAATACCTCGCCCTGTGTCCGACACATGCAGCTGATATGTAGCAACATTTCTTTTAAACTGAGAATAATTAGCCAGTATATACGGATGAGCACCTGAAATATTTCTTTATTGGTGGTTACGAATTCATCGCGATAAACAAAATAACGATCACTACGACAATGTGAGCCACTAACTTATAATCCATGCATAAAAATGACGTTTTGTGGTGCAATTTGGTTATACACTTTATGAGAATACGCGTAACACTTTGAGCAAGACTATAGTCTACACAAATGCAAGAATCTCCATATAATTAGTTCCTTATAACACAAAGGCGCATTTAGTGGGTTACAGCTGTAAATGTTGTAATTTCTGAGTAGGATTTTTCACTCACATACTCTGCAATCTCGGGCTGCCAGGTTCACCATCACGGCCATTACGATGGTCGTACACCGGTAGACCATTTCTGAAATTGATAAAATAATGAGGTTTGTAAACATGTATGAGCATGACTGTTATTACTCTACACCGTATACTGCATCATATATTATCTCGGAAATTCGAGATGTTCAGTCGTCGAAATTCGATAAGTTCGAGATAACACTATCTCTATTATGTCCTAAATCAGCCAATGTAGCCACCGAAAATACACTTATATAATAAAATGTAAACAAGGTTTGTTTTAAAATCAGATCATTCTTAAACGGATATGGTTGATTCGGACATACACATTTTGTATACGTAATTTGGAAGGTGGTTAACAAATGCACGACATTTTATCATACCGGTTTCATTTGCTCTGAAAAACAACCACTAATTTCCAGCTGTATTCAACACATTTCGCACATAAGTGAAGAAACGCTCTTTATAACATATACGTAGATTAGACTAGCACGGAACGCTATTTTTTGTTTTGCTCCATAACAAAGCGTCCCGTGAATTTTACATCTTTGTATAAGAATATTATTTAGCGTTTTTTTTGTTCTTGAGGAAATGGCAGTTATCCGGTGGCATTAAAATAGCAACGCGGTGCGTCAAACCATTATCGTGATTCGGAAAAATGTGCCCATTTCGACAACCATAAACTCGCTTCGGCATAATTATCATATGGATACAATTGTGGTATCTTTGTCATTGGAAACTACAGCGAAATCTCGGTGACAAATGGACATTATATCCTGACCAACGTTACGTCTGGTAACATACTCGGCTTGTTGTTTTCCGCAAACTAATTGTATGATTTGCGGTCAATAAGGAACGGGGTAATTGTAGTTTCAATAGAAATGCGGCAATTGCATGGCCGTGGCTACTATCGGTAAAGTCGTAATAATTTTATGTTGCGTCCTGTTTGAGATCGGCAACATTCGGATTCTCATATGGTACTAGTTCAGCCTCAAACATATTAAGTTTTACAATGAGGTGATCTTGTGGCACCCCGCCTCTTGTGGCGCAAGACATGTTATACAAAACTGCAGTCAATGACTGGTGACAATCCTACTGAAACAGCTTGTTCCCCTGCAAATAGGCTCATATAGAACTTATTTTTAAAACACAAACAAGTCCATATCGCCATTATTTGAATCTGAATTATATATATATATATATATATATATCTGAACCATACATCGACCAGATGCACGCTGTTCATAATGTATGTGCAATCCAGAGATGTTTCCCTGTATCATGGGGATATCTATATTAATAGCCTTATTTATTTTGGAATTCCATTCCTTTAGAAGTCCATCTTAATGTCGGCCATAGAACGCATAATGGTGTCAAATTTTGACTGTATGTCGGATTCCAAGGCTTTTGGTGGTTGACAATATGAACCAATATGAACCAATGTGCATATTTAGGTCCAATATGAACATATTTGTACGAGGACTATTATGTTGACTGAAAATAGCATTCAACTCTCTCACAAGGATCACTCATACATGGATATGAAGACAAATGTCTGTAGCACCGCTAAACGTCATAAAAGTCCTATATGACATTTCACCACAACCTGGACGAGTACAAGATAAACGGATACTGTACACAACATTGTATAACAAGAAAACTAAGATGCATGCATCAGGTCGGCCGTGAACTATCTACCATAGAATTGTTGTAGCTATCGATTATACATTTTGAAACACCTGTCTCTATGTATGTATGTGTGTATGCATGAATGCATGTGTGTATGTGTTATAGACTCTAACACTGCTCGAATTTGGTATTTAACGTGTCAAATTGACCTCGCTCATAGGCATGTTTCTGGACCTTGACCGATCCGACTAAAATTTTGTGTGTAGGACTACTTCGATCCCGGGAGCAATATGAACGGGTCCAATTTCACGTGGGACCATGTTCTCGAACGTGCTGATATAGGCATGTTTCTGGACCAATTGAACAATAGTTTGGCCAGACGCTGTATATACTGGGTACTGTCCAGATGGAGGCGATCACAAAAAAATCCCTAACTAGCCCGAACGAAGTCGAGTACATCAGCTAGTCTAATATATATTTTGGACATTTGTCTGTCTGTTTGTCTGTTAGCTATGGCCGGGAAAACTGCCTGACAGATTTGACGAAATTTGATACCTAGGGGAAATTATTTCCAGGGAGTATTTTGGACGGGTCAAATGTTGATCCCGACCTGACTTTGACATTCAAAAAGATCAATTCAAGGTCAAATCTGGTAAAACGGAAGTATTTCAACGAAATTTGATATCTACTGTTACTTTTGTCCCAGGAGTGTTTCGGTGGGTCAAATTATGACCCTGACCTGATCTTGACATTCAAAATTGTCAATTCAAGGTAAAATCGGGTAAAGCCGGGCGGATTTCGACGGGTACTTTTGTCGTGACTTTTGTCCGGGGAGTGTTTTGGACGGGTCAAATCGTGACCCCGACATGACCTTCACCTTTAAAATAGTCAATTCAAGGTTAAATTGCGCAATTCTCCGAAAATCAGAGGGGAACATCCCGGACGAAGTCGGGTCCAACAGCTACTATTATATATTTCTAGATTTAGTTACAAACCAAATACCTGTATGTTGTACAAATAAATGTTTGACAAATATATCTGTATCAATATTAGCATGCGGGTCATTAAAATAGATACGACGAAAAAAAAATTGAAGGGTGCATGTATCAGGTACATTTTTATATTTCAAATGATGATAGGAATGCGGAAAGTCGAAGTACCTACGTAATACTGGCTATCCGCATGAAGAGATATACATGTATATAAAAACCAAAATAAAAGATGACTGCTGGCGACAATGTCTTCCAAAAAAAATTCAAAGCATTCGATAGCTCCCTTCTAGTTGTCAGCCCGAAGATCAATATGCAGTTTGGTGACTATCAGAATGACGGATATGTCTGTACAGTTGCAAAACAATTCAGTCATGCAAAAGAGGATCAAAAAGTAAGATACCAAATTGCTGCCTGTGGTAATGTTTTTTAACGAAATTCGGGAAAATTAGATTACTCTCACGCTCGTTATCCAGAAGATTATTGTGGAATCTGGTGACGATCGGACAAGGGGTGTCGTCTGTAGGATCAACCAAATTATTTAGCCATAAAAATAGTAAAATTGAAGATCACCGCTGGCAGTGATGTCTTCACAAGGACAGTTTGAGAACGAAATATGGCTCACATCTAGCGGTGACCCAAAATATCCACATGAGAAAAAGTTCTCCAATAAAAGCTGGCTGCAGGGTGCGCCAATTGATTCAAATTCGAAATTTAGCAGGGTGTACTGCTTGTGGCCATGTTTTCCCCGCAAATTTGATAGACTGATGGACAAAACCACTGAATCCGTTGAATCAATATACATGTATACATTAATTTATATGCATTGTTATAAAACAGTACTGGTATATAAAGGTACTGAAAATAACTATATTACTAGTATACATAAAATAAACCATATATAATGGCTATGGGTTCATGACAGCTGAGAACTTGGTGTGAATTAAAGAGTGGTGGTTTCTCAAGCATATCTAACCCTCCACGTTAGAAACATGCCATTAAATGTCATAAGTATAATCTAGCTTGAGGACAGAAGTGATCCATAAAACCCCCCTTAATTCAACCAGGTCCTCGCGTGATGTATGGTCGATCACATGATGATCTAGGGGGATTAGAATTGTTGTATAAAAACAGCACTGCGTGTAAATATAAAATAAAATAGTGCTACATCTTATTACAGATTATTGCCATATATAATCAGTGATTATACAGACAGTCTGACAAAATAAAGTTTCAGTGACACTCTATCCGAAGAGGGGAATAATTTCATCTGTTACAGTCAATGGAGCAATTATGAATCTGGAAAGGTGAAATTTCTAAGTAATACTAGATATCGACATAACGCGATAACATATAACGTAAATGCAATATGGCCGCTGGCGACCATTTTTTCCTATGAAATTAAAAAAATATTTGATGGCTCTCATCTGATAGATCAATATTAAGATAAATATGAAGTTTGGTGATGATCGGATGAGTGAAGTGGACTGTGGTCTGTGCTGAACGGTTTGGTAATGCTTAACAATATTCTTACCTTAATATTTTTATGTTCACTTTATAAACTTCACTGAGTCATCTTTGTCATGTATTGAGTTTGATATCTTTTGTTAACAGTTTGTAAATTATGTATGTCTCATGTTTGTTATTTTAATTTATGTGTTTATTATCATTAAATAAAGTTGCATTCCTTAAAAAGATTCTTACCTCAATGTTTTTATGTTCACTTTATAAACTCCACTGAGTCATCTTTGTCATGTATTGAATTTGATATCTTTTGTTAACAGTTTAAAAATTATGTATGTCTCGTGTTCGTTATTATATTATATACACTTTATAGTGTGTTTTCAGAACGAAAAAAAAAATGAATAAAATCAACAAATTTGTAAATTTAAAAAAAATTCAAACGTTGTTGTATTCCATGTCCCAGCCGGACATATACACCAAATTTCAATAATATTCATTGAGAAACAACGGACAAAACGCTATATAACACCCGTATACATATTTTATTCCGAGCCAGACTCATCCTCGGGTACATGTTATAGTAGGTACCGAATTGACACACGTCGACTGGGGCGAGTTGGCCCTGGGGCGATTAGGCCGATTCCGGCACATTCTATAATTTACCGTATGTATCAGTTTACGCGTAGTTTACTTTAGAAAGTTCCGCAATTAATACCGTAAATAGAGCGACCATATTTGACAGAGAATGCCTCTGTTATTGATTATCAAGTTGCTATACATTAAAAACGACAAATTCACATGCTCGTTCAAGCGCAGTAGTCTATTTCCCCATGTTAAAGGACATCCACAAATACTAAATAACGCTAACCTACTGCCGAATGTTTTACACGACAACTGTTAACATATTTGGGCTGAATTCATCTGACGCGGTATTATTCCTCAAAATAAACAACAAAACCATCGTTACTTGGAAATGTAGTTTGGGCTAACATTTACATAAATCCTCCACATCATTTATTCGACACACACGTCAGATGATAAACAGACATGAAGTAACCGGCCAAATTGGGCGAAATGACAATTGTATTATCTATCTGTATGTCTATCAATATGTTTGGAATAAAACTTTTGTGGTTATTTTTGGTATTTGTCGGCACTTGATTTTCTATAAAAGCCTGCATTTGATCATCAGAAAGCATGATTTTGAACAGTAAATGCGGAAGTGAAACGTCTGCTAAATCGACCACAGAGTATTGCGGGCGCATCATAATGTCACCGGTTCATTTGGCAATAGAGTTACATCGTAACGTCGTACGGAGTCCCGTTAAAAGTGATATTGGACTCGAGTCCAATATGATTTTTTTCCTGGATTATCATGTGATTGATTTTGCCCAATCAGAAATAGTGTTAGTTAAGGGATGAATAATAAGATATTATGTCATGACACAATGTGGTTTCACATTACGCACAAACTGTCAGACAAATGTGCAAGTGTGTGAACACGGCCCTAAATATGCGAAATACCGATCAACGCGTTGTATACATATACCCTGACGTTCTGAACACATGGTAAATTCATAGCAATTGTCCAGCTGCTTTCAGTTTTGTTCACACAGACGTAACGAAATATCTGCTCTTTGTTGTCACCATATCGGGAATGGAGTAACAAGGGAAGCTCTCTATTGTCCCTCTGACTCCCTCACTGACGCCCAGATTTGCTTTAAAATCGTACCCCTTTAAAAAGTCTTCCAGCGACAGGAGAATGATCCGATTAAGCACCACCGCAAAGCCTTGATACTAACTCAGTATTATTCTGAGACTGCTATCATGTATCATACATGCATACTACACACATAATGTGCTTAAAGTACTATTTGGATAATTAAATCATATTTACAAATTCTTTCTGTGGTATATATACAAGTATTGAAGGTATTTTTCGACATAGTTTGATCGATTTGTTTAGTTAATGTTTAACGTCCGTTTACGCTACGTGATATCACGGGTGAGAATAACTGTTATAAGAATAATCTCTTTTCGTACTGATTTAACAGATAATTTGGTTAAAATAGAACAAAATGTCTACATATAAAAACACAAATTAGAGCGAGTGTGCTCGATTGGCGGCAGAGCTATTCCGATACTGACGATTGTGCAAACATATATAAAATTAATGAATATAAAAACAGCCTTACTCGTAATGAGGTTCGCGATTACTATTTGTATACCACCCCAACACACACCCCAGCAATGAAGTTAGGGGGTGTATAGGAATAAGCTCGTCCGTCCGTATGGATATCTGTCCGTCAACAATGTCATTGAACACTCCATACTGGCCGCACCTCTCACCTGATGTTCACCAAACCATTAGCTCCACTTGGCAAAGTCAGGTTTGGGCTACTGTCTTGGGTTGGCGTCCGTCAACGTTTTCCTTTAGCAAACCATACAGGCCGCGTCCCTCGTCTGATCATCAGAACTACACATTGATCTTCGGGGTGACCTATATAGATGGGAGCCATCGATTTGTTCTCCGAAACTGGTTAAAAACATGACCGCAACCAGCCATCATGAATTTCACATTTGAATCCATTGGCACACCCTGCAACTCACATTTATTGAAGAAATGATTTGAAGATTTACAAGCATGTCCAGAATTAGTTCCAGATGGGAGCTATAAAATTTGAAAAACATGGCCACCGGCAACCATCTTGGATTTAAGGCTTTGCGTTACAAAATCCTTTGGCATGCACACACTGCAGGCCACATCCCTCGTCCGAGCATCACCAAACGTCATATGCCATATGAATCTTCGCAGTGATCTCCAAAATTGAACCATCCATACCCCCCCCCCCCCCGAAATTCATTAAAAAAACTCATTGCAAGACTAAATCCTTCGGCACAATCCACAAGCCACATCCCTCATCCGATCGTCACCACGTTTATATAGATCATCGCGGTCAACTCTAGATGGGAACCGTCGATTTTTCCATTTTCGTTACTTGGGTTTCACATTTGAATCCAGAGGCACATCCTGAAGTCCATGTTTATAGAATACATTATTACATGTATTTGAAAATTTGCAGACAGCTTCAGGTTCAATTCTAGATGGGGGCTGGGGAATTTGAAACGATGGAAAACATGGCTGTCGGCAGCCATCTTCGGGTTCACATCTGATATTGCTTAAACAGTTAAACTGTCCGATTTCAGTTTCGCTCTACTGACTGTGTTATATTGTCCCGAAACTAGAGTAGATGGGTTGATTGGCCGTGATTCGGGAACAAAATCAGAAGTCCATAGGTTTTGATAACTTTATATTGGTATAATTCTCTGCCGGAAAGCACTGTGTAAACAGGTTATGAAGAGGTCTTGCTGGTAGGAAAGTCGGGTGTGCAGTGAAGTTCTGGCTATCAAGAACGGGTAGTTATTCCTTGTATCGTGGTATCATGTGTCCATATAATGTCGGATGTATCATGATATCCATGTTATCTATACGTTCACTATAGCGTATATCACACTATTGTTACTAGATTATTTCACTATGTGTTATACAATGCATGCAATTCATCAGCAATTAAGGTATGATATTATTACTTAGGTGTGTACGCTTGTATTCTTCGTTTCACATGCCTCTCCTGTTACACAGTGCTTGCCATTACATAATGAACCCTATCAATACAACACGGGGAATGGAATATCATCCGAGATCCAGGAACACAACAAACTCTATCTATATATACTATCTATTGTATTATATTTTCCTCTGCCTATCATCTACTGAACATCCCTCCAAATGGATAAAAGACCACTCCAATGTAAACGTTTATAACTGAGTGGCAGAATTCATTTAGCACATAATTGGTTAAACTCTGAAAGCATCGTGTACACGCAAGTTAAAACGGGGGCTGTCGTGAAAGAAATGACGACATCAGTAGATTAGCATGTATTTGACGACATCATTATAGTTCGTTTCACTTTTGTTGGCCCACTAATTGTGAATGTGCAAACACGTTTGTTACAAAGTCATCACGATTTAACGATCAGAGTCACAAATAAACATACGGTCTGCAATATTCTCCCACCATCAACATAGCCGCATTTCCTCCTGCGCTGTTATCGATTGAATTTGATATACAAAGGTGCAGTACGTAATGAGTGTACGATAAGCAAAACACTTTCTTGAACATCCACCAGATAAATAATAGACCATTCCAATGTATACTTTTATAAATGAGCAGGAATCCTTCCTAAATGTTTTGGAATTCATACAAGATTCTTGCAAATTCAGAGAAATCCATGTACAGCAATTAAATGGATTGCCGTAATGCTTTTCCCGCATATATATATATAACTCATATATGCAATCTCCGCAATTGGAGTTAACTAGCTTGTACTTTAGATAGCCTTTTAAACTTGGTGATATTAATGTCCAAATTATTCTCGTTCTTGTTATATCGCCGTCCAGATTATGAGGGACCAACATAGATTGGGTCCGGTTTACGAGGGACCAACATAGATCGGGTCCGGTTTACGAGGGACCAACATAGATCGGGACCGGTTTACGCGGGACCAACATAGATCGGGTCCGGTTTACGAGGGACCAACATAGATCGGGTCCGGTTTACGAGGGACCAACATAGATCGGGTCCGGTTTACGAGGGACCAACATAGATCCGGTCCGGTTTACGAGGGACCAACATAGATCGGGTCCGGTTTACGAGGACCAACATAGATCGGGTCCGGTTTACGAGGGACCAACATAGATCGGGTCCGGTTTACGTGGGACCAAAAGAGATCCGATCCGGTTTACGCGGGACCAACATAGATCGGGTCCGGTTTACGAGGGACCAACATATATCGGGTCCGGTTTACGAGGGACCAACATAGATCGGGTCCGGTTTACGAGGGACCAACATAGATCAGGTCCGGTTTACGAGGGACCAACATAGATCGGGTCCGGTTTACGAGGGACCAACATAGATCGGGTCCGGTTTACCAGGGACCAACATATATCGGGTTCGGTTTACGATGGACAAACATAGATCGGTTCCGGTTTACGAGGGACCAACATAGATCCGGTTCGGTTTACGAGAGGGACCAACATAGATCGGGTCCGGTTTACGAGGGACCAACATAGATCGGGTCCGGTTTACGAGGGACCAACATTGATCGGGTTCGGTTTATGCGGGACCAACTTAGATCGGGTCCGGTTTACGAGGGATCAACATGGATCGGGTCCAGTTTACGATGGACCAACATAGATCGGGTCCGGTTTATGCGGGACCAACATAGATCGGGTCCGGTTTACGAGGGACTAACATAGATCGATACAAACGTTAATATTCTTAAACCATTCAATTACGGGAGCCGCGCTTGTGCAGCATTAATGATCCGATGCCAGTGCATTCTCTTATATTACGTAATGAGTGTACGATAAGCAAAACACTTTCTTGAACATCCACCAGATAAATAATAGACCATTCCAATGTATACTTTTATATATGCGAGTCTCCCCATTGTGATATAAGGGAAAGCACAAACTTACAAGATCAAGGTAAATATTGTTAGGCCAATAGGGAGACTCGCATATATTAGAGACTGCCTTTGCACTGGGTATTCTCAAAATTTCAGGACGATCCAATCATGAATGGGTTAAACTGACTCTTTATGCCGCAAGAAACATAATTGAATTCCAAAAGTTTGGGTTCCGAACTTTATTGGGCATGGAACAATAAAGAGCGCCGCTTGTGAGTCTGTTGTAGATATTGTTGAAATAAAGAGCGTTTATTTCACTAATGTGCAAACAATTTTTAAAAGTATTTTGTCAGAGCATATAAAGCCCGTACATGTATATCAATATTTCGCGTATTTGTCAACCTATATTATACCAGCTTACACGTTACGTATCTACAAAATTTAGAAGTGCGATTGATCTCAGTCCGTGTAAATTATCTCACCTGGTGTATATGTATGCACACGGTATAATCACTATAATAACTGGTAATATAACTTATCCTGGAATAATCCTGATTTTTTCCTCCGAAATAAAAATTAAATCCGCCCGATTTTGGGAATGTCTGGTTGTGGAATGTGAATACGCAAAAAAACATTGGATGGTCAACTCCTGTTTACCAAGGGCATACACCGGGATCGTATCACTACCGGGTGGGAAACAATTACGCGAAAGAAAATGAAACAAATTCGAATCGAGGACGTTTTATTTGTATATGTTTGAGCGCTTTGTAAAGTCGACGGCATATAATTAGCCAAATGAACTAAATCTGCTTCGGACGTGATGCTTGTGTGTTTCCACCCGATATCCTGTCATCACACCTCTCAAAGTTTCCGTCCTTCACTTGAGCTTTACTGATTATGAACAGGGATGTGGACCAATGACGTGGCGATAGGGGGTTGCTTTTTTGTCCCCCCCCCCAAACTTTGGTGACAATTTTCAGCAGTTAGAAATGTGGAATATGCCGTAATATTAGTGAGGAATATGCCGTAATATTAGTGAGAATATGCCGTAATATTAGTGGGAATATGCCGTAATATTAGTGGGAATATGCCCGTAATATTAGTGAGGAATATGCCGTAATATTAGTAAGGAATATGCCGTAATATTAGTGAGGAATATGCTGTGATATTAGTGAGGAACATGCTGTGATATTAGTGGGGACCATGCCGTAATATTAGTGGGAATATGCCGTAATATTAGTGGGAATATGCCCGTAATATTAGTGAGGAATATGCCGTAATATTAGTGAGGAATATGCCGTAATATTAGTGAGGAACATGCTGTGATATTAGTGGGGACCATGCCGTAATATTAGTGGGGACCATTCCCGTAATATTAGTGGGAATATGCCCGTAATATTAGTGAGGAATATGCCGTAATATTAGTGAGGAACATGCTGTGATATTTGTGAGGAATATGCCGTAATATTAGTGGGGACCATGCCCGTAATATTAGTGGGAATATGCCCGTAATATTAGTGGAAATATGCCGTAATATTAGTGGGGACCATGCTGTGATATTAGTGAGGAATATGCCGTAATATTAGTGGGAATATTCCCGTAATATTAGTGAGGAACATGCTGTGATATTAGTGAATAATATGCCGTAATATTAGTGGGAATATGCCGTAATATTAGTGGGGAATATGCCGTAATATTAGTGGGAATATTCCGTAATATTAGTGAGGAATATGCCGTAATATTAGTGGGGAATATGCCGTAATATTAGTGGGGAATATGCCGTAATATCAGTGGGGAATATGCCGTAATATTAGTGGAGAATATGCCGTAATATTAGTGGAGAATATAATCGTAATATTAGTGAGGAATATGCCGTAATATTAGTGGAGAATATAACCGTAATATTAGTGGGGAATATGTTGTTTTGACCAAGATACGTAATTTGTCTACATTTTGGTCAATGTCCCTCGGTTGGAAGTTTCGCAAACATGGGGGGGGGGGGGGAGTCAATTTGGAAATTTCCACCAGCTAGAAAGTTTGAGGTATCCGTTGGAACGTTTCAACCTCAATGAGCATGGCAGTTTGGTCTGGTTCAAAGGGGAAGGTGGAAGTTACAAGGTTGATACACCCTAAACGGGGTATCTCTATCCAGACTGTCACCCGCATGTATCTACGCAACAATTACGCGTACATTACATGCATTTTGGACGAATATACGAACTGAATGTGAAAACTCTATATAATGAAAACACCCTTTTGCTGGGGACATTGTGTCAATCATTAAAGCCCCGTGGCGACATGATCAGATCAGCATTTTTAATATCAAATCGCCGGAAATGTCCGGTATAACAGAGTGTAGTTATGAATACACGTCAATATATACAAATAGATGGTAATGCGGTTGAAAGCAATATATATAGTTCAATAATCATGTGCACGTTCGGGAAGGTGGGATATGGGCGTACGTGAGGTGATTTAGTTGGGGGTGGGTGCTTCAATGTTTACGTGGTTATGCCACGTGGGGCTCCATTAGGCGAAGGGCGTCTCGGATGAACATACTAAGATTGGTGAGGGTTCTTTTATTTGTGCACGTGAAGAGGCCATTGAGTTTGTGGGCATTTGGACGCGTGTAGTAGTATGATTTAAGATATTTTCGTCTCAAATCGCATAGTTTTTCACATTTGAGTATGATATGGTATTCATCACTAAGTTCAACGTCGCACGTATATTCATGAGTACGTTATTCTCATTCCGGGTTTAAGTTCCCGCTTTAGCACTCACCTCATTTATTCGCAATTTATCGTTGGCCTTGCGTATTTGATCGCAAACTATTGTTTTTTTGGGAAACAGTTACCTGTTCGATTGTGGACAGTATTGTTAAGACGGCCTGATTTCGGTTCCTTTGACAACCGGACAAGTTTCAATTCTGCGAAAACCGGCTTAATCATTGACAATTTCCACTAAATTCAAGAGTAGAGATTCATGCCAATCAATCATGGCATGATCTGGGGTCGGCTCAGATGGCTGTAAAACCTGACTTCAATCGACTCAGTGCTGATGTTGAAATTGAAAGTGTTGTGACTTAGTATCAAACACTGGCACATTTACTGACACAAGAGGATACAGGTACAATTAACACGAGCTTCGATGTCAACCAATAGTGACAATAATAACAACAACGAGCAGCTATTACTATTAGAATGTTGACAATTCAGTTGACACTGTTCTGAATCTGATTGTTTCAAAGCACATGCATGTACATTTACAAGAGATGATATATGTACATGTACTGTACGCACCAGTGTAATTCACAAGAGCTCCAATGTCAACAACAACACCGTAAACAATGAACTGACGCCACGCAGTGACGGATGATCACATATCTACAATTCCAACTTTACAATTACACGGACCAATTCATCCCGTGTTCATCAATTTTCATTGAAACGTGTGGATATGAGACATTGTCATCATTCGCCATGTTATCGTCAAGTTAATACGACAATTTACCGGGAGTACACTATCGGTTGGATGTTCTTATCAAACTATCTTTGGCTGACTCACTGATATTGATACTAAGTGTCTTGATACCAGTATACAGTTTGATGCATCGTGCTTTATAATTTCATGGAAAATGTGCGACTACAGGAGAACATTGTCGCCAAGTCATTGCGCACAGTTATTATGGGATCTGCTGTTGTCTTGAAGGTTCCAATCCCAACTAGCTGTTATTGATATACAGTACCAGTCAAAAGAAGTGGTATATTAAGCGCGCTATTTTCGCGCCCAATATCGCAATAATATTGCAAGTGGAAACGCTTATAAGCATGTCGCTTGTGATATTATTGCAATATTTTGCGCTTAATATCTCAATATTTTGAGCTTAATATTGCGACATCTTGCGCTCAAAATTGTGACATTTAAATCAAATTATTGCTTCTTCTATATTGTTTATTGTATAAATAGAGACAATGTTTTAGATATGTATATAATTATAGTTGTAAATGCTATATGTACACTATATGCACAGTATTTATCTAATATAAATATAACACTATCGGGTCTGTATTAAATTTAGCGCGCTTAGTATCGCAATATTTTGCGTTCAATATTGCAATAATAAGCGCGACAGATTTTTTGTATTGTGCAATAATCACGCCTTTTTCTAAATTAAGCACGCTCAATATCGCAATAAAGGTGCGCCTAAAAATACCACGTCTTCTGACTGGTACTGAATTGTCATGATGTTCGGATTCACCTGTTAAAACAAAAACTGTGTTTACAAGTGACTGGACAATTTCACGCATTGCATGTTACCAAAAAGTATGCCATTAAGATATTTTACTTTTACATGTACATAAATTTGAATTTTAACTGTGAAACATGTAGCTTTGTTCTTTTTATGGCTTAAAAATGCATGCCGATTCAAGTTTGATAATGGTCGAAATTAGTATTACTCATAACTGAATAGTGATGGGTTGGCTTATCAACTATTACTAGTTTCGTTGTTTATTTGCAGCGACATTTATACAGTAGATAGAGAAAGGCGAACACATTACGCGTGCGCAGCCTTTTTCCGGATTAAATTCTACGAGGCAAATAACAAGCTTGATCCTCTGCAAACTGCAAAGTTTCATAAGTATTGTCTATTACTTTACGCACTGAGTTTTTACATTGCATCAAAACTATGATCGTAACTTAAGAACTAAGATGTATTTTTCAGTTACGAATAATACTAGTTTCGACCATTCAAAAACATATGAATCGTAATGCCTACCGGGAAATCATATTGTCACCATGGGCACCTGGCTAATTCTATGGTATATTAGCAAATTAAGAGCAAAAATTGGTGTTGACCCATGGAAAATACCATTGGTCTGACCTTTATTAGTTACGGTCTTGATATTAATTAAACGGTGTTGAACCGTAAAAAATACAACGGTCTGACAGTTACTGGTTACGGTCTGCCAGTTACTTAAACAGTTTTATACCGTGGAACATGCTACGGCCTGATCGTATGTTTAACGGTCAAATGTTGGCAGCGATGTTTCGCGGTCTCAGACCGTTAAAGCGACGGTCTTTTTTCTAACAGTGTACGTGTGTCCGCAGCCATTGTATCGAGTTTTGTTTCATATTTGGTGTTCCATGTCGTACATACCCGAAGTGATTGAGAAGCAGACTCGTGATATTACAATGGTTTATTTGTGACGTATGATATTTTTACTACGGGGTCAAGAACCTACGTCACAAATCAAGTTTCTAACCCAAAGCGGCTTTGAGTTTAAATTTGTTTATAACATATAATAATATAAGTCTGACGGAACAAAACTGGTACATTAGCTGCGAAAATTCCAAAAACACATCCACAAGTCAGTAATTGTTCAAAACCCATATCTATAACTGAAATATACAAGGGGAACAGTCCCGATTGTGAACACAAATACACATCAATTGTTTAACTCGTGTTCGTAAAATGCACATAACCCTTTCACTCGAAAGAACACTAACTCACGTAGTACATATGTAGCTAAAATGCGTGGGTTAGTAGGGTTACAGTTAGCGCTGAGCTATCCGAATGTACGAGGCGAAGGTCTGGAGATTTTATTATACCCTCAACAGTGAATTATAGAACAAATTGCGTTTAGATAAACATCGATATAACCCAGAAGAGGATATGGAATAACATACTTTCACACTGGCTCGGGCGTGCGACCGATTCACTTGCGTGTACCAATGCGCTACCGGAATATTTCAAGCCGTTAATGTTTATTTCCAAGGTTCTCAGAATCATAACGTTACAAATGAAATGAACCTCAATGCAAATCCAAAGCGTTTCAAACGTATTCGGGTCAATGACAGCGACAGCGATTGAATTTATTGAAATGTGTTTACAATTTCGAGCCGGTGTTTCCTGGTGTACTGTTTCCGGTTTAATTTCTAATTCTAAGTTTGTGTTGAAGAAGAACAGAGTTAAAGAACCCATTGTGATATTCTAAATTAAATTATATTCATTGTTGTTATTACATTGTGAGATCATTTATCGTCGTAAATGGTGAATTTCTTTGGAAATGCGTATAATAAAAAGAACATCTAGTTTTTTGGAGTGGATACCGAAACATATGTCATTCGTCACCGAGACAAATGTTTATATTTGCTCGCGGCAAGCCGCTCGCGAAAATAAACATTTGTCTCGCTCACTCATGACATATTTTTCGGTATCCACTCAAAAAACAATGGATATCCTATATATATTAGTGACGTTAGTGACGTAGGTTCTTGGCCATGATATAGTTTGTACACTCAGACATGCGTTAAGTCATAGGTGAATCCGGTGTCTGAACTTGTTTCTATTCTGCTTTTAAACCCAGTTTCTTGTGCAGATGGATATCTGCTGACTCAGCCGATGACGGTACTTCCGAGGTCCGCGCCGTCCGAATGTAGATGAGCTGAATTTTTTAATTCCTGAAACATACAAAGAACGTCATTAGCAAGGTTCGACACACATGATAAAACGAGTAAAATATAAATTTAAAAATATATCAGTTTAAAACGAATGCATTACTAAACAATGCATACGTAACAAGGAAGTTTACCTTTTCAGACAACTCCTTACTTCTAATGACCACAATTCACTAACGCCTGACCCGATTCTTAAAATTCAAATGCCCATCGATCGAGTGAAAGCTATATTTTCCAACTATAATACACACTTTTGGGGTAAACTTCGAAAACGTCGAAAACAGACGCTGAACACAAAAATGACAGAGGACCGGCTAATGGGCCCCTCGTTAGCACAGGCGAACATATATCGTCCATTTCAAAGTCAACAATTATCGATAAATAACCCACCCTTTGTACACAAATATTCATGTATCGACGGATCTAATGTTAGTCTCCCCAAATCAATATTTGAATTTGAATATTTCCTATATGTCGATGATTTGACTGTGAAAAGTTAGACAACCCTTCAGTCGGAGTCGTCATTTCCGGCTTAAACATTGTATGCGTAAACCCGCAAGGTTTTAAACTGCCGTGTGACAGATACATATGTCTTTTTAAGCCCGAGACCGCAAATATGTAAGTGACGCGTTATTCGTCTTCGGTTTAAGCTGACCAGGTTTAAACAGTGGCGTCTCTATTTCGTCGAGCTAAACACTCGTATTCGCCTAATTCGAGCCGCCGGGTTGTATCCACAGTTCAAATCGATAATTACGACAACGTGCATATTTTGATTGGACATTTATATGTGCGAAGCGCTACAGCTGTAAAATTTGCAGGGACGGGTTTTTTTGTTGTTGTACATGGCGATCATTTCTGGCGTTTTATATCCTTAAATCGGCAACTAAGCCATATCAATCGATAGTCCAACGGAGGCTAGAGCTGAGATGACGAATCCGTCTTATTTGGATTTAGATGGGTGGAGCTGTACACATCGATTGACGGCGTGTCTATAATGTGAGAGTGCGGCTTGGTATCATCATGCCACAGTTGGTTCATTATCACACATGGGTTGATATAAGAGCGTGGTTGTTCCTGTTCATTGAGGGCGGGTCAATAACCACTGCACAGGCCTGTTAGTGGTCCGCATGGTAGCCAATGTATACCATTTTACCGGTCTGTTAGTGGTCCGCCTGGTAGCCAATGTAGATCATAACAGCGGCCTGTTAGTGGTACGCCCGGTAGCCAATGTAGATCATTATACCGGCCTGTTTGTGGTCCCCAGGAATCCAATGTTGATCATTATAGCGGCCTGTTAGTGGTCCGCCTGGTAGCCAATGTAGACCATTACACCGGCCTGTTTGTGGTCCGCCTGGTAGCCAATGGAGATCATTATACCGACTGGTTGTGCTCCGCCTGGTAGCCAATGTAGACCATTATACCGGCCTGTTAGTGGTCCGCCTGGTAGCCAGTGTAGATCATTATACCGGCTGTTGTTGTCCTCCTGGTAGCCAATGGAGATCATTATACCGGCTGTTTGTGGTCCGCCTGGTAGCCAATGTAGATCATTATAGCAGCATGTTTGTGGTCCACCTGGTAGCCATTGTAGACCTTATACCGGCCTGTTAGTGGTCCGCCTGGTAGCCAATGTAGATCATTATACCGGCCTGTTTGTGGTCCGCCTGGTAGCCAATGTAGATCATTATAGCAGCCTGTTTAAGGTCCACCTGGTAGACATTGCATACCATTATACCGGCTGTGTGTGGTCCGCCTGGTAGCCAATGTAAACCATTATACCGGCCTGTTTGTTGTCCGCCTGGTATCCAATGTAGATCATTATACCGACTGTTTGCGGTCCGCCTGGTAGCATTGTAGATCATTATAGCTGCCTGTTTGTGGTCCGCCTGGTAGCCAATGTAGATCACTATACCGGCTGATTGTGGTCCTCCTGGTAGCCAATGTAGATCATTATAGCGGCTTGTTTGTGGCCCGCCTGGTAGCCAATGTAGATCATTATACCGGCCTGTTTGTTGTCCGCCTGGTATCCAATGTATATCATTATACCGGCCTGTTTGCGGTCCGCCTGGTAGCCAAATGTAGACCATTTTACCGGCCTGTTTGAGGTCCGCCTGGTAGCATTGTATATCATTATACCGGCCTGTTTTGATCCGCCTGGTAGCCAATGTAGATCATTATTATACCGGCTGTTGTGGTCCTGCTGGTAGCCAATGGAGATCATTATACCGACTGGTTGTGCTCCGCCTGGTCGCCAATGTAGATCATTATAGCAGCTTGTTTGTAGTCCACCTGGTAGCCAAATGTAGACCATTACACCGGCCTGTTAGTGGTCCACCTGGTAGCCAATTGAGACCATTGTACCGGCTGGTTGTGGTCCTTCTGTCAGCCAAAGTAGGTCTATGTCAGGTTTACACTGGGAGGTTTAAACTGGAGATGAAAAATCCGGGCCAAATTTATCTGAATTGATTCACTTCTCTGCATGGGCAATTTTTGCAGCTGCTGCATGGGAGTTATATACCAGCGATTGTTACCACAACAAATATGCGACTTTCCTCTACCAGATAAGACACTGTATTTTTTATTTAGCTATAACAGTTGGATGTAGATATTATTGATTTGTGATTTTAATAAAAGTGGGATTATCCTAAATCACATTTCAGTGTCGCAGTAAGTGGGCATCATGTTTCAGTGTCGCAGTAAGTGGGCATCCTGTTTCAGTGTCGCAGTAAGTGGTCATCATATTTTAGTGTCGCAGTAAGTTGGCATCATGTTTGTGGCGAAAATATATAGATCGGACTTAATGTTTGTAGTTACTCATATATAGATGGGACTTAATGTTTGTAGTTACCCATATATAGATGGGACTTAATGTGTGTAGTTACCCATATATAGATGCGACTTAATGTTTGTAGTTACCCATATATAGATGGGACTTAATGTTTACAGTTACCATTATATTGATGGGACTTAATGTTTGTAGTTACCCCTATATAGATGGGACTTAATATTTGTAGTTACCCCTATATAGATGGGACTTAATGTTTGTAGTTACCCCTATATAGATGGGACTTAATGTTTGTAGTTACCCCTATATAGATGGGACTTAATGTTTGTAGTTACCCCTATATAGATGGGACGTAATGTTTGTAGTTACCCCTATATAGATGGGACTTAATGTTTGTAGCTACCCCTATATAGATGGGACTTAATGTTTGTATTTACCCATATATAGATGGGACTTAATATTTGTAGTTACACCTATATAGATGGGACGTCATGTTTGTAGTTACCCCTATATATATGGGACTTAATGTTTGTAGTTACCCATATATAGATGGGACGTAATGTTTGTAGTTACCCCTATATAGATGGGACTTAAAGTTTGTAGCTACCCCTATATAGATGGGACTTAATGTTTGTAGTTACCCATATATAGATGGGACTTAATATTTGTAGTTACCCCTATATAGATGGGACGTCATGTTTGTAGTTACCCCTATATATATGGGACTTAATGTTTGTAGTTACCCATATATAGATGGGACTTAATGTTTGTAGTTACCCATATATAGATGGGACTTTATGTTTGTTGTTACCCCTATATAGATGGGACGTAATATTTGTAGTTACCCCATATATAGATGGGACTCACGGGAGCTATCATTGCTATCTGAATTTCATCGAAAAAGGTGGCCGTCTGCAGCCACCTTGTTAACTGTCCTTATTCTTAATCCTCCCTAACGTTAGGCAGAGGGAGGACTAAGAACAAGGATAGTGTCAATGACACTGCAGCTCAACTCTGCAAGTTGAGCTACAGTGTCATTGCCACTTTCATTTAAAATACGCCTTGAAATAAATGCCATCCTGAATAACACATACATTTGTCCAGAAAGCGTTAAAGTCGGCTCGTGTAATTAAACCGTCACCTGAAATCAAATGGAAACATATGCAAGTATTCATTATATTAGTAATCACATGCAATTAAATTCAATTATTAGTATTCTGGTCATCAATCTCCATATAACAGAAACATATTTCAATCAGTGACATATCAATGCAAATATGAATGGTTGCATGTGGATATAATGTGGTTGTATATAGCAACAGTGTATTGATGTGTACATAATTAGGGGTGCTCAATCCGATCAGACGGTCCCCATACCATCAAGATACAACAACAACAACAACATTTCTTCATAATACGCTTTATTTATCAGAGTCGATTTATTGCAACAAAATAAGCACAGTACCACTGTCAACTATGGTATAAAATTTTCCAAAACTTGATATTTATCAACATTTTGTTCAACAAAATATGGCTGTATTATCACTAAAATGTCCCGAAATTTGACAGTAGTACCATTTGTTTATCCATCTTCATCCGCAATTTTGCCCGAGACCCGCCGTTTGACCACGTGTTTCTGTGCCACATATTATTACACATCTCGAGAATAACAAACTTCAAAAATCGATATCTGATCACTCTGAGCTTTGATGGGTGGGTTCATTGACTCGAATAAAATACTGTTTACCCCCGAAACCAAAGGAATAGTAAATTAGGAGCGTCTGATCGGATTGAGTACCTTTAAATTTATTTCATAGATATATAGGGTAACTGTTATTGTGTTCGGCGTTGTTGGGTTCGTGTTCGGTCATTGTATATGGATTTTGAACGGTTGTGGGATTAACCCTGTACCCAACAGAAGGGCCCTGTGCCAATGCATTCTCTTATATATGCGAGTCGACCATAGGTCGCCTCACATATATAAGAGAATGCATTGGCTTAACACATTAAAAATTATAAAATTGTTAAAGAATGTAAGAAAAAATGGTAAAAAGTGTTAAAAAAAGATATTTTTTAGGCCAATGCATTCTCTTATATATGCGAGGCGACCTATGGTCGACTCGCATATATAAGAGCATGCATTGGCACAGGGCATAACTGTAACTATCACAATGTGATCAAGGAGCCGGTTCCAATGATATCCATATTTGTATGGTTCTATTGAGACAGACCGAAGATATTTTAGGCTGTTGAAGCTTTATTTGGCCGGTTTTGGCCGGTTTGTTGGGTAAAGGGATTGAGCCTCAAGAGGACTCAGATTGTAGTACTTGTAGCGCATTTCGTGTGAATAATGATAATGTTCTCAATCTTGTCTCGTTGTTTGTTCTGAAAAGTGTGACTAATTTCAATATATATAGTCCAGGCACATTAGACGTGAAAGGGAAATTAATCGGGGAAAGCTGATTTTTTTGTATTATGTATGCCATATCATTGCGGGCGCGACTCGAAAAGTCCCCTGAAATCCGAGTTGGGCTTTCTGAGTTAAACCATTTTTTTCATATAAAAAAACAAACTTTTATATTTTTCACAATCATGGGAATAATGGGATGCTATAACAATTTTTCAGCCGAAACATATACCAAATGTTCTCAATATTGTTTACTGCACAATTCTCGAACCAGAGATACCAATTCAACTGGGGGATTTGAATGAATTTCATAACATAATGACCCCAAAAAATGACGATTTTTTCAGACAAACTGTCGTAGTCGATGTAAAATTTCTCGGGCTACTCATTACGTAGCCGCGAGCAATATGCTTTAAAAACTGCACAGACATCACTCCTTCAATATAAATGCGGCATTAGCGACTATACCTATGATAAGTGGCCAATACTTGTAAAAACATAACCCTACCCCTAAACTGGCTCTCGTCACATTTCGCTCTTCCGCTAGTCCAAGCAGTGGTCGTACAAAACACCACAACTGTCAAAAAGGTTATAAAAGCATGAAACTTGGCACATATGTTCCTTATACGCTACTGCTCATGTGGCGACTTGTGGCGACATTCGCGACATGCTCTTCTTAGCAAAGGTTGCTAGGCAACTACCAGGCATAGAATTAATGCATATGACTGATATAATGTGAGCTCTAAAAAACTAAACTATGTCGTGTAGCATATTTATGATGAAAATAATTGTCAGTTTTGACCTGACTGACAAACTGCCATATGTCTTACTAACAGGGGGTGACGGTTGCTAGGGACACACCCAGAATCTAAAAATGCACATATGACTGATATTATGGTTGCTTTAACAAAGTAAACTACAACAAATAGCACTTTTATGTTGAAAACAATTATAATAGTTGTTAGTGTTGAGCTGGCTGAAAACAATACCATATAATTATTACTTATATGAGTGGTAACTGTTGCCAGGGTCATACCCGAAATACAAAAAATGCACTGATATTATGGTAGCTTTAACTAAACTCGTTTTTTATGGTGTTAATGTGAGCCTAACAAGAATGTGCTACATATTTAGTTTCCATATGGGTACAATTATCCGTTATGCTCCATCTGTTAAGATATCTGGAATTAAACGTGAGAGTTTAAAAGTTGTTGCTTATATTTAATATGAGGCATGACCATAATAGTTATATAAGCCATAGACCAACACAGCTAGATGTATAGTGTAAGTCAAGGACCCGCTCTACTATATATGAAGAACATAGGGGCAGCCACCAATATGTTAGCCGTGGACCTAGCCTACAATGGTTAAGTTAGGATCCAGGCACTTATACATAGTCAAAGGACCCATGTCCTTACATATAGCCTAGGATATGTATAGTCCACGAACCAGACCGCTTCATATAAGCCCTTATATATTGGCCTTTGATCCAGGCATCTATAGACTAGGCATACACCATTTAACCACGATGTAAGACGGGTTATACCTGGTCACCAAGGCCGCAATGGAGCGATGTCGTGTTATAGAAATACAATAGTATACGCTATGGCGATGGACCCAGCCCATTATACAAGTTGTATGATATCTAAGCTGCATTTTCAAGGACCATGACACTGTTACATTGTTCAAATAACCAAGTTCCCACAGGTAGACCATGTACTCAGATACCATAGACCAAGTCCGATGGCCGATGCACAATACATAAGTACACCATGGATTCAGGACCAAATATATATATATCGTATGAACATATGGGACAGTTTTGTGACAGACCAACATATACATATATATTGGACCGATGCCACATATATGAAGGTTAAGGGTGGAGGCCCCTATAAATAACCCACACACATGGCACTGTGGGTTGGCCATGGACACATGCCCATATGTGTAGACCATGGACCAAGGCAGATGTATGTATACCATATAGCCTTGTACCAAGGCATAAGCAGGTGTATATATGTAGGATATGGACCCACCCCTTATACGTGATATATCTACACCAACGACCCAGGCACGTTTAAGTAGTGCTAATACCCAGGTGACTATAATTATACTTCCATGGTGTAACCAAGGAAGTATATTGTTTTTCTATTGAGGCAGTTTTCCGATTAATTGGAAATACTCAGAAACTAATTGCAGTAGGAACGCGAAATTTCCAGGGAATGTAGGCATCTAAGGGGCACTCAAAATGGTGATATTGCGATTTCGGCCAAACATTTAATGGCGGAGAAAAAAGAAAGAAAAAATTTATTTGTGTTATTATTATTATTATACTTAACCATTTTGCAACTTCGTAATCTCTGAAAGTATGAGGAGTAGCAAACTAAAATTTGGTACTTATGTTGGAGCAAATGGGTTGTATGCGGATAGCGTATAGCGGGTATTGTCCGCGCTTTCTTCGCAGAGTTATCTCCCTTTATATGAAAAAATGTCATTTTATTATCTCGGAAATTATAAGGAGCAGAGCATCGAAAATTGGACCGTATACACACCTCGATGTGCCATATTGACCACGGGTATCGAAACTTGTGTCCGCGCTTTCCATGAGGAGTTACCGCCCATAAATAGGGACACACTATACACTAGGATGAATAAACCGAGGTTTGTTGTTTTTTTTTTTTTTATAAGTACAGAGTTCATCTGATGGGTATTGTTCAGGCGCATCTACAGTGCGATTTTATAATGTTCAGATGCAACGGTTTACTCGTGACAACGCTATATAACATAAATATATATACTTAAGTAGTCTATCACTAACCGATATTTAGCCCCAAATCCAAACGGGCTAATGCAGGAGCGAGTTTAATGCAGGAGCATGTAAGCCGGTACACTGTAGGTACACCTACAAAATTTGACCATTCTGCTATAAAAGCAACCTGCTCAACGGGGAGTTTGTGTCGGGTGGGTTCAGATTTGGCAAATTCCACCGAAAAGCAAATGGGGAAAATTACACCGAAAATCAGATATTGAGATAAAAAACTTTTCGACGAGTGGATGTGATTAGTAGTATCTAAACGCAAGATTAGTACGCTTTTTAAAGATTTAGAGTGGACGGTTTAACCCTGGTAGCGTGTAACGTTGTTAACGTACTCAAATTCAAACCCTCTCTTCATGACGCAAATTCAAACGGACTTATCAAGGAGCAAGGCAAATGCATGAATATGCTCACCGATATACTATATAGGTATGTCCGCTCTACTATAAAAGTAACATATTGTCACGATTTGACCTGTCCAAACACTCCCCGGACAAAAGTATCCATAGGTATCAAATTTCGTGGAAATCCGTCTGTTTACCCGATTTGACCTTGGATTGACATATTTGAAGGTCAATGTCTGGTCGTGTGTCACGATTTGACCCGTCCAAAACACTCCCTGGACAAAAGTAACCATATGTATCAAATTTCGTCAAAATCCATCCAGCAGTTTTCCCGGCCATAGCTAACAGACAAACAAACAGACAGACAGAAGTCCCAAAATATATATTAGATTTAGAAATGTCAATGCAAGTCCACCATCAGATCACAAAGCACCAACATGCATTCACATGAAGAGGAACACACCTATGCGCATAACACACACATGGAATGGGATACCATGGAAGTATATCTGATTCCATGGAATATGACCTCTAGTTATGTATGCATCTGGGTACAGGTGCCCATAGGTAGGACATGGATACAGGTCCTTAAATATAAGCCATGGAACCGGCGTTATTAGTCAGTTCATAGATTCACATATATGCTGGTAGGCAATGGACTGATCCACATAAATAGGAGACGCATGGACTCCAGGCCCTACGTGTAAGTCATGGACCAAAAATGTATGTGCATGGATCAACGTCTCTATATGCATACCATGCAACGCCCTATATGATGGAATTCCCTATAGATAAACCGTGTGCACCACTATGGCTATGGACCCAGGCTCTTACAAGTAGGGAATTTAGACGGCCACTATGGACAGCCCATGTATCCAGGCAGATTTAGTTTTGACCTTATCCAACAGTTATGACCTTATTACCAGGCATTTATATGTAAAACATGAACCCATCCCCTGGATGTACATGTTACATGACTATCTAGGTTATAATCACAGCCACATATACGCCATGGCCCCAGGGATGTGGCTAGAGGGGGTGTGGGGGTGTTTCACCCCCAGCAGAGAGCTATATTTTCAATAGTTGGAAATTTCATACCTGCCACAACGAAATTTCACACCAACAATAGGTTGAAAATGTTCTTGTAGTTTGATTATAAAACAATTTATTGGGGGGAATTTATTGTTTTTCGACCAATATTTGCATATGTTCCTATTTTTGGTCAAAAATTTTGACAGAAATGGACTTCAGTTGGAAATTTTCCAACCTTAGGGGGGGGGGGGTGACAGGTTGGAAATTTCCAACACTTGGAAAGCTTGTGTCCTGGTCCCTCACCCGTGGCCAGTCAAAAACTTAATTAAACTTAGTTAATTTAAGAAAACAATATTGTCATACAATTGGTCAACATTGTCATTGGAATTGTCATCAGTTGGAAATTTTCCAACCTAAGTCGGGGTGTAGGGTTTTAAATTTCCAACAGTAGGAAGGCTTGAGGCTAGTCTAGATGTTAGGATTTTGCGATTTTCTTGTTCAGATTTCCAAATTTTCGCACACCGGGCCGAACCATGGTCGGCACGGTGTGTCATTGCCCCATCCACATGGCCAATACAAAACTGCTAATTAGTTTAGCAAAACAATATTTTACTACATTTGGTCAAACTTGTAGACATAAATGGTCATCAGTTGAAGAATTTTCCAACCTGAGGGGGAGCATGAGGTTTGAAATTTCCAACACTAGGAAAGCTTCAGTTGAGGCCAGTCTAGATGCTAGGATTTGCGATTTTCTTGTATATAGTTTTCAAAATTTTCTCACACCGGGCCAAACAACCATGGTCGGCCTGGTGTTCCCTGGTCTGTTGTCGGTAGCTGTGTGCATTTGTCTGGAATTAGATCACTAGTTGTTTTTTTTTGGGGGCAATTTTCAGGTTAAAATATCTTAATGTTCTCATACTGCGGCAATAACTGTCATCACAATTATGGAATATCGACTGTTAGTAAGCTCTAGGATCAATTACACATATATAGGGACACCTGCTCCACGCTGGACGGGTATTTGTGAAGATTGAGTCTGTAAATTAGCCTACATATGAGTGCATTCGCATATGGTCTGATGGAATTTCGTCAGAATTTGCACCGTTACGAAATATCATGATATCTCAAAAAGCTCAACTCGGATTCTAGGGGACTTTTGCCATATTGTTCATAAACATCTTTTGAGTAATCTCTGAAAAAATCAGCTTTCCCCGATTATTTGCCATAGTGAACCCGAATGTGCCTGGACTATTATATAAATATGGCTTAATATCTTTTCGTTAGTTCTCTAAGTTCACTGCAGCGTAAAATTGTGTGGTACTCATCACCAATATCGGCACGCATAGAGTACATACTCGTTGAGTTAGTTTAACAATGTTCCGTGAAACTTGCTTTATAACATCACAGGACATAATAGAATGAGGGTGCGTTCACACACTCACAAAATTGCCTGTATTTTTACACACAGGAATCTATACAATGTGTCAGAAAACAAACGAAACATGCTCGTAAAATTAATCTGCGCCACCACTGGAGGAGTACAAACACTATGTAGTTCCACTTGCAGCGACGCTACCGATAATTGCCTGTATGTAGCATATACAAATTTCTCGCAAGAACCAATCGTGAGGTATTTCAAGGCAAATGTTAGTAGGACCGTTACATTTATTTACATAAATATTACTTCTCTTGTTGCATATTCGGTAAGAGTGCATTTTATCCGCATATTACCATTACTATGCTGGTACAATTTTTATTTCTATGACGAAGTGCCTGCGTGTAATATCGGGCAAACTTAAACGCGCCTTATAATCACTCTGTGTTACTTATATACTGGGTATACTGTTAAAAGGGTGAAAATCCATACCTCGGAATTAAAAGACATGTTCTTCACAGAAAAAAGATGTGTAGCAACTAAATTATATCAATTGTGGTTGCATACTTTTGAAAACACAAACACATTGCAATTCATTATGGATTAATCTCAGGAAGTCAACTGTAAATATTAATTCGGAAATTGGTTACATCAAATCAGAATGAACTGATACTGACAACAGTCTTAAATAAAATATATAGATGTAATGCATGCGTACCAGCGTAGCGAGGAGACTGAACTCTGCCTTGCAGTTTGTTTATCCTATCCCCATTTGAACTGCTATATGTGCGTATCCACTATAAACATAGACTTCCATCGATACAATCCGGTTCTGCTTTGGATGTCCGGCTCGGTGTTATATTCAAGCCTTGAAATATGGTGTCTGTCATTTGCAGAATGAGGTCCCGAGAGGGTGAATTTAGTGATGCTACCCCGCATAGCGGGCTAGCATCACCAAACTCACCCTCTGGGGACCTCATTCTGCTTACACCTCAGCAGAATGAGGTTCCCAGAGGGTGAATTCCTTGTTCTCTAAGTGACAAGTTACTAAATTCGATGTTTGGCGCATCAGCAAATATGCCAGTGTGCGAACATAGAATAAGAGAAAAAAGACATGGAACCCAAAGAACGCACAATATAAAACACAAGTCAATATGCAGTACGTAAATACCAGCAGTGTGCGATAACAAACACTCAACAGCGGGAGACCCCACTGAGCTAACTGCGGACCACGATGATTCACGGTGATTACTTAGCGGCGATCCACGAACTTACGTGGAGCAGATTATCAGATTAATAATGAATCGACAAAAATACTGGAGTCTGTTCATGGCTTATCAGGAATCACCACGAACCACTGAGAATCGGCGAAAAACATAGACATCAACTTACGCCGCTTCAATTGATGTTATAACATTGTTAGATAAATATTGATAGTTGTCTTGTCGCGACTTTGTTAATCTTTGAACAGCGACAATTACCTTTTCTGGAAATTTTAGATTGATGCAATCCGATTTCTGTTGCATATATAGAATGTTCGTGGTGACTACCGGTGATATATGGTGAGTCGCGGTGATTCATGGTGTGTCGTGGTGACTACCGGTGATTCATGGAGTATCGCGTGAATCATGGTGTGTCGTGGTGACTACCGGTGATTCGTTGTGTGTCGCGATGAACCATGATGTGTCGCGGTGAATCATGGTGTGTCGTGGTGATTCATGGTTTGTCGCGGTGAATCGTGGTGGGTCGCGGTGATTCATGGCGTGTCGTGGATATTCTTGGTATAATGAAGTGAGAGTTATGGTGACTACCGGTGATTCATGGTGAGTCGCGGTGATTCTTGGTGAGTCGCGGTAATTCGTGGTGAGTCGCGGTGATTCTTGGTATAATGAAGTGAGAGTTGTGGTGACTACCGGTGATTCATGGTGAGTCGCGGTGATTCTTGGTATAATGAAGTGAGAGTTATGGTGACTACCGGTGGTTCATGGTATAATGAAGTGAGAGTTATGGTGACTACCGGTGATTCATGGTGAGTCGCGGTTGTTCTTGGTATAATGAAGTGAGAGTTGTGGTGACTACCGGTGATTCATGGTGAGTCGCGGTGATTCTTGGTATAATGAAATGAGAGTTGTTGTGACTACCGGTGATTCATGTTGAGTCGAGGTGATTCTTGGTATAATAAAGTGAGAGTCGCGGTGATTCGTGGTGAGTCGCGGTGATTCGTGGTGAGTCGCGGTGATTCATGGTATAATGAAGTGAGAGTTGTGGTGACTACCGGTGATTCATGGTATAATGAAGTGAGAGTTATGGTGACTACCGGTCATTTATGGTATAATGAAGTGAGAGTTGTGGTGACTACCGGTGATTCATGGTATAATGAAGTGAGAGTTGTGGTGACTACCGGTGATTCATAGTGAGTCGCGGTGATTCATGGTGAGTCGCGGTGATTCGTGGTGAGTCGCGGTGATTCGTGGTATAATGAAGTGAGAGTTGTGGTGACGACCGGTGATTCTTGGTATAATGAAGTGAGAGTTGTGGTGACTACCGGTGATTCATGGTGAGTCGCGGTGATTCTTGGTGAGTCGCTGTGATTCGCGGTGAGTCGCGGTGATTCTTGGTATAATGAAGTGAGAGTTATGGTGACTACCGGTGATTCTTGGTATAATGAAGTGAGAGTTGTGGTGACTACCGGTGATTCATGGTGAGTCGCGGTGATTCTTGGTGAGTCGCGGTGATTCGTGGTGAGTCGCGGTGATTCTTGGTATAATGAAGTGAGAGTTGTGGTGACTGCCGGTGATTCATGGTGAGTCGCGGTGATTCTTGGTATAATGAAGTGAGAGTTGTGGTGACTATCGGTGATTCATGGTGTGTCGCGGTGATCTTGGTATAATGAAGTGAGAGTTATGGTGACTACCGGTGATTCATGGTGAGTCGCGGTAATTCTTGGTATAATGAAGTGAGAGTTGTGGTGACTACCGGTGATTCATGGTGAGTCGCAGTAATTCTTGGTATAATGAAGTGAGGGTTATGGTGACTACCGGTGATTCATGGTGATTCGCGTTGATTCTTGGTATAATGAAGTGAGAGTTATGGTGACTACCGGTGATTCATGGTAATCGCGTTGATTCTTGGTATAATGAAGTGAGAGTTATGGTGACTACCGGTGATTGATGGTGAGTTGCGGTGATTCTTGGTATAATGAAGTGAGAGTTGTGGTGACTACCGGTGATTCAGTGTGTGTCGCGGTGAACCATGATGTGTCGCGGTGAATCATGGTGTGTCGTGGTGATTCATGGTTTGTCGCGGTGAATCGTGGTGGGTCGCGGTGATTCATGGCGTGTCGTGGAGATTCTTGGTATAATGAAGCGAGAGTTATGGTGACTACCGGTGATCCATGGCGTGTCGCGGTAATTCTTGGTATAATGAAGTGAGACTTGTTGTGACTACCGGTGATTGATGGTGAGTCTCGGTGATTCTTGGTATAATGAAGTGAGAGTTGTGGTGACTGCCGGTGATTCATGGTGAGTCGCGTTGATTCTTGGTATAATGAAGTGAGAGTTGTGGTGACTACCGGTGATTCATAGTGTGTCGCGGTGATTCATGGTGTGTCGCAGTGAATCATGGTGTGTCGTGGTGAATCGTGGTGTCTCGCGGTGAATCATGGTGTGTCGCGGTGATCCTTGGTATAATGAAGTGAGAGTTGGATAAAACATTTTGATTACAAAATTGCTAATTATCGGCTAATCTTGCGGTATAGAATAGGTCACCGTGAATCACTCTCACATATAAAATCGCCGCGTTGTTTAGTGTTTTGCTGGTCACACACGCTTTACATAATGATTAAGGCGACTACTATTTCAATTTCTGTAACATTTTGTACCATTATGGTGGTAGTTTTATCCAAATGTGCATACGCAGATTCATAAACAGATTGATACATGATTCATACACATATTCATACACAGACTCATACACATATTCATGAACAGGCCAGCAGCTATTGTTACGCATTAATGCATTAAGGCTTTCCTGGAGATCTGATAAACAGAGAGGTGATAGCTGGCTATATATTTTAAACATTTTGTCCTAAAAGTTTGGCCAAACGACATTTTATTTAGCCATTTTCGAAAAACAATGGGCCATCGATCAATTTGGCTGCCGACAGCGTCAAACCCCGAACACACTCACCGTTCACATCATTTTCTTTTATGAAATCCGCGATATCATTCCAATTCAACACATCGTTATGGTCGGCGTTGAAGAGTTTGAACAGGAATTTGACATAGTCTGGGTTGACGTTTGGGTTACTCAGTAAGACAACAGCTGTCAGCTCCGTCATTGTGATATCATGATCATCTGAAAAGACAGTGAAGATAAAACGGACTGCATCGTGATGCTATATTCTCTAATCAAAAATAACAATGATATAAGAAATGGAAAGTATAGACATGTACACAGAAGATGGGGGAAGGAAAACAATGCATTACGCCCCCTATATTCAATGATCTCCCGATTATCATGGCGCCTGTTCACCATCATCATCATCATCATCATAATCATCATCATTATCATCATCAGTATCATCATCATTATCATTATCATCATTATCATCATCATATTCATCATCATCATCGTCATCAACATCATTATGATCGGTGTCGCCAGCATCATATCATCAACCTAATAATAATAATAATAATAATTGTCATCGTCTCACTATCGTCATCATTAACGTCGTCAGCATCATATCATATCATCACCATCATCATTATCGTCATCATTATTGTCATCACTAACGTCGTCAGCATCATATCATCATCATCATTGTCATTGCCATACTCGTCATCGTAATCTCTGCCTGTTCATCATGCACTATTATCAGGACTGGCAATTCCCACATTATAGCTGCAATAGCCACATGTAGCTATAGTACCTATATATGGCTATTGGTGATGCATGGATCTGGTTGAAGAGAGATAACCCAATCCTACAAACAATCATTTAAATACACAAGAACATGATTTGATAATACAATTAATATTGTTTGCCATGTTCATGTATAATTAACAAAATATTCCAATATTTACTTTTTCCTGACAACTGTAACTAAATAGAAGAAGAATAGATCATATATGGATGGATCTGAGTCCCATATCACATAGCATAGCCAATAGCTAAACAGATGCATGTGCTTTGCTATGCTTCTCTGATATTCCGCAAGCTGATGCAACCGAAATGTCATCGGTAGTGAGTTCATAAGTTGTAACAACATAATACCAATGCTCTCATCCAAGTTAATACATGTATAACATGAGGATATTGAGATAGAAGTATATAAACAATAGACATACATATAGCAATATATACAATAGATATGTATATATGGTTCCGAGTCGATGGCATGTTGAAATTCGATGAATATATTCCGAGTTTTATTCTGACACCGTTACTAGCCTATTTTCGTCAGTAGTAATCACGGCGCAATCTCGTGTGAAACTTTGTTGGTTGGAGCAAACTAATTGATCGCAACGCGGAAATAAAAGTTGATGTCTTCACAGTCACACACGTGTGTTTAGATATAGTTACAAATACTAGGTATACGTGTAGCTGAAATGGTCATGTGACTGAGTAAGTGTAGCTGAAATTGTCATGTGAATCAGCTGCCTTCCGTTGGAAATAGCAGCACACTCTACATGCTACACGTTCGTGTGGCTGAACCTAACTATTCATCTTATCACTATATAATCTCTCCACGTCCATTTTTTTACCCTGTGCCAATGCATTATCTTATATATGCGAGGCGACCTATGGTCGACTCGCATATATAAGATAATGCATTGGCCTAACAATATTTTACAATTTTAATAATTTGTTCTTGTATTCTTTAGCAATTTTATAATTTCACCCATACAGAGCCCCAGACAAACATGAGCAGACGACACTCTTCTATATGCTTCTATATATATGTGTGTGTGGGGCTCCCTGCAGGGTAATGGATGTTTATTTTATGTTATATCGTATATTTTAGTATTGATACCATCGATGATTTCCATATATCTCACTCGTGACTATCGTATAATTGATTCCGGGAACCATACATATATACGAATATACCAACAAAGAAGCCAAGTGTTAATATCATACACTACTGTACATGCATTCCATTAAAATGCCATGAAAATCCCATTAACATACCATTAAATTGGCCAAAACCATTAGTTTATACCATTAATTCTTGTAACAACAATTTTAATGGGGCTCCACTGAACCCATTAAAACACCATTAATTTTAAAGATTTAATGGCCAGTTCACCATTATAAACATTGAATTGGCCATTAAACACACATTCTATTTTTCTAATGCCCATTAAACCCCATTAAAATTTGTATTGACTGAATTTAATGGCAATGATTTGGTATACTTTTAATGCCAAGTACAATTGTCACGAAATTAATGCCCATGATCTTGATGGCCTCATAGGTAATGGCCATCAACTAACCACATTTAATGCCCATTACATTATTATTGCAAATTAATGCCCATCACTCACAACTGTTGTAATATTAATGGCCATGATTTCAATGGCTGCACAGGTAGTGGCCATCAAATGACCACATTTAATGCCCATTAAATTATTATTGCGAACTAATGCCCATCACTCGGACATTATTTCAATGGCTGCATAGGTGATGGCCATGAATTGACCATATCCAAGGTTTCAACCAAGAAAAGTACTTATATAGCAGCTACATGTAGTTAACGTCACTTTAAGTGGAAGCTCATAACATGACCTACACAATCAGGCAATGTCAATCATTCATGTCTATGCTCCACTGAATCAGCCATTTGAATTTCTCGAATGGTGGTTTGTTTTCTTAATTGGTGTTTCACGTCACTTTAAGCAGAAGCTCACATCATGACGCAACAGAGGCACAAACTCAGACAATGATGATCATTTATGTATTTCTCTGCTCCACTTTAAGAGAGACTTTTATCTCAAGCAGTGGTTACTGAAGCCCTATTCTTTCTCATTATGCTAGTCCATGCCTAACCAACTATACAAGTACTACCATGCAGGGCTCTTGCATGGTGGGGGAAAATATAAACAAGAAGGTAAATCAAGGAGGTAAATAAATGAAAAAGCCATGTATGCAATTGAGAAGCAAGACAAACCGGAAACATGGATGTTTTTTATTTTTATTTTGGCCTCATGTATCTTCTTCTGATTGTGTATTTTACTGAAGTGAGCCCATTGGTAATTATTTTGGTTGTCAGTTTGACCCTACCATTCAAAATTTTGAATCCATAAGAATCGGAAGCTTCACTACGATATAGAATACTCGAAGTTTCCCTGGGCCCTAGTGAGAAGAGACCTTCTATTTTTTATTTGTTTATTAACAATACAAGTAGTATTATATTATATTATTTTTTAATTAATATATTGCGTCATCTTTTAAAGTTAGGCCATTAAAAACAAGAGATGGACTGTCGTCCGGTGCATACTCCCTTGTTACATACCGCCTAGTGTGGGTATCATATAAAATATGACTGCTGTACTCAGACAGATGGACCCAAAAATCAGCATTTTCATATAAACAAAGATGAATAACTATAAAAAAAAACAAAAAAAAACAAGACAAATAGTTGAATGTGCCATTACATGTCCTCATAATGGTGAACATCCATACCAAATTTCATTGAGATCCGAGCATTACTGTTCAATTTATGACACGAACAGACACCAGACGGACCAAAAATCCAACATTTCCAGATAATCGAAGATGTATAACTCTAGAATTGAAAATCCGAACAAAACGATGGAAGATTCTTTTTAATTTCTTCATAGTAGTGAACATCCATACCAAATTCCATTGAGATCCCGGTGCAACTGTTGAAGTTATGACATGAACAGACACCATGCATACATACCAAAAAGCCAACATTTCCTGATAAACAAAAATGAATAACTCTAGAATGGAAAATCAGAAAAAAAATGATGGACCCCTCTATTGCATGTGCCCTCACAGTAGTGAACATCCATACAAAATTTCATTGAGATCCGAGCACTACTGTTCAAGTTATGACAAGCACAGACACCAGACGGACCAAAAATCCAACATTTCCAGATAATCAAAAAATGAATAACTCTAGAATGGAAAATCCGAACAAAACGATGAAACCCTCTATTTAATGTCCTCATAGTTGTGAACATCCATACCAAATTTCATTGAGATCCCATCAAAACTGTTGAATTTACAACATGAACTGACACCAGGCATACCACGCAAAATCCAACATTTCCAGATAAACAAAGATGAATAATTCTAGAATGGAAAATCCGAACAAAACGATGGAACCCTCCATTTAATGTCCTCATTGTAGTGAACATCCATACCAAATTTCATTGACATCCCATCAAAACTGTTGAAGTTACAACATGAACTGACACCAGGTATACCATGCAAAAGCCAACATTTCCAGATAAACAAAGATGAATAACTCTAGAATGGAAAATCGAAACAAAACGATGGAACCCTCTATTTAATGTCCTCATTGTAGTGAAAATCCATACCTAATTACATTGAGATCGGAGCACTACTGTTCAAGTTATGACACGAACAGACATCGGACGGTCGTACGTACGGTCGCACACACAGACGCATGTACGGACGGATAGGTGCAAAACAGTATAACCCACTTTATAAAGGGGGTATAATTAACGCCCGCATCACTAACAGTCCGCTTCATGGCTGCATCAAAACTATTTATCGCAATCTCAAAACAAACAAAAATCCCCTGAATACGCTAGTGATAGGGACTTATTTTTGGTTCACCGGTCACATTTTTAAGAGCACCGGTTATATTTACTTCCGGTAAAAAGCACGTGGTCTGATATTTTATCGTCTGTCCATTTTTTCAATTTTGGACAAATAAAGTTTGTTTTCTGTGTGCATTACGTCAGGGATCACAGTTATACCGTTGAGTGTATATGGATGATTAACCGAAGGAACATCTGTTGGTTGGGAACTATTTGCGACAATGCAATGCAAAAAATTTGATGATTTTGGCGAAATCCGGAAAATTCCAAACGATTTGACATACATTAAACCGAATGCTATATCGGAAACTCGAGTAGTTTCAACGGGCAAAAAGTGTTTCCTGGTGCCAAAATAGGTGATCTAATAGAAAAATAAAAATTAAGTTATTCACAAATACTTTCTTCTTCTTGTCAATCTTTGAAGTACGTTCCTCCCAATCATTGAAATTGAATTCAACCAATCTATCAGAACTGTCACGTTGACAGCACATGCACAGACCTTCTCAAAATAAGTGTCGCTTTTAACGCGGTTCTCAGGAGTTAACAACGCGGTTGTACCTTCAACACAACGCGGTCGTTGCGTTGATAACGCATTGTTGGTACGTTACGACCGCGTTGAAGTTTAACACAGACCATGTTTATGTTAAATGCGTTGCGTCAAGGATCAACGCAACACGCGAAGATTACAATCACCGCGCCGAAAAATATACAGACGATGAGTCATGTAAAGTCGTTTTTTAACCATTAATTTTTTTGTTTTAAATATAATTTACGATCACATATGACTAATTTAGTGTCATTTTCCCACTCTCTGAAAACAGAAAATCACATATCTATGCATTCGATCGTTCCAAATCGGGCAATTTATTTGCAGCTTTTGACGGGTGTTAGGCTTTTTTTTATAATATATATAGGTACAATGAACAGGTGTATCGCACAAAGCGGTCGTGCGGTTGTGTTTCCCAATGTATGGAGTAAAACACCACGCACGAATATATTGCTATAAATGCCCGCTACAAAACTGTTGGGATATATGTACTTGTCGATCATTGCAAACAGAACGATGAATACATTTAATAGGCTTAGTAGCAGTAAATAAACCACAATTGACTAAAATTCTGGTTTCGTGGTTGACGAAACCAGAATAACTTCGTCTAGTATTATATTCATTCCCGGGCTGGTTTTTTGGCCCAGTCCGCCTCTGTTCTTATATATGCCGAGTTCTCAAATACTAATAAATATTTTCTGATAAAATTTTTATTGAACATGTGGGACAGATAATAGAATACAAAAAAATGGGAGGTGGTGTGTTTAGTTCTTTATACCGGATTTTATTATTGCGTTGGAGTTGTATGTAGTTTGTGTCATATTTTGAATTGAATTTGAAGATTCTCTGTCTCATTGGCTTACCTGTTGTCGCGTTTATTCTGCAAAATTATGATGAAAAATCGCTTTCCAAATATTTTAGCTTGTTTAATATGTACGTACATTCATTGCGTTTGGAAGCTTCGGGTTCACCGAAGACATGTCCCTATTTGAGTTCATTGACACCGCTGTGAATCATACGCGGTAGGCTTTTGATCCGCGGCATGTCAGTAAAAATGGCATATCATTGGTTATCACGTCAGAGCGCTGCGTGTTTTGCAGGTGTTGAAGAACACATGGATAATTAAAGGTACTCAAGCCGATTAAGCACCCCTAAATTACTATTTCTTTGGCTTCAGTGGTAAAAAATATTTGATTCGAGTCGATGAACACATCCATCAAAGCTCAGAGTGTTAAATATTGATTTTTAAAGTTTGTAACTTTTTCGAGATGTGTACTAATAATTGCCCCTAAATTTGTAATTTTCTCGAGACGTGTACTGATAATTTCAACAGGAACACTTATTCAAACAGACGAGGATGGATAACTCTAAAATCAAGTGTATTAATAACGCAATTTTGACTGAGAACATCTTTTTGATGGCGTGTTTCTGGGCCAGAAACAATAGAAATAACAAAACTTCAAAAATTAATATATGATAACTCTGAGCGTTGATAAGTAGGTTCCTCGACTCGAATCAATTATTTTTTATCCCCGAAGCCAAAGACATAGTAATTTATGAGGGCCTGGTCGGATTGAGTACCTTAAATATTTTAAAATTATTTACATCACTGTAGATCTAGATCTGTCATCGAGTTATATCCTTACAAGGATTTCAAATGACATCGGATCCTTGGCGTACAGATAATCAACCTTTAATCGAATGTGACGCTGAATATTAAATATTCAAAAATGTATGCACATGTATATTGCGACGTGAACTCAAAAGTGTTTTGGTTGTTAGAAATCTCAATTGCATCTCTATTAATTCGTGCAGCACGATCAATGCGATCTACAATTATTTATTAGCTTTTTCCAGAAAAATTATAATGAAAATGTAAAACATTTAACACCAATCAATCATTTTATCCATACCTCCCACCATGCCAAAATAACATTGTATTATGTTGGCAACATTCCGTTTCGTTGACGATTATCTCAACCGCGTTTGTTGCGTTGACAGTCATGCCGACCGCGCTATGTTGCATTGACGGTTACCTCGACCGCATTGAGGAAAATCACAACTGCATTGGAGTAACGTTACGACCGCGTTCCGTTAACACGAGAATCGCGTTGATGGTCAATTATCAACGCGGTTCCAACGTTTGAGAGGGACACTTATTTTGAGAAGGTATGTACCCACCTCAGCAGCCATCAGTATAAAAGTATAATGATATAAACCGGTATATATGATTCTTGTGGAACACTAGAAAAATTACATCAGTGTCACTGGGAATTGTTCCTGATAGTGGATATCCATGGGCATTGCAGTAAATAAATACATGTAGAGCAATTTATGGCACTGCTACATTTGAATCAGATTTCTCAGAATTCCTAATATAATTGTCAGAAGTTTTTTGTAATTTGAGTGGTGTGTGTTTCTCTATACATGTATGTGTGGTTACATTGTACAGTTCTGATATTTGATGGGAGACATTGAGCGCTTCTGACTTTATAAACCATATCCCTCACACTATCATGAATAGAACCAGACAAAACTCATGCTATGCCTTTCCTCAATATCCATTTAGAGCCATGCTTTTGGAATTGGGCAACAGAGGTGTCAGAATATTCCCATGTATTGAGCTATACATGTGATTACACAGATACAAGTTGTATTACCTGGAATCATGAAAAAAGATTTAATATTCGATTTTGAGTATGTTTTGAAAAATTTAAAATAAATAATAAATATAAAAAGACTCCCTGCCTTATCAAAACATTTAGACATAATTGCTTGTGAACCCAGACTTGAATTTGTAATGGCCTTATATGTGTTTTATTATTATTTCTATCCAATTGTAATTAATTTCAACACAGTTGATGCCCCATTTAAAAATAGATCATCTTGAGCTATATTGTAGAGAAATGAGGAATCGGGGAGTCCATAAATATACACACAGTACCACTTTAAAGGGACATTCAAGGCCCCGGGCCATATTCTGGCTATAAACACCTAATTCCGGGCATCATACCCAAGTTTGGAGATAAAGTGTCTAGTCATTTCATGAGGTCCCCAGAGGGCAAATTTAGTGAAGCTGTCCCACAAAGCGGACCAGCGTCGCCAAACTCACCGTCTGGAGACCTCATTCTGCTTATGACCATGCCCATCATATTTAATGGGCCTTATTATGCCACATGAACCAACCATTAAATATAGGCTGTATTTAATGGCCATCAATTTTGTGGGCACCCTGCCCCCAGAAATTTAATGGGCATCAAAATTGACCTCCCAAAATTAATGCCCATTATAATGACCCATTTTTAATGCCCATTATATTTAATGGGCCTTAATATGTAACCTTTCATTGGATTTTAAAGGGTTTTTAATGGCAATTAAACACATAATGTTGCCATTAATTTTTTAATGGCCTTTAGTTCCCGCCTTCATTTAATGCCCATTACCCCAGTTAATTTAATGGCCATACACATACCCATTAAAATAATTTAGCTTTAATGGCCGTTAACTTTCATATAATAATGGCAATTTAATGGCTGTGAAAGATTACATATTAAGGGGGTATTTTAATGGGTTTTTAATGGGAAAATCATGGGTTTTTTAATGGATTTGTAATGGTATATCATTAATGGGCCTTTAATGGGCATTTAATTGGTGTGCGCGCAGTAGTGATAACGTATACGGCTATTTAAATAATCAATTATAACTAATATAAATGTAAATATACCTTGATACTCATTGCGCTCGCTGTCAGATATTTAGTTTAATACTCGGTTCACATCCATTCATCAATGTGGATGCTCAGCAAGCTAACTTCAGCTGAAAGTTTTCGGCTTTTTGTCAAAATCTGCATCTGACCATCCCCATAGATGAATGAATGTGAACTCATGCAGTTTTTCTCTCCGTGTCGTCTGCTCGCATATACACATAGCAAATCAAAAATACATGTCAATTATAATTGTGCGCTGAGAAAACGTTCGAATGAAAGAGAAAAGTCTGCGGAGTAATATGGGATTCTTCATATTGAGAATTTCATTTATCGCGATATCATTTGTTCGTCTCATATATTTTGGTTGTAAAGGGCGTTTTCTTACATCCGTAGAAAACTCACATTCCAATAAATAATGAAATTCATCAACAATGTATTTGTGGCACTTTGGGCATATTCTGTCAGCGAGATCAATATTATTCCATCGGCCCGTCTCTATAGGTAACTGGTGGCTACATGTACGAAATCGACATAATGTTAACCTGTTTCTGGTATCAAGAATATTCAAGTAATCTTCAAAATGGATATCACCCTTTTTTAACCCTTTACCCAACAGAAGGGCCCTGTGCCAATGCATTCTCTTATATATGCGAGTCGACCATAGGTCGCCTCGCATATATAAGAGAATGCATTGGCTTAACACATTAAAAATTATAAAATTGTTAAAGAATGTAAGAAAAAATGTTAAAAAAAGATTTTTTTTAGGCCAATGCATTCTCCTATATATGCGAGGCGACCTATGGTCGACTCGCATATATAAGAGAATGCATTGGCACAGGGCATAACTGTAACTATCACAATGTGGTCAAGGAGCCGGTTCCAATGATATCCATATTTGTATGGTTCTATTGAGACAGACCGAAGATATTTTAGGCTGTTGAAGCTTTATTTGGCCGGTTTTGGCCGTTTTGTTGGGTAAAAGGTTAAGTTAGTTGCAACAGCTCGCGGTAACGCATGCATGCAATGCAAATTGGTAAGATATTGTTTTACGATAGTCAAATGTAGCTACAATAGCTACATATAGCTATTATAGCTATAATTGTGAATTGCCAGACCTGATTATCATTATCATGCTAATTATCACCAACATCATCAACATCATCATCAACACATCATCATAGTCGTCGTCATCATCATCGTGATGACTGTCCTCGCCATATTCGTCGTCGCAGTCATCGCCTGTTCATCATTACCACCATCATCATCATCATCATCAACATCATCATTGTCGTCGTCGTCTTCCCCATCATAATCATTATCACCATTATTATTATCATCATTATCATTATCGTCATCATAATCTTTACCATTATTATCATCATAATGATTATCATCATCATTGTCGTTATCATCATCCTCATCATCATCATCATCATCATTATCATCAACATCGTCATCATCGTCGTCCTCGTCATAATCGTTATCATCATTATTGCCATCACCGCAGTCGTAGTTGTCGCCATGATACTCGTCATAATCATCATCATTATCATCATCATCATTATCACCATCATCATCATTATCATAATTGTTTTTGTCATATTCGTCGTCGTAGTCCCCTCCGCCTTACAGATGTTAGTTCTGAATTATCTAAACCAACGAATGTTTGACAACTGTTAGAACTAAATCAACAGATCTAGAGAACGCACATGGCTGTGCAGTACGCCTGTTACATCTAAACGATACAGAAAACATTAAACGTACCACATCTAAAACAACAGAGGGAACATATAGAATCTCGTTACATCTAAAACATTACACAGAACGTAAATTATATCTTACTATTCAGATCTATCTTCCCATAAAGTCCCTCTATTTCCGACTTCTCCAGAACGTCATTTCCATTTGTGTTGACGAAGGCCCAAGAGTTATCCAGAATGTGTCCATACGGTGCGATGACGCCAACACTGCATTAAACACGATATAATATGTATATATTTTTTTATTTTGTATTTATAAGTTATGTAAATTATATATAGTTATGTCATACATAAGGGGGTCCTTGCATACTAACCATGCACTCTCCTTACACACCATACAGTATAGTTCGTTAAGACAGTGTTAACAAAATTAATGACATAACATACAAAAATACCTTCGGCTATCAAAAACATGATATATACCTGTATTTTGTACTTTGTATGTTTGTGTGTACACATATATTACTAATACAACCAATATGTTGGATTGGTAGCAGGTTTCAATTCTTGTATTGAGGTATTAGGTGTTTACGTGGAAAAATTGGTTTGAATGTTTTCGCTATATAAGGATATATTAATTGCCGAAAAGGATTAATTTTGCAACCGTTTAGGGGTCATAAATCAGGCGCTAGCAACTGATGACGCTCTCTGATGTAATTTCGACCTTTCCGAAATGTGGGAACCCTTTTTTAACTATATAAAATTATTAATTTTGGCTATTTAACTTTATTTTGGTATGTACGTTCCAAGTCTCTTTTCTAACTATCTATAAATCCTTCCTGGATAATGCCTCACCAAAATATATCATGACGTACGAGGAAACCAGTACCTGAACAAATTGGGCACCAGAACACCTCCTTCTCTTTACTATGTATTACAGCTACCTTCCTGTATGTCGACAGAACAATCAGCCGTATTACTATCCTGTATTCATTTGTTGACTTGTAGATAGCCGTGGGTTCACACCTGCCGGTTGTCAATTGACTTATAAATATACGTTATAAGCACGGCGTCCGATTTATAAGTGGAATAAATATCACAAGCGCCCGTGGTGTTTATTTCACTTATATTTACATACTAAGTGTTGTCATCACTAAATCTGATTGGTCGGCGCCCACGTGGCTAGTTGCAGTTATTTTTCGGTGAATGCGCAACGGCTCATAACACCAAGCTCATAACACCATCGATACGTCATTGGGTTTGGAAAGACGAACGCGTAATGTTTTGGGCGCATTTGGACTCGCGCAGGATTGACTTAATACATCATCGGGTTTCAATATGAAGAGAAATTGTTCCTATTAACTTTTGCCAAGGGTGCTATTGGGTATTTTGGGCTGTTTTTGTCACGATACACTTTTCGATTTAAATACATTTACAAAATTGGCTTTTCGCTAAATGTATATAAATATAAGGATTAACTGTCATGTGGACTATTTTTATGGAGATGTAACCGTGAGGTAAGTGGTCATAACTTGTATGTAAAACCCCGGGTTTTACACAAGTTATGTCCACTTACCTCACGGCTACATCTCCATAAAAACAGTCCACATGACAGTTAATCCTTATATAACTCGGACGCCGTGCTTATAAAATATTTATGACAGCCAATCAGCAGGAGAAACTTACAATCAGTGATGAGTTTCTGTTTCCAATTAAATGTGTGGTCAGTCTTACAAACATGGTCCGGGCGCTTGTGAGTTTTATTTCACTTAAACATCGGACGCCGTGCTTATAACGTATAATATACCCCATGGTCGGTATTTCCTAAATGTGGGAACCTTTTTTTTAACTATTCAAACTTATTATTTTGGATAGTTAATTTTACTTTGGGATGTACGTTCCAAATCTCTTTTCCAAATATCAATAAACCGCTCCTGGATTCACCTATTTTATACTCTTATCATGTGAAATAACATATGTATGTCGACAGAACAATCAGCCGTGTTACTATCCTGTATTCCTTTGCTGACTTGTAGATAGCCGTGGGTTCACACCTTCCGGTTGTCAATTGACTTATCATAATGGTTTTTATATACCAGTCCGGTGAGCCAGTGTGGCGTTGTTCACCCCGTTTGAAGTTACTAGATCCGACATCCAGTTTGTCATAATTGGCATAAAACATAACACATATCATTAATACAACCCATGTTGGATTGGTAGCTGGTTTCAGTTCTTGTATTGAGGGTATCATATTTTTACGAGAAAATATTTTTTTATTGTGTTCGCTATATAAGGAGTTTTACATACAAGTTATGATGTACTATTGCTTGGATAGTTTATTAGGGTGTACCACTTATAATTTCCAATTGCACCCCACCCACCCTGCAGCCCCTCCCCACCATGCACCCCACCATCCTGCACCCCTCAACACCATGCACCCCCACCATGCACCCCTCCCCACCATGCACCACCACCCACCCTGCACCCCCACCCACCATGCATGCACCCCCCTCCCCGCCATGCACACCTACCCACCCTGCACCCCCTCACCACCATGCACCCCACCCACCCTGCACCCCGCCCCACCATGCACCCCTCCCCACCCTACCCCCCTCCATACCATGCACCCATCACCACCATGCACCCCTCTCCACCATGCACCCCTCCCCACCCTGCACTGAACATCTTGTTGACTAAAATGTATACTCCGCAGAGTCCGCACGTGTGTTGGGCGGATTGTATTCAGCGGTTAATTGTCGAGTACTCAACAACTTTAGAAAAAAAATAACGCTACTGATTTGTAATAGTATCAGTTTTACACATCCTATCAATTCAGCAGGACTCATCAGCATTATAGCCAACTAGCAGGACCAATTAAGCAGGGGTGAAAACTGGCAGTGATAGACGTAAAAATTAAAGCACACTGACGTTTGCCACTTGTCAGTTTGAATGTTTTGTTTCACCCGGGGCATGGAACAAAAAAGAGCGTTCCCTGTTAGTTTATTCCTTATATAAGGTAGGCATAAATACCGTTTGTTTCACTTCTGTGCCTAACATTGTAAACAGATGGAAAATAGCTGTGACGACGGCAAGGATTTTTCAGAGAATATGATATAAATATTTGGTGCATATAATACATAAGAAATATTTTCCTTGCGTTGTTTGCTCAATGTTATACATTTTTCCCATGTTGTGAACGGGTGGAATATGATATATACGGACGTACTCATAGTATAGCTTAATGGCATGATATAGCACCTTCTAAGATACCCTTACTTGACTCAAACGCGTACGACAACTTACTACCTTTAGTAATACATTTCACGATAAACATTTAAAGACATATTATGTACTTGTTCGGGTACGTTAACCCTTTGAGTGCCAGGTCCGATTTTTGTATCAACCCATATACCCTGTGCCATTGCATTCTCTTATATATGCGAGTCGACCATAGGTCGCCTCGCATATATAAGAGAATGCAATGGCCTAACAATTTTTCATCAGTTGTTATTATTTTTTTTTTATTTTTACAATTTTAGTAATTTTGTCTTATATTCTTTAACAGACTTATTTTGTAGGTTTGGTGCCAGGGAATCTTATACGTTTTTCATGGGCATCTAAATTATTACTATGAATACTTGGTGATAGTTTTGAGTGATAACATGCCCTAAGGTTTTATCCAGTTTGTTTTTAAATTCGCTATAGCATGCTTAAGAATATCCCAAAAAAATTCAACCCAAAAAAAAAAAAATTCTAAAAAAAAACAAAACATTTATTTTTTATTTTTTTATGGTCGATTTTACACACCTTAAATTAGGGCCGATGAGATCGGCCCCTGGCACTCAAATGGTTAAACTGATAAGTTAGTATTTCTATACTAAGTACCGTTGACGTGTAGTTACCTTATTAACCCTTTCTATATTAAAGCATTAATTGACAGGTAGTTACCTTATTAACCCTTTCTATACTAAGTATCATTGGTGAGTAGTTGCATTATTAACCCTTTCTATATTAAAGCGCCATTGGCGGGTAGTTACCTTATTAACCATTTATGTATTAAAGCATCATTGACGTGTAGTTACCTTATTATAACCCTCTCTATATTAAAGCATCATTATTGCTGGGTAGTTATCTTATTAACCCGTTCTATACTAAGTATCATTGGTGAGTAGTTACAGTATTAACCCTTTCTATATTAAAGCATCATTGACGTGAAGTTACCTTATTAACCATTTCTGTATTAAAGCAGCATTGACATGTAGTTACCTTATTAGCCCTTTCTTTATTAAAATATCATTGACGTGTAGTTACCATGTTAACCCTTTCTATATTAAAGCATCGTTGACGGGTAGTTGCCTAATTAACCCTCTATATACTAAAGTATCATTGTCGTGTAGTTACCTTACCAACCCGTTCTATACTAAGTATCATTGGCGTGTAGTTACCTTATTAACCTTTTCTATATTAAAGCATTAATTGACAGGTAGTTACATTAAACAACCCTTTCTATACTAAGTATCATTGGTGAGTAGTTACATTATAAACCATTTCTATATTAAAGCGCCATTGACGGGTAATTACCTTATTAACCATTTTTGTATCAAAGCATCATTGACGTGCAGTTACCATATTATAACACTTTCTATATTAAAGCATCATTGACTGATAGTTACCATATTAACCCTTTCTATATTAAAGCACCATTGGCGTGTAATTACCTTATTAACCATTTCTACGTTGAAGCAATAATTGACAGGCAGTTACCTTATTAACCCTTTTTATAATGAGTATCATTGGTGATTAGTTACATTATTAACCCTTTCTACAATAAAGCATCATTGACATGTAGTTATCATAGTAGCCAGTTATATATTAAAGCATCATGGACGGTAGTTACCATATTAACCCTTTCTATATTAAAGCACCATTGGCGTGTAATTACCATATTAACCCTTTCTATATTAAAACATCATTGACGTGTAGTTACCCTATTAGCCCTTTCTATATTTAAGCATCATTGACGTGTAGAACTTTATCTTATTAACCCTTTCTTTATTAAAGCATCATTGACATGTAGTTACCTTAGTAACAATTTCTACACTAAAGCATTATTGACGGGTAGTTACCTTATTAACCCTTTCTATATTAAAGCATCATTGACAAGAAGTTAAATTATTAACCTTCTATAATAAGTATCATTGCCGTGTAGTTAGTTACCTTATAAAACCTTTCTATATTAAGACGTCGATCATTGACGGGTAGTTGTTACCTTATTAATCATTTATGTATTCAAGCATCATTGACGAGTAGTTACCTTATTACTTGAAGTTTATTATGACAGTATGACAATACACTACCCCGGACAAATGAAGCAATATCATACTTTATCTAACAGCCTAGCTATAATTAGTGAACATTAAACTGACAAACAGACAATTTTCAGGGCCATTATTTAATATTAAAGGGATACAAAATAAAGAGATTTCTAATTATCAGTAAGAATTATTCTCTAAGGCCTAAAAAAATTATACGTTTGTTTCCGCTAACCCGACCGACCCTATTTTAAACCGCCGACTCTAAACTTTTTATTTTGAGATGTTTTTTTTAAATATCTAAATCTCTATTATATTGGGAAGAAAACCAACATTGATATTTTTGTTGTTGGTAATTAAAACAAATTAGGCATAATTCCATTGTAATTTGTAATTATTATTAATTAATTTGTTGGACTTACCGGCAGACGAGTGTGCAAGACATACTTCGGGTATCGTTTCGCTATGAAATTGTCAAAGCGTATGAAATAACTGCGGTACGTTTTTTCATTCAAAATTTATTTGAACTTTGACAAAACATATCTATATCCGAGAATGGGTTAATCCATTAGTTATTGATGACTTCACCACTAGAATATTAATACATTAACTATTTAACCACAGCTTAACATTTATTTCTACGAACATTTCATATTGGTACGTTGAATAGTGTCAAATAATGTCATTATAATGAACAAGTTTCCCATTTTCGTGGTACATATACATCGTTTTTATCATAGTCATAATGGGCTTGATTCAGTGCAGCTTTAAACCTTCAGGTCTAACAAATATAGGGTGTCCACTTATCTAATTGAATTCAATTCAATTTTATTGAATTTAGAACAAATATTTTTTTTAAAGCAAATTTTTTTTCAAAGTTATTAATTTTTTTTTAGAAATTAGAAGCTCGGTGACTCACACCAATACACGTCCTCCAAAAGCCTCAGTAATTCATCTTAGAAGATTCCTCCTAGCTACTTAACTCAGCTTGGGCTTTTGAGTTTTTGACAAATGTTCACAAACAGTCAGTTTCATATTTTTACCACGAAATTTTCCTAAAAATTCCACCACATACTATTATTCCGCAGTCCGCACGTATGTTTATTGGGCACTCATGAGTGGTGTCGTATGCGCCGCATGCACCAGAATACGTCTGCAACCGCCCCGCCCCCCCCACAATAATAATATACAGTATATATAAGCCCACCCACCACCCATAGTGTCTTATGCGCCAGTGGCTCTGGGAATATGCGCCGCAACCGCCCACAATAATCTCCTATATATTTTGAGAACTACGTAAATATATGTGTATATTTGTCCTCTATAGACTCGAAAACGGCTGCACCGATTGGGCTCAAACTTCCCATCTAAGGATAAAAACCCACGGGAATGGTCGTCGCGGCGTTTTGGAGAAGCTCAGAGCACCCATTCTCCACTCTGTTACAAAAAATGGCACTGTGGGGTTAACGCTCCTTATATCTTCCATATTTGGGTTCGTTAACCGGTTAACGCTCTTTATTCCCTTCGGCTTTCGCATACGGCTTTTGTTTACGTTATCGCTCGAAATGGAACTCGCTTCTGTGTGAATCTTACGTACTTAGGGCTTCCTAGGAACGGGGGACATTTTCATCGGGTCAGTTTTTCCGCCCGAGGTGATCTTCACCTTGAAACGGGTACCCACAAATGATATATATGTGTGTGTCCTTTATAGACTCGAACCGATTGAGCTCAAACTTGCTACCTACAGGAAGTGTCATGGACGGGTTAAATTGTGACCCCGACTTGACCTTGAAAATGATCAATTCAGGGTCAAATTGAAAAACAAAATTTAAAAAGCCAGTAAATTAAAAAGGCACAATTAACTAATTAAATTTAAAAATTAATTACAAAAATAAATTAAAAAAATAAAAATTGTCATGTTTCTGACGATTGCCGCCAGTGGCGGGCTAACCTGCTAGTAATATATAATGTATCTTATGCGCCATAGAGTGTCTGCAACGGCCCACAATAATAATATATATAAGCGCCCGCCGACCATCCCATCCACCACACATAGTGTCTTATGCAGAATGCTAGTGACTTCGTCCCAAAATGGCGACCTCGTTCCGATTTTATGGGTGATCTCGTCCCAGTCGTCGGTGATGTCGTCCCAGTGTTGATAACAAAGTAAACATACGTGTCACGTGAACTCTGGTCAACGTTTATACCCAAAACAGTGTAGTAAACAAGTCATGATATTAAATAATATATTTTATTTATGAAGTATCAGTTTATACGATCTTAAATTAAAAACAACCACCGGGACGACATCACCGGGACGAGATCACCGACAAACGGCGACAAGTGGGACGAGGTCACCTCTTCGGGACAAAAATTGGTGGGATGAGATCGCAGTGGGACGAAGTCACTGGTCACCCTTATGCATCTGCGGCCCCGGGAATATGCACCGCAACTGCCAACAATAATGTGGGGAGTTTGATGCAGAAGTGAAACCTGCGTTGCGGATATGTTATAAAACAGTATATATCTGACGATAAAACGTTATTGTCCCATTTTAGCTTTGTTATATCTCCTGCCAACAATAATGTGGGGAGTTTGACGCAGAAGTTAAACCTGCATTACGGAAATGTTATAAAACAGTTACCCCGATCTGTGCCAAATGCACTGCTTCCGGTTTGACCCCAGTTGTCGAAAGACCCTACGGGAAGTGAACGTTACAATAATTACAGTGTATATATATATCTGACTATAAAATGAAAGTTATTGTTCCATTTTAGCCTTGTTATATCTCCCTGAGATTGTGTTTTTGTTATATCTTTATGGGATAAGCAAATTAGCAATAATATGGCCTGTAATGTCTAAAATTTCCTTAAATATGACACAGTGAATTGCATCCTGAAAAAATAAAAAGATAAAAGAAAAAAAAAAGATTTGCCTACCTACCTACCCAATTTTTTTTCAGTCCGTTAGCGGAAACAAACGTATAATTTTTTTAGGACTAAGTGATACTTATTATTTCAAATAAATGATTGCATATACTATAGTAGACCATATACCAACAGGAAAATATTAGTGAATACAATTATTGTGTTTCAAAATTCGTTTCGTTTCGTTTCTGCAGCCAAATTACAATCTTAACTTTTAGTTATCGTTCTTCAAAATCAAGCGCGGATAATTCCTTGTGGTATTTTGAGTTAATTTTGTCGCGAATCAACGCGGATTGACAGAAGGAAATGGTGTATTGGCTACAAACGGATAAACTGTGGACTTATATATAAGATTCGCCGATTTCTCCCCATGGATGTGCGCAAATATCGAAAAAGACTGAATTTCATGTGACAAAAAATATTTCAATTCCCGGAACAGTAAGAATTAAGCTACGATAACGAAACGGATCAACTATAGTATTGATCAGTACCTCAGCTACCTGGCCATAACCAGAATATTTTCTCACAATTGAATTTGTGGTACCGGTACAATCATGATGTAGTGCCAGTGGCCTGCTCATAATGCACCTGTCCAGAAGAAGAAGAATTGAGAAGTTTGAAGATCATGGACTACGCAGACACCATCTGGGACCCCTACCAACAAAATCACATCGACAAGCTGGAAAGAATCCAGCGTAGAGCAGCCCGTTTCATTAAAAGAGACTATAAGAGCAAAGAAGATGGATATATGACCAAGATCCTCTACGAGCTAGATTTACCAACATTGCAGAAACGGCGGAAAATAAATCGGCTGGGATTCATGAGTAAGGTGGTGGGTGGATTGGTCCCGGCTATACCACCTAATCAATACTTTACACCCGAAACAAGGCGTCTTAGATCGCAGAGCAAAGTTCTGACAGGCTACGTCACCAGCCAAATTCCTCGGCACCTAATTTAAAGGAACAACAGTCAGTGCTACGAGGCTATACCATACGTGTCAGCTCAGTTCGCTAATTCCACATTTGTTCGAACTATATGCGACTGGAATCAGCTGGAGGAATCCTTAATCCTACAACAACAGCCTGTGGATTCCTTGAAGAGTGCGCTGAAGGAAAAGATCTGAGACTCTCTCGCCCGCTGCGAAATTACCATAATTGGGATCTGCAGCGTAACCATTCAGATTCAGATTGATCCACGATAGTAAGGGGTCAGTACATGTAGTAAGTACTGATAGTGATAAGCCTGCTGTACAATAATACTACTTTTGCTGTTTTACTGGTCTTAACTGAGTACTGTGTCAATGTGACATTGTTAATTCAGTTCCACTCTAATGTACATTAACTGGCAATGATGCATCTGACGCTATTAAAGGCACCGGTAATCCCTAAATACCAGGAGGACGCGGCGTAGAAACTTGGTACAACAGTTGTTACACGACAAAGAAAATTATCAACAAGCTTAGTGAGCGTCATCATCAAAATTGCAAATTAAAACACGGCAATGGTAAATTGGTAATCCCTACATACCAGGAGGACAAGGCATTGAAACTTGGGACAACAGTTGTTACACGGCAAAGAAATTTAAAACACACTGTGCACAGATGAATGTTTATACATGTACTGTGCAGTCGAGATCACCTGGACTACAAATATTTAAGGATTATACTATTTGATGAGTAGATGCGTGACTGATAAAAGAATTAGAGACTCCATATTTACTCGGAAGATAACAGTATACGTCTATACGATGCCATACAGTTGTTCCATAACACCTCAACCTTTGGTGGATATTAACAGTAAAACTAATGAAAATGATGAAAGCCAGACTCAACATCAAGACAACATGTGCATGCATAAGTGACGGTTCAATGATTTTGACTCCCATCAGATGATATTTAAGCGACACCAATTTTTAAGTCTGGTTCACGACGTGGGGAGAAAAAAAGTAGATGCAGGAGGGAAAAAAATAAAAATAAAAAAGATTGTCCCCCCAATTTATATCAAGTAAATCGTGGAATTTTACAAAAATTGTGAAAAAATGTTTTTGAATGAAATTCTGTTCAAACCAAACAAGACATATCTTGTCATGAAATACATGAAAATATGGATCTGTAAATGATCATAAGCAGAACCGGATGCGACAGCACATGAAAATCAGTACGCATGTAAAATATTTTGGGACAAAAAAAGTTTAATTTTTTTTCATGAAATGGAAACAAAGTTGTAGGAGGTGTTCGTAAACCAGACTTAAAAATTGGTGTCGCCTTAGGCTCATGTTAACACAGGATCACATATTCTCAAAATAATTGTCTCCCTCAAGTTGGCCTCAACCATACTAGTATTTATATTTGATAGAACCTCAGTGAGACCATGTTGAAAATTACCATCAATGCAGTTCCAGTGTTGACGCAACGCGGTCATGTTACTTCAAACCAGTTGCAATGTTCCTTAGGCCAAAGAAAAAAGATACTATGTTTCCGTACATCGACCGACCCTAAAAATAACCCGCCGACCCTAAACTTTTTATTGATATTTTGAGAAAAAGTCAAAATTTTCGCAATTTTAATTTCCTGAGAGTGGATCTCCTGCCTGCTTTATGTCTTGTTTGGGACTTATGGAACACTATCAACAGACATGGTGGGTGTGTATCTGTATATATACATGTAAAGAGGTTATCACTGCATATATTAGGGGTATACATGTACTAGTAGCTACTGTTTCCAAAAACCAGGCATGCTCGGTGGGTGTACTGGCTACCCCCAGACAATGGGATGTAATCGTCACAATACATGTACGGTATAATGGCGGTATTATTGGTAAAATTCTTATAAAAAGTTAGTGACATCAATTTTGTACCAAGTTATAGCCAAATTTATGAAAATGTGGTATTAGATATAATAAAAAACATACGTAAGCATGAAGTAAGTTTGATTTTTTATCAATCTTAATGTATATTTCCACTGTGTTGATCAAGTAATACTTTCCCCATGGCACGGGTTGGCATTTTATGTCACTTTGGTCGAGGTAGTTCAATATTTCTGCTGCTGGATAAAAAATATCAAAATAAAATAAAATAAAAAAAATTCCCTACCTACCTACTAGTACCCTAAAAAATTTTTACCGGAAACATACAATCTTTTTTCTTTGGCCTTTAGCATGGTAATTCGTGAAAATAAATGTCAATGCAACTTACTCTCAGGCTCCAAACAAAAGTGCAGGCCCAAATAATAGTGCGGGGGGGGGGGAAATTCCATTGAAAGTTAATAAAAGTACAGACCCAAATAATAGTGCAGGGGGAACTCTGAGCAAAACATCAACTGTGGTTAACCAAATAATTTTTATAGCAGGTTCAGGTATACGAGTCAACATGTAGTACAGGTACATGTATGTATCATGTGGTGTTTTTTTGGTTTGCCACATACTTGAATATGTACTCTTGAGTGCCTAATGTACGATTATTAAAATCGAGGTAAAATTCCCACCTGTACGATCGTTATTTGGTCCTGTACGTTTATTAAATTAACCAAAAGAAATAATTCACCAATCTTAAATTGTGTTATTCATATAAGAAATGAACGGCGGTTTCAATGCGGTCATGGGGTTTTGACCGCGAGAAAAAATCAGCAAACTTCGGGGTTCATGCAGAGTTTGCTGATTATTTTAACGCGGTCAAAACCCATGACCACGTTGAATCCGCCGTTTATTATTTATATTTATATACTTAAATTCATTATGAACTAGGATTGTATGTCTTTCCCATTATTTATTCATCTATTTAAACAAACGCATGGAGTTCAGTTCAGACAGTTTGAATCCTTGTTTTTTGGAAAACCAAACATTTTGAGAATCCGTTCATGGAGAACGGAAGAAACGCAATTTCACAGTAAAGTATAAACATATGACAAAATGTCTTGTTTAGCTAGTAACTAATGTAGACGTGTTGATCATTTTTACATCTGAATCATATAGAAATCTTGAACTTGTGCTGATTTAAATTTTCATAGCTTCAAAATATTAATAAACGTGCAGACCCAAATAAGCACTGTGCAGGGGGTGCAGCTGGTGCATGCATATTTATTTGGAGCCCAAGAGTAAAGAGGTGGAGGTGAATGTTACATGTAAGTTGTTATTAACGAAATGGAACGATGCCTTTAATAGGTTCCACCAGCAATAAGTCGCGACTTCTTTATATTGGCCTGACAGATTGGTTTTTGTTGGCGTCATGCCTGTCGACCATTATGATGGCCACATATATTGTCATATAACAGCGATTTACGATCTGTCTTGTTGGCTCATAATATAAATTAAGAAAGTGGCCTTGTGTTTCGTTCCTTGCGTAAAAAAATATTTTTTAGTACAAACGTCCTCATTGATTGTGTCCCTCGACTCCTTGTGTAATTGGTCAAGTAACTTACATGTATGTACATGTACAGACCACTCACAAATTTCTTAGAAAAGCGACCACATGTTCGAATCTACTTTGCGATTTTGGAGCAACGCATTTGTAAATGCGTTCATATTTTAACACATTTACCTTGATTTATTCACAAACAAATGTCTTGATGCAGGCCTTAAAATCCATCAGATTTTTGGCAATAATCAAAATGTTGGTGTTTCACTTTCTACAGGGAATCAAGACTTTTTACTAGAATCAAAATGAGAATCATGATTCTCAGATTCTGATTATAAAACAATTAATGTCAACAGTGTTTATTTATGTTTATTCCATTTTGAATGGAAAACTACATCATGAATGTTCGATTCCGAACATATACATGTACACCAGGAGTGGGAAAATAACACAGAATTATTCAGATGTGAATTTAAATTAAACAAAATTATAACTAAAATTGCAAAATACACTATCGTATCGTTATTTGGGTGTTCATACTAGTATACTTTTTCGGCGCAATGATCGGTAATTTCAATGCGACTGCGATTATTCCCAATGCAGTGCATTTAATTTAAATGCTGGCATTAAGGCATTTACAAATTGGCGTGACACAATGCACCCTCAATGCATTTTAAATGCAACAACCGCATTTCATTGATCCACGTTGTAAAGGACATTTATTTTTAGAATACCTGTATGTACGTGTATATAACCACAAGAATAAAGAACAAATCAACTGTTTTTATTACTTTGTAAACCTCTGATGTTTCCCATACAGTATACATTTGTATATTATATAAACCATGTTACAGTAATTCTAGAGCTAATTAATCGACTCCTTAACTACAGCAGAATTATGGGTAACTTTTCAGGATTTAGTCCGAAATATGGCTTGTTGCCATTCATCGGAAAGCTCTCACCGAGAGCTTTCCGATGAATGGCATCAACCCATATTTCCGACTAAATCCTGAAAAGTTACCCATAATTCTGCTGTAGTTAAGGAGTCGATTAATTAGAGCATTACTGTATATCCTCTATAACTGTTTATTCAACATCACGTGCTGCAATCCATAAATGCGGTTCAGATTTCGATGTCCGGTTCAACATTATTATCATATGGTTTGATAGCAGAAATACTCAGTTTGGAATGTTATACCATACAAGTTTTACGAGTTGCTCTTGCTCAAGAATGGATAAATTTATAAACCTGATTTTTGGCGCATTAGTTAGAATTATATTTTTGCACAAGAACACACCACAAATATCGAACTGGACATCAAAAGCAGAACCGGATTGTATCGATTGCATAAACATAAGAAGTTGGTCACTGACCGACAATTGCTATTCTCTGGTGTGGTTTATAGGACTACCGTATGCAATGCCGACTTAAAAATAAAAATTCACATAAACATCGCATGAAGCGGTCTATCCACAAACTCAGGTATTCGGTAATTCCAAATGTATGAACTATCACCATGATATCCCGGTATATCATTGTCAGGACTGTTTGTACAAAAGGTTGTTATTCTACTATGCATAATTTTGCTATATCATTGTACTCGGACTGTATTGCAATGTAATATATCAGTACATGTACCGGTATACTGGGTGCACATTATATACATGTAGGCCTACTTTCACTTTAGTACATGTATGTGTCATAAAAGACTCATGTTGTTAAATTGAAAAAAAAACATGTGTGAAAACAGAGAGAATACATGTACATGTGCCGGTACTATATACCTCTTTGTGTGCTGTACTACCGGTACTATTCATGTACATGTACTACACTACAATAAGAGAAATTTTAATTGATTCTGCTGCCCTTGTGCCACAGGCCTCAAACACGCCAAACAAGTATCTGTAGCCAGGCCCACCAGTACCAGGCTACTAGTAAATGAAGTACTGAAAGTGTCACATCATTAATCGAGCCCAATCTTAGTTATACTAGTCTCTTGTGTAGTTTGGGTTACTATTAATAAGATATTTAATGAATGTTTGGAATGTATGGTAGCATTCTTACCTGGATCAACATATGCCATGGACAACGCTGGTCATCATATCATCACCGCTGTTGGCAGTAAACCGCTCATCGGGCTATAACAGTTAGAGTTTTCCATACCAGGGCTAATCTAATCAGTTAAAATTAGTCATTTTAGAGGGAATACCAACCAGTGGAAGACGTACAAAAAGTCATGTATATTCAGATATCAGTTTTCGAGAAAAAACCCATCTTAGTCGAGCGGACTTAGAATATCGGGGTAAACTTAAATTTCATTCAGCAACACTTTCACAGCAGAATATAAAAATAGTACATTATAATCACTTACAGTACATGTACATGTAGCCCAAGTGCAGTGCTGGCCTATATTATATACTACCAAAACTTTTGGTCAGTTTCTCGATGACTGACACTTGTAAACGCTTGAACGGGTATATAGTACATGTACATGTACATGTGTACCGTATGTGAATTAAAGATCTTATTAGTGACACAACAGGAGGCTAGACATACATTTGTAACTACAGTAATGCTCTAATTAATCGACTCCTTAACCACAGCATAATTACGGGTATTAAACTCGGGGAGAGATTTCCGAAGAATGGCAACAAGCCATATATCCGACTAAATCCTGAAAGTTACACATAATTCTGCTGTGGTTAAGGGGTCGATTTCTTAGGGCACTACTGTATCTGTTTTAGTGCACATCAAATGTATTTGTTGTCTTTCCTCTTGTAATTTGTCTTTGGTTGTGTTCGCCATTTCGATGGACAACTACATGTACTGACATAAAATGACTGAAATGAGTCAAAATTTAGCAGTGCAGCCAATTATATAGATAAACAGAATTAAATAGCATCCAAATTCCAAATGAGCATAAATGATAAAACAAACTTTATTGAGCACTCTTTTAATACTAGTAATTACAGCTACAATGAAAGCACCTAATAAAAATTCTAAGTTTGGTAAAACTGTCTGTATACAAAGTTTATCTGGCCGTGATGAATAAAACCTATAAATGGGATCATATACATGTATGTTAGATATCATTACATCGTCGCAAGACGGACTACTGTGAAAGCATTTGCCAAGCATGCTTTCATTAATCAAGAACGAAAGTCAGAGGTTCGAAGACGTGATTATTTGAAAACACATATCCGTATGGAAAACAAACTATTTTACCACTGGCCAAGTGGTCCTGCTAATATGCTATGATGCTGGTGGTCCTGCTGAATTGCTATGATGCGGGTAGTGCAATTCATAGCAATTAAGCAGGACCCAACCGCATCATAGCACATTAGCAGGAACACTTGAACAGGGTATATTTACAGTGTCAAATCGAATGGGCATCTTTTAACAATATTTTTGAACAATTTCCTAGAAGTGTTCGAAAATTGAGAACTGAATTTATATTTTTTTTTATGAGGTTTTGATTGAAAAATTTCTAACTTAGCTCATCAGGATTAACATTGTTGCACAGCTATATTCTCTTTCCCAACAAAGTCTATAGAACATACATGTAAAATTACAGCTATGCTTTAATTAATCAACTCGCCTTATATTACTCGGGTATTACTGCAGTATTCAGGCGTGTTCATGCGATCAACCGCAGTCAGTTATACCGCCGCAGAATGTGGTCCACCTCACATTTGCAGTTAGGCTGTATTTTTCATGCAATGTTTATATGAATTTTGTTTTAAAGTTGACATTGTAATCACACCAGAATTTTTTTTTATTGTTTCAAAATGTCTAGATAGAATTCAGAATTTTTGTGGTAAAAACAATTAACTTGGTTATCACAGTTAACACATATTACTGTGGTAAGATTACCAGCGGATACCGCATGTCAACAGGGACTGCATGCTCTAATTAATTATCAGGTTTAACATGTTTATACTGGATACAGTTCATTTTAAAGGTACTCAATCCGGTTCGATGATACCCATATAATCAGATTCCAACATCATACATTTGTATTTAGAAAGGCTGCTTCAGTTACGTTATCAGAATTGATTAATTGCCCTAAAATAATGCTAACCACTGTCAACTAAAGTATACAATTGCCTGACATATGTTATTTATCAACATGTTGTTCTACAAAATTTGGCCTTATTATCAACAGAAAGCCTCTTGATTTTAGAGTTATCCATCTTCATCTGAAATTTGGTCCGAGACCGTGGGCCACTATTAATTCTTGATCGTGAAAAATGGTATATTTCAAAAATTGATATCTAATAACTCTGAGCTTTGATAGGTGGTGGGTTCCTCGACTCGTACCAAATATCTTTTACCCCCCAAGTCCAAATAAAGAGTAATGTGCGAGCATTAATTCAGGGGGCCCTTAATCAGATTATGCATCTTTAAATTCAAATACAGTTTAAAGATGCATAATCCGATTAAGTGCCCCTCATTTGCTATTTACATATACATGTATATGGAATCGGGGGGGGGGGGGTAAAAATATGTTAATCAAGTCGAGGGACCCACCTACATGTATCAAAGCTCGGAGTTATTAGATATCAATTTTTGAAATTTTAATATTTATCACCATCGATACATAATAGTGGCCCAGAAAAATTTGACGAGCCGACGGTCTCAGACCAAATTGCGGATGAAGATGGATAACTCTAAAATGAAGAGGCTTTGTGTTGATAATAAGGTCAAACTTCGTCGAACAGCATGTTGATAAATATAACGTATCAGGCGATTTTATACTATACATGTAGTTGACAGTGGTTAGCATTATTTTTGGGCAATTAATCGATTCTGATATTACTGAAGCAGCATTTCTAAAAAAAATGTTGTTGTTGGAATCTAATTATATGGGGACCATCGAATCTGATTGAGCACCTTTAATAGTTAGCTATATGAGTTATATACACATAAGGCGACACCAATTTTTACGTCCGGTTTACGAACACCTCATACAACTTTTTTTCCATTTCATGAAATTGTTTTTTACTTGTTTGTCCCAATTTTTTTTACACGCGTACTGATTTTCATGTGCTGTCGCATCCGGTTCTGCTTATGATCATTTGCAGATCCATATTTTCATGTATTTCATGACAAGAAATGTCTTGTTTGGTTCAGAATTTCATTCGAAAAGTTTTTTTTCACAATTTTTGTAAAATTTATGTAAAATTTCAAGATTTACTTGATATAAATTGGGGGGGGGGACAATTTTGTTTTCTTTCTTTTTTTCCCCTCCTGCATCTACTTTTTTTCTCCCCACATCAGCCCACATGTTCGTAAACCAGACTTAAAAATTGGTGTCGCCTAATAGACATTTAAACTTTGAAAATTGTAGGTTTCCGGATGATAACTTCAGTTTGTGTGATCATATCTGAACCAAATGTGGTATGTAAGTTTATCAGACCAAAATACAGGTCAAGTTCGAATATAGGTGTGCTCCGCTCATTTTTGCGAGAGTTATGGCCCTTTTTCGACTTAGAATCGTGTTAATTTCTGGTTTCCGCATCATAATTTTAGTTTGTGTGATCAAATCTGAATCAAATTTGGTATGATAGTTTATTATCCACCATTTCATGGGACACTGGTTGGATTGTTCTGAAATGTAGTATCGGATTTAGGGGACCTTGATATATTTTTCAGACAAGCTGATGCCCCAAAGAAGCCACCTTTTCTCACATTTGCTGAAATAGTATCCAAAACATCAACATATCAAGAGCCATTAGACTGAATTAGATAAAAATATATCACTTGGGTCTGTTTAAGCTGGAAAATACTCAAAATTTGTATAATTTTCTGCTATTATATCTGCATACTAGCCTTTTTGCTGAATCGTGAATGCCGGTTATATTGCCGTGTGAAATCCTAGTACCAGATAACATTGGGTATGTACATGTATATAGCATACCACCTGAAAATGGCTTGAATATCACATACCAAAGCGGGGTGGGGTGTGTGTGACACCCTCCTTGATCATAGTCTGTATTCTACAGGGTATGTTAACTGTTTCGAGTTGGTGCAATTAATGTGATTGTTTAATCTCTACCATCTGAAATCTATTTATAGCATATTTTGCTATCTTATCAATATTGCTACTTAGTACTGATATAAAACAGGATAAAGATGGTGTGCCTCTTTCCCGAATGTTCTGTTTACATGTACATTTGGGGGTTTATGAGTCAAATAATATCAGACAACATGTCCTTCTAACACTAAGAAATAATATGTTCTTATGAACCAGGACAAAATATGACTATTTCTGGAGCATTACAGCACATTATTACAAATCTATATTTGTAAGCAGTAAGATAATGACAGGAAACATGTCCTCAGACTAAGAAATAATTTGTTGGTGTGTATTTCACACCACAGCTCATGTGTATACTCACATTAGTTTATGTCATTCAAAGGGAGAAACCCATTTAGAAAGTTTAAATGAGACAAAACTACCTCACTGTAGATGTAGTTGCAAGGTACAACATGTACATGTATTCTGGTAAATGACATTGGAACTAAAATAATGATTTTTGTGTCCACCGGTATGTCATGTACCGGTACTAGTATACATTGCAACTACATGTACATGTAACTTGCCTAACATACCATATACATGTATGAAGAGGGACTTTGCAAGTGTTTTTTAATCAAAATTTTAACCCAACTCTTGTTGTCAGTAAGTTTTAACCCATGCAGTTTAATGAGTTTATATATTTATATATTACATGTGTTTCTATACATGTATTTTATCTTTAGTTAGTTTGTTGTCCTTGAATAAACTTGTATTGCTGCACAATCAGTTTCCTTAATGTTCTATTATACTAAAACAACTCCATTGATAACGATACCCCTGCATCCCATCAAAATCTACTTCATTGCCATCCTCATCATTTCACTTTGGTATCCCCACCCAGGTGTACCTTGGTGTTATTCACCCAGGTGTTCCTTGGTGTTTCCTACCCATGTGTATTTTGGTGTTTTCTTACCCAGGTGTACCTTGGTGTTTTCTTACCCAGGTGTACCTTGGTGTTTTCCTGCCCATGTGTACCTTGGTGTTTCCTTACCTGGGTGTACCTTGGGGTTTTCTAACCCAGGTGCATCTCAATGGGAAATCCACCTGGGTAAGAAAACACCAAGGTACACCGGCGAAAAAAAAACACCAAGGTATACCTGGGTTGGAAACATCAATGTACACCTGGGTGGGGAACACCCAGGTAGGAAACACCAGGGTACACCTGGGTGAATAACACCAAGGTACACCTGGGTGGGAAACACCCAGGTAGGAAACACCAGGGTACACCTGGGTGAATAACACCAAGGTACACCTGGGTGGGAAACACCCAGGTAGGAAACACCAGGGTACACCTGGGTGAATAACACCAAGGTAACCTGGATGGGAAACACCCAGGTAGGAAACACCAGGGTACACCTGGGTAAATAACACCATGGTACACCTGGGTGGGGAAACACCCAGGTAGGAAACACCAGGGTAGACCTGGGTGGGAAACACCCAGGTAGGGTACACCTGGGTAATTACACCCAGGTTTACCCATACCAGGGTTTTTATCCAGTTTCAGGTGGGTAAATCATGGTAAAACCCAGGTTTCGCGGGGTCTTAATGGTTGGTGGATGTCTTGGTAGATAGATTTTTACCTGGGTTTCGGCCCAAAAAACCTGGGTGGATTTACCCAGGTACATTTTTATATGGGCGGAGTCATACAATGTATACATATACACCTCAGCATTGAATGGATACACCAATACCACATGGCCATTTGTATACTCCAGACTTTTCATATACACCTCGCGCATGACAATTCAGCCAGTCGCTGTATACTCATACATCCGATCCATGATCATACAGCGACTCCCTGTATACATATATATCCCTTAATGACAATACACGAACAGCAAAGATGCACATACATACCATATACACCTAAGATCACAACGCCACTTCATATATACCAACACGCTCGCCACTGACCATCCATCTATGCATGTATGCATATACATTTCAACAATCATGACCATACAACCGTTCCATGTGCACCTATAATTATTATACCCATAAGCATACAACCACTCCTTATGTATCCATACACCCCACCCATATCCATACAACCAACACATGTATACATATACACCCATCCATGACAATAAAGCCACCAAATGATCATAAAGTCACTCCATATATACACAAACAACACACGTATGGAATGTAGCTACTCTTGTTATGCCCATACACCACTTCAGTGACTATACAGCCACTCCACGTATACCTATTCACCTCATGTATTAGCAATCCTTGTTTATCTGCATCTCACCATAAACACCACCATATAGACACTCCTTGTATAACTAGTCACACCATTCGTGATTATAGTTCATGTATACCTATTCACATCATCTGTGACCACAAAGTCACTGCCTGACTACCATTTGTACAAACATCATGTATTAAGTTGATCAATGTTGATACATTTTGACGCTAATTTGTGAGAGTAGCAACATCAATTGGTCCCGCTCAGTTTCGAAGTTATGCATGCCCATTTTCCTTCAGAAACATGGCCAGAATATCAAAAGATGTTTTTTAGGCAAAATTGCATACTGCATCCTTTAAAATGAATTTGTCGTGCCTCATACGGTACTGGGACAACATAATAGAACCTATAGTTTTCACTTGATTAACTAACATGTTTAATAACCCGTAAGGTCACAATTTGGTACCTTTTCGGAACAGCAGAGAATAATGTTTGCGATATATATGAAAACTTAACTTGTTGGGTGCATAAGAAATGTTAGTATTCAATCTATATATACATAATAGTAAATTTTTTGAACCAATGAGTTGGAATATGCATAATAAATGGAAAGTTTCACTAAAATGGTCAGTTAATATGAATAGTACAACATACAGTGATAATTCGCAACCAGTACCCAACAGCATAAACTGATCTTAAAGATATTAGAGAAAACAAATCAAATGTTCCACTTCCAGCTGCAATTTTGGCCGCCATTTTTCATCCATTTTGAGCCAAAGTGACAATTTTGGTACTAATGAGTTGGAATATACATAAAAATTGGAATGCTTCGCTAACATTGCACAGTTCTGCCCATTTCTTGATAAAATATGACCAGAAATCCCAATGGTGATTTTTGGTAAAATTTCATACCGCTTTCTGTAACATCGAATGTTTGAGGGATCAGAAGGGTTTCTGACACCATGAATGGCATATTTCATTGCTCCAATGGTCAGTTAACATGAACAATCCAACATAAAGTCACAATTCTCAACTAGTACCAAAGAGCATAAACTGATCTTAAAGATATTAGAGAAATAAAAATCAAATTTTCCACTTCCAGCTTCCATTTTGACGGCCATCTTGGACCGTGAGTTCCAATTTTACCCTATAATGGTGGCATTTTATCACAAAAATGTATACATATGACAAAACCCTCTCACTATAATTTGCATCAAACTGACTTAGTAACCCATCTGAAAAACGGCCGGCCATGTTGGGCGCCATCTTGAATTTAACGGGTTCCACTTAACCGAAAGCTGGAATCAGATGGCTTATGATCAGGGATATAGTGGACAATATATGTGCGAAGTTTGGTGCTTTTATCCGGAAGTGAACGATTCTTCCATTATTGTGGGTTAAGCGACTCACTATACAATCACACGCGCAATCGCCGAGTTACTAGACAGAGCGCGTTATTGAAAATTTAGAGAACATCAAAAAGGTCACATAATGGATATTCTTTATTACCTCCTTCTTATGAGAGAATATGTATAAATTATTACACCATTATTTACACGTTTTGTGAACGATGAAGAGCGGGAGATGAATATCACAATCAAAAGGACACGTACACACACACACACACACACACACACACCCTCACACGTGTACCCTCTCTATCTATCTATCTCTCTCTTGCTCTCTCTCTCTCTCCCCTTTCTCTCTCTCTCTCTCTCTCTCTCTCTCTCTCGATATACATATAATATGTCTATAAATATAATGTGCGAAAATATTATACTCGAGAAAAATATAAATAAATAAAAGTGAGAAAAACAAATACATGTGAAGCAAAAACAAAGAACACGACAATACATAAATAAAGAGTGAAAAAAAAGCCAAACAACAACGTGCACGATACAAGAAAGAAAAGAGATAACAAATACGCATACATGTCATATGTACGTTGGGTTCATAGAACATTAATTTTATATATCGCACCCGTTTGATTTGTCGGTGCTATGCAATCAATTTTATGGAATATTATATCTAAAGGCGTAGCCAGAGTAAATGTTGGTGGCACGTTTTATTGTGAGAAAATCATGTCTGAGAACAGCGCGTGAAGGAAAATTTATTGAACATAAAAAATGTCACAGGACTTAAACTGGAGGAATATAATATCTACATGCGTAGCCAGAGTAAACGTTGAATATACCCTTTACGTGCACATACACGTGTGAAAACATCATATGTTAGAACAGATCGCGTGAAGGAAAATTTATAGACTTACATAAGCACTGCTAATAACGCCAGAGACTTCATGGTGCTATCACGCCTGTTTGAGCTGCGGTTCACGAATGAACTTCGTGACAAATATGTTTGAGAAAACCCCACGCGAGACCGATAAGGAGGTTCGTACTTATACACGTGTCCCAAAGACATGTTCGGTGCAACATGTGTTATCTAGCCAGGATAATCCAAGTTGGGTCTTGAGATTGGCCTGTACTGGAACAGAGTTACAGGATTCGGAGGAATGCCAAGAAGAATTTCTTTTAAATGACAGTTCCGACAAGTTTCTGAAAGTTCCTTCCCTGGATTGTACGGAGTTCTTGTTAAACGCTAGGAGCAGCCTTCAGTGACGTCACACTCAGCTCTATTCTTATACGGTTAGAGGAAACTGGAGCTTCTTGACTACAAGGGACAACACAAGCGCTTCGGATGGGTATCATTACTCATTTCTACATTTAACAAGCACTTTGTACATTGCTACAATCTATTTCAGCGGACTTTGAACACACTGATGTCCATTATACGTTCGACCAGTTGGTCGTGCTGGTGTGTTTCACGATTTTTGGCACGACCTTCCTTCCATCCATGAAACAACTGTAGGACATGTGTCTTGATGTTTCGCGTCCTAAAAGGAAGGCGTCGCGACCACAAGGTACGATGCAAAGAAGCACTTCACAGAGAATTCCAAGAAGACTAAACATTTTGCTTCTATCTCCAGTGATAGTCAGGCACAATCCTCTAATGTATCGGGGAGTACTTTTTGGATTCCCCAACATCATATGTTCGGTAAGAGGACCGACAACCAGCTCAGTAACAACAACACACAGAACGTTGGCACATGGAGGCCGCCATCATGCAGATCCCACCGAGGATGTCCGCACTCTTGCTGAGTATGTAAGTATAGACGTTTTATTATCGAGGTTCCGGACGGGGGAAGAGTCCCAGAAGACTGTCTCTATTGATGATAAATTGGTGTGAAATAACGTCCGACAAATGGCTACTGCACTCTTAAAAATTTGAAGATATATAAGCGTGTCACGTGTTTTATTAAAATTGGTAGTGTTTATAAATATACGGATTATGTGTTTATTTGTAAAATATGAAATCGCTAGTGTTTATAATAAAACACTCGACATGTTTTAAACAGTTACATTATTATCTTCGGCAGTGCAGCACTGTAACTTAAAATCCGAAAACAATTGTCGAGTCCAATTTATTATTGACTATTCATCTATAAATTAACTTAAAAAAATATATATGTGATAATAACTTTTCTTAGACAAATATGTATGCATAATTGCACGTGTTGTGTATGGTATATAAACACTGGCATTTTTGTTATATTGATATTTAAAAACGTCAGCGTTTATGACTACGCAAGACCGACTTCCCCGGCCTATAGCATGCTGTGATTTATCTATCAAATAGTCTGCTGTGAAAATACAACATCATTGATATGGTAGAATTCAATGACTATTGGATGGAATAACATCTGCACTATGTTACCATGCATGGAAAACCTGTTAATTTTGGCCTCATTTAAATCACACTCTGCATTTTGTCTGTTTACTGTATCTATTTGTCTGTGATATTTAGAACACAATGTTCAATGAATCCTTCATAGAATAACAGTCTTCTTGGATGTTGTGGTATCGTGAAATTTAGGTAAGTTTATATCTATGGTATTAGCAAGAAGTAATGCAGATATAATCGCTCTATATCGAAATGAAAAGGATATAGTTGCATATGTGTCATCTCAAATGGATAGGGTGACACTATCTAAATATCAAACTCTCTCTCAGTAACGCGTGTATCATTTTGAGTTGCAAGAATATAGAATCCGTTTTGGGGGCTGGTCTCACCAGTGGTAAAACAAAATTTAAAGCGGCACATAAGTTTATAACCCTTTATTTTAAAAGCATTATTACTGGCCGTATATTATGTATCTGTCTTGCACGTACAGGTTGGTGAATGTCCAACCTCGTGATTGCATGATTTAAGTGACTTTGGTGGGCGATTTTTATTTGCGCCTCTTACAACGATGGAATTTCTCCCGTGTATTAATCAATTCAATGTTCCCTGTTCAATGTTATAAAGTTCGCTGTCAACACAAGTCAGAATATCAACAAGTGCCAGTGTTTTAAACGGTTTATAATATGATCGCTATATACGGATGATCTAAGTTGATGTTTGCTTTTCATATATTTCCACTAATGTTTAATTAATTAATTTTAAATCTTCATTGTTTCAGGATTCTATATGGCCAGACAATATTACAGGGGTCGGGGAAGTTAAGGATTTGGCGAGATATGCAGTTAGTGTACACAAAATGAGGACTGGAGGAGCACACGAGTTGTAACGGCATGAGCTGAGATTTGAAACCATGATTTAAATATTGTGAAGAGCGTGCAGTGATAAAATGAAACACAAGCTTTCCACAGACATTCCATGATGTGATGATCAGTCCTCTTGTACTCAAAGAGCCAGACGATTGAAATATCACTTCTCTCCAAAATCTCGGAGATGGTCCCAAATGTGGGATTCAGAGCCATTATACGGAATATACATGGATTCTACATAATACGAAATATAAGATATATATAGGAGTTCAACATACAATATGGAATATACCGTATAACTTGATAAACAGTATATATAATGAACTACACGGCATTGTAATATGCATAAATAATCACTGGATTATATCAGGAACTATATACACATGATTTATCAGAACATTTTATAATTCACAGCATTGGATTAAAAGAAACCACGTGACTTTAAATATTCTGAGAAGGGATTTACCAGAACCACGTGACTTTAAATATTATAATATGGATTTACAAGAAACCAAAGACTCGTGCCATTATACGATATTTCAGACATTTATGGATTTTACCCTAATTCCATGACTGGAGCTTCCTGAACTTTTCCGAAAACCATATGCCAATGCATTCTCTTATATATGCGAGTCTCCCAGAGAGGACCTCGCATATATAAGATGATACATTGGCCAAGCAATATTGACAAATGCATTATCTATATATATATATTGAGACTTCCGTATAATATATATGTATATATGTGTGTATATATATATATATATGTGGGTACTTTATAGAATCGAAAACGACTGGTCGGATCGAGCTCAAACTTCGTATATAAGTGTAAAAACCCACGGACACCGTAGTTGTCGCGTTTTGGAGAAGTTTCTGATCACCCTTTCTCCGCTCCCAATCATCAAAATCACAGCAAACGCCACTTCGTGGGGGGGGGTTAAGGCATTAACGATATTTATATTGACCATATTCGGAGGTGTTAAGGATTAACGCCCTTTATTACAATCGAAGCTGCTAAACGGCTACCTATGCGTAAAATACATAAAAACAAAATTAAATACAAAAAAAATAATGTTTAAAACGTCATGTTTCTGACCAACCACGCCAGTGGCGGGCTAACCTGTTAGTCTACTATATAACTTGAGACTTCCGTACATATATATATGTGTGTGTGTGTGTATATATGTGTGTATGTGGGTACTTCATAGAATCGAAAACGCGTGTACAGATTGAGCTCAAATTTCGTATATAAGTGTAAAATCACACGGACACCGCCGTGGGCAAGCTCTGCGCACCGATTCTCCACTCCCAATCATCAAAATCACCGCAAACGCCACTTCGGGGGTTAAGGCATCAACGATATTTATATTGACCATATACGGAGTTGTTAACGACGAACGCTCTTTATTGCAATCGACGTGACTAAACTACTAGCCCCATGCGTCCGAAATACGGATACGGGACGAAATGCAATTATCTCGATTAAAAAGGCAGAATTGATCTAAGAAGCGTTTGTTTACAATTCAACGCAACCTTATCGCTCGAAATATTATGCAGAGAGATTTCACGACGGGATTAATTGACTGTCCGCTCTTTTCGGGGACTACGGGGAAGTTTAGGACGGGTACCATGAATTAACTCATTGAAAAACAAAGAATGCGTTGTCTGCATGTCGTTCCTATGAAGGGGGGGGGGGGTTGCATCGGGTCAATCAGAATAAAAATTAAATAAATAGGTCAATTAGAATAAAAATTAAATAAATATTAAAAAATTCAAAAAAACATAAATTAAATTTAAAAAACATTAAACTAATATTAAAATTTAAAAAAAAAAAAAAAAATTTAAAAAAAATATATAAATAAAAACAAAATAATTAAAAAAATGTCATGTTTCGGACAAACGCCGCCGGTGGCGGGCTAACCTGATAGTCTCTACTATATATTTTGAGAACTACGTATATATATATATATATATATGTGTGTGTGGGTACATCATACAATCGAAAACGGCTGGTCGGATCGAGCTAAAATTTCACCCACGGGAACCGTCCACGTCGCATTTTGGTCAAGCTCTGAGCACTCATGCTCCACTCCCAATCATCAAAATCGCCGCAAACGTCACTTCGGGAGTTAAGGCATCAACGATCTTTATATTGACCGTATTTGGAGTCGTTAACCGACTAACGCTCTTTATTGCCATCGACGTTGCTAAACGGTTAACCGTGCGTACGAAACTACGGACGAAAAACGCGAAATGCATTTATCTCGATTAAAAAGGCAGAAATAACGTGTTGTGTTATTCTTATGTCTCGTTCCTAGGAACGGGGGAAAATTTCAATCATCTCTTTTCGGGACGGGTACTGCGTGTTGTGTGAAAACAAAAAAATGCGTGTTGTGTGATTCTTATGTCTGTCGTTCCTAGGCACGGGGGAATTTTTCATCGGGTCAGTTTTTCCACACCATGTACCTTAAATCATACCTCTTTTAGGGACGGGTACTGCGTGTTTAGTGATTCTTATGTCTTCTTCACCTTAATCGGGTAAAATAAGGTCTAATCGGGTAAAATATTGAAAAACCAAAAAAACGGGGGAAATTTTCAATCACCTCTTTTACGGACGGGTACTGCATGTTGTGTGAAAACAAAACATGCGTGTTGTGTGATTCTTATGTCTGTCGTTCCTAGGCACGGGGGAATTTTTCATCGGGTCAGTTTTTCCACCCGATGTACCTTAAATGATACCTCTTTTAGGGACGGTACTGCGTGTTTAGTGATTCTTATGTCTTCTTCACCTTAATCGGGTAAAATAAGGTCTAATCGGGTAAAATATTGAAAAACAAAAATTAAATTAAAAAAATTAAAAAATCCAGTAAATTAAAAATGCACGGGTAAAATATTGAAAAACCACTAATTAAATTAAAAAATTAATATAAAAAATTAATTAAAACTCATGTTATAAACAAAAAATTAATATTAACTCATTGAAACAGAAAATTAAATTAAAAAATTAATTAAAAACATAAAAAATTGTCATGTTTCTGACGAACGCCGCCAGTGGCGGGCTAACCTGCTAGTCTTATATATGTGAGGCTCCCCGTGAGAGACTCGCATAAATAAGAGAATCAATGGCACACTATATTTAATGCTGCAACAGCGCAGCTCCCGTCATGAAAGTGTTAAGGATCAAGTTGGATTCAAAAATGACAATTAATAATAATTATAGTCAAACATAAAATGAATCTCAATCTCAACGAACAAATCCATCTTTAATTCTAAATGTATATAATATTCTACATAATGCATAATCAAGCTTTCATTCAAGCTTTCATAAGGAGTCAGACCATCGAGGCGAGCGGACTTATTTTCAATTAACTCCTGCGAGTAGCCATGCACAACTAATTAACGAGGCCAATGGAGCTGGCGAGCCAACATATGGAATCATATACTGGATGTTTATAATCTTAGTTATATTAGTTATATTAGTTATATTCTTAGTTAGCTTGGATCATTAGATCGAACATATTGGATATTTATCATGGAAACATTCGATTACACGGATTTTGAAGACACATTCGATGTTATTGAGGACACTGATGTAACTACTGTAGTGCCAGGATCGGTGTGTGTGCTTGGGCAAAATTCAAGTAATTCTACCCGGGGAAGAGTGAGTGATAGGAATTATATTCTTAATCTTGATAAACTAATAAAGAAAAAGTTAAAATACGATGAGGTGAATAAGTACCAAACGGAAATCAAAGATGGAGGTCGTTGCGTGACCATGGACTTAGACTCGGTCAGTTACAATATATACTATAGTGGACTGTGTTCAATGTATTGGGACGACACATTGAAAAAGAAAAAAAATAATGCCCATTGGATAATCGGAAAAGACAAAATGAATGTTACAGTGGACGAAAGAATAGATGTCTTTCGCAACGTGACTGGTAAAGTTGGAAAAGTGACAATACACGTGTGCCGGACTAAAAACAAAATGATGATCCAAGGATCAAAGAAAAATATAACTTAGTGGACAAACAAGGAATTACTGACTATCTGGGATGCAAGTTTTTGTGAGGAAGAGACAGTGCCCTCGGGATGTGAGCAGGTGATATCCGCGTCAACTCCAAAGAACGATGATGGAGATGACATTTACTGGGAGAATGTTCCAAATGCACACTCCCCGATTTCATTTTCAGCCACACCACAGACTGAAAACAAGAAAATTCCTAAACAAGTTATCAACCTGCTAACCCCAATGCTCAAACGACAGCAGAAGAAAACCGGTGGATATTACAGTGAGAAATTGTCAGTTGTGAAGCTTACAATGGCAATTTCGGAGCTACAAGAGCTATTTGAAGAGTTCAAAACAAATCAACTCAACCGCGACTCAGAAGTGAATGAGAAATTCAAACAGCTAGAACGAGAAATGGTTTTGATGAAGGAAGAAAATAATAGACTCAGAAATATGGCAAAAAAGCAGCTACAGAAACACCCATCAGCAGCACCCTCAACCGGAAAAACAAAGTTGAACAAAACAGCAACTGCACAGCACTGGACACACAAACCGGAACCCAAAATTAATTCAACAGGCGACGTAAATCACATCGCCGATTCAAAAGAGTCCAGCTGTGGTTTCCGACTCTGAATATGTTGTCGCACCCAATGTAACAGTTACAAAAAAATTCCATGTGCTTCGCTGATGATCAGTCAAATTCGCCTGTAGATTATAAATATGTTGCGTCATCTGGGTCCTCAAAGGTGCGCAAAGAGAGAAACCCCAGTGAAATTTCTAATTTTGAAAAAATACACCTTGTTGTGGGAGACTCGGTACTTCAGTTTTTTATTCGCGGCGTCTTTCCCACCCAGGCGAGTTCGTTAAGAAGGTTTCGATCGGTGGAATGAGGATAATGGGGTTTCTAGAGTGGCTGACTGATTCGTCGAACTTTGTGGAGGGGAATGTGACCAAATTTACCTTTCACGTAGGCATCAACTCATGCCGAAATGGATTAGTGACCGACAAACAACTAGTATTGAGTGTTATCGATGAAGTGAAACGCCGATACCCTAAGACGACCATTGGAATATCATCAGTACTATCCACACCGCACAACCACGAAACAAATCGGTTGATTTTTGAAACAAACGAATGCTACAGAGCAATATGTGCGCTAACTGGGTGCGAATACATAGATCAATCATTTGTGGAACCGCGAACCACCCACGTGCACTGAGAAAAATAACGGAGCAATATGAGCGCTAACTGGGTGCGAATACATAGATCAATCATTTGTGGAACCGCGAACCACCCGCGTGCACTGAGACAAATAACGGGTCAATATGACTACCTTTGGGTTAGTCATGGATATTTGGAGTCATTTTGACTATACCCGTGCCGTCCCACGAGTCATCATGACTAATTCTGAGGTAGTCAACTTGACAATGAAAAAATAAATAATTATAAGTAGATATATAGCTACTGCATGAACATAAGCTACGTTTTAAAACTCACAGCTTATCGTATTTAAAATGTCCCAGAAACTATAACATTATCATTCAAGCGGCATAATTATTTTACCCCTGCACTTATGGTACGAGTTTTATAGTACGAAAATCGAAATATGCTTCCGGTGTACCGTATGAACCATGTGCGTTGCTTTATATTGTTTTAGCAAATAATTGGACCTAACTAGTTTCTTAATAACCTGGAATATTGTTAGCACTGTCTGGATTATGTTTGTATATGAAAGGGACAAGATGTTATTACCTCCGAAAACAGGCTGAGTCAATGAATTCAGTGCCAGTGGGATTACACTTGAACCTGTTGACATGCACGACAATGTTGTGAATTTCAAAAAGCAGATACTTCACAAAATTATAAACCGTCCAATTAACTCCCAAGTCTGACAAGAGTCAACCACTGGTGGCTAGGATTACGAGGCATACACTTATGTAGAAATTTGTCAGAATTATGACGTCACAGATCAGTCATGACTCATGAGTCAGTCACAGGTTTGTTGGCTACAACGTACAACTACAAGTACCTGTACAAAGGAAGATGGATCATATTCTTCAATTTTCATCGAAACGTGATTTGAGAATCATGTCGCCATGACATATCGCCCAGTTACGGAGTCTGCTATTCTTTTGATTGAAACGTTGGTGACGCTGTGATATTGTTGTGATATATTTATGAAATGACGGATAATCTCGGAGATACGGATCCAATTCTGGGACACACATTATCACTGAATCCATCACAAGCTTTTACATTTAGTAACGTACTACAGCTATGCTCTAACTAATCGTCCCCTTTAAAACACCTGTCACACTCAGGCCGGCGCTTGCACTGCGCTGCAAAAGTACCAAAATATGAGTAACACGCAGGAGGAGCGCCGAAAACTGTCAAAAATTGTTAAACATTTAAAACAAAGTATGCTCCTGGTGAGTTCCTACTTTGTCAAGTGTCTTGCTCTTATTGCGTTCAAGTCGCTGTCTTTGTGATGCTAGTACGTTCTCAAAGCGCTCTCTGCGCGGGCGCGGAGAGTATAAATAGCGTCTCCTGCGTTCTCCAGTCATAGTCAGTTTTTAGTTTGTGGGGAATATACCCAACAATCCGCAATAGATTAGCTGTCCGATTAAATCACTGTCACACTCCGCTGCGATCAGGCCGGGGCTTGCAGTGCGCTGTAAAATTATCAAAGCGCCGAGCAAAGCGCACTAAGGTATCCAAGAACCGATTGGTGACGCAGTAACGTCGCAGTTGACACTGGCTAGGACGGGAGAGGGACCCGTGATCGCCTTTGATCGCCAGAGCGCCGCGTTTGTTTTGTGCATGCACAAAACAAACGCAGAGGTTCGGCGTTCTGACCAGGCGCAGTACCGTCGCCACGACAGCGCAACGCGAAAGACATGAGCGCCCCGTTGACGTAGCAAGGACGGATACAAGCTACTCGTGGTCGCAGCAAGAATTCCTCTGCAACTGCAGTAAGCTTACTACGCCTTGGTCAGAACGCCGAGACTCTGCGCTTGTTTTGTGTATGCACCAAACAAGCGCGGCGACCTGACAGCGCAACGCGAACGACCTGAGCGCCCCGTTGACGTAGCAAGGACTGATACAAGCTACTCGTGGTCACAGCAATAATTCATCTGCAACTGCAGTAAGCTTACTACGCCTTGGTCAGAACGCATGGCTTCTGCGCTTTTTTTGTACATGCACAAAACAAGCGCGGCGCTCTGGTGCCTATGGGCGACCATTGAGACCATTGCCCGTCGTAGCCAGTGTCCACTGCGTCAACAATCTGTTCTTGGAGTCCTTCGTGCGTTTAGGTGTGCGCTTTGATACTTTTGCAGCGCAATGCAAGCGCCGACCTGAGTGTGACAGGGGCTTTACAAGGTTGTAGGGCGTTAATGACGCCGGTTATACCATATATACCGCCGTTCAACCACGGTCAAGTGGTTTACATGTGGCAACCGCAGGTAATCTTTCTACAGTACTATTAATAATATTTTGCGACTACTGTACTCGGCATTAATTTTTCACATGGCCACCTTACACCCAGTCCAGCTTTTCGTGAGCCATGCACTGTGTTAACTACCCTGCTGGACAAAACAAGTGTTCACTTAACCGCGCTGCAGTTAGCGTTGTCACCGCGGCCGAATTGCAACTACACTGCGGCTCCACTGGCTAACTACAGTTGGACTGCAGTGTACTTGCCATTCGACCATGGTGTTCGTTCATTAAACTGAAAAAGATGATACGTGCCGTCCGGACACAGTGTTCTTTCCGTTCGGCTGCAGTGTACTTGCCATTCGGCCGCGGTGCTCAACTGCAGTTACAAACTCTGACACGCGACCGAACGGCAAATACACCGCGGTTCCAATGGACACTTGTTTTGTTGAGTGGGGTATACACAAAACAATATTTCAATTAATAATTTGTTTACGGTTTAATCAACATTCGAAGTTGGTCACTGACCTACATTCGCAACTGCATCATCAATGCAGTGTCAAGCCATGCCAGAAATATACACTCTGTGGTGGTTATAGTGCTGACTTTAAAAAGGGACGAAGGTCGGCCATGGTAGTATTGATCATGGTTAATAGCATCATCAACAAAGTGGTAATATCGGTGTTCAACGTCGTTAGGGGGGTGAATTAGAGTTTAGCTGTATATATACAGGTAGATGAACATGTAGACCATTCCAATCTCCAGATGCATGTGCTTATTAAAACATGTGTGGCTATCATTCAGAACGATTCGGACATTTCCGCTTTCCTAGGAAATAACCTCTTTCATAATTGGAAACCATATTGGCGACATTCTACATTATATGGCTCTGGTGATCAGTCAATGACATTGACTCGATGACGCATAGCTGCGAATGGAAAATAATTTATTCACTATGGCTGTACAAAAATGGATCATATATTAAAACATTAAACTCTCTTTGTGTGAGGTTTGTTTGTTTGTTCATATACATGTACTGATACAGCACATCGGAAGTGAACGATAAGCAAAACACTCAATAATGTGGCAAATTTATTTGGGAGAGTAATTCCGGTGACCCATTCAACACCAAAATATTGTGGCGAGGACTAGTGAGCGCTATAACAGTATTTTGCAAACAACATGCTGCCAGTTTTAATTAACCAAAGTTTAATAATGTCTCCCTATTGTTGAGTATTTTGCTTATCGCACGCTATACACATACATGTACTTTACAACAGGTTCTCGAACAGAATTTGGCTTTGTTCACATAATGCAGCGTAGGAACTACAACAATTACTTACTATTTACGCGATATTTATTATGGTATAAAAAATGTCTGAGCGAACCACATATTAACTATAATAGCCTGATCTGGCTACAATAGACCGATCGGTCTTCCTGGCACAGTGCTCACTGTTGTAAGAGGGGAACTCTAAATGTCTTGACAATTTGAATCTGTTTGTTTGAATATCTGTATACATGTACCGGTATGTTTATTTTGAATATTCTCAGTAAATAATTATTTGGTGTCTTGCAAAAGAGATCAGAATTAATTTTGTTTACGTATTGGTTGAGAGATAACAATAAAACAGTTTAGAGTGACTCCCCTTATCCCAGATGCATGCTGGCTGTGAAAGAACGATTGGTTTATTTTAGTCTATTATAGATCGGTAAGTGGTTGGCCCAGACCTGTTTAAGATATCTGAATGATAATGGTTATACGGTTCAATCCCATTAGTTCCCACATATAACAATATAATTCAATCATTGCGATTAATCGTTAACCTTTGCGATAAATCGCCAAGTAAGGTAGTCGGCGATTTATCAGAAATATGTTTTCGATTTATCGCAAAGTTGTTTTAACTTTGAATGTTCTCAGTAAATAATTATATAGTGTCTTGATAAACAAAATCGGAATTAATTTGGTTTTGTTTTTGAAGTATTGGTTGATCGATAATAATACAACCGTTTAGAGTGACTCCCCCTATCCCAGATACATGCTGGCTGTCACTGTGAAAGAACAATTAGTCTATTTTAAACTGATCGGGGTATTGTGATAAATCTCAAACATCTTTGCGATAAATCGCAAAGTATAATCACCAAGTAGTTAATTGAGAGTTATTGTAAAGATGTTTGAGATTTATCGCAATGATTTGGGAGTTATCGTAAAGGTCTTTGTGATTTTTCACAAAGTTGTTTTGTGATCTATCGCAAAGTTGTTTTAATTTTGAATATTCTTAGTAAATAATCTCCAAAAGAGATCAAAATTAATTTTTGTGTTAAGTATTGGTTTGCTCCCCTTGCATGTTGGCTGTGAAAGATAGATCAGTCTATTTTAGCCCGACCGTGCTATTATAGATCGATTTGTGGTTCATCCAGACCTGTTTAAGGTGTCTGATTTATTATGTTTATACGGTTCAAGGCTTCAAGCCCATTAGTGCCAACACATAACAATATATCTGCAATAAATCACAAACCTTTGTGATAGATAAATATCAAACATGTTTACGATAAACCGTAAAGTATAATCACCAAGTAGTGTGAGAGTTATCGTAAAGATGCTTGAGAATTATCGCAAAGGTTTGCGAGTTATCGCAAACGTCTGCGAGTTAATATGGCAAAGGTGTTTGTGATTTTTCACAAAGTCGTTTTGTGATTTATCGCAAAGATTTTTCTCCCCTCATCACACATGCATTCTGGCTGTGAATGACCGATCGGTCTATTTTAGCCTGACCGTGCTGGCGTGGAACGATTGGGCAGAAATATTCGCCACGGGACGAACAGCCGACAGACCTTTGAACCTTCGTTACAACAGAGTGGTCGGTGGTCACACTCACTACCTGCGACTAATCACCAGTCCCCAGCGGGTGACTCGAAAAACTCCCAAAATGTAATGGCTTCTGAACTCGGTAGTTTGATAGCAGAACTGAGAGCTTGCATCAAAGGGACAAATTAGTTCCATGTGGTTTTTGTAGGCATGGCACAGCTTAATCTCCAGTAAGATGGACTTTGGTTTCACCGCACATGTATACAAATTGAATATCTTTTTCATTGCGTTTTTAACATCCGCCATCGACCCTTTACGTTGGCACGTTTTATGTACCGACGTGGGTACACAAATTAACGCTTTGTTGGTAATTATCTATCATAGTCTAACTTGTTAGCACCATGTATCAATACCACTCTTCAGTCTAGCGAAATGATGCTATTTATAGAACAGCGAGAGCACGTGGCGTTGTTTATAAACAGAGGGTCGGACATTCGCCGGTATCACAATACGTTGCCCTACCTTGTGCAATGTAAACATGTCATCCCATAAAACAGTGATGGTGGGTCTTATAATACAACTGGGGCCACCGCAATTGTTGGTATGGCTTATGCAATAATTATAGTAAGAAATGAGGAGAAAATCAAATAGAAAATGTAACTTTGACGCCCTTTCTTAAGCTAAAATCAAAAAGATAAAATAAATTATGACATTTTTGTATAGAGGTCTGACAAAACAAAAATGACTGTCAAATGATGTGTTACCAAATCGAAAAATACGACTGGATTCACAAAATTCGAACAATGTTACTATGGTGTCAAGTGATATAGTACTGTAGGTACAATATACAGGTGCATGCAAAAATTCAAGAACATGTAGGCCATATAGGCAACGTGATGCCACAGAAACCCTTATGTCGCCAGATGTCCCTTGGTTATTTTAGCAATGTCAATTAGTGGAGAATAATTCAGGGACCAAAGATGCCGTCGATGCACTACTAATTTGTGAAGAATAAACATGGCTTTTGTGAACTGAGAACTGGTGTTGATGCCAAAGCTGTAAGGCAACATCGACATATATATATAATGTTTTCGTTATATAATCATGGATCTAGTGAAAAAGTTATTTTTACAATATGACAAATCACCACAATATATGATATAATTGATTTTTAGTATCAAACAACTGCATGCATGTACGGAGATGCTTGCTGTTGACATTTCTTATAATTATTATAACATTGTCCTAATGCACAGGCTTGTGTTATACATAGCATTATATAATGTTTGACAATTTTTGCTTGAGAACACCGTGCTTTCAACTATGTGCAACTCTTTACAGTATTGTATAGTTCATATATCATTGACATGTTCAAATCAGTTTGTATTTTACAAGTACATGTATAGGTGACAGTTAATTTACATATTCATGCAGGATCAGACCTATGCATAACTGGATCCTGATATTTACAAAATTAATGTTCCAGGAATGTGTATATCTTGTTCGGTTGTTGTTAACATGAAAATAGAATAATCTAATGTATACATGCACCCATTGAGTTTTACAACCTGCGACATGTGTGACAGTTTCAAGATGCCACACTGACCCTAATATATTGGAATGTTTACATCCCGACGTCCACAAAATGGTCGAATTAAGCTGCGACATGACATAAATTGTATAACTCTAAATGTTCAAATCTCAATAGGGCGCCGACTAATGAGTTTTATGCATGACAAGCATTCATAGACAGTACGACCTGTTATGTCCAGGTGCAGACATGACCACAGTAACAGGCGTTCTGTTGTAAGATAATATACCTAACATCTGGTAAATTATTCCGATCGTGGGTACAATTTGTATAATGGTCATTGACTGTTTCACTGCATGTTGAAATTTAGTGCCGGGCAATTTTACGTAAAAAAACAGACGACCGGGCATTGTTTCTTTTCAGAGATATTAATACTGGCTCCATTGAATGTCCGACCCTGTTTACAGCTGGTGCTAAATTGGCTCCGCCCATATATGATGACGTCTATCGTGAAAAGTGCTATTAAATGACGATCACCAGCTCGTTATTCAATAATCTATAACGATCCCTATACGAACCAATGTCGATACACTAATACACCATTAGGAAAGCATTGACTATGTATACATAGATAACTAAACAAACAAACCATTCAGCCCCTTGGACAAGTAACTTTCATTTCTGTATGATCTCAAAAGATTCCTTAAGTAAAATCTGTCCCTCTGTAGATTATGCTGTTGTAATGCATGATGTATCGCCATATTGGTATATATATATTTTTTAGTATAGTTGTTAAATTTTATTAGTATGAACTCATTATATACGTATACTTTAAAGGTTTTATTTAGGTAAATAGTACAATTTTAGGGAGAGTAGGAAGGCTTACCAGCTCCATAGCTATTATATTGAAATAATGTCTGACACGAGTTCAAAAGATCAACGTAATACAATTCGATATACGAGCTGGACTGTGCAAGGGGTCCGTAAAAAAATAAGAGATCCAGATTTTAGGCACCAAATTGAGAGATATGAGTTTATTACTCTGGTAGAAACGTGGCATCAAGATTCATCAGATATTTATTTAGAAGGCTATGAAAATCTAAATTTAAATCGTTCCCAGTGCAAGAAAAAAGGTGGTATAGCCTTTTATTTCCTCTCAAAATTCAAAAAGTACATGCGAAAAGTCTACATTGTAAACGAGGTAGCACTATGTGTTGGGTTCGATGGTCAAATACTTAAACAATCCACAAAAGTAATATTTGTGTCATTGTACATGTATATTCCTCCCAGCAATATTCTAGTTTTTGGAAGACGAATGATAAAGATGATGATATATTTGAATGTATCGAGAAGGATTTAGCTCGATACAAGAGCGATGAACTATTAATTCTCGGCGGGGATTTCAGTACACGCACAGGTGAATTGCCAGACCACGTGATATCTAACAGTGATCAGCACACGCCACTTCCAGCTGATTATATAATAGACACGTGCCCCAATAGAGTCAGTATGGATAGTCTTTGTATAAACTCTTTTGGTCGCCAGCTCATTAATCTCAGCCAAAGTAGTGATATTCGTATAATTATGGACGATCTACAGGCGATTGACTTGGTCATTTCACAAGCTATCAATATAATGGGGCGAGCGTCGTCGATTATATCCTTATAACAGAGAGTTTTCTTTGCGCCGTTGATTACTTTTGTGTTAAACTTCCAACTGAATTATCTGACCATTGTCAATTAGTCCTTCACTTAAAATATGATAATGAACGATGCCAATCACCAAATAAATATAAATATACCCAACTTGGAACACATCTTAAATGGGTAGATCATAGTGATGAGAAATTACGCGACGCCATGCATAATACATCCATTCGGGGACGCTTAGCTAATTATAAAACGTATAGCTATCAGCACGATGTTTATGGTGCCATAAATGCGACCAAAGACCTTATGTAAATAACAAAAGACGTAAACATGCACGCATGTGTACGAATGGTAGTTAATATGAAGAAAACACAGCGTAAAAGAAAATGGTTTGACGGACAATTTGGGGAATTTAAGCGCGATCTCGAGAAAATCATTAACGATATGAGGAATAACCCGTTTGACCCATTGGGAAATCATAACAAAAATGCGGCAGAAACCGGTCTCCCAAACTGAACTTGATGCTGATCGATCAGTTGATTTCTTCACTGAGCTTTATTTTCCGGAACCTGATAACCCAGATTGTGGATTATCTTCGGACGCATATAAAACTTCTAATCAATCTATTAATAATAAGGATATCACGACAGAGGAAGTTCTTGGCGCTACAAGATAACTAGAAAACGGAAAGGCGATTGGACCCGACCAAATTTCGAAAGAATTGCTTAAGTCGCTCGTTCCATTGACGATTGATGAAATTTTCAAATTGTTTTAACTTGATTCTAGAGACAAGACATTATCCGAGTGATTGGAGCGAATCTACCCTCACTTTAATTCACAAAAAAAGGAGACAAAAGTTATCCCAATAACTACAGGGCAATAACTACAGGGCAATAGCTGTATCATCGGCGGTCCGTAAATTTTTAATAAAATAATTAATCGTCGGTTAATCGATTTCTTGGATGTAAACAATATTATCAGCGAAAACCAATTTTGTTTTTCGAAAGGGAAGAGCACCATTGATGGAGCGTATGTTCTGCATGCGGCCATACAAAACTACAAAGGATTGGGTAAGCCCCTATATGCTGCATTCATAGATTTCAGAAAAGCGTTCGACACAGTTAACAGACAAATACTTTTTTTTAAATTTAAATGCGCGGGCATTAAGGGACACATACTGCGGGTAATACAGTCACTATATGACAATAGCTACTATATCACCAAAACAAACAAAGGGTTGGGGCCTCCATGTTTATCCACGATATGTGTCTGGCAAGGATATATATATTGTCCCAAAACCTGTTCAAAATCTTTGTTGATGACATTAAAAATGAGTTTGACAGTCCTTGCGATGCTGTCCATTTAGGCAATGATACACTTAATCACTGACGACCTGATTTTACTTTCGGATACTCCGAGTGGGCTACAGCGCTGTCTAAACAGACTAAATTGATACACGGGGACCAATAAACTCACCGTGAAAACTGATCAAACTAAATGTGTGGTGTTTAGAACTAGGAAAGCTAAAACTTCACCAGACTTTCACATTGGAAATCAAAACTTGGAAAATGTCAATGAATACAATTATCTTGGAATTAAGTTTAGTATATATGGTAGATTATCACATGCAATGGAAGAATTGAGTGCTAGTGACGTCTTTAAAACTCTTCGATAGATTTATTAAGCCATTATTGTTATATGGTAGCGAAATATGGGGTGTTGATATAACCACTAAAAATCACGATCGCCTGCCATGTGAGAAGGTACACATAAAATATTGTAAACGGTTACTCGGAGTCGGCAAATTTTCTTCGAACATCGCTGTACGCGCTGAGTTAGGGAGCCACCCACTATTGATTGACGTGGCATGCAGACTTCCATCTTATGTAATTAAGATAATGTCACGGTCGGACTGTATTCTGCAAGTGAGTGACATCGGTTAAGAAATCAATCTTTAAAACGGCAGAATCACTGGGGTGGACTATTGCAGACCTAAAAAATCCTGGTCCCGTTCTGAGTCAATTCAAAAGAAAATTTATTGAAGATTATTATATATATTTCAGACAGAGTCTAACTGATGAATGTTCAAAAACGGGAGGTAATAAATTACGAACATACCGACTTTTCAAACTTAAGTACGAAAATAACCTTATCTTCTTCACACAACTTCAATATAAAATAGAATCCTTTTTACTAGACTACGAATAAGTAATCATAAATTGGCTATTGAAAAGGGACGACACACTCAACCGCCGACGGCATTGGAACAAAGACTGTGTATATTTTGTTCCGATGATGCTATTGAAGACGAAAACCACTTTCTTTTAGAATGTAGTGCTTACCGCACACACGGCTCGAACTCATAAATATTATGAAGACTCAGTTCCCAAACATGACCCAAAACGAACAGCTTGTCAAAATCATATCCAACAATATTTCAAATTAATGCACTGCAATTTGTCATATAATCCGAAGATTATTTTCCACACGCGATGAGCATCGTATCATAAATCAATGAATACATGAAGACGATACGACCCTGTGCACATTCAGCTTTACTGAGGTTATATATTACCATCTATTAATATCATGTATTATATTGTTCAATGTACAATGTACAATTATATGTTATTATGTTTGCATACTGTCCTTATAAGGATGTTTTGCCAATTAAACTTACCTTATCTTATCTTATCTTCAACGTCGACCAGTTATTTGCATGCACATTGGGATCACATCGAACTAGTTCGAAACAACCTGGTTCCGCGAGTTTAAGAACATTTTGACCACCCGAAACACGACGTCGCGTGAGAACCAGAAGGTTCTAACTATATTTTGGCGGGAAAATGAGTTATTGGTACCGATAGAACCGGCAGCTCATAATATGTCCGTTAAACGCATGATAACGTGACCTCGAGTCCCAGTTTTCACACAAAATGCTGTGCAAATACGTTCTATCTCCAATCGGCATTCTTTTGGTAGAGCAAGATGGTTCTATCTACAGAGCCAATAGGATTGGCAGATCCGCGGCATGTGGTGTCAGTTTGGCGAATGGCTGCCGATGGAATGTGAATTGTGTTGTCTCGACAATAATATGAGATAAATAGTATAACGTTTCAACATTATTACGGTATAGCCCAATATAAATGTTCCCTTGAATACTATTTACCTCTTCAACCTACAAAAGTATCAAGATCAAGTCAATAAGACACTTTTGTGAGCTATATTGTAGATAGAACGTTCTGACATTGTGATTTTCAATCCTAGGATTTCCACTTAGACCTTGTGCGTGTAGATAGAACGTTCTTGCGCTACGGGCGAGTGATTGATGTGTTAGTTCATAGTGTTCCATCTACGTTTAATAGAGTGATTTAAGGACTCACATGTTATGTGAGTTAGACCTTCGAGTTCTGTCAATGTATCGACTTGCACTGCCCGATTTGACCTTAAACCTAACGAATCCCGATTTAGCTAAAAAATACAAAGCCATGCTGAGCCGTTGTCATTACTTTTCCCAGAGTCTTGTCATATATCATGGAATTAGGTTGTATCTGCGGAGGTTTATGTTATGGTAGAGTCTATTTTTGTTTAAATATTTGATTTTTGAGGGTGAATTAGCTAATTTTTTTAATTATTTTTAAGTTAAGTGTGTAAGCGTGTCACTGTCCAAAACCCAATTCGTTCCTAAATATGCCATGATCGTCTTTCCGCAACTTCCAGACATTTTTTTTCCCTTTTGGAAGGTAATCATTACCCGTGATGGAATAGAACCCAATAAGTGTATTATTCTGTATATTTGACATCTCGATATCACTGACTTAAATCACCTGCCCATTAGCATAAACATTGATTAATTGTTATCAGGGGGAATCATTTAACGTTTCCTCCATCGTGCATAAACGCCATCAACATGGAGAACTATATATTCTATATCGTTGAGTTATTGTGGAAAGCAATAGCGACCCAAGGTACATAAATTATGTACAACCAACCCAATAACATACAGTCACTCCATATATATATACACATAAACACCACACACATGGCAAGATAGTCACTTACTCTATACGCATACACATGAACCATGACCACATAGTCACTCCCTGTATACCTATTCACCACTTTCATGATCATAAGTCAATCCTTGTATGCCTATTTATCTCACCATTGTCCATACAGTCAATCCCCGTATACCTATTCGCCATGGCCAAATAGCCATTCGAGATAAATATATACACCCCATCCATGACCATAGAGTCACTCCATGTACATGTATACATATGCATATCACATTGACCATATATCCACTCGCTTTATATACGTAACCATCACCCATGACCATATATATCCACACTCGTGTATACCTATACACCCCCACACATGCATGCCAATACAGCCATGCACACATGTAGGCACACTCATACACCTGACCCATGACCATATAGTCACCCCTGTGTATCTATTCAACGCATTCGTGATCATACAGTCAATCATTGTATACCCATTCACCTCACCATTGGTCATCGGTCACTCGCTGTATAAATGTTCACCAAACCCATGGCAAGATACTCCCAACCATGACCATAGAATCACTCCAGTTAAACATATTCACCTCACTAATGGCGATATAGCCACTCACTTTATGCACATTCTTCTCCATAACCATAGTCACAGTTGTGTATACCCGTACACCCTACACATTACCATACAGCCATGCAGGCCCACTAGGTTACGGTATACTCCTACACCTGACCCATAACCATATACATGGCATTGTAGTCACTCCCTGTATACCTATTCACCACATTCATGAGCATACAGTCACTCCTTGTATACCTGTTCACCTCACCATTGGCCATATAGTGTGTCCCTGAAAACATATGCAACTCACAACCCATGGCAATGCAGCCACAATGTACCTGTGGATCCCACCCATGACCATACAGTCACTCAATATATACATAAACAGGCATATTACCATGTATGTACTCTCGTTAATTACATAAACCACACCAATAACCCATTAAGCCACATTGTGTACACGTGTACTGTGTAGTCATAACCATAAAAACCATACAGTCACTCCCTGTATACCTAGTCACCTCATACATGACCATACACCCACTCCTTGCATACATATACATCTCACCATGCCCACCCCGTTCATGACCATATTGCTAATCATGTACACCTATTTACATCATGCATGACCATACAGTAACTCCCTTTATACATATTCACCTCACGTATGACCACACGGTAACCCCCGTGTTGCCATCTTGATATCCACCCTATATCGTGTTGATCAATTATCCTAGTAGGTCTGAATGGCCACACATTATGATTAATTTCAGTTCCATTTCAAAGTATGGCCACATTCGAGAAAAGTTAATTAAGCTAGGTGGGTAAAGTTCCAGCAGAAGTTCGAGAATCAGCAAAAGGTAGTTGATCTTTCTGCACTTCCACCGTGTTAGGAATTTTTAATTCTACACTCAAAAAGAGCCAATATGATAGCAAAACCGTTCCAAAATCAACCACTCCCAATGTAGCACTTTATGGATGGACGGCCAATTATAGACAGCCTGCGTTGTTTGAACCATTCTTCCTCTAAGATGCTGCACATAAATTCTATTGACTGATACCATCATATTTGACAGTGACAGTGAAGATGAGATTACTTAATCCGTGGGCAGAACAATTGCAGTTTATTATATGAATCTTCTGTCAATTAGTACGAATGTCCTTTCGAGTTTAGTATAAAATTGAAAACAATTCAAAACATTGAGAACACTATCTTGGGGTAGGGTTAAGTTTTACTTTATTTCTTAATTCTGATCTGGTACATGATTATAGCATTTCATGTCTGATATTGGGAAAGAATTTGTGCTTATTGTGGTGCAAGTTCTGCAGCTGTGTCCATAAAACTGACAAAGTCAAGGGAATTTTTCAAAAACATTTCCTATATAAATAATCAAAATTTTAGCCAATTTACCCCAAAAAATAAAATATTTAAACCAAATAGACTCTACCATAACACAAACCTCCTCAGATACATGCTAATTCCTTGATATATGATAAGACTCTGAATTGGTTGACAAAACGGAATGAAAACGGGCTGTTCTGACAGGTATTTTCTGATAGAAAATCAGTTTTAGGGGAGGGTTAAGTTTTTGGAAATATCTCGGCTTGTTGTATATCATTGCTTGTGATGTTGATATTAATAAATCGGGTATATAATGCTGAAACTGGTGATGCACCAATGCCAATCATGTATACAATACAATTGTAACACACGTTACAAGTTACACGTACGTATGTCTGATCCTGTCTAGTAACTGACCATTGGGTTGTGCTTATTCAAGTCGAATTCCGTCATTATATTGCACCAAACAATATTTATAGAATTCACAAAATTGAATAGTCCCAGTTTCTACCTGACACAATCGTCAATCTGACATGGTTTCATTTCAGACTGAGGTTTGTGTCAGATGAAAACTCGGGCTACAATTTGAAGTGTGGTTATCCAGAGATTATCGTAGATAGAACTCACAAGTTTGAGAAGGTCCGTGATTTTTTGTGCCACAGTGTCCTATCTACTAGGGCATTCTGATCCGCACAGAATCTGACCATTCTGTGTGCAAATGGTTCTATCTGCAAACACATTTTTACATATAACGCCGTGAATCCGTTTTGTTCGGGCATGAAACCTCGCATGTACATAAAGTCCGGCCATGGGCACAATATATAACCTCCGCGCATATAACAAATGGGTGTTAGTACAAAATTCCGGTGCTCAAAATTTCAATGTCGATTTTCTCTAAAATTGAGTAATGGTAGTTAGAACCTTCTGATTCTCACGCGACGACGAGTTAACCAACGAACATTTTGGCGAAGATTTTGAACAATTTGTTGAATTTGTTTTTGAGAATAAAATATTTATAAACACATCAGGTGTTTTATTTTCATAATAATAAACACGTCATAGTGTTTATTAAGTGTGTCTTGAAAATAAACACGGTGAGTGTTTATTATAAAACGCTATAACGTGTTTTAATATAAACACTAGTGTTTATTCATAATTGGATGGAGTGTTTATTATAAAACACTGTGACATGTTTTTGTATAAACACTGGTAATTTAATTATTAAACACGTGTGTTTTATTAAAAGATATCACATGTCTTATAATAGTGTGTCTCTCATGTGTTTTTAATTACAGGTGTTTAAAGGAATTTATTTCTTACAGTGTGGATACACTGAGACAGTGATACTAACTAGAATTTCAGAAAATCCCACAATTCTTCGGTGTGATAAAAACCAGGGTTGCCCGAACAAACGGCAAATTACGGCTCAAGAAATCGAGAACTCGAGATGTGTCAACCGGATTTTACAGCACGCTATTGCTAGTCAAAGATAATAAGGTCAGATGTGTCCAGTCATAAATTTAAAACACCTGAATCAATTTCATTTCAAGATGTACACTTTGGGGAAAGTTCTACAACTAGTACAACTGAACGATTATGCAATCACACTGGATTTTTCCGGTGTTTACTTCCAATGTTTCAGGGACACCAAACATTTCTACGCTTTAACATATTAAAATAGACGTCGAATGGTTCATTGGTAATTGTTCCCATATACTTGTATTCTGAACGGCGAGTAATACGTTATTATTGAACTGCTCTTTTTAAAATTAAAGAAACTGTTGAATGGTCCTGCTCGCAGCGTTTATGGATCCTGATTGCAGTGGTTGCAATCTATGTAATGGTAACAACTGCAGCTGGTCTTGCGTCTAGTGTAAATTCGTGTGTTATGACTATAGTATTGTTTTAAACATATTTATTGCAACAAAAGTTACAAGGGGTTGGGACACAATTTATAACAACTTAATGAAGCCTCTTTCCCAACAGTATCTAAGCAACTGTTTACTTGAGTAAGGCCCATTAAATTGATAGCAGACCACCGCCAGACAGTCTCATTAACATTTTTAAGCTCGGGATTTTGGTGGGAGCTGATGTTAAGTTCTTTGGAGTGACGTCTTAGAATTATCGGTCGTTCCAAAGGCAGGTATTCTTGAGATGCCGTATCTATATAAAAACAAGACGATAAACAAATCTACAAATAAGTACTTTGACAAGAATAAGCTAGACAGTGGACAAAATATCAATCGAAACTATCAGTTTATTTCCATGAAAGATCAGCAATACACTAATATGATATTTTGCAATGCAAATACGTCTTAAATTTGTGTCATTTTGTTCCCTATTTGAGTGTTTCATATATTTGTTTTCAAATATCGTATCGTTCGTCTGTCAGTTATGAAACAATGCGAATTATTGATATGCTAAAAAATAAACCTCACGTGACATGATTAGTAAAAGTGGTCGCTATTACTTGAGTAAAGCCCATTACATTGATAGCAGATCACAGTCAGACAGTACCCTTACCACCTGCAGACAGTATCATTTGGAAGCGTGTGTTCCCTGCGAACGTTACGATTGCCAATCTATCGCCCTCGATTTTGTGATCCAGGGGTCGTTGGCCATCAAAAGATTAATAAATTCGATTCAGTATCTATTGAGGAATACAATTAGTGGATAATCGATGGACGATGAATGGGAAACATCCAAGTTTTTTTGCGGTTTATTCGTCCGATAGTGAAAATGCTGATAAAAGTCTCATTTTATCAGCCAATAAGACTGATCTGTTTGTAAAAACATATAGTTGGTCATCTGTGGTAATTATATGAAATTCCATAGAGAAAGAAACTCACCCATTATGTCTTATATCCTTATATATGCTCGCTGATGATAATTCGTGATATCTTTTAAAAGCTACCGGTGTGATTGGGGTCCCCTGCTAACGCGTTTACAAAGTACCACAACCACTGCTAGCTCGCTGTGCAGGACCGGTTCACAGGGGTGACCACGAGCGTTCTCGAAAGGAGGATCAACCATCACTTCAAGTGTTTCGTACTACCACGATCGTCCTGTGACCAATACACACTATCATTATTCGTGTAAACCACATGGGGTTAACCGTTAATTGGAACATACCATAATGTTGTAGAACTAACTACACAAGATTAATTTGCAGCTGCAGTATCACAAAGATCTGCTGCAGCTGTTGGCGCCGCGCAATAACATCGTCGGTCTGTCTCAATAACACCATACACAATAACATCGCCCATCGCCTAAAATATCGTCGGTCTGTCTCAATAACATCGCCCATCGCCTAAAATATCGTCGGTCTGTCTCAATAACATCGCCCATCGCCTAAAATATCGTCGGTCTGTCTCAATAACATCGCCCATCGCCTAAAATATCGTCGGTCTGTCTCAATAACATCGCCCATCGCCTAAAATATCGTCGGTCTGTCTCAATAACATCGCCCATCGCCTAAAATATCGTCGTTCTGTCTCAATAACATCGCCCATCGCCTAAAATGTCGTCGGTCTGTCTCAATAACATCGCCCATCGCCTAAAATATCGTCGGTCTGTCTCAATAACATCGCCCATCGCCTAAAATATCGTCGGTCTGTCCCAATAACATCCCATCGCCTAAAATATCGTCGTTCTGTCTCAATAACATCGCCCATCGCCTAAAATATCGTCGGTCTGTCTCAATAACACCATACACATATGGATATCATTGGAACCGGTTCATTGACCACATTGTGATGGTTACAGTTATGCCCCGTGCCAATGCATTCTCTTATATATGCGAGTAGACCATACATTTTCTTACATTCTTTAACAATTTAAAAAAAAATTCTTACATTTTTTAACAATTTTTATAATATTTTTCTACATTCTTTGACAATTTTATCATTTTTAATATGTTAAGCCAATGCATTCTCTTATATATGCGAGGCGACCTATGGTCGTCTCGCATATATAAGAGAATGCATTGGCACAGGCCGTTCTGTTCGCTGGTCCTATCATAACATAATTGATATCCAGAACCAGATCCAGCTATCCAAATCGCGAATGGCTGAAGCGATGGTTTAGATAATACATTAGTGAAGTAGGTTCATGTTATATAATTTTGTCGTCCGATCAGTAAACACAACAGAGCTTTGGTGAATACTATGCCCTTTCGAATCATAAACGAATAACACAGCGTGTGTATGACTGAGGCCTCAATAAATATGTTTCAGAAAACGCAGTTAGCAATTACAAATAGAGTTACAATAATGCTCTAAATAATCGACTCCTTGACCACAGCAGAATTATGGGTAACTTTTCAGGATTTAGTCTCACTGAGAGCTTTCCGATGAATGGCAACAAGCTATATTTCCGACTAAATCCTGAAAAATTACCCATAATTCTGCTGTGGAGTCGATTATTTAGGTCATTACTGTAATTATTTACCAGTCGTCACAAATAAGACAAATTTATTCGTCAGCTCACAACTATAACCCAATATCTACCAGTCGCCACATACTATAAATAAAAAATCCTGTTTAATTCACGAATAGCTTTGTGATGGTAAGAATTGTGTTATTGAGACGACTTGTGTGTGTATGACTGAGGCCTCAATAAATATGTTTCGCATAACACACAGTTTTGCAATTACAAATACAGCTAGGTGATCGTCGTCGTAACATTCGTTTCGTAAAATGACGAAGAATAGGATTATTGAGCACGCCATATCAAATCCAGTCGTAAGTCGGGATTTTTTTTACCCTGTGCCAATGCATTCTCTTATATATATATGCGAGTCGACCATAGGTCGCCTCGCATATATAAGAGAATGCATTGGCCTAACAATTTTTTATCATTTTTTTTAAATAAATGTTTCTTACAATTTTTAGGACATAAAATAAAAAAACATTAATTACCCTGCAGGGAGCCCCACACCTATATAGAAGCATATAGAAGAGTGTCGTCTGCTCATGTTTGTCTGGGGCTCTGTATGGTAATTCGTGAGGTGTTCGCTGTGCACGATCTAACAGATCTAAGCGCAACGTTTATATAAGTTATCGAAGTTAAAACAATCAAAAATACCTACCTACCTGGATTTGTGTTGCTATATGTGTAATCATAAAGACGACCTTTTTCGTGTGATGTTGTTACTGGCCTGGACTCATTCTATACTAAATGTTCATTGACGAGTAGTTCCCTCAGGAAATGCTTAGGTAATTAGTTCCACACATACCATAGGTCCCACCAATGAATATACATTCTTCTGCACTTAATTTCGTCTGCTCATATGTTTAATCCATCCAATGAAGTGTTTAATGCAAGGAAACGCAAACCTTTATTCGTTGTGACGAACAGAACATCGCGGTTACGGTTAGAACGTGCGCATAACTTGATGACGTAGTAACATAACTGTACCAGTAATCTGGTAATCTCCCCTTCCGTGACTTGAGCTTCCTGAAATTTTGCGAAAACCATGTGCTAATGTATTGTCTTGTACATGTATATGCGAGTCCCCCATATGGAGCCTCTCATATACATACAAGATTACATTGTATTATATGCTTGCCTGTAAAATAGCTGAAAATTACCGTGCCATATCAAATCCAGTCGGAAGTCGGGATTTTTTTACCCTGTGCCAATGCATTCTCTTATATATGCGAGTCGACCATAGGTCGCCTCGCATATATAAGATAATGCATTGGCCTAACAATTTTAATAATTTGTTCTTGTATTCTTTAACAATTTTATAATTTCACCCATACAGAGCCCCAGACAAACATGAGCAGACGACACTCTTCTATATGCTTCTATATATGTGTGGGGCTCCCTGCAGGGTAATAGATGTTTTTTATTTTATGTCCTAAAAATTGTCAGAAACATTTATTTAAAAAAAATGATAAAAAATTGTTAGGTCAATGCATTCTCGCATATATAAGAGAATGCATTGGCACACGGTAAAAAAAATCCCGACTTCCGACTGGATTTGATATGGCGGGTCACATAATTATATCGCTTCAAGGCTACAATGAAAAACGATTTCGTTATTCCATTGTAGCTTTCGTTATTTCACTGTAGCCTTCTTCAGTTCACTGTAGCTTTCCAGCTGTTTATTCGAGCGTAATTTAGCAATTATGATAATTATTAATACGCATATAATACAAAGAATACCTACATTTGTTTTTAATATCTGCAGCATATAAAACTTTTCTGGAATGAAAGCAGCCGTCATTTCACTGTAGCTTTCGTCATTTCACTGTAGCTTTCCAGCGGTTTATTCGAGCGTAATTTAGCAATTATGATAATTATTAATGCGCAAATAATATGAAGAATACCTACATTTGTTTTGAATACCTGAAGCATATAAATCTTGTCTGGAATGAAAGCAGCCGCTCGTGAAAACTCGACAAATCTGTCCAGACACGGATGATATATTTCGGTATTCAAACAACAACTGTATGTATTTACCTTGACTTTGTAAGCCATGCATTCTCATATATATATAAAAACATGCACAGGAACTTTAATGCTGCACCAGCGCAGATCCCGTCATGAAAGGGTTAATATCCCCAGTCGATGTATGACCCATTGATATCAGTGAGCAGTGGGACAGTAAAAAATCGTGCAAGATACAAGACGTACTGTATAAGTTCGGTCAGGTCATGATTATATTTACAGGTCAAGGACGAGTGATATCTCTGACACGAATATACGTACGAACCACCTTATCGGCTCTCCTGGAGAACCACCTTATCGGGCTCGCGTGCGGTTTTCTCTGACAGAACTATCAAGAAGTTCATTCGTGTATCGCAGCTCAACCCGGCGTGATAGCACCATGAAGTCTCTGGCGTTATTAGCAGTGCTTCTGTAAGTCTCTAAAGTTTCCTTTGTGCGCTCTGTTCTCATATACATGTAACTTGTCCTTTATGTTTTAACGCGTTTTGGTACACGTGAAGCGTGTCTTCAACTCTTACTCTGGCTACACCCGTAAATATAATACTCCACCAGTTTAAGTTCTGTGACCTTTTTGATGTTCTCTGAATTGTCCATAACGGGCTCTGTTGTATATGGCAATTAGAGATATACTGTTTGTAGCGAGTGTGTGTGCGATTGTAATTCTATAATGTCACATACATCGTGATTCTACACGGTCGCTGTTTATAAGCGACTACCCTGTGCCATTTTCAAACTGTTTTAATATTTTCAAACCTGAGTTATTTCAAACAATTATCAACGGATTTAAAAAATTTAGATTTTAAGCCCGAACTTAAACAAATATTAACCAATCTCAAACATATATTAGTGTACTATATATAGTACTTGTAGACATGGGGTGTACTTCTTTTCTAAACATCGGTGTGCTTAATGTGCGGTTGTGTATGATTGCCAAGTTGTTCAAAGACTTTTTTTAATAGCGACTATTACTGTTTCGAGACATAGGAATTTATTAATGTCCAAAAGTGACAGTGCAAATTGTTTTGGGGATTGGGTGGCCCATGACGGCGAGCGCGCCTAGCGACTCAAAGTCCGACGTCAATACCACACGGCCACCGAAGCTACCCCAAAAAAGGAAGCTCGAATGGCCGCTGTATTCTGACGTCGCACTTAGGACAATATATGCACATTTTAAGGTCTATATAGTATATATATACATAGGAGATACAGCACAGTAGCAATGTTATATATTTTATGCCTCCGAAACATGCCAAGCTTTGCTCTTTGAACATGCTTGGGACTATACAACACACCAGGTGCCTATTTTTAGAAGCAAATTTGATCTTTGAGACAGTGAAAATGTTTTTTGGGGATTGGGTGGGATTCGAACCCCGGGGCATGACGACGAGCGCGCCTTGCGACTCAAAGTCCTACGTCAATACCACACGGCCACCGAAGCGACCACAAAAAAGGAATCTCGAATGGCCGCTGTATTCTGACGTCGCACTTAGGACACTATATGCATATTTTAAGGTCTCTATAGTATATATATATATATATAGGAGATACAGCACAGTAGCAATGTTATATATGTTATGCTTCCAAACATGCTTGGGACTATACAACACACCAGGTGCCTATTTTTAGAAGCAAATTTGATTTTTGAGACAGTGCAAATGTTTTTGGGATTGGGTGGGATTCGAACCCCGGCCCATGAAGGCGAGCGCGCCTTGCGACTCACATTCCGACGTCAATGCCACATGCACGGCCACCGAAGCGACCCCAAAAAAAGGAAGCTCGAATGGCCGCTGTATTCTGAGGTCGCACTTAGGACACTATATGCACATTTTAAGGTATCTATAGTAAATATATACACATAGGAGATACAGCACAGTAGCATTGTTATATATTTTCGCAAGGCGCGCACGCCGTCATGGGCCGGGGTTCGAATCCCACCCAATCCAAAAAAATTTGCACTGTCTCAAAAATCAAATTTGCTTCTAAAAATAGGCACCTGGTGTGTTGTATAGTCCCAAGCATGTTCAGAGAGAAATGCTCGGCATGTTTCGGAGGCATAACATATATAACATTGCTACGGTGCTGTATCTCCTATGTATATATATACTATAGAGATCTTAAAATGTGCATATAGTGTCCTAAGTGCGACGTCAGAATACAGCGGCCATTCGAGCTTCTTTTTTTTTGGGGTCGCTTCGGTGGCCGTGTGGTATTGACGTCGGACTTTGAGTCGCAAGGCGCGCTCGCTGTTATGGACCGGGGTTCGAATCCCACCCAATCCCAAAACAAAAATCCACTGTCTCAAAAATAAAATTTGCTTCTAAAAATAGGCACCTGGTGTGTTGTATAGTCCCAAGCATGTTCAAAGAGCAAAGCTTGGCATGTTTCGGAGGCATAAAATAGATAACGTTGCTACTGTGCTGTATCTCCTATGTATATACAAAATTAAATAGTTTCTAATTTAATCTTAGTAAATGCCGTGCTGACTTATAGCAATGTCGCGCTTGGCTATACTCAACATAGTGGAGGGCTGACTTATAGTGATGTCGCGCTTGTCTATAATCAACAATCGTGGAGGGATACACAGCGGCTTTCGTGGTAATAATTTAACGTCTGCATCACTTGTTTCGAAATGGCCGAGGCGATTACAAACGCGACCAGAACCAAAAACAATGTTGTAAAAAACTATGATATGATATAAGTATTACATAGTTGTTTGGCAGCTACGAGCATAAGCTATACTATTTTTCAAACAAGATGATACCTCATTTGTGACCCGCCATATCAAATCCAGTCGTAGGTAGGGATTTTTTTACCCTGTGCCAATGCATTCTCTTATATATGCGAGTCGACCATAGGTCGCCTCGCATATATATAAGAGAATGCATTGGCCTAACAATTTTTTACAATTTTAATAATTTGTTCTTGTATTCTTTAACAATTTTATAATTTCACCCATACAGATCCCCAGACAAACATGAGCAGACGACACTATTATATATGCTTCTTTATATATGTGTGGGGCTCCCTGCAGGATAATGGATGTTTTTTTATTTTATGTCCTAAAAATTGTAAGAAACATTTATTTAAAAACAATTATAAAAAATTGTTAGGCCAATGCATTCTCTTATATATGCGAGGCGACATATGGTCGACTCGCATATATAAGAGAATGCATTGGCACATGGTAAAAAAAATCCCGACTTACGACTAGATTTGATATTGCGGGTCACATTTGTGTCCAAACTCACAGTTGTTTGCTCGAACATGCTGACCAAAGTCAGTCGGTATATTCTCCTAAATTAACCTCCGACTGGCAACTTTGGGCAGCATGTTGTACATTTGTAGAACACTACTGGTTATTTCTGAACAGATAAGGTATCAATTAGTTTTAAAAATAAACCGGCATATGCTCGTAACAGTCAACAATTCAAAATGCTATGTGTTGTGTCAGTCCTCATTACGCCCTCTGTGTGTGTATTCTGTGAATTTGTTTTTGGCTTCTGATAGGAAATAGGAGCTATGGGCGAATATGATTAGAAACGTACTTGGGTATTTTCGTACTCCAACCATGTAACGAAGATCGACAGTTGTGGTCTGAAAATTTGTATGTATGCTAGTTCATGCATTATTCAGTAGCATGTAGTGTAATGACGGTACTTTGGAATACAACCCCAAAAAATGTGTATTATTGTTTCACTTTAGTAACAAGGGGCGTACTTGCAACATGCGCTCCGGTTAGACTTTTTGCAGGATGTATGTATTCGCGCGTGGGAATATCTTTGCGGACGTCTCATATGTAACTTTTATGACCGCGTTAATGACAGCTTTCGATATGTATGTGTGAACAATGGCTGATGAGTCTCAAGAGTGTAAATCATTCGGGACATGACAATCAGCGGAATGGGATGAAATGCTAAACAGAATGACAATCTGCGGAACAGAATGTGAAATTGCGTGGGGCCGCCGATATATCGAGGGATATGACAATATAGGGTGCTCATGTTGATGTCTAAGGGTGCGTTTACAATGCTGTAAATATGTATACAGTTCTACACGCATACTAGTGTAAACGGGTTGATATAGAAATGCGCACAGGCAGAAAACGGTAGTCGTACGTGTGAGCAAAAATCGTGTCCGTTATAAGTCACGGTCAACACTGAGGCATTGCGACAGGCAAATCTGATTTGATTAATTGTTACTCGGGCTTGGCGAATGTGCACACTTAATCTTTCTTTGTCATTTCAAACCATATATATATCTTTAATTATCCTCCATTACTGAAGATTATATATGAACAAATGGCAAATAAAGAACATGATACAAACGCTTATACATAAGCATATGCACAATCAAAAGTATATACAAATATATATATATATATATAATTCTGCATGGAGTTGGGTCTGCGCGATTACGTACACGTACCGTCAACCGTCACGTACTGTTCGGCATGACTACACGCGGTAGTAATGCATCCGAACGCCATTTCGTTGCCGTATGGTACGCACACATAGGGGCGCAGCCACAACGGCATACATTTGTGTATGCCAAACGCACGCATGTGCACCCGGACGCGCAGGATATACTGAAGCATTGGATTGTCATCCTACTGGCCAACTGATCCCAACCGAATGGGACGCACGCACCAACACGCACACCCCCACGTGTACACGCAACTTACACGATTTATGTGTATACTTGAATGGTTTTATAAAGCAAGTGCGTTTTCAATATAATATAATTCGTTTGAGAATTGGAGACATATTATAACCTGGATATCACGTGTCACGTATATAGTTAAAGTGAAGTATAGTGAGGTATATATATAATTATATGTGACATATTCATTTCGATGACAATATTATAGTGGGCAATATATGTATGAATAAAAAGAAGCTCAAATGTGCACTATATTAAGTAACACCGGTCATACCAGCATATAGGTAATAAGCTTGCCACATTTTGACAACATTTTTGAAAATTATAATTGGAATGTCGTCATCTTCAATCATTATATCGCTCTCAATTTCTGATAAGTTGCCAAGGAGCACACTTAATTTGGCTTCTCCTGAGCGCGATTCGTATTTGATGTAGGCATTAATCCCAAGTGCATCCATAATAAAATATTCCATCTCATTTCTAAACGAAAACATGGCCGTACAATCAATGAATATATGAGACAAAATGTCGGTCGTGGTAGAATCACAGTTCGTACATGAAATTTCTCTGTTGATTCCTATTTGGCTTATCAATTTGCCAATTGTGAGATACATGGTCTTGTCTTCTGGATATAATTTGCATAGGCGCCAAACATAGGACATACATAATTATGTGTGTATTCTATTGAAGAGAGAAAAACTTGGGTCAGAATTTGTTCTTGATTTCCATGCATTCGCGTGTGATGTTTCCATTCCTGTGTTAAAAATATGTTTCCACGAGTTTTTGTCCGGAAAAAGAGACTCTGTGGCAAATTGGTAAAGGTAATTCGATAAGTCATATTGATCAAGTATTTGCATAATGTCACAAAAGTAGTTTTTAGAACAAGACAAACGAGACTCAGTGGTAGACAGAAGCGTGTATACATACATTCTGTGAAAGAAAACTTGTTTAACAGTTTTCTTATTGTTGCATTCAACATTGCACAGGGATGATAATAGTGACATTTTCTTTTTATTTATGTAGAATTCTATTGAGTGAATTCCAAGTAAGCCAAGCGCGATTTCGGTCAGGGTCCTGGGTTCGAATCCCTGTATCGTTTTTATGCAAAATCTATGAGTTCTTTCTATTTTAAGAATTTCATTTTGGGTTATATTCCACAATAGCTCCGTGCCGAACAACGCTCTTGGCAAAATGACTGATTTATATATTAGTGAGGAACTCAGAGGAGTTAGACCTCCAGCATATAAGCCAGAATTCGACAGCATAAGGAATGTGCTTCTCAGTTTGTCACATACATGTGCGATAAAATTATTTGTTTGTTTATACTTCGCAATTGGGATTCCCAGGTGGACTGTACTGTCCACTTCTTTAAGGTGTTCAGGCCCCATGATCCATTGGCGTTTACACTTATCGGATTGTGTCTTTGTCTCATTAAGTACCATTATTACAGATTTAGATGTGTTATACTTGTAACGCCATGTAAAGCTATAACTCAAACACATATCGATAAGTGAATTCAAACCACGTTCAGTTAGTGATAAAAGTAGCATGTCATCAGTGTGGGTTGGGCATGTACAATTAATTGATTCCATATGAAAGCCATACATTGACTTTGATAGTAATGTGATCAGTTCGTCAACGTAGACCATGTAAAATTTCGGAGAGCATATCCCCCCTGCTTTGTTCCTTGATAAATTTTTATTAATCTGGATGTAACATCGTTATATCTCACAGTGCAATAGACACCGGAGAGCAATTGGTGCACAAATTTGAAAGCAATTCCAGTTAGGCCCCTCTCATACAATGTATACATAAGACCGTCTATCCAAACCGTATCAAAGGCTTTCCATACATCTAAAAAGCAACAGTACAATTTTTGGTTTCTTTCGGCGTTAAAGTTGGAAAACGATGCATTCCTGAGTTAGATAAGAAGTCATGGTTGAACTTATATGTTTTTGAAAACCGTGTTGGAGGGGGTTAACTGATAAGATATGCGGTACATGTAGTTCGATTCGATTCTGCAAAACTTTTTTCAGCAGTTTGTATAATGTAGGCATTAGAGTTGTGGCCCTGTAGCCAGGGATGTGGCTAGAGGGGGGTGTGGGGGTGTCTCACCCACCAGCAGAGAGCTATATTTTCAATAGTTGGAAATTTCATACCTGCCACAACGAAATTTCACACCAACAATAGGTTGAAAATGTTCTTGTAGTTTGATTATAAAACAATTTATTGGGGGAATTTATTGTTTTTCGACTAATATTTGCATATGTTCCTATTTTTGGTCAAAACTTTTGACAGAAATGGTCATCAGTTGGAAATTTTCCAACCTTATGGGGGTGACAGGTTGGAAATTTCCAACACTTGGAAAGCTTGTGTCCTGGTCTCTCCCCCGTGGCCAGTCAAAAACTTCTAGTTAATTTAAGAAAACAATATTGTCATACAATTGGTCAACATTGTCATTGGAATTGTCATCAGTTGGAAAATTTCCAACCTAAGTGGGGGTGTAGGGTTTGAAATTTCGAACAGTAGGAAGGCTTGAGGCTAGTCTAGATGTTAGGATTTTGCGATTTTCTTGTTCAGATTTCAAAATTTTCGCACACCGGGCCGAACCATGGTCGGCCCGGTGTGTCATTGCCCCATTCACATGGCCAATACAAAACTGCTAATTAGTTTAGCAAAACAATATTTTTCTACATTTGGTCAAACTTGTAGACATAAATGGTCATCAGTTGAAGAATTTTCCAACCTGAGGGGGAGTATGAGGTTTGAAATTTCCAACACTAGGAAAGCTTCAGTTGAGGCCAGTCTTGATACTAGGATTTGCGATTTTCTTGTATAGTTTTCAAAATTTTCTCACACCGGGCCGAACAACCATGGTCGGCCCGGTGTTTCCTGGTCTGTTGTCGGTAGCTGTGTGCATTTGTCTGGAATTAGATCACTAGTTGTTTTTTTGGGGGCAATTTTCAGGTTAAAATATCTTAATGTTCTCATACTGGGAAAATAGAAGCATGGCTTATGAATATATAGGAAATTAGGCCTGAGTATGAGGTACAATGGGGGGTGCAAATATGCAAAAAGTTGTGTTGGTACGATTCCGACTCAAGTGGGGGGGGTGCAAATGGAATTATGCAAAAAGTTGTGTCGGTATGATTCCGACTCAAGGGGGGGGGGGGGTGCAAATGGAATTATGCAAAAAGTTGTGTTGGTGTGATTGCGACTCAATGGGGCGGGTGCAGTTGGAAATTCCCAAGGTGGACATCCCCCATCCCCCCCAGCGGAGACCCTCTAGCCACATTCCTGCCTGTAGCTGTCGAACGAGTGTTTAGGTTTCGTCCCCCCTTTATGTAATGTGATTATGACACCTCGTTTGGCAGCCCCAGGTATATAACCATGCCGCAATATTGCTGAGAATAATTTACAGAGGCTATCAACCAGACAATCACCGCCAAATATAATATTCTCGTTATAAATATTATCATAACCGGGCGATTTATTTCGACTGAGAATATCCACCACTGGCAATAACTCATTTCGACTAACTGGAAATAATAAAAAATCATCGGTTCCAGCACGATCATTATGTGCAGAGCCTAGCTTTTCTTTTACAAATTTTGCGACGCTTACCAAGTGATCCGTGTCAAAATGTTCGCTTGTCAGTGGTGAATACAGATTCTCAAAATATCTAGACCATGCATTGGCAATTTCTGGAGTTGACCGAAAGGTTTGGCCATTTTCGTTCAATATAGTAGAAGATGTTTGCTTTGTTGCAGAGCGTTTTGAATTGTATAATTTGAAGAAAGTGTCTTGATCTAATTGTGCGCTTCTGTCAATTTCGTCGTCACCGCTGCTTGATGAATTGTTCTGACCCTTTTCTGTACTCGCGGCGAAATTGTGCCTTTGCGTGTTTATAGTTCACATAACTAATGTTATTTACTTGCCGCGGTCTACCATTGTTTATCCATATGACTATGTACGCCTGCATTTCACTGTGAAGTTGGTTCAGATTTGGCGTCCAAAATGGTTTCAAATGTTTATGAAATTTCTTTCGGGGCAAAGCATTTTCTGATGCATTATTGATAGCCGAGACTATGCATTGATATGATTCAGAAACGTCGTTTTTCTGTGCGAAATTTGAGTGTTGGTATACGATTTGCTAATGTTGTCTGATAATTTGAAAGAATACTCTCAAGTCAGACTTGAGTTTTTTCCAATTGAAACAAGAAGATGTATTCCTATTACTATTCAATATATCTTGATTTATCGGTATCTCTAATGAAATCGTCACGGTCTGTGGTTCGAAACATCTAGAGAATCATCATCAATAACATCACATGAGTGAATAAGATGTTTGTCATTATTGTGGAGTAGGAAATGATCAATTATTGATTGACCGGTACCACTATAAGATACACGTGTTGTGAGTCTCTGGGTCGGACCATGTTCGAGGTTCGCAGAAAAATATTGTTTTGTTTTAACACAATCTTTGAATATTGTATTTCTTTTGTCATTTTTATCAAAGTTTCCGTTAAAATCTCCCATGAATATTACCCGACCAAGTGATCCGTACACATCAATGAGGTCACTAATTTTCTGAATATATTGCTCATATGCATCTACACTTTCATTTGTGGATGGTAGATAAACTTGGAATATATATGTAAAATTATTAGTAGCCATTTGAACTTGTATTCCAATTATCCTGTCATCGTTCAGTTCAATCTGCGACACAACGTTGGCATACTTTTTGTGAAAGTAAATGGCGACACCACCTTTGTTTCTCCCTCTTTGAATGGGGAGTCTTTGAGTAAAGTCACAAACTGCATAACAATCGTAATACGGGCTTATTCTGTTAAGAAACCAAACGTTATGTTGGGACAACCAATGTTCGCTTATTCCAACAAAATCAAATTCTTTCTTAGATAGCATAGAGGACAAGTAGCCTCCACTGCCTTTAATGCCTTACTTTAAACATATTTTATTGTAATATAATTCATTACAACGGGATTGGGGTACAAGTTTTAACAACTTACAATGTCCCCGCTCCCAGATACAATATATATATATGAATTTAACAAGATGACAGAGAAAATATACATGATGAGGTTGCAAATTTGGTCTACAAAAGAGAATATAACTTGTGTAAAGAGTGTGTGATAGTCCGGTTCTGTGTTTGTGTAATACTAGCGTTCTGTCCGTCCGTCCCCTCTCTCTCTCTCTCTCTCTCTCTCTCTCTCTCTCTCTCTCTCTCTCTCTCTCTCTCTCTCTCTCTCTCTCTCTCTCTCTCTCTCTCTCCTTCTCTCTCTCTCTCTCTCTCTCTCTCTCTCTCTCTCTCTCTCTCTCTCTCTCTCTCTCTCTCTCTCTCTCTCTCTCTCTCTCTCTTTCTCTCTCTCTCCATGGAAATATAAACTGAGAAATAGTGGCCTTTGTTTCGAAGGGTATTATGTGCTATATGTTTGCATTTGTTGCATTTGTTTGGTCCGTAGCTTTAATGTAGTCAGACAATTATTTATTCAGTATCAGTATAGTCCGGTTCGAAACGCTTTGTTGCAGCTATATATGCCTGAACAATGCGGAACATCTTTTCATTTCTAGGTGGAGTTTCACTTGAGTTTCCCCAAAGTAATTGCTTGTAATTGCTAATTTTAAAGTTGAGGTCGTCCAGTTTACGGTATAGTTCTAACCTTTGTACATTATATAGGGGGCAATTTAGGAAAAAGTGCATATCACTTTCATATTCGTATCCACATTTACAGATTGGGGTATCTGCTATATAATTTTCGAACATATCTAAGCGGAGATCACTGCAGGAGTTTCTTATCCTACAGTGGAAAATACTATATTTTCGGTTTCCTGATTCAAAATATTTAGGCGGCTTTCTGATGGGCTCTATCATATTTAGGTTATCCTTAAAATCTAGAAGATTTTCAGCATCCGTTATATATGTGGGTAGTTTGTTCCATGAAGTTGCAACGAATGGGAAGAATGATTGCTTAAAATGTTCAGTTCTACTATAATATGAATGGAATCTGCCTGGGTTTCGCATGTTATAGCTGGAGACTTGTACCGAGCGTGGTGGGAGTAGGCAAGATAAATAATATGGAGTTTCGTTATTTATAATTTTGAACATAGTTTGTAATTGGTGCTTCTCTCTACGAATGTTCAGAGAAGGCCAGCCAGCTTCGCATAGGACCGCATTATTGGGAACTGAGCGCGTGAGCCCTGTAACTATTCTAGCGGCATCTACGTGAATCCGGTCAAGTTTATTTAGTAAATATGTCGGCGCGTTTTCCCAAATTACGTCCGCATAATCTAGGAGAGGCAAAATATAGGCCTTGTATATCTTATCGAGTGTTCTTCGATCTAGGTTGTACTTGTATCTTCTGAGTATCGATAGTCGCGGGACAACTTTTTTGACTATATATTCAATTTGGATATTCCAATTTAAATTGATTTGTATTTCGAGACCAAGGTGTTTATGCGACTCAATTATCTCAATTCTCTTATTTTGGAAGGTTAAATCTAAAGGGACCTCTCGTGGGGTCAGGGAGAACAACATTGCCTTAGTTTTGGTTGGATTAAAGTTTACAAGCCATTTGTTGGCCCAATCTAATATTTTATTAAGGTCTTGGTTTACACTTCTTTCTAGCAGCTTTATGTCATAGTGTTTGTACGTGAGACATGTATCATCTGCATACATTCTTGTTTCGGAATTTAAATTATCTGGGAGATCATTTATATATACCAGGAAAAGGAAAGGTCCGAGTATATATCCTTGGGGAACTCCGGCTGGAATGGGTTGGAAGTTGGAATATGAATTGTTTATTAAGACTCGTTGTTTTCGATTACTGAGGTAATCTTCCAGCCATTTCAATAACGGACCGGATATGCCGTATTGTTCTAGCTTATATATCAGTCCCCTATGCCAGACTCTTTCAAATGCCTTTGATATATCGCAAAAAATTGAACATGTGTATAAGTCATTATCGAGAGTCTGACAGAGGTTATGATATAGATCTGTTAATTGGAAGGTCGTGCTATGTCCGGGAATAAAACCAGATTGATGTTGGTACATTAGTTTGTTATCTTGGAAAAATGACATAAGATGTTGGGTAATTATTTTTTCAAACACTTTGCCGAGGCTCGGAAGGAGGGAAATAGGACGGTAATTTATACAATCGGCAGGATCATCTTTTTTAAATATGGGGATAACATTTGCTTTTTTCCAGTCTGATGGGAATTGGCCGAGCTCTACTGACTTTTAAAAATTATTTATAATGGAACAACAATCGATTCAGCAGTAGCGTGAATAATTTTTGGGCTTATGCCATCAAATCCATGGGCTTTGTTAACTTTGAGTGATTTAATTGCAGTAATGATCTTATCTCGGGTGAAAATAATATTGGATAGCGATTTGGAGCATCTACGGAGAAGGATTGGAATTTCGTGACCACGATCATCGATATTTGAATTTAAAATGAAGGCCTCGTTTAAACACTTCGCTTTCTCGCGATCATCTGTCACATAGGTTTTTCCATCAATAGTGACGTCTCCGTGTTGACTATATAATGGTGGGCATGTGGATTTCTTTTTGTTCAGCAAATAATTTATTGTTTGCCAAAAGTCGCGAGGGGATGGGGATTCATTTACTCGTTCTTCAAGTTTAGAGTGAAATTGTGATTTCGCGTATTTCTTCATGTTGTTTACTTTATTTCTGATATCTTTATCATTTCTCCATGAGACATCTGAATTTCGTTTTATGGCTATTTTTCTCAATCTATCTCTGCGTCTGATCTCCCTTCTTATATCTGAGTTGAACCAAAACTTGTCATTTGTTCGTATCGTGACTGTTGATTTGGGGACTGTCTCTTCCATTACTGAGATGAATAAATTACAGAATCGGGAGACAGCATGGTCTATATCTTCAACTGTATTTAATTCTTCTTGCCAGTTAATAGCATCTAACATACTGTTAGCCCTGGTATAATCTCCGTGTTTATATTTCCATATAGTTCTCTTAAATGATGTAGTTTCATATTTTTTGAATTTTAATATCGCATAAACACCATAATGATCTGAGAAACCAAGATTTAGAGTGTCGGCATCGTACACTTGTAAGTTATTGCTCACGATTATGGGGTCCAAAAGTGTTTGGGATGTGGGCGTGACTCTTGTTGGTTTTTTAATTACATCCTTGAATGTATAATGACCAACTATTTCACTGAGTTTCGAATGCGGATTTAGCAGATTGGAGTTAAAATCACCGAGTAGAATTAAATTTTCAGTTATTTTCAAGGCATTGTCTATTGATTCTTCAAAGAGGTCCCAATAGTTTATGTTACAGAATTGCTCCGATCTGTAGGTTAATGCGAGGAGGACTCGATTCGATTTATTCGCGATCTCAAACCAAAAGATAGAGGCGTCAAACTCGAGTTCGGTTCTCCGTTTGTAAACCAGATGCTTAGCGAAATATACACAAATTCCACCGCCATACGAGTTTCGGTCAGATCTAAACGGACGATGGAAGTTTTCAATTAACAATTTTTCCGTATGGTAGGTTGGGTCGAGGTGTGTTTCAGTGAAGCAAAGAATGTCATATTCGTTTATAGCTTCAACTATTTTATGTAGCTTATTTCTAATACTGCGGATATTATATTGAAAAACTGTTATGTTCCCTGTTATGTCAGTTTGTGAATTTGGTCCCGGATTACTATGAACGGATCCAGAACTTAGAAGCAGCATTGTTATTACGACAAGGACAAGGTGTAGCATTGTGTTATGATATATGAGACACTTCTCAGTTTGTGGTGTCGTATGAATATGAGCAAACAATATGCATATAATGTGCAATACAATAAACATGGTGCATGTGTACATGGATTATATAGTCAGATACATATAATGTATACTATCCAACACTAAATTACAGTATTTCAGTACTCACTGTTCTCCTGAGGAGGATTCCAATCTTACAGTATTTCAGTACTCACTGTTCTCCTGAGGAGGATTCCAATCAGATGTGTGGATATTTTGTGATGGCCAGAAATTATCTCCCTTAACCACGTCAGTTTGTGTTTCATCTACGTTAACCCTTGCAGAATATCCTCCATATTTTTTGTTGCGATAATAGGACATTTTGATCACGGTGAATTTAATGTTTTTAGAGTACAAATGCTCAGCGATTGTTTCTGCATCCACCCATCCTGCTAGATTGCTTACAAATAGTCTCTTGGTATACAATGGCCCCGCATGTCTGTGCATATAGTAGTATTTGTTTGAGTCTACCGACGTATGTTCTGGTTCATTGTGAGTCTTAGTTTCATTTGTATTTACATGTTCATTACATTTATACATGTTGGTGTATTTATCTGGTTTTGTATCACGGTAAGAACGATCTCTGTGCTCTGCACGTCTGTCGTCGTCGGCTATATACTCGTCGACTGTTATATAACTATTACCATTACTATTGTTGTCCTGTTTCAAGTTTTTGGTGACTGTATTTTCGTCTTTGTGTTTCTGTTCTATCGCGGACTCGTTGCTAGAAATAACTACATTATCCGTCTGCTTACATATCAACTCACCAAACTGGTTTAAGGTTTTTTCACACCATCGAAACCCGAACCAATTCTGTTTTCCACTTTTTGGAGACCAGTATCAAGTACCAGTATACTCATTATTGTGTTTATCGTTTTTGTTTGTCAGTTTTGATTTCTTTTGTTGTTCTTTCAGTGACCCGAGCGAGCCTGCCTGGGACGTAATTCTTTGATCGAACCCTTTCAAATCTTCGTTTATGTCCGCTATGTCACCTCTAATTAGCTTTATGTCCGATTTTAATCTTGCTACACCTGTCACTTTGTCGCTCTCAACTCTTTCAATAGAATCAGCTTGAAATAGCACTGCCTGTTTAGTATCTGCTACGATATCGGTTAGCGTATCTATATGTTCCGCGATTGTTCGACAGTCATCATTATCATTTTCGCTTGTGCCCACATTTTCGATATCACCAATGAGAGCTTATATTTTCTTAAGAGTTATATTATCTTGTTTTAACGAAGCAACGTCACGCTGCAAATTTGTGATCGCCGTCAGAATGAAAGAGTTTGATGCTGGGCCATTATCAATTTGCGAAGAATTTGCAGGTTGTGTACATGACTGATCAGTGTCGAAGTTGTTATTTGTTTCCCTCTCTCTGCGATTTCCCTTACTTATTAGATCAGTGAGAACTGCTACATCTTCGTCGATTAAGAATCGCGCGATATCATAGATATCTGAAGCTAACTTTTCGGGAATCGTTGTATCGACTTTCCTGCGTATCTTGAGAGTTGCAGATTCATCGAATGGGAATGATGACATCAACTTTTCATGTGAGAAGGCATATATACGGATCTGTTTCAATATAGTGTCATCATCACCTGATTCTTGGAACAAACACTCAGTTATTTTCTGCTTCGTTATGTGTTATGCGTACTTTGCATCAACCAAAGTAGGTAATTTGCACTCAAATCATATGCCTGTGGTCCCTTCTCCCTTTGTCTGAATGATCCTATCAATGTATTTACTGTTAGTTCAAGGTATGCACGTGGACTATGGCTGTCATCGACAATGCTGCTCGTGTTACTTGATTGTGTCATGTTTTCATTGTCAGACGAACGAGGAGGGTTAATTGTATTCTGCTGAGCACAAGGAACATGATCATCGTCGAAAAGCACTCCAGTAGATATACTGTTAGATATGTCAGTTATGGTGTATAGTTTTGTCATTTCAACCCATATAGTTCACACTGTGTAAGCGAGAACATGTGTACTGATAGATGAAGTATAGCCCTATTTCATTTTGTGTGCATGTACACTGTTGTTTATTGTGTATTCATATGTGATCTGTTCTCATGCGCCTTTCATTCTTTCTTCGAACCATTATCAACTGGTGTAAGAATAAACTGCTTTGTTCAGCTGATAGTTGATTAATTATTTTGTCTGGCCTAAACTGACCAGACTCATAGTGAATTTGTCAATTACCCGAGTACTGATGAACGCGCGTTCACTATCAGTAATCATGTTGTGATCATAGTATTCTGCGATACGTGACTTCACACAGATCTGTATTCAGATATACACCAATGAAAACGAAAAAACACAACGAAATATAGATATTCGCCCCAACCAAACATATTAACCCCGACACTGACAGGTCAGCAGGATTTGCTTTATTCGATCGATGATTGATCTACCATCAAATTGTCGAAATCAAGGCTGCAGAACAGCTGTATAGAATCGTTTATTTACAGCGATAAAGCTATAGCACACGTTGTATTAAAATGAAGTGTAACATCTATGGGACAACATGACTGTATTCAATTGACCGAAGAGATTGATTTTATACGTCTACAGACCGAATAACACATACATGCCAAGGTGCCACGAAACATCGAAAACTGCGTTCGACGCCAATGGTTAGAATTTGGATGTATCGATAAGTACACTAACAAACAACACGTATTGTGTACTATTCATTCATTTGTATATGCGATGTGGCTGTGGTAAAACGACTACTGAATCGGCGAACATGCAAACTTAAATATATATCGGCGCCGATTAAAAGCTAACAATAGACTCGGTTTTAAAGTTATAATATAATTATATATCATACGTTTAATTTGGCAAGTCCGATTTTTTAAATGTGTTCACATGCTTTCTCACCAAGCGCACACTATGCACACATTCAAACAAAATAACACATACACAACTAAATAAACGTTCCATGTATACACATTTTTCACAATCACTGCATTAAAGCCAATATATTTTATATATGCCTAATAATATGATCTTGAGGGTGTTACCATTTCTGACTATGGTTTTCTTGTATATTATTTATTGTATGTTTACACTAGCCTCGGCCATTTTGAATGAGTGGTACTCACCAACATCGAAACCACGTGATTCGCTACCGTGTTATTGATACGTATGTTCGTCGTTCACTTGTAATACAAGAAACATTATTGACGTCAACCCCATTCACACGACTCGAATGGATATCTACACACTCGTAGAAATCATCCACAATCGCTACATATAAGAAGCGGAATCTCTCCAGTATATAAGGTATTCTAGCACGCATAATTATGTCTACACGTCTCTGTATATAACAGATGTACATGTATGTAGGCACGGCCTCACTGTGAGTAATCATTGCTTCATACGCGCTTGCTTCAGTGAATGTGAATAAATTAGCATTTAGTATATATATGCTTGCCTATAACATTGCGGACAATTACCGTAACATAGATTGTATAAATAGTATATCTCTCTTCGGAGCTACCGCTAAATCGCGTGGATATAATATTCCATTTTTGTATTTTCCGGTTATAGAAATAAATCGATTAATACTTAAAATACGTTTACCTTTATCCGAATTCCAATTTCAGATCTAGACAAAATTCGCATCCCGAAATAAATGGGATTGTCCCATGTCTGGGTAGTATATGTCGTGGTACACCATCGCAATGTTCGACTCATTTCTGGGTAGTTCCATTAGGAAATGTTCAGATAATAAATTCAACAAACGTGGAACGTACAGTCTGAATATTGGCCACCAGTGAATATGAATCCCCCTTATTATTGCCCACAAGTGAATATGAATCCTTCTGAATATTTCACACCAGTGAATATGAATCCTCCTGAATATTGCCCACCAGCGAAAATGAATCCTTCTAAATATTGCCCACCAGTGAATATGAATCCTCCTGAATATTGCCCACCAGCGAAAATGAATCCTTCTGAATATTGCCCACCAGTGAATATGAATCCTTCTTAGTGTTGTTTACTAGTGAATATGAATCTTTCTGGATATTGCCAACCAATAAATGTGAATCCTTCTGAATATTGCCCACCAGTGAATATGAATCCTTCTTAATATTGCCCACCAGTGAATATGAATCCTTCTTAATATTGCCCACCAGTGAACACGAATCCTTCTGAATATTGCTTACTAGCGAATATGAATGCTTTTGGATATTGCTCACAAGTGAATATGAATCCTCCTGATTATTGCTTACCAGCGACTATGAATCCTTCTGAATATTGCCCACCTGTGAATATGAATCCTCCTTAATATTGCCCACCAGTGAATATAAATCCTTCTGATTATTGCCCACCTGTGAATATGAATCCCCCTTATTATTGCCCGCCAGTTAATATGAATCCTTCTGAATATTTCACACCAGTGAATATGAATCCTCCTGAATATTGCCCACCAGCGAAAATGAATCCTTCTAAATATTGCCCACCAGTGAATATGAATCCTCCTGAATATTGCCCACCAGCGAAAATGAATCCTTCTGAATATTGCCCACCAGTGAATATGAATCCTTCTTAGTGTTGTTTACTAGTGAATATGAATCTTTCTGGATATTGCCAACCAATAAATGTGAATCCTTCTGAATATTGCCCACCAGTGAATATGAATCCTTCTTAATATTGCCCACCAGTGAATATGAATCCTTCTTAATATTGCCCACCAGTGAACACGAATCCTTCTGAATATTGCTTACTAGCGAATATGAATGCTTTTGGATATTGCTCACAAGTGAATATGAATCCTCCTGATTATTGCTTACCAGCGACTATGAATCCTTCTGAATATTGCCCACCTGTGAATATGAATCCTCCTTAATATTGCCAACCAGTGAATATGAATCCTTCTTAATATTGCACACCAGTGAATATGAATCCTCCTGAATATTGCCCACCTGTAAATATGAATCCTCCTAAATATAGCCCATCAGTGAATATGAATCCTTCAGACTATTTCACACCAGTGACTATGAATCCTTCCGAATATTGCCCACCAGTGAACATGAATCCTTCTGAATATTGCCCACCTGTAAATATGAATCCTCCTAAATATAGCCCATCAGTGAATATGAATCCTTCAGACTATTTCACACCAGTGACTATGAATCCTTCCGAATATTGCCCACCAGTGAACATGAATCCTTCTTAATATTGCACACCAGTGAATATGAATCCTCCTGAATATTGCCCACCTGTAAATATGAATCCTCCTAAATATAGCCCATCAGTGAATATGAATCCTTCAGACTATTTCACACCAGCGAATATGAATCCTTCCGAATATTGCCCACCAGTGAACATGAATCCTTCTGAATATTGTCCACCAGTGAATATGAATCCTTCTTAACATTGCCCACCAGTAAATATGAATCCTTCTTAATATTGCCCACCAGTGAATATGAATTCTTCTGAATATTGCCCATCAGTGAATATGAATCCTTCTTAATATTGCCCACCAGTGAATATGAATCCTTCTGAATATTGCCCACCGGTGAACATGAATCCTCCTGAATATTGCCCACCAGTGAATGTGAATCCTTCTGATTATTGCCCACCAGCGAATATGAATCCTTCTGAATATTGCCCACCAATGAATATGAATCCTTCTGAATAATGCCCACCAGTGAATATGAATCCTTCTGAATATTTCACACCAGTGAATATGAATCCTTCTAAATATTGCCCACCAGTGAATATTAATCCTCCTGAATATTGCCCACCAGCGAAAATGAATCCTTGTGAATATTGCCCACCAGTGAATATGAATCCTTCTTAGTGTTGTTTACTAGTGAATATGAATCTTTCTGGATATTGCCAACCAATAAATGTGAATCCTTCTGAATATTGCCCACCAGTGAATATGAATCCTTCTTAATATTGCCCACCAGTGAATATGAATCCTTCTTAATATTGCACACCAGTGAACACGAATCCTTCTGAATATTGCTTACTAGCGAATATGAATGCTTTTGGATATTGCTCACAAGTGAATATGAATCCTCCTGATTATTGCTTACCAGTTAATATGAATCCTCCTTAATATTGCCCACCAGTGAATATGAATCCTTCTTAATATTGCCAACCAGTGAATATGAATCCTTCTTAATATTGCACACCAGTGAATATGAATCCTCCTGAATATTGCCCACCTGTAAATATGAATCCTCCTAAATATAGCCCATCAGTGAATATGAATCCTTCTGAATATTTCACACCAGTGACTATGAATCCTTCTGAATATTTCCCACCTGTGAATATGAATCCTTCTGAATATTGCCCACCAGTGAACATGAATCCTTCTGAATATTGCCCACCAGTGAATATGAATCCTTCTTAATATTGCCCACCAGTGAATATGAATCCTTCTTAATATTGTCCACCAGTGAATATGAATCCTTCTTAACATTGCCCACCAGTGAATATGAATCCTTCTTAATATTGCCCACCAGTGCATATGAATCCTTCTTAACATTGCCCACCAGTGAATATGAATCCTTCTTAATATTGCCCACCAGTGAATATGAATCCTTCTGAATATTGCCCACCGGTGAACATGAATCCTCCTGAATATTGCCCACCAGTGAATGTGAATCCTTCTGATTATTGCCCACCAGCGAATATGAATCCTTCTGAATATTGCCCACCAGTGAATATGAATCCTTCTTAGTATTGTTTACTAGTGAATATGAATCCTTCTGAATATTGCCCGCCAGTGAATATGAATCCTTCTGAATATTGCCCGCCAGTGAATATGAATCCTTCTGAATATTGCCCACCAGTGAATATGAATCCTTCTGATTATTGCCCACCAGTGAACATGAATCCTTCTGAATATTGCTTACTCGTGAATTTGAATGCTTTTGGATATTATATACCAGTGAATATAAATCCTTCTGATTATTGCCCACCTGTGAATATGAATCCCCCTTATTATTGCCCGCCAGTTAATATGAATCCTTCTGAATATTGCCCACCAGTGAATATGAATCCTCCTGAATATTGCCCACCAGTGAATATGAATCCTTCTGAATATTGCCCACCAGTGAATATGAATCCTTCTTAGTATTGTTTACTAGTGAATATGAATCTTTCTGGATATTGCCCACCAGCAAATATGAATCCTACTGAATATTGCCCACCAGTAAATGTGAATCCTTCTAAATTTTGCCCACCAGTGAATATGAATCCTTCTTAATATTGCCCACCATTGAATATGAATCTTTCTTAATATTGCCCACCTGTGAATATGAATCTTGCGCGATATTGCTTACCAGTGAATATGAATCCTCCTGAATATTGCTTACCAGTGAATATGAATACTCCTGAATATTGCCCACCAGTGAATATGAATCCTTCTGAATATTGCCCAACAGTGAATATAAATCTTCCTGAATATTGCCCACCAGTGAATATGAATCCTTCTGAATATTGCCCACCAGTGAATATGAATCATCCTTAATATTGCCCACCAGTGAATATGAATCCTCCTGAATATTGACCACCAGTGAATATGAATTCTCCTGAATATTGCACACCACTTATTATATGAATCCTCCTGAATATTGCCAATCAGTGAATATGAATCATTCTTAATATTGACACCAGTGAATATGAAACCTCCTGAATGTTGCTTACCAGTGAATAAGAATCACTCTTAATATTGCCCACCAGTGAATATGAATCCTCCTGAATATTGCCCACCTTTGAATATGAATCCTTCTTAATATTGCCCACCAGGGAATATGAATCTTCCTGAATATTGCCCACCAGTGAATATGAATCCTTCTGAATATTGCCCACAAGTGAATATGAATCTTTCTGAATATTGACCACCAGTGAATATGAATCCTTCTTAATATTGCCCACCAGTGAATATGAATCCTCCTGAATATTGCCCACCAGTAAATATGAATCCTTCTTAATATTGACCACCAGTGAATATGAATCTTTCTGAATATTGACCACCAGTGAATATGAATCCTTCTTAATATTGCCCACCAGTGAATATGAATCCTTCTTAGTATTGTTTACTAGTGAATATGAATCTTTCTGGATATTGCCCACCAGCAAATATGAATCCTACTGAATATTGCCCACCAGTAAATGTGAATCCTTCTAAATTTTGCCCACCAGTGAATATGAATCCTTCTTAATATTGCCCACCATTGAATATGAATCTTTCTTAATATTGCCCACCTGTGAATATGAATCTTGCGCGATATTGCTTACCAGTGAATATGAATCCTCCTGAATATTGCTTACCAGTGAATATGAATACTCCTGAATATTGCCCACCAGTGAATATGAATCCTTCTGAATATTGCCCAACAGTGAATATAAATCTTCCTGAATATTGCCCACCAGTGAATATGAATCCTTCTGAATATTGCCCACCAGTGAATATGAATCATCCTTAATATTGCCCACCAGTGAATATGAATCCTCCTGAATATTGACCACCAGTGAATATGAATTCTCCTGAATATTGCACACCACTTATTATATGAATCCTCCTGAATATTGCCAATCAGTGAATATGAATCATTCTTAATATTGACACCAGTGAATATGAAACCTCCTGAATGTTGCTTACCAGTGAATAAGAATCACTCTTAATATTGCCCACCAGTGAATATGAATCCTCCTGAATATTGCCCACCTTTGAATATGAATCCTTCTTAATATTGCCCACCAGGGAATATGAATCTTCCTGAATATTGCCCACCAGTGAATATGAATCCTTCTGAATATTGCCCACAAGTGAATATGAATCTTTCTGAATATTGACCACCAGTGAATATGAATCCTTCTTAATATTGCCCACCAGTGAATATGAATCCTCCTGAATATTGCCCACCAGTAAATATGAATCCTTCTTAATATTGACCACCAGTGAATATGAATCTTTCTGAATATTGACCACCAGTGAATATGAATCCTTCTTAATATTGCCCACCAGTGAATATGAATCCTCCTGAATATTGCCCACCAGTAAATATGAATCCTTCTTAATATTGACCACCAGTGAATATGAATCTTTCTGAATATTGACCACCAGTGAATATGAATCCTTCTTAATATTGCCCACCAGTGAATATGAATCCTCCTGAATATTGCCCACCAATGAATATGAATCCTTCTTGATATTGCCCACCAGTGAATATGAATCCTCCTGAATATTGTCCACCAGTGAATATGAATTCTTCTTAATATTGCCCACCGGTGAATATGAATTCTTCTTAATATTGCCCACCAGTGAATATGAATCCTTCTGAATATTTCACACCAGTGAATATGAATCCTTCTAAATATTTCCCTCCAGTGCATATGAATCCTTATGAATATTGCCCACCGGTGAATATGAATCCTTCTTATTATCGCCCACCAGTGAACATGAATCCTTCTGAATATTGCTTACTCGTGAATTTGAATGCTTTTGGATATTATATACCAGTGAATATAAATCCTTCTGATTATTGCCCACCTGTGAATATGAATCCCCCTTATTATTGCCCACCAGTTAATATGAATCCTTCTTAATATTGCTAACCAGTGAATATGAATCCTTCGTAACATTGCCCGCCAGTTAATATGAATCCTTCTGAATATTGCCCACCAGTGAATATGAATCCTCCAGAATATTGCCCACCAGTGAATATGAATCCTTCTGAATATTGCCCACCAGTGAATATGAATCCTTCTTATTATTGTTTACTAGTGAATATGAATCTTTCTGGATATTGCCCACCAGCAAATATGAATCCTACTGAATATTGCCCACCAGTAAATGTGAATCCTTCTAAATTTTGCCCACCAGTGAATATGAATCCTTCTTAATATTGCCCACCAGTGAATATGAATCTTTCTTAATATTGCCCACCTGTGAATATGAATCTTGCGCGATATTGCTTACCAGTGAATATGAATCCTCCTGAATATTGCTTACCAGTGAATATGAATACTCCTGAATATTGCCCACCAGTGAATATGAATCCTTCTGAATATTGCCCAACAGTGAATATGAATCCTCCTGAATATTGCTTACCAGTGAATATGAATACTCCTGAATATTGCCCACCAGTGAATATGAATCCTTCTGAATATTGCCCACCAGTGAATATGAATCCTCCTGAATATTGCTTACCAGTGAATATGAATACTCCTGAATATTGCCCACCAGTGAATATGAATCCTCCTGAATATTGCTTACCAGTGAATATGAATACTCCTGAATATTGCCCACCAGTGAATATGAATCCTCCTGAATATTGACCACCAGTGAATATGAATTCTCCTGAATATTGCACACCACTTATTATATGAATCCTCCTGAATATTGCCAATCAGTGAATATGAATCATTCTTAATATTGACACCAGTGAATATGAAACCTCCTGAATGTTGCTTACCAGTGAATAAGAATCACTCTTAATATTGCCCACCAGTGAATATGAATCCTCCTGAATATTGCCCACCTATGAATATGAATCCTTCTTAATATTGCCCACCAGGGAATATGAATCTTCCTGAATATTGCCCACCAGTGAATATGAATCCTTCTTAATATTGCCCACAAGTGAATATGAATCATCCTGAATATTGACCACCAGTAAATATGAATCCTTCTTAATATTGACCACCAGTGAATATGAATCTTTCTGAATATTGACCACCAGTGAATATGAGTCCTTCTTAATATTGCCCACCAGTGAATATGAATCCTCCTGAATATTGCCCACCAATGAATATGAATCCTTCTTGATATTGCCCACCAGTGAATATGAATCCTCCTGAATATTGTCCACCAGTGAATATGAATTCTTCTTAATATTGCCCACCGGTGAATATGAATTATTCTTAATATTGCCCACCAGTGAATATGAATCCTTCTGAATATTTCACACCAGTGAATATGAATCCTTCTAAATATTTCCCTCCAGTGCATATGAATCCTTATGAATATTGCCCACCGGTGAACATGAATCCTCCTTAATATTGCCCACCAGTGAATGTGAATCCTTCTGAATATTGCCCACCAGCGAATATGAATCCTTCTGAATATAGCCCACCAGTGAATATGAATCCTTCTTAGTATTGTTTACTAGTGAATATGAATCCTTCTGAATATTGCCCACCAGTAAATATGAATCCTTCTGAATATTGCCCGCCAGTGAATATGAATCCTTCTGAATATTGCCCACCGGTGAACATGAATCCTCCTGAATATTGCCCACCAGTGAATGTGAATCCTTCTGAATATTGCCCACCAGCGAATATGAATCCTTCTGAATATTGCCCACCAGTGATTATGAATCCTTCTTAGTATTGTTTACTAGTGAATATGAATCCTTCTTAACATTGCCCACCAGTAAATATGAATCCTTCTTAATATTGCCCACCAGTAAATATGAATCCTTCTTAATATTGCCCACCAGTAAATATGAATCCTTCTTAGTATTGTTTACTAGTGAATATGAATCCTTCTGAATATTTACCACCAGTAAATATGAATCCTTCTGAATATTGCCCGCCAGTGAATATGAATCCTTCTTATTATTGCCCACCAGTGAACATGAATCCTTCTGAATATTGCTTACTCGTGAATTTGAATGCTTTTGGATATTATATACCAGTGAATATAAATCCTTCTGATTATTGCCCACCTGTGAATATGAATCCCCCTTATTATTGCCCACCAGTTAATATGAATCCTTCTTAATATTGCTAACCAGTTAATATGAATCCTTCTTAATATTGCCCGCCAGTTAATATGAATCCTTCTGAATATTGCCCACCAGTGAATATGAATCCTCCTGAATATTGCCCACCAGTGAATATGAATCCTTCTGAATATTGCCCACCAGTGAATATGAATCCTTCTTAGTATTGTTTACTAGTGAATATGAATCTTTCTGGATATTGCCCACCAGCAAATATGAATCCTACTGAATATTGCCCACCAGTAAATGTGAATCCTTCTAAATTTTGCCCACCAGTGAATATGAATCCTTCTTAATATTGCCCACCAGTGAATATGAATCTTTCTTAATATTGCCCACCTGTGAATATGAATCTTGCGCGATATTGCTTACCAGTGAATATGAATCCTCCTGAATATTGCTTACCAGTGAATATGAATACTCCTGAATATTGCCCACCAGTGAATATGAATCCTTCTGAATATTGCCAAACAGTGAATATAAATCTTCCTGAATATTGCCCACCAGTGAATATGAATCCTTCTGAATATTGCCCACCAGTGAATATGAATCATCCTTAATATTGCCCACCAGTGAATATGAATCCTCCTGAATATTGACCACCAGTGAATATGAATTCTCCTGAATATTGCACACCAGTTAATATGAATCCTCCTGAATATTGCCAATCAGTGAATGTGAATCATTCTTAATATTGACACCAGTGAATATGAAACCTCCTGAATGTTGCTTACCAGTGAATAAGAATCACTCTTAATATTGCCCACCAGTGAATATGAATCCTCCTGAATATTGCCCACCTATGAATATGAATCCTTCTTAATATTGCCCACCAGTGAATATGATTCCTTCTGAATATTGCCCACAAGTGAATATGAATCATCCTGAATATTGACCACCAGTAAATATGAATCCTTCTTAATATTGACCACCAGTGAATATGAATCTTTCTGAATATTGACCACCAGTGAATATGAATCCTTCTGAATATTGCCCACAAGTGAATATGAATCATCCTGAATATTGACCACCAGTAAATATGAATCCTTCTTAATATTGACCACCAGTGAATATGAATCTTTCTGAATATTGACCACCAGTAAATATGAATCCTTCTTAATATTGACCACCAGTGAATATGAATCTTTCTGAATATTGACCACCAGTGAATATGAATCCTTCTTAATATTGCCCACCAGTGAATATGAATCCTCCTGAATATTGCCCACCAATGAATATGAATCCTTCTTAATATTGCCCACCAGTGAATATGAATCCTTCTGAATATTGTCCACCAGTGAATATGAATTCTTCTTAATATTGCCCACCGGTGAATATGAATTCTTCTTAATATTGCCCATCTTTGAATACGAATCCTTCTGAATATTTCACACCAGTGAATATGAATCCTTCTAAATATTTCCCTCCAGTGCATATGAATCCTTATGAATATTGCCCACCAGTGAATATGAATCCTTCTGAATATTGTCCACCAGTGAATATGAATCCTTCTGAATATTTCCCACCAGTGAATATGAATCCTTCTGAATATTGTTCCCCGGTGAATATCAATCCTTCTGAATATTTGCCACCAGTGAATATGAAACCTTCTGAATATTTCCCACCAGTGAATATGAATCCTCCTGAATATTGCCCACCAGTGAATATGATTCCTTCTTAGTATTGTTTACTGAATATTTGCCACCAGTGAATATGAATCTTTCTGAATATTTCCCACCAGTGAATATGAAACCTTCTGAATATTTCCCACCTGTGAATATGAATCTTTCTCAATATTGCCCGCCAGTGAATATGAATCCTTCTGCACTTTGATTATTTGTTCCTATATCTGCTCATTAATGACCCCTCCAGTGAATGGTAGACAATTCCAATGTATATTGGTATAACTAAATGAAAGAATCCATTTAGTATAGAACTATTAATGCTGGTGAACAAATGATTAAACAGCTACCCGTTAATGATTATTTAGTAAAAGAAAGCATACAGTTGCTATGTTCGCAACTTGGCACAAGCATGATTATTAAAGGCAAATTGTATGGGGATAATGTTTTGTCAAATGCGATCATTTCTTTTGTCTTTTGTGACAATGAGACGAAAAAATCGTTCTATCGGAACCTTCGATTTCGATTCTTATGTAATCCGTCCATATTTCGGAGATGGAAATAGTTCCACCAATGAATATTGATCCTTCTGCACTTGAGTTATCTGTCGTTTGCTATATTACCTGAGCATCCCTATATATATTAAACAATTCCAATGTATATTTTATCACTGGGAGATCCATTCAGTAAAAAGGTTAATATTGCAACATTATGTTTTTTTCTTATTGCAGTGTTGGCGTCTACGCACCTTATACGTCAATTCTGGACAACTCCTGGAATTTCGTCAACACAAATGGCAATGACATTATTGAAGAATCTGAAATTACGACGCTTTATGACCGGCTAGATCTATCAGGTATGCATCTCAATTCTTTTAGATCTTTCATCTGTTGTTCATGATTATTTTAACTAGCTTCAGTACCAGTCAAAAGAATTGGTATATTAAGCGTGCTATTTTCGCGCCCAATATCGCAATAATATTGCAAGTGGAAATGCTTACAAGCGCGCCGCTTGCGATATTATTGCAATATTTTGCGCTTTATATCGCAATATTTCGCGCTTAATATTGCAACATCTTGCGCTCAAATTTGGACATTTAAATCAAATTATTGCTTCAATATTGCATATATAGAAACAATGTTTTAGATTTGTATATAGTTGTAGTTGTAAGTGCTATATGTACACTATATGTACAATATATCCACAGTATTTATCTTATATAAATATAACACTATCGGGTCTGAATGAAATTTAACGCGCTTAATACTGCAATATTTTACGTTCAATATCGCAATAATAAGCGCGAGAGATTTTTGGTATTGCGCTGTAATCGCTCCGTTTTAGAAATTAAGCGCGCTCAATATCGCAATAAAGGCGCGCCTCAATATACCACTTATTCTGATTGTTACTGTATAACCGATGGTGGGTAGGAAATATGTTATTGTGAACGGTCCGCACCCATTGATTGCATAACTTTAACGATCCGTTCCTTACAACTAGAGTACGTAAATAGTGTGCCAATAGTACAACATTTAACACCGTGCCGATTGTTATGTTTGGGGGGGGGGGGGTGGTGATTCATGGTGGCTCACACAATGCCGATACCTTCATTGGCGAGGATTATAGCCATCGCCGTGGTGTAATCAGCATTGTGGTGGCAGTTTTATTCAAATCTCAATATATATTATACGCCAGGGATCACGCGAAACGCCATGTATCACCGGAACTCTTAGCGAACATTGTGTATATGCATCGGGAATAGCACTGTATAGGTCTAAGGGTCTATTTTCATTGCACACGCGCGTGCGATTAATCGCAGCGTTTTTTAAGGTCGAGCGGCTCTATATGTGTGTTCGATGGCATTCCTTCCTCCCACTGCTAAGAGTCCCCCAATAATGGCGGGGGTCTGACGAACACATTCATACACAGGTCTAGGGTAGGTTGGAGGATGATCAAGTACTTTCGGTTGGGGGTGACCACATACAGGCCTATATATGCTGACACATTAACTTAATTTTCCTCAGTTAGATTTACTCAGGTATAAGTTGAGTATAACGAGCCATGCCATCAAAATACATAAGTTTTGAGGACACAATTATATCTAGCTAATTATAATTAGAAATAGAGGGTTCAATTCCATGTAGTTGGGCATAAATATGCATATTTTATTCCAGCTTGAAACGTATATAACACTATATAGTACGATCACAACCCAGATTACTGGAGTTTTATGTTATATAATTGTTGTTATCACTCAAGATTATCAATTATCAAAAGTGTACGATTCAAGTGGATGAATTAGATCTTTCAACATTTTACCTTATAGCATCGAGTGCTCATTCGTATAGCCGCTGGCAACAGCGACAACGCGGTACTATAATTGACGAACCACCATTCAAATAGAATAAGTGATGGGACTCAGAATTCGACCTTAAGAGTCACACACACACATCGTTTCAGGTCGAATTCTGTCGCCAGGACGCTGTTCGCATGCATGCGCGATTTATTTCAATTTGATCGCCATTGGCGGCTTATCATCAGTGATCGCACATGCTAAACGGCACATTAATATCAATCTATATAATCAAAATCTTGGGTACAGTGTTGCGCGAGACTGACAAGTAATAGAATTCGACTGAATTCTACAAAAATCACCACTGATGCTAGCTATATATACGTTGGAAACTTCTTTCCAAGCCATTTCCTTTACGTACTTCATTTATTATTTTATCGCCCATCAGTTATGAGAATGACTGTACCCGGATAGTATATGTGACCGAGTGAACCATGCCATTCTCTGTACCGGCTATCTCGATGACAAGGTTGATTGCATAAGACGATTCGTCACGAATAGGACGTGGTTGTTTGAGGAAGGTAATTGATCACGAATCGCTCTGTGTTATGTTAACACGCACCTTAAAAAACGCTGCGATTAATCGCACGCGCGTGTGCAGTGAGAATATACCCGCACCTTAAAAAACGCTGCGATTAATCGCACGCGCGTGTGCAGTGAGAATAGACCCTAAGGGTATATTCTCACTGCACACGCGCGTGCGATTAATCGCAGCGTTTTTTAAGGTGCGTGTTAACATAACACAGATTCGATTCGTGATCAATTACCTTCTCAAACAACCACGTCCTATTCGTGACCAATCATCTTATGCAATCAACCTCGTCATCGAGATAGCCGTTACAGAGAATGGCATGGTTCACTCGGTCACATATATACTATCCGGGTACAGTCATTCTCATAACTGATGGGCGATAAAATAATAAATGAAGTACGGAAAGGAAATGGCTTGGAAAGAAGTTTCCAACGTATAGCTAGCATCAGTGGTGATTTTTGTAGAATTCAGTCGAATTATATTGCCTGTCCGTCTCGCGAAACACTGTACCCAAGATTGTGAATATATAGATTGATAGTAATCTGCCGTTTAGCATGTGCGATCATTGATGATAAGCCGCCAATGGCGATCACATTGAAATCAATCGCTCATGCATGCGAACAGCGTCCTGGTGACAGAATTCGACCTGAAACGATGCGTGTGTGACTCTTAAGGTCGAATTCTGAGTCCCATCTCTTATTCTATTTGAATGGTGGTTCGTCAATTATAGTACCGCGTTGTCGCTGTTGTCAGCGGCTATACAAATGAGCACTCGATGATGGGGGAGGGGTCTGAAAAAAAACGTTCATACACAGGGTTGAACATAAAAATCCCTCCCAACCATGGGTCTAACATCCTCCCTACATGCAAATATATTTGTTTTTCTCCCAACAAATTGGTGTCTCATCCCCTCTTTCCCCATAATTTGTACAGGATATCATATGTTTGAGTACAAATGTTTTAAATGAGCTTTATTCAGAAAGACGATTTTTGTCAGACCTAGCTAACTATAAGGTAAAACTTTGAAAGATCTAATTCAACCACTTGAATCGTTCACTTTTGATAATCTTGAGTGCTAATAACAATTATAAAACATAAAACTCCTGTAATCTGGGTTGTGATCGTACTATATAGTGTTCTATACGTTTCAAGCTGGAATAAAATATGCATATTTATGCCCAACTACATGGAATTGAACCCTCTATTTCTAATTATAATTAGCTAGATATAATTGTGTCCTCAAAACTTATGTATTATGATGGCATGGCTCGTTATACTCAACTTATACCTGAGTAAATCTAACTGAGGAAAATTAAAGTTAATGTGCCAGCATATATAGGCCTGTATGTGGTCACCCCCAACCGAAAGTACTTTATCATCATCCAACCTACCCTAGACCTGTATATGAATGTGTTCGTCTGACCCCACCACTATTGGGGGAACTCTTAGCAGTGGGAGGAAGGAATGCAATCGAACACCCTTAGGGTCTATTCTCATTGCACACGCGCGTGCGATTAATCGCAGCGTTTTTTAAGGTGCGTGTTGTAACATAACACAGATTCGATTCGTGATCAATTACCTTCTCAAACAACCACGTCCTATTCGTGACCAATCATCTTATGCAATCAACCTCGTCATCGAGATAGCCGTTACAGAGAATGGCATGGTTCACTCGGTCACATATACTATCCGGGTACAGTCATTCTCGTATCTGCATGATGGGCGATAAAATAATAAATGAAGTACGTAAAGGAAATGTCTTGGAAAGAAGTTTCCAACGTATATAGCTAGCATCAGTGGTGATTTTTGTAGAATTAATTCGCATTATATTACCTGTCAGTCTCGCGCAAAACTGTACCCAAGATTGTGAATATATAGATTGATAGTAATGTGCCGTTTAGCATGTGCGATCACTGATGATAAGCCGCCGGTGACGATCAAATTGAAATCAATCGCTCATGCGAACATTGTCCTGGTGACAGAATGAGACCTGAAACGATGCGTGTGTGACTCTTAAGGTCGAATTATGAGTCCCATCACTTATTCTATTTGAATGGTGGTTCGTCAATTCTAGTGCCGCGTTGTCACTGTTGCCAGCGGCTATACAAATGGGTACTCGATGATGGGGGAGGGGGGTCTTGAAAAAAAAACGTTCATACACAGCGTTGAATATAAAAATCCCTCCCAACCGTGGGTCTTCCATCCTTCCTACATGCAAATCTATTTGTTTTTCCTCCAACAAATTGGGGTCTCACCCCCTCTTTCCCCATAATTTTACTGGATATCATATGTTTGAGTACAACTGTTTTAAATGAGCTTTATTCAGAAAGACGATTTTTGTCAGACCTAGCTAACTTTGCAGTAAAATTTTGAAAGATCTAATTCAACCACTTGAATCGTACACTTTTGATAATCTTGAGTGATAATAACAATTATATACATAAAACTCCTGGGTTGTGATCGTACTATATTGTGTTATATACGTTTCATTTTGATGGCATGGCTCGTTATACTCAACTTATACCTGAGAAAATCTAACTGAGGAAAATTAAAGTTAGTGTGTCAGCATATATATATGTGGTCACCCACAACCAAAAGTACTTTATCATCCTCCAACCTACCCTAGCCTTGTGTATGAATGTGTTCGTCAGACCCCCGCCCCTATTGGGGGAACTGTTAACAGTGGGAGGAAGGAATGCAATCGAACGCACACATAGAGCCGCTCGACCTTAAAAAAACGCTACGATTAATCGCACGCACGTGTGCAATGAGAATAGACCCTAACATCGGGAATCGCACTGTGTAGGTCTAACATCGGGAATTGCACTGTATAGGTCTAACATCGGGAATCGAACACTATAGGTCTAACATCGGGAATCGAACACTATAGGTCTAACATCGGGAGTCGCACTGTATAGGTATGACATCGGGTATCGCACTGTATAGGTATGAGATCGGGTATCGCACTGTACAGGTCTAACATCGGGAATCGCACTGTATACGTCTAACATCGGGAATCGCACTGTATATGTCTAACATCGGGAATCGTACTGTATATGTCTAACATCGGGAATCGCACTGTATATGTCTAACATCGGGAATCGTACTGTATAGGTCTAACATCGGGTATCGTACTGTATATGTCTAACATCGGGAATCGCACTGTATAGGTCTAACATCGGGAATCGCACTGTATAGGTATGACATCGGGAATCGTACTGTATAGGTCTATCATCGGGAATCGCACTGTATATGTCTATCATTTCCAGGCATTGTCATTTTCGTGGTCATTAAACGTTTATACAAGTCAAGACAGCTGTAAGTTGGGTTTTTCTATGAAAAATTATCTGAAAACAAGTCGTGAAAACTTGCCATGCAGTGTATGAACAATGTCAGGTCTGTAATTTAACGAATGTGATGGGAAGCATCTCTATATATATTATATACAGACAGGCATATCCTACTCGGAAATTTCCAACCTGACACCTCCACTTTGGTTGAAAAATTTCCAACTGATGACAATTTCAATGACAATGTTGACCAAATGTATGACAATATTGTTTTCTTAAATTAGTTAGCAGTGTTTGACTGGCCACGGGGGAGGGACCAGCACACAAGCTTTCCAAGTGTTGGGAATTTCCAACCTGTCACCCCCCTCCCAAGGTTGGAAAATTTACAACTGATGACCACTTCAGTCCAAACTTTTGAAAAAAAATAGGAATATATGCAAATATTGGTACTAAAACAATTAATTCCCCCAAATAAATTGTTTGAAAATCAAACTACAAGAACAGTTTCAACCTATTGTTGTTGTGAAATTTCCAATTAATGTTTTGGCAGGTATAAAATTTCCAACTGTTCAAAATTTTGACCAGTTGGGGTGAGACACCCACCACAAAAAAAAGCGTGTCCACGTCTCTGCGTGTGCGAGTCAATGACCACCTTTCATCATGGACCAACATGACAAGCTGCGTTCCTAAAGGAAGTGTACTAGGTCCTATTCCTGTTGACGTTTATAGCAATGATCTCCCAGAAAATATGAAAGTGACATGTACAACGAACGGGGACGATTCAACAGTAATAGTTGCATTTTCCACGTCATACACGTCTCAATAACCCGATAAATAAATACCATATGTTGGACACAACACAACTGAATAACCAGCCATTACATTTAGTACAATGAAGCGTGACCTGGGCGTAGTTGTAGATGAATAATAATTTTTCTCGGGGAGATTTACAGAACATTCACTAATCTCGACACAGACATCACCCAAAAACACTCTATATCGCCATGGTAAGACCAGTACTATAATATTGCAACACAGAATGGAGCCATTCACTAAACTGGACACAGACATCCAAACACTGTATATCGCCATGGTAAGACCGGTACTAGAATATTGCAACACAGAATGGAGCATTCACTAAGCTGGACACAGACATCCAAAATAAAGTATATCGCCATGGTAAGACCAGTACTAGAATATTGCAACACAGAATGGAGCATTCACTAAGATGGACACAGACATCCAAAACACTGTACATCGCCATAGTAAGATCAGTACTAGAATATTGCAACACAGACTGGAGACATTCACTAAACTGGATACAGACACCCAAAATATAGTATATCGCCATGGTAAGACCGGTACTAGAATATTGCAACACAGACTGGAGCTATTCACTAAGCTGGACACAGACATCCAAAACACTGCATATCGCCATAGTAATACCAGTACTAGAATATTGCAACAGAGAATGGAGCCATTCACTAAGCTGGACACAGACATCCAAACACTGTATATCTCCATGGTAAGACCAGCACTAGAATATTGCAACACAGAATGGAGCCATTCACTAAGCTGGAAACATATATCCAAAACACTGAATATCGCAATGGTAAGACCAGTACTAGAATATTGCAACACAGAATGGAGCCGATCACTAAGCTGGAAACAGATATCCAAAACACTGAATATCGCCATGGTAATACCAGTACTACAATAATACAACACAGTATGGAGCCATTCACTAAACTGGACATATACACCCAAAACACTGTACATATCCATGGTAAGACCAGTACTAGAATATTGCAACACAGAATGTAGCCATTCACAAAGCTGAACACAGACATCCAAAACGCTGTATATCGCCATGGTAAGACCAGTACTAGAATATTGCAACACAGAATGGAGCCATTCACTAAGCTGGACATATACACCCAAAACACTGTACATATCCATGGTAAGACCAGTACTAGAATATTGCAAGACAGAATGGAGCCATTCACTAAGCTGAACACAGACATCCAAAACACTGTATATCGCCATGGTAAGACCAGTACTAGAATATTGCAACACATAATGGAGCCATTCACTAAGCTGGACACAGACATCCAAAACACTGTATATCGCCATGGTAAGACCAGCACTAGAATATTGCAACACAGAATGGAGCCATTCACTAAGCTGGACACAGACATCCAAAACACTATATATCGCCATGGTAAGACCAGTACTAGAATATTGCAACACAGGATGGAGCCATTCACTAAGCTGAACACAGACATCCAAAACACTGTATATCGCCATGGTAAGACCGGTACTAGAATATTGCAACACAGAATGGAGCCATTCACTAAGATGGACACAGACATCCAAAACACTGTACATCGCCATAGTAAGATCAGTACTAGAATATTGCAACACAGAATGGAGCCATTCACTAATCTGGACACAGACATCCAAAACACTATATATCGCCATGGTAAGACCAGTACTAGAATATTGCAACACAGAATGGAGCCATTCACTAAGCTGAACACAGACATCCAAAACACTGTATATCGCCATGGTAAGACCGGTACTAGAATATTGCAACACAGGATGGAGCCATTCACTAAGCTGGACACAGACATCCAAAACACTGTATATCGCCATGGTAAGACCAGCACTAGAATATTGCAACACAGAATGGAGCCATTCACTAATCTGGACACAGACATCCAAAACACTGTATATCGCCATGGTAAGACCGGTACTAGAATATTGCAACACAGAATGGAGCCATTCACCAAGATTGACACAGACATCCAAAACACTGTATATCGCAATGGTACGACCAGTACTAGAATATTGCAGCCCACATTATAAGCATCAACGCATAGCGATCGAAAGAATACAACGAAGAGTGACAAAAATGGTGCCACTTGCAGGGGTGGGTGGGATTTTTTCTGGGCACATATGCCGGGGTGGGTGGGTGGTTGATGGGACCAACAAACTATTTTTCCCGCAACTCAAATTTGTTTTTACTACAAGTCTTTTGACTGTTTTTGCAATGAGTTTGGCTTAAAACACCTGAGAATAAGAGAAATAATGTAATTATAATTGCTAAACTGACTGCAGGCAGTTATTGTCTTGTATTTTCTTGCAAATTTTGAAATCCAAGATGGCCGCTGGCAGCCATGTTTTTTTTGGCCGAATGACCTCAAAATGGCTCTTGCCTATTTTACATGTCAATGTTAACATCCATGACAAATAGTATGCACAGAAAACGGAATAAACTTTGGACGCGGGGGTGGTTGGGTCCCAACAAGGGTCGAAAGTAAAAAATCAGCATACGTGGCTGAAATATTTTCAGACCCCCCCCCTGCCACTTGTGAGAAATTTGCCGTATCGGCAACGCATGCTACGACTGAAGTTAATGTTCCTCAAATTCAGAAGATTCAAGTGGGATCTCATTGAACTGTACAACATGCTGAATGGATACTATGACTTAGACCCTTATCAGTTATTTCAAAAGAGTCTGAGCACCAATACTAGAGTCCAAGACCAGAAATTACAAAAGAATCTAGTTGAATAGTACACGAAGAAATTCTACTTTACAAATAGAGTATTCCCACAATGGTATTCTCTACCAGATTTCATAGTTTCTGCTGGAAGTATAGATCTGTTCACAGGGATGTGGCTAGAGGGTCTCCGCTGGGGGGGGGGGGGTATCCACCTTGGGAATTTCCAACTGCACCCCCCCCCCCTTGAGTCAGAATCACACCAACACAACTTTTTGCATAATTCCATTTGCACCCCCCCCCCCTTGTACCTCATGCTCATGCCTAATTTCCTATATATTCATAAGCCATGCTTCTATTTTCCCAGTATGAGAACATTAAGATATTTTAGCCTGAAAATTGCCCCCCCCCCCCAAAAAAACAACTAGTGATCTAATTCCAGACAAATGAACACAGCTACCGACAACAGACCAGGAAACACCGGGCCGACCATGGTTGTTTGGCCCGGTGTGAGAATTTTTTTTCGCAAAATCGCAAATCCTAGCATCTAGACTGGCCTCAACTGAAGCTTTCCTAGTGTAGGAAATTTCAAACCTCATGCTCCCCCTCAGGTTAGAAAATTCTTCAACTGATGACCATTTATGTCTACAAGTTTGACCAAATGTAGTAAAATATTGTTTCGCTAAACTAATTAGCAGTTTTGTATTGGCCATGTGGATGGGGCAATGACACACCGGGCCGACCATGGTTCGGCCCGGTGTGCGAAAATTTTGAAATCTGAACAAGAAAATCACAAAATCCTAACATCTAGACTAGCCTCAAGCCTTCCTACTGTTGGAAATTTCAAACCCTACACCCCCACATAGGTTGGAAAATTTCCATCTGATGACAATTCCAATGATAATGTTGACCAATTGTATGACAATATTGTTTTCTTAAATTAACTAGAAGTTTTTGATTGGCCACGGGGGAGGGACCAGGACACAAGCTTTCCAAGTGTTGGAAATTTCCAACCTGTCACCCCCCTAAGGTTGGAAAATTTCCAACTGATGACCATTTCTGTCAAAATTTTTGACCAAAAATAGAAACATATGCAAATATTGGTCGAAAAACAATAAATTCCCTCCAATAAAATAAATTGTTTTATAATCAAACTACAAGAACATTTTCAATCTATTGTTGGTGTGAAATTTCGTTGTGGCAGGTATGAAATTTCCAACTATTGAAAATATAGCTCTCTGCTGGGGGGGGGGTGAGACACCCCCACACCCCCCCTCTAGCCACATCCCTTACTGTTCAAAACATATATCGACTAACACTTTTATGATATGAGATAAGATTTTGATGACTCTAATACATGATAATGGAAAATAATAAAAAAAAGATGCAAATTGATCAATTGATCAATATTGGTGGTGATTTCACCCTTAGCAAGAGCCACGACTCACGTAGGACATGCATGTGAAAGAGATAAAAAAAACATACATTGCTAACATGTATAGGCCTGATATTTATTTTAAACAATGGGGGGTGGGCAAAACAGTTTTTACACCACATAGAAAATTCCACAATGAGGCACCAATAAGAGAATGCATTGGCTTAACACATATTAAGAATGATAAAATTGTCAAAGAATGTAGAAAAATATTATAAAAATTGTTAAAAAATGCAAGAAAAAATTATAAAATTGTTACAGAATGTAAGAAAAAATGGTAAAAAGTGTTAAAAAATGATTTTTTTTTAGGCCAATGCATTCTCTTATATATGCGAGGCGACATATAGTCGACTCGCATATATAAGGGAATGCATTGGCACAGGGCATAACTGTAACTATCACAATGTGGTCAATGAGCCGGTTCCAATGATATCCATATTTGTATGGTTCTATTGAGACAGACCCAAGATAATTTAGGCTGTTGCAGCTTCATTTTGGGCTTTTTTTCTGGGCGTTTTGTTGGGTAAAGGGTTAATGTGTTATCTTAAAATCATATAATAAATTTGCATGTGTAAGTGCAATTCAAGTGCCCCTTATCATTGTCGTGCCAATGATACCATTAAAGGGTGGTATTCCATATCAGAACTCGGCGAAGGTGTTACAATTGGAAATCCAAGTGTAAGATGCAGCACTGTACGGATTCGGAAAATGTAACACTTGGTTGGTGTATCCATTTTAACACTTTAGTTTTGCTTTTTGCGTCAGAACTCTACCTTGCAGTTTGACTGTTATATGTGATGTGTTATATGCCTACTGAATTGACGTCACCAAAACTTTAGACAATGTGCCAATATCAAAGACATCCGTAACTTAAATTTAATACTTCCAAATATTTCAACCGCTGAAGCTGTACGAATCACTGAAAGCTGCTGAAAACTATGAAATAACCCCCCCCCCCCCCCCCCCACACACACGTAATCTCTTAAATGGGTACTGTACGCCATTTTCAATAAATTCCCGGTCATAACAACGATTTAGTATCGATAATATATAGAAAAATAAGTAATTTGAGTCAAAGATGTATTCTGTAAATGTTCAGGTTGATAGCTTATCCTAGAATAAAATAAATTTGATATCAATTTAATTTATGGCTGTAGCCATCAAATAAATTACGAATATTCGTACACAATACGTAATCAAATTAATTCACGGATAGTGGATCGGGCAACGCGTGGCATACATGATCGTTTAAACAATTATATTGATACGGGGCGTAAATGAGTGTATGGGGCTAGTATACATATAATATGACATTTATTTGATACATTTGCTTGAAAACTGTACAAAAATTATTCGACAACGACAATTTGTATTTTCGCATTCCGGCTAATCTGCCATCTATAACATTACTTCGTACTCAACAGACTAATAATTGAAATCTGGTTACCTTATTCTTCGACTCAGAGACTATAGAAACCAACAACAACAGTTGAGTACAGTATCCCTTTAAATATAAAATCGCACATAACCTGGGTCCGCGCTGGACCGAAATTTACTTTTGCCAAATGAAAATATTTTTTGACAATATATTTTAGCATTTGCCAAATGCTATCCCATATAGTATCATTTTCTGCAACCTTGAGTCTTAATATGTTTCGACACCCGCGGTTTGAACAATTTTTTAAATACATAGAAAAGCAGTAAGTTAATCATTAATTATACTCGCATCTCTATTGTGGTTTATCATATAACAATAAGCCAATCACCGAAAAATATATTGGTAGAAGGGTTGTTTCATCATAAGGGCACATCACAGGAGGATTAGTTTGTAAACGCCACCACCACCACCACACTAAATACTAGTAATCACTCCAGTCATCGCTACTTATACTGTGAGATTAACTGTATCTTAATAGAGGTGTTAACTTTTCCTAAATCTTATAAAACACCACAAATATAATTATGTTGTAAGAGTTTCCTGAAATGAATGGTATTGATTGACGAATATTGTTCAACTTTCTTGAGGATTAAAAAGTGACTTTGCCAAAATCTTCTGCCAAAAGAAAATATTGTTTGCCAAATGTGAATTATACTTTCCATTGGCAAAGTTGGCAAGTGGCAGCGCGAACACTGCACATAACGAAACATAACTTTTACTTACATAATTATATTAACCCTATATTATACTTTTACAATTTATATTTATTTTAACCTACATGTGGAGTGCTCCTCATATACTAGAAAGGAGGGATATCCTGAACAACAAAAACATTTGCGTTTCAGGTGACCACAAGATCACGATGTTCGAGTTGCAATTTGCTATTGGCGTGGCTAGTCCGAACACCCAAAGAGGATATATCGAGTTCTTGTTCCATCTCTTCGATGCTGACAAGAACGGTAGCGTCAATTGGGATGATATTCATGAATTCGTCAAAGAATCCGATTTGGACGGTGAGTTTTATCATACTTATCTATCCTCTCTATCTATCCTCTCTATATATCCTCTCTCTCTCTATCTATCTATTCTCTCTCTATCTATCCTCTCTATCTATCCTCTCTCTCTATCTATCCTATATATCTATCATCTCTCTCTATCTATCCTCTCTATATATCCTCTCTATCTATCCTCTCTCTCTCTATCTATCCTCTCTCTCTATCTATCCTCTCTCTCTATCTATCATCTCTATCTGTCCTCTCTATCTATCCTATCTATATATGCTATATATCTATCTTCTCTATCTATCCTCTCTATATATCCTCTCTATCTATCCTATCTATATATGCTATATATCTATCCTCTCTATCTATCCTCTCTATCTATCCTCTCTCTCTCTCTATCTATCTATCCTATATATATATCCTCTCTCTCTATCTATCCTCTCTATCTATCCTCTCTATCTATCCTCTCTATCTATCCTATCTATATATCCTCTCTATCTATCCTATATATCTATCCTCTCTATATATCATATCTATCTACCCTCTCTATCTATCCTATCTATCTATCCTCTATATCTATCCTCTCTATCTATCCTATCTATCTATCCTATCTATCTATCATATCTATCTATCCTCTCTATATATCCTCTCTATCTATCCTATCTATATATACTATCTATCTATCCTATCTATCTATCCTATCTATCTTTCCTATCTATCTATCCTTTCTATATATCCTCTCTATCTATCCTATCTATCTATCCTATATATCTATCCTCTCTATATATCATCTATATCTATCCTATCTATCTATCCTATCTATCTATCCTCTCTATCTATCCTCTCCATATATCCTATCTATCTATCCTATCTATCTATCCTATATATATATCCTATCTATATATCCTATCTATATATCCTCTATATCTATCCTCTCTATCTATCCTCTCTATCTATCCTCTCTATCTATCCTCTCTATCTATCCTCTCTATCTATCCTATCTATCTATCCTATCTATCTATCCTATATATATATCCTCTCTATCTATCCTATATATCTATCCTGTATATCTATCCTATATATCTATCCTATATATCTATCCTCTCTATCTATCCTCTCTATCTATCCTATCTATATATCCTATCTATCTATCCTATCTATATATCCTATCTATCTATCCTATCTATCTATCCTATCTATCTATCCTCTATATCTATCCTAACTATATATCCTCTCTATCTATCCTATATATCTATCCTCTATATCTATCATATCTATCTACCCTCTCTATATATCCTATCTATCTATCCTCTCTATCTATCCTCTCTATCTATCCTATCTATATATCCTCTCTATCTATCCTATCTATCTATCCTCTATATCTATCCTATCTATCTATCCTATCTATCTATCCTATCTATCTATCCTATCTATCTATCCTATCTATATATCCTATCTATCTATCCTATCTATCTATCCTATATATCTATCCTCTCTCTCTCTATCTATCCTATATATCTATTTAAATTATGAGACATGCAAACATGTATGGTGATCATTCTTGCGAGCACCATATGACACAAGTACTGCATTTGTATAATACCGCCAAATTGGATCAGAGAGGAGGATTACGTATCATCTTTCAATTTCCCACTCCTACCCATTGCCTGCCCGCCCGTCGTGCTCAACACTGGGCGTGAGGCAGTTCATATATATATTCTATTCCTTGCGTTTAATTTGATTGAATTTTTATTTGTACAATATTCACAAATAGACATGAGTATATTGTGAAGGAGCAGCAAATGGGTCATCTTCCTGTCGCCCCTATATGGAAATGAAATGCAAATAGTTAAACAACAACGTGAAATACAATAACATTTAGAGACATGTCCATCAAAACAATATGTTAAATATCGGATGTATATATTTACTGGTGCTATCCTAACACAACTTCTGGACCGTTCAAATGCCCTTCATAAGACGATAAAGGGGAAGGAAACCCTCAACCCTCAACAAACCAGGCCGTTAATATATTTAGTATATCAACCATGGTGCGATAAATCACCTCTCATTTCTCAGTTACGTTCAAGCACTATAATATCACATCAGTTTATTCCGTCTTGTAATTTACACGAGTAGACGTTTTATAGTACAGTGCCCTATGTGGTATGGTTTATTGAAATTCCGCCGATGATTTTACGGCGCACCTCCATATGGGGTAATACATGTAAAAATACTATAAATATCAATAAAAAACAAAGAGAGTTCCTTAAAACATGTACAGTAACACCCCCGTGTACGTGGTATCGCCAAAACCGAGGGTATCACCAAAACCGAGAATATGGGAAAGTCATTTTCACGTATATGATATGGGGATATGTTTGTTTCTCACCGTAATACAGACATCGAGCATCGTATGTGTATGTCCACACGAAGCATGAGTATTTATCCACCAGTTGTCAATCAGTTTTCCCAGATCAGACCATTAATTATTTTTTGGCGAATTTTTTCAATGGTGTTTTTGCTTTTGCTCACTCAAATTTTCGAGAACAACCATTCACTAGTATAGTTCCTGGACTTCCACGCTTCCAAAACAAATGCCGGTATATAGTTGAATCTGTCAATGAAGCATAGGATTTGACAGAATTAAAAAAATCCTTGTCGTTCTCAATATCCGCGCGATATGAAGGGACCACTGTCGGTCCAGAAAGATGCGAACGGCACAGATGAAGATGCGCCAAACGCCGAGTTTCTGTGCAGTAAATATGTGTATTACTTAAAGGTACGGTTGGCCTTGGCGGTGGTTATCCTGTGAAAATACTTCCACCCATCAAAAACCGCCACAAACAGAAAGAACATCAAAATGTAGACAGACTTTGACCGTATACAAATAAGAAATATCGCACAAACAGTATGTTATTGTCATTTGTTTGACCATTGTTATGTAAACAAAAGCATAAAAAGTTACTTTTTTGGTGTTTGTTTATATTATGATGGTAAACATAAAGAGCGTTATTTGTTGCTGAATTCCTGATATGGACATAATAAAGAGCGTTTATATAATTTGTGTGTGATTAGCCAGTGACACTGTGCTGTCTTCTGTAAAACAATCAGGCTCTTGCTTATGTAAAATATAGTAAGTCTTTATGGTAGCATGATGTTTACGCGATGGTCATGGTATATATGAACGAAACTGTATGCGTTTTAATGTTTTTCTGTTTACGGTGTTTGGAACAAATATGAATATTTTCGACAATTAAGGCCAACCGTGCCTTTAAGGAGTTCTGATGAGTTTTCGAGTGTTTTTATGTGTATCTGAGACTGATCAATTGGACTGCGAACGTCAACTGAAATATGAATCCATAACATATTCGAAATAATGTGTGCATATTATATTATGAGTGTATTTCAATTGAAATTAATTGAACATCCATCTCAGCATTCATATTTGCGATCTCAATAACGTGAATGAATGATAACGCGATGCCTTGATCACACGCACGTGAATGCTGCCGTTCGCATGCATGCAGCTAATCGGATATTCGTTTACTATTAACATGCTTGGAGTTTGTATATAGACCACACATGCCAGACGACACGCTACGGCGTATCAACGATTTGTTATAATCATGTTTATTTTACATACTTTATGACTCGTTCCCACTCGAGTAGACCGTTACGCGACAATGAAACCGAATCATCGTATCGAATATATATATATATATATATATATATCATATTGCTCCAAATTATGCAATTCTGGCTTTTTTAAGAGTCATCAGATAAAATTGAAACGATTCTATGTTAACACACTAAACATCCGAACATATATGAACAAACACACAACAAAGTTACTGCTATTTATAATAAACACTTCACTGTGGAACATGTGTATACTGCCATGATTGTTATGTGCACATGTAAATTACACAATAGTTTATAACTTTTCTAATTTAGCCCATAGGACCACATATTTTGTGGGCATAATATTTACACAAGACTTCACTATGTTATCGTATAGGTTGCATATATTGTAATTGATATGTATTTTTAACCGCAATTAATCTTATCTTATCAGGGTCTCCGTCCTGAGTTTGGTTTATGGTTCTAACCAAAATTGTTATGGATGTTCAGCGTCACGATGACTTTCAATTCGTATTGTTCGCAGATTCAGTTTTCGGCTTGTTAAGTTCTAGAATTATTCTTTTTCACTTATTTTGAAAATGTAATATAGCTAAGATTTGCACACAACAATCTAAATGAAATTATGCATAAATCTCCATCATCTTGGGAACTATTACATGAGGTCATCGTACGGGATATACATGTGTTATTGTTTTGGTAGATTCAATATTTTAACGTTATCATTCTTAGTTTAACGAGGTCAGAAATTACTCTTGTTTCGATTAATGGTCTGCAGTTATGACCGAAAAGTTTGAAAACAAATTATACAACGCACAGCCGGTTATATTGTAAATTTGTCTTATAACTGCATAGGCTCAATATGAATATTTATTTCTTATAATGCCACGCGTTATTACACAAGAGAACCACCAAAGTAGACAGTACAATTAAAACGACCGCAAAAGTTTGATATTATTTCCGACAACCAAGTCATATACAGCCGTTGTGACACGTTGTCACTCAAAACAATCACATTATCGTTCAATCAAATAACGTCATAAGTTCGTCGCGGTTGATTGGCCAGTGGACCTGTATGCACGCACTGTTCAATTGATCAACATTTGCAATACGTGGTCTTGTTTATTTCGACTGTATCACGAGTTGTTGGTTTCAATTTAAATAATATGCACGTGTTGAAATATCTTGGTACTTATGGTACTTGGTACTTGGTAGTGATGATATATGTTAGGATGTTACAAGAATCGTTACAATTTTATCTAATGACTCTTAAAAAAGCCAGAATGCATAATTTGGAGCAATACGATATATGTATATTCGATAAGATGATTCGGTTTCATTGTCGCGTAACGGTCTACTCGAGTGGCAACGAGTCATAAAGTCTGTAAAATAAACATGATTATAACAAATCGTTGATACGCCGTAGCGTGTCGTCCGGCGTGTGTTCTATATACAAACTCCAAGCATGTTAATAGTAAACGAATATCCGATTAGCTGCATGCATGCGAACGGCAGCATTCACGTGCGTGTGATCAAGGCATCGCGTTATCATTCGTTCACGTTATTGAGATCGCAAATATGAATGCTGAGATGGATGTTCAATTAATTTCAATTGAAATACACTCATAATATAATATGCACACATTATTTCGAATATGTTATGGATTCATATTTCAGTTGACATTCGCAGTCCAATTGATCAGTCTCAGATACACATAAAAACACTCGAAAATTCATCAGAACTCCTTAAGTAATACGCATATTTACTGCACAGAAACTCGGCGTTTGGCGCATCTTCATCTGTGCCGTTCGCATCTTTCTGGACCGACAGTGGTCCCTTCATATCGCGCGGATATTGAGAACGACAAGGATTTTTTTAATTCTGTCAAATCCTATGCTTCATTGACAGATTCAACTATATACCGACATTTGTTTTGGAAGCGTGGAAGTCCAGGAACTATACTAGTGAATGGTTGTTCTCGAAAATTTGAGTGAGCAAAAGCAAAAACACCATTGAAAAAATTCGCCAAAAAATAATTAATGTTCTGATCTGGGAAAACTGATTGACAACTGGTGGATAAATACTCATGCTTCGTGTGGACATACACATACGATGCTCGATGTCTGTATTACGGTGAGAAACAAACATATCCCCATATCATATACGTGAAAATGACTTTCCCATATTCTCGGTTTTGGCGATACCCTCGGTTTTGGCGATACCACGTACACGGGGGTGGTAATGCCCTAAGTAATCGACTCTTTAACTACAGAAGAGTTATGGGTAACTTTTCAGGATTTAGTCGGAAATATGGCTTGTTGCCATTCATCGGAAAGCTCTCGACTAAATCCTGAAATGTTACCCATAATTCTGCTGTAGTTAAAGAGTCGATTACTTAGGGCATTACTGTAGTCCTGCACACATTTGACAACAAAGCTGGTACAACAGCGCAGAATGTGAGGCCAAAAGTAGTTGGGTTGAATCCATGTTGTTCATGGAGGGTGTGAAACGTGAACTGACATCATGCAAGACATTGATATTTATTCTAGTACCTCCTCTATTCAACACGTGAAACTCTGTACACCAGAGCAAACTCTTTCATGGTGAAGTCAACGTATCGGCGTATATTCAGATATTTAGATGGAGTAATCACAACGAAGAAGGAAATCGATAATTTATTTGCTTACCATTTAGAAATATACCAAAAAAAACGAAAACAACGACGCGAATTTGTCGAATTTGCATCCGGCAGCCAAGCGATCTTTTGAGACAAAGTAAAAGATGGACTCACTGTTGTGGAACGTTTATAATTCAACGGCCGGAATGATTCAGAAGATCACACACCGAACGGAACAGCAAAACACAACGTTCTGACAATTCAGCCAGATGCAACTCCGTATAACGCAAACAATATCGTATTTCCAAATGCTCTAGCGGTTACACTGGTCTAAATAGGGTTCGGAGTGACATCTATAAGTATTTTGGATTTTATAGCCAGTGATATACAGATATATATCATAAAAGTGTGTCATTTCCACTGGTGGGTAGGGCCATTTGAAGGTTAATAGCACTAAAACTTGGACACATTTAAGAAAATGCTTCAGCAGTTCAAAGAGATCATATCTGTATTCAACTAATTCAATATACACTCACATCCAATTATCTTGGATCACCCTTGCAGACCTGAAAATGTCATATTTTAGTCTTCCATGTGCTGATAAAGTCATGTGCTTCATGCTCAGCTGATCAGATTTGGACTCAATGACCTCACATCACCAGAAGTTCTCTCATGGAAAGAATCTTTTACAGTCTTCCATAGCTGATCCAAGTTTGCAACACCAGACCCCAAAAAAATGTGTGGAAATGGGGCCTGAACATGACTTGTGGTGGACAATTGTGCTTTTTTGATGAACAATGTGTTAAAGGGTGGGGTTAAATTGTGTGTGATAAATAAAGAACCACAGAAGTGATATTGTTTTTGAACACATTTTTTTCCATTGATGGGTAATTCTGAAGAAATGCAGGGAGTTATAATTATTCCGTGAAAAAGCGGTCTATCATGGAAAGAATCTTTTACAGTCTTCCATAGCTGATCCAAGTTTGCAACACCAGACCCCAAAAAAATGTGTGAAAATGGGGCCTGAACATGACTTGTGGTGGACAATTGTGCTTTTTTGATGAACAATGTGTTAAAGGGTGGGGTTAAATTGTGTGTGATAAATAAAGAACCACAGAAGTGATATTGTTTTTGAACACATTTTTTTCCATTGATGGGTAATTCTGAAGAAATGCAGGGAGTTATAATTATTCCGTGAAAAAGCGGTCTATCGCTTTAGGTTACAATGTTGTAAATAGGGTTCGGAGTGACATCTAGCTGATGCGGGGGGATATATAGGAGAGAATAAAATAGACACTGGGCCGTGATTGGTCAATAGCCTTGTGTGCTTTTTGCATAACAAAAATCACCACACCTCTTCCCTATGATTTCCCATAGGTAAAATAGCCATTGGCACAGGAAATAACCCTTTGTAGTGAAGTTTGAATTTTTTGGTGTGGTCTAAAATATGACAGTATTTTTTATGCGGTTCTGACACTAGTTACGAAAACACAAGATTTAAAGGCGAATTCCCTGCTAGACGGACATGATTTTGTTGTGTCAAAAGTTTCCCCAAATGTCAAATTTTAAGATTTAAAGAAAATATTGGACCCAATATTTATATTGCCAACAGTATACGCTAAAACGTTAGCACTGAGGCCTCTGGAAAACATTTACACCAGTGTAACCTAAAGGAAAAACTGAGCTTTTTGACATTTTTTATTCCTGGGAGTCACTTTAAAGTATTTTAATGCATTTTTCACAGCCTGGTCTTTCAGTCCAATGAATCTCTCATGCATTGTGTGGCTATCCTTGCAGCTGATGTCTTCTTTCACTTACATCAGCCAAAACAGTATTATGATTTTTCATAAAATATGCCAATTGTTCAAGGTATTTTCAAAATTTTGCAAGGTGGTAATAGTCACATGATAATGCAAATGACCCATAACATGAGCATATCAATGTCACACATATACATTGTTATAAGAAGTTAATCTAACATGTATTTTGGATTTTATAGCCAGTGGTATACAGATATATATCATAAAAGTGTGTCATTTCCACTGGTGGGTATGGCCATTTGAAGGTCAATAACACTAAAACTTGGAGCATTTAAGCAAATGCTTCAGCAGTTCAAAGAGAGCATATCTTTATTCAACTAATTCAATACACACCCACATCCAGTTATCTTGGATCACCCTTGCAGACCTGAAATGTCATATTTTAGTCTTCCGTGTACTGATAAAGTCATGTGCTTCATACTCAGCTGATCAGATCTGGACAATTATATCGAGAAAAAGCGGACTATCGCTTTAGGTTACAGTGTAAATAGGTTTCGGAGTGACATCTAACGGATGCGGGAAGAATATATAGGAGAGAATAAAATAGACACTGGGCCCTGAATGGTCAATAGCCTTATGTGCTTTTTGCATAAAAAACTCACCACACCTCTTCCCTATGATTTCACATAGGTAAAATAGCCATTGGCACAGGAATTAACCCTTTGTAGTGAAGTTTGAATTTGTTGGTGTGGTCTAAAATATGACAGTATTTTTTTATGCGGTTCTTACACTAGATACGAAAACACAAGATTTAAAGGCGATTTCCCTGCTAGACGGAAATAATTTTTGTTTGAGTAAAAAGTTTCCCCAAATGTCAATTTTTTAGATTTAAAGTAAATTTTGGACCCAAAATGTATATTGCAACAGTATACGCTAAAACGTTAGCGCTAAGGCCTATGGAAAACATTTACACAAGTGTAACCTAGCATGAAAGTATTCAACGGCAAGCGCAAAGCCGTGATGTCAGATGCCAAATATGACCGGGACTACATGTGTTTAGAGTACTATCGACCATCTCAAGGTTGAAAACGGAATAGAGGTACAGCTCTAAGACAATCAGAATGCGGGAAAGTCGTGTGAGATACAATATATGATGTTATGTGTAATGGCTGTACTGGGGACTGAGCTTAAAGCCACTTGTCGGTTTGCGCTCCTAAATACATCTAATAATATCCGCTTTTGAATTTCCCCCGGTATCGAAATAGGTCGACAAATACTTTATCTAACTTGCTATGAACACTATCGGCTGAATTCTGGTCTCAGGTCTAGACCACCCTAATAATCACGGTGTTCCATGTCAGGACTTGGTCTCGCGAAACCACCTGGTCGTAAGCTGGGATCGGCGCATTTATGTACAATCAACGACAATCAATGACAATCTATGGACAAAAGCGTGCTGAGCGCTGCATCGAGATTGGTGTATTGGTGTCTCCAAACCTGAGCACGTGAATGCGGCTTATATCCGTGTTATATAGCGGTATCTGTATGCCGTCGCCGTTCGGCGGGGATCACGGGGCAAGGGTGGTGCGGATTTCTCACCCCCCTATGCGGAAGTCACGACGTTGTCAGTTTTACGGGTGGAGGAAAGTCTACGCAGAGAGTAAATTCACCGAGAAACACCGTGTGTAGAAATACCTACCCCGGAAAGGGACCGACTAACTTGCCCAGATACACGAATCAGATTATCCTCACTTAGAGTGGACCGCGAATCCGCGCTTGTCGGCATCCGAACCAGCTTCGTCAGCGCTAGATGACAAATGGCGGCATAATGCCCCGAGCATTATACCGACGGGACCACCGGCGTCCTTTACAATCAATGAAAAGTGTAAAATATTGTTTGTTCAGATCAAAATCAACTATATATTGTTCAACTTTGCGTCAAAATATTACACATAAATTACATTCATCTCTTGAAAACATTTCGAACCATTATTATAGGGGATATCAGGTGGGAATTTCCAACAACTGGAAATAGTGAGGTACTTGTTGGAAATTTTCAACAATTCATTGGGGTGAGGGGGTGACATGTGCAATGTAATTTTTCGGACTTGGGAATTTGCTATAAGTTGAAAATTTAGAAAGATTCTATATAACTATCGCCGTGATTGAAAATGTAATGGTCACAACGGGGGGGGGGGTGTTTGTCGGAAAAAATCGAGATTGGTGCGTTGTATCACACTCCTGATAGCAGATATTTCCATTACCATGTAATTTGTTTCCAAATCCATGTTTAAAGATAAATTATGACAAATAAACAATTTGAATTGTCAAGGCTTAAGAAACTGGACCAAATAAATCATTAATCAAGAGCAGGGGTCCCATGCATTTAATTTAATTTAATTCAATTTAATCGGACATTTCCTTATTTTGAACCACAATTTTTCGTTCCGTCTTAATATAATTTTGAGAGTTTTTGCTGTTATATTGTATATCCAGTCCATCAATAATTTATTCTCAAATGATGAATTGGTACTATCAAAACTAGCTCCGACCTCAATTCATTTCAGAAACACGGAACGAAAGACACCCGCATCCAATGCGGATTACGTTCCGATTGCAAAACTACTATCATTCCCTATTTATCCGTGTCAACCAAACCCATCGATAACATATTAGAAATAATAGCACGAAAATCTGACTTAATCCATCTAACAGTAATAGCGAGTTTGCGATTTCAAACGGGTACGGGTACCGGTACGGGTACTGGTAGCTACCCGTACCGGTACACGTTTTGAAATCGCAAACTGTTTTACGGGTAGAATTAAGCATATCGACGGGTAGTGTATGGTGAGCCAATTGCAGCACAATATATATGATGTAGAGAAATTGTTATCCGCATTCGCTTTCTTGGCGACGTTATACTTGTTGTTATGGTTATATGATGGACATCTGCGTGGATAATGGATTGCATTAACCAGGGACGAGGCGAAAGTGGAAGGGGTTGGCGTCTTTCTTTGACTCATTTTGGTAACATTTTCAATAATTAGCTTTCATAAGTAATTTCCCAGACCGTTCGAGTGTCGTCTAGAACAGATGGAATTTTCTGACTGAGAAAATATGTTATGATAGCACAAATATACAATTACGCTAATTTAATAATCCAACCATTATTCGGTGTAAAATGTGTTGGTTTAGACCCAGGGTCCAAGAATGTCCTACATGCATGCACTTTTAGTCAGATATCAGACCGAAATTGCCCCTTATATTAGTTGGGGAATATTTAGTCATATAACTGGTAGTGGGTTGGAATCTTTCGAAGGGTCGGGCAAGGGAATATTCATCCCAAGAACTTGGATATTTGTCTGGGTCTAAACCCGGATGTAGGTAGAACAAGAGCTACACTGGGCGTGCAAAATACCCCCTCTCTTGGTCGGCGGAAACTGGTAAAAAAGGGGCATAACTCTGGTAAAAATTGGCGGACGGAACTCAAATTTTAACTTGACCTGTGTTTTGGTGGGAGAAAGTAATATACCAAATTATCATTGAATCCGATAAGCTCTAGTAAAGTTATCATCCGGAAAACAAATTTCAGGGATTTTCTAAGTCAAATTACGTCAAATAAGGGGCATAACTCCGGTGAAAATTGGTGGACGGAACCCAAATTCGAACTTGAGCTGTCTTTTCCCCTAATAAACCCACATACCAAATTTGATTGAAATCGGTTCACTCTAACTAACTCTGCCAGAACCCAAGTTCGAACTTGACCTGTGTTTTGGTGGGAGAAAGTAATATACCAAATTTGGATTCATTCCGATAAACTATATTAAAGTTATCATCCGGACAACAAATTTCAAGGATTTTCTAAGTCAAAAAACGTCAAAGAAGGGGCATAATTCCGGTGAAAATTGGCGGGCGGAACCCAAATTCGAACTTGAACTTACTTTTCGGCTCATAAACCCACATACCAAATTTTATTGAATTTGGTTCACTCTAACTAAAGTAATCACCCGGAAACCAGGTTAACGGACGGACGCCCGGACGGACAGACCAATACTATAATGCGGCCGTTTTTTTCAAACGGGCGTATAAAAATCAAACTTGTTAAATATAAAGGGTGTTTAATGGTACACTATTCATTATATGGTTCGAATAAAGAGCGTTTGCTTCACGTCTATGCGAAACAAAAAAAACAGCTAAAAGTCGATCTGATAACGGTAAGATTGTGCCGACTATGAGGTGTGTATATCAGTATTTGGTGTCACTATCGGCCACTACAATATACAACAGTCTTGGGGTTCAAATGCGCCATGTCCGTTCAAAAGTCAAATATCTATATTAAAATGAGAAATCAGTCACCACCACATAAGGTACAATAACTGAACGGTTGTATTCAATCGTGTAACACATTCACGGTGTACTTATGCACAAAGGGTCGATAGGGGACGTGGCGAGAGGGTGGGGTGTATCACCCCAACTTTTGTCAACAGTTGGATATTGCATATACCTAACACACCAAAACATACGTTGAAATTATTCTGTCATTCAGTTTGATTTTCCAAAAATGTATTAGTGCGGTTTTTTTGTTTTAGTGTTAGACCAACATTTGCAAATATTCCTACTTTTGGTAGAAAAACATTCGGGCTATATGGTCAACAGCAGGTTGGAAATATCCAACAAATGTAAAGCTTGAGGAAAGTCAATAATTTATCAATTTTCATGTTCAGATTTCAAAACGTTCTCACACCAGACCGAACCATGATCGACCCGGTATGCCCTGGTCTAACCACATGCAGTGGCTCGTCAATACTGATCATTGATTTGTGAAAAACAAACCAGGGCGTGAATTTGCCTGGTGTTAGACCACTAGATGTTATGATTTTGCAATTTCCAGGTTCATATCTACAAAACTGTTCTCGTACTGCATGGTCGGCAAGGTGGAACCCCCCATCACATGACTTCTGCAACAAGACTACTGATCCATTTAGAACAGTCCACAATAATATTCAGGACAGTGAAGGATCAGTTGCATGGGGGGAATCAGAGCCCAACGGCGTGCACAATTTGAATTACGCACAAACCTCTGTTTGGTGTGGTTTAAGGGGGTGTATAGTTGGGAATTTGAAGGTGGACACACCTTCTCAACGCGGAGACCCCCTATAATTACGTCCCTGTGTCGAGACTGCGTATAGCACCGCCAACTCACTCTCTTAATCATAACATGTCGAGAATCCCGGGGTTAGCCCCCCCAAATCACATTCCCAAAAAATAACATGTCATTACTTGAGTGAAGACAGTTGTCAGTAAACAAATCGGCGTTCCATAGTTATCTTAGTGCTAGAAGCCGCCTCGATACTTTGAACATAAAACATGGCTTATATGACAAATGTATCAATGAGATTTGGCAATTATATCGTGCAATAAATAGATTAGTGCATAGCTGACTGTTATTTCGTAGAACTAATGTACTTTTGAGTGAGAAAACTTTAGCGAAAGACTACCAGTCAACGGGATACATCTACCCGTTCCAAATCCCTATCGCTTTATGTGCTGCATTCAAAGTACGCAAATGACCGTGACGATTTTCACCGATCTACCTGGATCTACCGGTACCCGTACCCGTCCGACGGGTATCGCAAACTCGCTAATAGAGACCTTTCGCAAAACTCACGTTTACGATTACGGATACGGATAGGGTACTACGTCACCAACATTTGTGTACTTTCTAATCGCTGTCGTATTTTACTATCCGTAATAACGGTTACGATTTCATGGTTTCTAATAAGCTCAAATAACACCTGAAATTTATTTTCTTCAATATATCACTTTACTCCGTTCGAGACTGTATATGTATATCATGTAAACCATCCAGTTATATTGAGCTACGACCTCGGTGTGCTGTTTAGATTGGCAATCACTCTACTCGTCGTCGTGAATCTCGAGCTTCCCGCGAAATAAGATCGCTATTCACAACGGATAGTCATCGCTGGCTGCGACACAAAACTTTGCAGTAATATATAGAAGTGCACTATGAAACCAGTCGCCAAAAATACACGACTGACATGGATATGGTTGTACTAAAAGACTAGTTGGCACACCCACCGACATCACCGTGTCGACTATGTTTCTATTTGATATGACCAAATCAGAAGTGATGCACATCAGCGAGCACACCAACCTTATGTCGGATTTCCTAAACCCAAAGAGGTGATAGGCCTGGATAGGATAGGATATTTTATTTCCAATACACATACACAGAGACGTGGCGACAGGGGGGTTTGGGGGGGGGGCTGTCTCACCCCCAACTTGGGTCAAAATTTTCAACAGTTGGAAATTTCATACCTGACACAACATTAGTTGGAAATTTCACACCAACAATAGGTTGAAAATGTTGTTGTAGTTTGATTTTCAAACAATTTATTGTGGGAAGTTTATTATTTTTGGACCAATATTTGCATATTTTCCTTCTTTTGATAACAATTTTGGACTGAAATGGCCATCAGTTAGAAATTTTCCAACCTTAGGGGTGTCGGGTTGGAAATTTCTAATACTTGGAAAGCTTGTGTCCTGGTCCCTCCCCGTGGCCAGTCAAAAACTTCTAGTTAACTTAAGAAAATAATATTGTCCTACATTTGGTGAAAATTGTCACTGGAATTGTCGTCAGTTGGAAATTTCCAACTCTATGAATGCTTGAGGCTAGTCTAGATGCCAGGATTTTGCGATTTTCTTGTTCAGGTTGCAAAATTTGTCCTGGTCCCTCCCCGTGGCCAATAAAAAACTGCTAATGAGTTTATGAAAACAATACTTTACTACATTTGGTTAAAATTGTTGACTGAAAATTTCCAAACTAAGGGAGAGTATGAATTTTCTCACACCGGGCCGAACAACCATGGTCGGCCCGGTGTGTCCTGGTCTATTGCCCGTAGTGGTGTGCATTTGTCTGGGGTTAGACCACTAGATGTTAGGATTTGTGCAATTTTCAGGTTCAAAATATATGAATATTATCATACCGGGTAGATAGAACCATGGTTTATAAATAGGCTATTAGGCCTGTGAACACTTATAGGTGCAATGAGGGAATGAAATTTTGCAAAAACCTTTGGTCTGATTCAAAGGGTGTTTTGATTTGATTCAAGGCGGGGTGAAAAGGGAATTATGCACGACCTTGTCTCTGGTTTGATTCAAGGGCTGGGGGTGCAGATGGAATTATCAAGGTGGACACCCCCAACGGAGACCCTCTAGCCACGTCCCTGCACATACATATTACATAATAATGATGACAATTATGGATAATTCTGTCGTATATTGTGGGCGATGGCATAATCTGGCAAGACTGTCCTGCCGAAATCGAATTGAAATGAAATTGCGGACTGAAAGGGTCTTGAAGTGGCAGCGTCGTTGTTGATGTGGGGTCCAAATTTATGAACCCCTCTTCCCCCATCAGCATAACGTCTATCAGGTCATCCATGATAACAACGAACTGAATATCCACCACATATGACCTGGCATTTATACCTGTATTGCCATAATATATCATGAGCATCCCGGGCCGTACCTTGTAACTGGTCGAATTATTGACAATATAAACAGGTCATTATTATCGCATTGTTGCAAATGAGACGATATGTGAAGTATTAAGGGACTGTATACCAAACACACGCTTTGATTTGTAAAAGTGGCACGAAATAATGATGGTAAGTGTTCGTCAAAACTCTTACGCGTAGTCGTTTTGCGAAAGGACTTTTTGGCCATACGGATAGACTTACGACTACGAATAGCTATCCGTATTCGTAATCGTAAACGTGAGGATGCGAAAGGTCTCTATTATGCTTTCACACACGGCAAGGATGTTACAAATAAAACTCCACTGTAAAGCCAGATAAACGCACGCGTGATTTACAAACAAATTACCAATCTGTATCGTTACTGCGAAAACAGAAAAAGATATTCTCGTCTCAGGTTCAAGTCTTGGTTTATACAAAAATCTCAGACCAGGGGGGAACTAGGTCTCTATTACCTATAACACACATAATTATCGATTATATTCCATTTTGTCCAGTTCATATATAATTATAATCTTTCTTCTACACGGCATATCAATAAAACACAATTCCTATTTGGTTAATATAAAGATAAATGCTTCCAAAAAATACATATGTTTCTGTTACCAGAACTTTTACGTTACCACATGGTTCGAATTATGAACAGATCGACACAGGCTTGAATGACAATAAGAAGGCAAACCATGGTTTACGTAAACCTGAGTTTCAAAAAGACGAGAATACCGACCAGTGCTGACCAATAATCCCAGCTTACTCGCATCGAAGCTGGGTAACACATGGCGATCACCGTGGTTTCGGCCTGGTATAGACTATAGTTTACATGAAACCCTGGTCTAGACCAGGGACCAGAATTCGGCCGTATATGTCCCAGAAAGACGCACTGGTAATTGGTCACACGGAAAATTTCACAGAATTTGTCATTGATTGTACCTATTCGGAAAACATTACCAAAAATACGAAAAATATCACAAAGATTGAAGAGATAGATAGAAACTATATATATTCCATCCACACAACTCGTGTCAGCACATTGAAAGCTGTTCAAACTATACAATGATACCAATACATATCCATGTTAATGGAATATCCAATTTAATGGAATATCCAATTTTTAAACTACAACACCAAATCATAACCCGCACCACCGAGCTGTACGACCTACATAACCAACTGTTTTTTATACTGAAACTTGTACATATCATCAGTCTTAATGACATTCTACATGTATATAGACATCTTAAAACAACAAACTTTTTGACAAACTTTTTATGATATAGTATTTTACATAGAGCTCTTAGGTATTTTAGGTTTTTATATTTATTTTTAAACTGCCATGTGTGCATGGGGTGCTCCTAAATAAAGGAGGTATCTCCTACACTGAACTGAACACACGTTATAAATTCGGCGGAATTCTCAGATTTCACAGACATGCAACAGATTGTCAATGTTGCGTACACGCAGCTGGACATGTTATGGTATACATGTAGTCATACGTACAATGTAACTCTATGGAGCCTGACGCATGCATATTACTACGAGCATAATTTTCATCACGCAGCAACTAAATTATTGAAAACTCTGTCCCCTCTACTTTCTCACTCTCCCTCTCATTCTCTCTCTCTCTTCTCTCTCTCTCTCTCTCTCTCTCTCTCTCTCTCTCTCTCTCTCTCTCTCTCTCTCTCTCTCTCTCTCTCTCTCTCTCTCTCTCTCTGCCTCCTGCTATCCCTAACACTATCTTCCCGCTGTGTCCATCCCAACTTAAACTTAGTTACTTCTCCTTTAAAAAATATTATTTATATTATTTCCCGTCTGATCGATACCCCTCCCTCACTTATTGGGGAAGGGGCATGTCGCCAAAGAGGAGAAGACTTCATATAAGCCCTCGGGCTTGTTGTTTGATCCTCATTTCCATACATTATCTCTTATATGTTGTATATTTATGTCATTTGTGTATTATGTGTATTATGTTTGAATTTGGAACGTGCCTCGACATTATGTTAATATATTGAAATATATTTTGATCAAGGTGGGACGCTCCTTCGTGTGCACATTACAACCACTTCATCCCCTTCCAGACCTTCGTAAACATAATGGTCAATTATTCTAACTGGATTTCATTCCACTAGTCTAGTGGGTTATTATGAACGTGAGGACAACCGGGTAGTTCTATTGTAAAGGGTCCAATTAGGAAAGAAAATGGGGGAAATAAAAATGCTTCTAAATTGGTCATTAGTACCCTAACATGATATATAGGTCATTTGGGGTATTTCAAGGTCATTCATCCAAAACCTTCCTAGAATTTCTTTGGGCTCAATTAATGTAACGTTAGTTAGGAGTCCCGATGGTGATGATTTATTTCAAATATTACAGTATACGACTAGAACTTGTCAAAAATGACCCGGGCCTAGCTTTTCTGGGAACAATTACTTTCTGAGAAGACCACAGACCAATTGTTGCCATGACAACCGATGCATATATCGCAAAATGTGATGGCGCCCAATTGATCTTTTAAACATATAACTCGGGTTACAGTAATTGCGTTGTAAATTTGAAAGTTCTTTTGCTTTCTATGTCTTTCTTTCTTCCTTTGTATCTTTATGTGGATGCACGCAATTAAGCAGTCAATTTCTGTGAAGACCACAGACCAATTGTTACCATGACAACCGATGAATATATTGCAAAATGTGATAGCGCCCAACAGGTCTTTTAACATAACATGCGCACGATGCTGAGAGAGTAATTAGAAGCCAAAACACTTACACGGGTATTGTTTCCGAACTTATATTCCACTTTTCCGATTCCACTTCCGGTTATCGAATGTACACATTGATATCTACATATTGCTGACCATCACATGGGCATGTTGTAACAGATCATATACTCTACATAATTCAATTTTAGTTATAGCTGTGTTTGAATTTCCTGCATTTTTGCATTTATGCACTTTACAGCTGCACATTAGCTAATAGATCATCTCTCTCTCCCTCTCTCTCTCTCCCCCTCTCTCTCTCTCTCCCTATATATCTCCCTCTCTCTCCTTCTCTCTTCCTATATCCGTCACACTCTCTCACTAACTATCTCCCTCCCTCACACTCTCTCTCTCTCTCACTTTCGCACACACTCTCTCTGACTACCTTTCTCTCTCTCTCCAAATCTCTCTCATTGACAAATGGATGAAAAGTGCATGAAAAAATGTACAAATGTGTTTCCCGACGAGAAACATCAAATATAGCCACATGGTGAACGGTTACGGCTGTCAAATTGGCAAATAATTTATGGGAGGGGTTGGTGTTTTTTTCGATGTCATTTGTTTCTCCATTTTAAGGGTAGTGTGACGCAGCACGTTTACAAGTACTTCTGGGCACATTTTCGTGCGTCTAAAATGACGTTCTTCAATGTTTGATACTCGTGCAGGGTCAAAGCTTTCCTGCGAATACAGGCCAGCGGGATTTGTAACACTGAGGTTAATATATATATATATCAGATGGTGTCATTCCGACAATACCATCTGTAAAATCGTGCAGGAAAGTTCATAACAAGGATACACGTTGTGGAACATGCCCCCTTTTATTGGAAGGTTCATCATTCAGGTTCGAGGACGCATATAGGGATTTCAAAGTCAAGCGGGACATGACATGTGAATCAGAAAATGTTATTTATGTAGTGATATGTTCAAACTGTGGCGCCAATTATATCGGTTAAACAACCAATCTGCGACACAGAGTAACACTGCACACACAGGGGATACGAACTACCGCACACTATATATGTTAGCAAACACATCGATGAATGTAGTGGGGGGGATTTCAAAATATTTCCGTTCTTTACAACATCCGATCCCCAATTGTTAGAAGTAAAAGAACAACATTTTATAAACCAGTTTAAACCCTCGCTCAATCGAAAATAACGCGCCTCGGACATATTCGTTCATCTTTATAATTCTAAACAATCCGTAGATTATAGATGATGGTTGCACAACACAGTAATATTATTTGGAATAATAATACTCACTGTATCATATTGGATTGCAGCTTGGTGGCAAGCGACCACCTTGCTGAAAACACAGTGTTTATCGTAAATTGTAGCTGCTTATTGTAAAACACATCGATATTCTTCGAAATAAAAATACTTGATGTATCATATTGGATTGCAGCTTGGGGGCAAGCGGCCTTCTTGCTGGAACCAAAGTGTTCATCGTAAATTATAGCTGCTTGTTGTGCAACACATCGATATTCTTCTGAATAATAAAACTTGATGTATCATATTGGATTGCAGCTTGGGGGCAAGCGGCCACCTTGCTGCAATCACAGTTTTCATCTGCATCATAAATTCATACTTCATATTTCTACGGAAGTCCTCAACTTTTGTTGACCATGTCGCTGCAATTGGAGAGTGACTTCCATACCTGTATACCGCCTGTCACTGTATATCTGTATATAACACCTGTGGTCAGTGTGGTCTTACCAAGCTAAATGACCACATAGAAACACTAGGGAGTCGGCTGGCATTCGAGTTCCCTTACTATATTTACGTTATTTATTGCAACATGCACATTTAAGTTCACACGAATTGATTACCAAACTGAAAAACATGCCATTATCCAAGTAAAACTAATACTTGAGCCCTCATGTATTTCCCATCTGGCAACTCGCGACCGACGGATGTCTTGATTACTTCTATCTTATTGTTTTGTTTATCACTACCTTGGGAACCTCATCAAATTGCGCCTATTGCAGATATCTACAGAAATTTCCAGTGGATAAAAATCAACTTCACTGAGCGAAAATATCACAATGATCAATAATTACACACAGTATAAAATAAATCTTGTTATGAATCAACATGTATAGCGAAAATACACATGCTTCTAATATAATGTCGCCATTAAAGATGGCAAGTGCCATTAAGGGCATAAACATTAGATTAAGATGGACTTGCCACCATAAACCCATCAACAGATTAAACGCAATCAAACAAAAATAAAATTACCATTATGTCCAAGCGTTTAATGATACACGCGCCGTTAGGAACGCACGTCTGAGCACGTCTCTATAAGTACCAAGGCCATAACAATTTAATGAGGTTCCTCGTATAATTTAATTTAATCAGATATATGTATCACGTGATTCACCATGAAATCTCTTACAGACTCTAAGATGAATACACATTTTTCATCAGTGACTCCAAGCTATTGAAAAGGCAAGATGTGCCGAAAGCGGTATAGCTGTTTGTACATACATGTAATAAATATTCAACAATGAACGGATACCTTTCTTAATTTTCAAACTATTCCATTCTTCACGTCAGCAGTCACCTACCTCAGAGGAGAGTTTCTTCATTATTTTATAAATATATATATATATATATATATATTATGCCTCATCCGCTGCTTACATAGTGTAGGCGGGGACGATGTCTCTAGTTTAAACCATACCCATGCATTGCTTCCCGTGTGATTTCAGGTGATGGTTTTATCGGTCGGTCAGACTTCTATAATTTCTGGAATAAGGTAAGTGTTAATCCTGGATGATAGATATGGAGGATCTCCAACGAGTTATCTTGAGATATAAGGTTTTATGAAACAAGTTTGATAAATTTGATTCACAACAAGTCATAGACTAACTACAGAACACAACTTGCGTCATAATCTCTCGAATTGTGTTTACCCTGTGCCAATGCATTCTCTTATATATGCGAGTCGACCATAGGTCGCCTCGCATATGTAAGAGAATGCATTGGCCTAACAATTTTTTATCATTTTTTTTAAATAAATGTTTCTGACAATTTTTAGGACATAAAATAAAAAACATCCATTACCCTGCAGGGAGCCCCACACATATATAGAAGCATATAGAAGAGTGTCATCTGCTCATGTTTGTCTGGGGCTCTGTATGGGTGAAATATTTCATTGCGCCTTCCGCAACTCATTGGATAAAATATTCTCTATAACGTTATTTGTGTTTTGTATATATATTCACCCCTGAGTAAAAGTTGAGTTATTTTTTCTGAAAGAAAAATGCCCGCACCTTTCACTTTTATTCCATTTCGAACCTGACTATATAATTTAATTCGTAATTTCGCAGTATAGTCCGTGGGCCAATTATCATAAAGCCTCTAGTTTAGAGGTTGGCTGCACCTCCCCTCCAACAAAGGTTTTTATATATCAAATTAAAGGTCATCATATCACGCATCCGATTATGCTTGTTGCCCGCTTCAGAATGTGTCCCAAAGTATATATTTCAGGGAAGACACCTCCTATCCCTAAAACAAAATAAAAATTTCTTCGAGTACAAGTGTCAGCGTATAGAAAAATGACTGCGGGCATAAAGTGAACAATACATCGTTTATATTAAGTATAGATCACCATAAAACAACATCTGATACAACACTGGACCAATGTATAAGCTAGTTCGAAAAAAATGCGATAAATATTTTTAAATTGCGAAAAATTGCTTGGATTTTGAAAAATAGTGTCACATATAATTGGCTATAACTTGTGACACACATGGGCTATTGACGGGCAACATATCTAATAAATTGCACCAAGGATCTAGCAAAACAATTGGATGATGGAATGCCAATTATATTTCTGTAAAATCGCTGTGGGCATAAACTTGACCCCACCACCTAAAATATAATTTTCTTAGAAAAATGCATTGTATAGTTTACACTTAGAATGCCGCACGCTTTAGGGACATAAAATGAAACAACGTAGAGACTGATGAAGGGAATTATAAACAACATTGTCCGAACGTGTTCTAAGTTGAAAATTTGGGGGGAAATGGTGAAAAATGGTAATTTTTTACAAATTTCTCGAAATTTTACAACATTGTGATTAAATTTTGATAGGGGTATGGAAAAATCACACGATGATACTGGTCCAGAATTTGTAAATTCACAAAACCTCACATGATCACTTTTTTGTCAATTATTTTATATTTTTTCAATTTTTATTAAAATTGTGTGCAAAGCCACATATACATATATATATATATATATATATATATATTATATCTATTATATATTTTGGAAGATCTGTCTGTGTGTCTGTCTGTGTGTCTGTGTGTTCGCGATGGACTCGAAAACGGCCGAACCGATTTCGATGAAATTTGGTATGTGGGGGTATTTTCGGCCGAGAACTGGCATAGGCCTATTAATTTGTCCGTGCGACGTGACCTTGACCTTGAAATCGGGTAATTTCAAGGTCAAACGCCCGAATATCACGGGATTTCGATGAAAGTTGGTATGTGGGTGGTACTTTCTTATGGCGGGTCTCTTAAGCATATTCATTTGCCCGTGCGTCGTGACCTTGACCTTGAAATCGGGTAACTTCAAGGTCAAATCGCCAATTTTGATGGGATTTCGACGAAATTTGACACGTGGGGTTACTTTTGTCCACTGATTGTTTTGGACGGGTCCAATCGTGACCCCGAGACATTGTCCGAACGTGTTCTAAGTTGAAAATTTGGGGGGAAATGGTGAAAAATGGTAATTTTTACTAATTTCTCGAAATTTTACAACATTGTGATTAAATTATGATAGGGGTATGGAAAAATCACACGATGATACTGGTCCAGAATTTGTAAATTCACAAAACCTCACATGATCACTTTTTTTGTCAATTATTTTATATTTTTTCAATTTTTATTAAAATGTGTGTGCAAAGCCACATATATATATATATATATATAGCTATATATATATATATATATATATATATATATATATATATTTATTATATCTATTATATATTTTGGAAGATCTGTCTGTGTATCTGTGTGTGGTCTGTGTGTGGTCTGTGTGTGTGTTCGCGATGAACTCGAAAACGGCCGACCCGATTTCGATGAAACTTGGTATGTGGGGGTATTTTCGGCCGGGGGGTGGCATAGGCATATTGATTTTCAGATCCGAGGTCAACCTTTCACGTGCCGAGGTCAAATCTGTTTTTTACGCTGTGTTACGGGACTTTCATTTGAGTTCGGTGCTTACAAATCGATTCGAAACAGCGCGAATAATTAAATGCCAGTCATAATAATGACACTGTGAGAATCTTTCGTGTTTCCTCTTTCCAACGATATATAATGCGTATGTATCCGTTTTAGTTATCTGCCTCAATTATCAAGAAGAAGTGGTACTATCTTCCATCAGGATAAAAACAATGCGTAACTTCTATGACGTCGTTAGAGTTCATAACGTTAGATCACGTTAACGCTTAACCGGCCGATGCATTTGACAGTTTCAGACGTCTTGGCGATATCTCGGGCACCGATGGTAATTTATCTTTACGTTGAAACTTGATAATTAATGAGCGTGTGTATATGAGGCGCGTTTATATACTTGAGTGGAAATCAAATCGGGTTAAAAGGTCAAATCGGGTAAAACCGGATGGATTTCGACGGGTACTTTTGTTCGGGCAGTGTTTTGGACGGGTCAAATCGTGACCCCACTTGACCTTGGCCTTCAAAATAGACAATTCAAGGTCAAACCCCGGACGAAGTCGGGTCACCTTCTAGTATATATATATTTTGGAAGATCTGTCTGTCTGTCTGTGTGTGTGTTCGCGATGAACTCGAAAACGGCCGACCCGATTTCGATGAAACTTCGTATGTGAGGGTACTATCGGTCGGGAAGTGGCATAGGCATATTAATTTTCAGATCCGAGGTCAACCTTTCACGTGCCGAGGTCAAATATGTTTTTACGCTGTGTTACGGGACTTTCATTTGAGTTCGGTGCTTACAAATCGATTCGAAACAGCGCGAATAATAAAATGCCAGTCATAATAATGACACTGTGAGAATCTTTCGTGTTTCCTCTTTCCAACGATATATAATGCGTATGTATCCGTTTTAGTTATCTGCTTCAATTATCAAGAAGAAGTGGTACTATCTTCCATCAGGATAAAAACAATGCGTAACTTCTATGACGTCGTTAGAGGTCATAACGTTAGATCACGTTAACGCTTAACCGGCCGATGCATTTGACTGTTTCAGACGTCTTGGCGATATCTCGGGCACCGATGGTAATTTATCTTTACGTTGAAACTTGATAATTAATGAGCGTGTGTATATGAGGCGCGTTTATATACTTGAGTGGAAATAAAATCGGGTTAAACTGGCGGATTTTTACGGACGAAATTTGATGCATAGGGTATCTCGGTATCCGCTGGGCCCAATACCCGGTATCCGCTGGGCCGATTTCCACCATTTTTGGGGTGTTGGTGTTTGACCCCACCTGACCTTGACCTTCAAAATGGTCAATTCAAGGTCAAAGCCCGGACGAAGTCGGGTCACCTTCTAGTATATATATATATATATATATATATATATATATATATACTAGCCGATGAGCCCGACGTTGTTCGTGCGACTTTGTCAGGGCTATTCAAAAACCAAATTTCAAGTCGATAGCTCTAACCGTTTCCGAGATCTCTTCTGCGCATTCGCGAAGCTGGTGTCGCACGGGCTCGGCGACCCGATAAAATTCGTATCTGGGGCAAGATACATTCACATACCAAATTTCAAGTCGATAGCTCCACCCGTTTCCGAGATCTCTTCTGCGCATGCGCGAAGCTGGTGTCGCACGGGCTCGGCGACCCGATAAAATTCGTATCCGGGGCAAGATACATTCACATAGTAAATTTCAAGTCGATAGCTCCACCTGTTTCCGAGATCTCATCTGCGCATGCACGAAGCGCGCGCCGCACGGGCTCGCCAATACGACAACGTCCACCGCCTGGTCAAACTACACGCACCTACCAAATTTCGTCCCGATCGGTCGTGAATCGTAGATTTGTATAAATGACAAACAAACAGACAAACAGACAAAAAGACAGAGGTCTTCAAAATATATATGAGATATATATATATATATATATAGCTATATATATATATATATATCAACTGGTCACATATGGCTAGGCTGATGAGTGAGACTCACGTTTACCGGGAGTTATTTTCATATTTTGTGGCGCATTTTGTGACAATAGCCACAAATGACGATATATACAGCTTCGGACACTTCATATTTGATAATTGTTTTAAGATGGCGTCCAAAACACCACCAACATCGAAGATTTTCAAACTTACCGTCACAAATTTAACTGGGTTCGTCGTATGGGTATAATGAATTGTTCATTAAGAAATGCATTCGCTGGTGCTCCTCAACAAACTAAAGAACTCTAATATCTTGTCTGAACTCATTTATTGTGATGAGTAATTCATTGACGAAAATGCACAAAAACTGTGCTCGTCATTAGGGTAGCCATTTAAGTCAAAATTGGTACTACTTCGGTTATTCCATGCAGATATCCTCACCTTTCATACACCAGTACATCCTGACATGTCGGCGGCCAAATAACAACAATTCGCATGAATCATTATAGTCAATTGCAAATCTCAATAGATCCATAACTGCATTTGGATAGGGATGAAGTGTCATCGATGCGTTGTTGATGTGTAGGCTTTCGCGCCCCTCACGCAGCGACCACCGATGGCCGTCATGAGACACCAATCCCATATAATCCCATACACCCATATATCTCATGCACGGTAACTATGCTTTCTATACCAGTACTTCTGTTGTGGGGTCAGTTTAGCCAGACATTGAGGGAGACAACCAGAACTCCCATGGCTTGATTATATATTAGCGTTGGGGGATGGACCGGGCCACCGGGGCGATCCGATACACTGCACGTCAAAAGGTTCAGTACTTTATAGGATTTTGGGGGAAAATTTTGACTCTATTTAGCTGTTATGGTTCTGCCTAGCTTGTGGGTATATATTCTTGGTCATCTGAAATCATTTGGATTTGTTAACAATCCGAAGATTAAAATAGTAGCATGGCGTTGATCTATGCTACGAACCCGACGGCCATGAACGCGACAAAGCGAGTGGACTGGCCGATCATGATTACGTCTGAATCTTGCTTCACCGTTGGTTATAGATTCGTTCTTATGCATGTGCGTCTTGGTGCTGACCATTCCCGCTCTGTGTCCAGGGAGTAACATTATTTACATGACACTCAAACGGGCAATGGGTAAAGGGACATACTTTAGGGACAACTAATATCGCTATGCCTAGTGTTGTTATCATATAACTATAAAAATGGTCGAGTGCATAAGCTACATGCTGTTTCAAAAACACTGAATTATGTTTGCCATTGGGTCGAATGTCACGTGATACGGTCCATGAATGTCAACGTTCGCTTACAGTTAGTTCCTGATATCTTGCTAGTACGTTACCACGAGGAAGCGGATACAGGCATGCTGTTACATACAGACAATACAGCACGCTTCGTGCGGAAGCAAGTTATTGTTTGTTATTCCCATGACGTACATGTCGAAATACTAGAATGTTATGGTTCTCGTTGAATAGGAGCTGGGATCATTCTTCATACTGAAAACAAATAGGTCATGTGGCATTTTCGTGAACGACATATCGGACAGTATTGTCCAAGATGTGTGTGAAACATTGCTTCTAATTCATGCGTTGACGGGCTCGACATTCACAAACACCTATAAAATGAAGCCGTTTAACTTAATAGTCAAAAGCAGTAAAATATTATGCGATTTTTTTACCAATTTGTGCAATCTATTAATTTTGACGATGACACTATATATCCTACCAAGTTTGCATATGGGCTATATTATAGTGAGCCATAATGCCGTCAATTCGACACATACGTTCTTATGTTGTATAACCGAACACTGGAACACATCTTCTACCGCCAGCAGCCACTGACTCCTTAATAAATCATATTAACACATCTTCGTGTGAACTATACCAGTATTTGGCACAGCATACTAACTCCCCAGCCTGGTGTGCAATGTCCTGCCATGGTCGCCTTTTGATTGAGTCCTACAAACAAGGTCGGATTGTACTTCCTCCCGATCTACTGTGACTACATTGAGCCTTGGCTGTTACGATTCATACGAATCTAACAAATTATCTTGTTTCACCAAAGACGAACCATGTAACGATGTATGTGAGAATGTCTTCAAAACCCGAAATAGTGTAAAAGAAATAGGGTGAAAGAACTCAACTTATAGAATAGAAAGTAGTAGCATGCCTTTAAAACTGTTTGGCAACACAATATTATATACTGCAAAAGTCATTTCTTTATTGGCAAAACATCCTCTGTATAACAACTAATTTCGTTAACATAAAATATTTCACCTGAACAGATGTTTACATCAGAGATAGGCAACTTGAAATTGGAAACCGGAAATTTTGGCATACAATTTCAATTTCTTCAGAAAATTATATATTTTGATATTACTTATCTAAACTGACCCAAAAGACACATATTAGTGATGATTGTTTTAATATTTTTCACATTGACTTCTATCAAGTATTCCCCCCAATAAATGAGTATTATATTCCTTAAGACAATCAATTACTCATTAGGTTAAATTAAATGGAGCAATAGTAGGGTTATTCGGTTTGTTTATGGTTACCAGTGAACTCATGATTAACAATTTCCTTGTCTCCAGATAACGAACTCAGTCATGTCAGTGGCGGAAAGTGTGAGAAACTTCGATTTTGTTGGCCGTTTTGGATGCCATCCTAAACTTATTGTCAAATATGGAGCGTATGTAATGCCATATATATTGTCAGTTGTGGTCACTCTCACGACATGTGCGGAACAAATAAGAAAATACCATTCTGTATAACGTAAGTCTTACACATAAGCCTTTGTAGCCATATGTGTTCAGTTGAAATATATATATATATATATATATATATATATATATATATATATATATATATACTAGCAGGGTTACCCGGCGTTGCCCAGGTTAAGTGGTGTGAAACCCTCTGCATGCTGTGTATATTTGTTGGGAATAGAGAACACTCTTGCTCAAAGTGTTACACGTATTCTCATAAATTGTATATTCAAATAGCATCACAAAACACGATTCTTACAGTCATGGAATATAAGTAGTGGCTCACCTTGTCGATTGTCATTTTGTTTATCGCGATTAATCCGTTCCACCAATAGTGAAGTATTTATTTATTTACAACTGCATATACTTCAGACGTTATAATATGATACATGAACATCATAAACACATTAGTTCGCAAAAATAAAAGACGACAATTGGGTTTTACATATAGAGATGTATCAATCAATCTAGTGGGTTGGACTAAGATCTTGAGGACACCTGGTTATCATATATCGACGAAGATACAGATTTTTTAAAGAAATTTCCAGGTGCTCCTCTGTTCATGATGCTATATATTCTCAGTTTAAAAAAAATGTTGCTTCGCATGTATATCAGCTAACTGTGCCAGACACAGAGCGATATTTTGAGTTGTGTATGTCAGTCGATGAGTCTGTTCTAAAAATTACGCTGTATTGTGCAGATATACCCTTGTCATATGCCAGTGTTGGAGAATCCTGAAAAGTCATGTGCTACTGACTGCGTTTTATTTTATATTAGAAGAATATATATTTGACTGCACACTGTGACCACTATTTTTGAACAGGCCTTCGATACATTTCCATATCTCTTGACAAATTGTAACTTTTTTGTGGAAACTGTATTGAATGGAACCGACTCAATTGTGTTATAATATATACACTGTAAAATTTAATAACGTTATAACTACGGTAATGCACCGTCAACTTAGTTGCCAGTACAATCCCTGTCGAAATAACAGTATACCGTTGATACATTGTACTGTTGAAGTAAACGGTAGGATACTGTTGAAATAACAGTATACCGTTGATACATTGTACTGTTGGAATACACGGTAGGATACTATTGAAATAACAGTACACCGTCGATACATTGTACTGTTGGAATAAACGGTAGGATACTTGTAGTAATATAGCTGACTAGAAGATCCAAGATAAATAATTACTTTGATTCGTTTATTAGTAGAGAAATTAGCGAAAATGTGAAAAGTGATCCGTTATAACTAATACTTATAGAGTGAATGACTGCAGTGCAAACCAATTTTACTAGGTGACCTATTTTCGCGGTCGCTATTAAAACATCGCAAGTGGTTAAATAGGGCTTGTTTACACTTTCTTTAGCCCGTTCGGTAGACCGTTAGTGCTATTTAAACGGCTTGGAACCTGTCCCAAGCTGTTGAAACATATTAAAAAGTAGGCCTACTAAATTATAAAACAAATCTCCCGCGAATGACGGAGACAGACACTGAGACATCAATTAATGGCGAATTTACCCGAGATGCATTGCGAATCTCACAAGGGAGGTGATCCTATCCATACCTCGTGTTTGTGCAACGGTACTTGGCCGTCAAAACTAGCAACGGTATAATACCGTAGGCAAACCAACGGTATCATATTGTTAAACCAACAGTGACAAAATACAGTGTATGCAATCCTCTGACGGTTCGATGTCTCTCAGTTTGCAAGAATATGTGTATATCTTCTTCTATGTATCTCTTTATGCTAGCTCATTATGTGAATGCCCTGATTGCCATCCCCATATAAATGTGACAGTTGAGAAGATATAATTGTTCAAGTATTGTAATTCGGTCACCATTTGTCGAGATTGTGAAATTTGAACGACCAAAACTCCTTAAAATGATATGGAAATGGCCTGGGTGACTATATATAACTTATAAGTGGATATTGGCGAATAGCAATCTTATCAATGATAGTGCATATCCTCTCGCCACCCGTGACCCAAACAACACCAAATGTGATTTAATTCATCGTGTTCTTAGAAAAGAATGTGTATGAATTTGGTGGAAATTAGTGCTAAATATATTTGTATCAGCTTTGGTGCAACTGCCATTCTCATGCATGACTTTAACAGCGCCACTTTTGACATATTTCAACCACACCCATTAGACTCATGGATGCATGATATACTGGAGATGATTATATATACTGCGCATGCGTGAGGTCCAGACACGTTGGTTATCTCGGAGAGAAAATTTGCTACAAAAATGGAGAAATGGACTGTGTATAATCGCATAATCTTCCTCTCTGGTGTAAACCTGTGTGTGACATAATGGAAACACATTCGGATAAAAAGAGGGACAGGAATTCAGAAGGTGAAACGCCTAAACCACTTGAAAAAAACGCGCGAACGGAAAAAGAAACAAACAAGGCGGACAATACTCAGGACATTTCAGGTCAGTTAAAAACGTTGACAGAAATAATAACAGAAGTCAAAGTTGGTCAGGACTGCCTTCGTAAAACAATAGACACTAAATTGGATAAATGAATAACGAATGGAAGAAAGGTTTTGATGCAAAATTTAAACAGCTATCTGATGACATCGCATTATATGTTAGTATAGAACGGGGTCGAATTGACAATCTCACTAAGGAGATGAGCGGGTCAATCTGAAACTGGAGCAACTTATCAATGTTAATCCCGCTGTCGGCGCTACCGGTGTGTCTGGGTCAGTTGTGTCTCGCCAATCTTCCGATTACAGTGATGTGAGTGTTATTATCACAAATATTCCTGACCCAGTTAGACAAGAGGATGATAACTTATCTGGAATTATAGAGGACATGCTTTCACATATGGGCGAGAATGGGATACAGGGACAAGTAAATGTGGTAGAAATTATTCGACTCAGAAAGAGAAGAATGGACAGACCAGCACTTGTGAAAGTAAAGTTTGAAACCCTTTAGCAGAAGATATTGGTCCTGAGCACAGTTGTTGGCCATTATATATAAGTAGTAGCCCTAGAGTAAGAATAATAGGATCGATAACTCTTTTGAAAAGTCGGGTTGGCGATTACCGCAATACGATAGGGGAACACCATGTGCGTAACGTAACTATCACAAGTATAACGTACTCTGATAACTTATGACACTTATCGCCCAATTCATGCTTCAAACATTTTAAACATGTCATCTTCAGCTTCTTTTATTTTATGAAAATGAAAATGAATAATAAATGGGGTGATAAATATGTATAAAATGACAAATAGAATCAAATTAGCCATTTTCCCGTGAAACTTAGGACAGGTAAGCCAGGTACAAAAATTGGTGAAATATGAGTACGAACGTCAAAGTGTTCCCCTATCGTATTGCGGTAATCGCCAACCCGACTTTTCGAAAGAGTTATCGATCCTAACATTTCCGTGATAATGATGTTGTGTCGAGCCAAATTTTATCGTGATTTTGATTACGTTCACCTGATAAAAGTTGTTTTTCTGGATATACCTCTCAAGAAATGTATGGTAGGTGTGATTATCGATATTCGATAGTTTTGTATACGTAGTTATTCATGTCCGAAGCGTATTCGTTATGATGAGATTTCGAGTGCAACAGGGGAGGTGGGTGGGTTTTTTAAAAACATTTAACATGTTGTTTCCCAACTTTCCTATTATTCTTACTCTAGGGCTACTACTTATATATAATGGCCAACAACTGTGGGCTGGACAAAAGGAAATGAACAATTGAAAACAAAATTGATTAATTGCTTGAACACTGATATTGTATGTATTTCTGAAACCCACCTAAAAACCACAGTTGTTGGCCATTATATATAAGTAGTAGCCCTAGAGTAAGAATAATATAGAAAGTTCGCGAAATCTCATCAAAACAAATACGCTTCGGACATGCATAACTACGTATGCAAAACTATCGAATATCGACAATCAGACTTACCGTACATTTCTTGAGAGGTATATCCAGAAAAACAACTTTTATCAGGTGAAAATAATCAAAATCACGATAAAATTTGTCTCGACACAACATCATTAGCACGGAATTGTTAGGATCGATAACTCTTCCCAAAAGTCGGTTGAACTCGGTTCGGTCAAAAAGGCGAAATACATTAAGCGGGCCAACCTTTGACTTGTCCGCGGAGTATAAACCTTGCCATCGCTCTATCGTTGACGTCGTCGTTATATGGGTGGGGGGGCACGTCACAAGGCGATGGTGTCACGAAATATGCATTGTTATATGTTTTGATGATCAACTCTTTTCAAAAGTAAATGCAATCGAAGATCTACTTGATTAAATATGGGTGAGTGTGTGGGCAAACCGTGCATTTAATAGCTGGATGTAGAGTGAGCGCTCAAATCTTCGCCGGCTTTCCAGCACACACGAGAAGAGTTGATAAACATGTGCTGAACTTGTTCAATGGAAGCTGACGCTTTTCGTGCGAGAACTGTTGTCTGTCGACAACCGTATGTATACGTCTCCAGTACAACTGAAATATTTTAGCAAATGCATTGACCATGGCCTTAAATCGAGAGCAATTGAGAAGTCTGACGGTTGCCAAATATGGACACAACCTCATAATCACTGGCCAATGTGGTACAGGGAAAACTCACCTTTTACGGTAAGTTATTGACACATTTCGGTCATTAATGGGGATCTCAAGTGAAAGATTGTGAATGGGGATTTCCATGCAAATCTGCGGAGTAAAAGTTAGAGTTACAATTAATACAATAGTTTATGAGTGGGACTTGATGTGCTTTTGGAAACAACGGGTATTGTATTTATCTGTCGGGTCCGCTTGGTAAAATATAAAATTTTGTAATAAATGTATTTTTTAGAATTTTATTCGCCTTGTGACGTGCCCCCCCCCCCCCCCCCCCCACCCATACAACGACGACGTCAACGATAGATCGGTGGCAAGGTTTATACTCCGGGGACAAGTCAAAGGTTGGCCCGCTTAATGTATTTCGCCTTTTTGACCGAACCGAGTTCAACCGACTTTTGGGAAGAGTTATCGATCCTAACAATTCCGTGCTAATGATGTTGTGTCGAGACAAATTTTATCGTGATTTTGATTATTTTCACCTGATAAAAGTTGTTTTTCTGGATATACCTCTCAAGAAATGTACGGTAAGTGTGATTATCGATATTCGATATTTTTGCATACGTAGTTATGCATGTCTGAAGCGTATCTGTTTTGATGAAATTTCGAGTGCAACATGGGAGGTGGGTGGGTTTAAGACAATTTTTTTTACATGTTGTTTCCCAACTTTCTATATTATTCTTACTCTAGGGCTACTACTTATATATAATGGCCAACAACTGTGCCTAAAACAAAATGTTTCTATTTCGGTATCTGGTTACTGCTGGATTGGTAATAACAGGTCAATTATCCATAGAGATGCCCCCAAAGTGTCTGGAGGTGTGGGGTTACTTATTAAAGAATCAGTAAGAACCCATTTTCAAATCGAGGTCTTAGACAACTCTATAGATGGTTTTCTCAGTGTGAAATTCACCCCCACCCTTTCAGATGATGGGTTCATTATTGTGCTTGTTATTTACCACCTGAATCTTCGCCATGGGGCAGAGACGCTAATGGGTTTTTTGCCCATACGTTGACGCATATTTACATGCACTCAGATTGTCCGATCATGTTATGTGGAGATTTTAACGCTCGTATCGGCTCCATGTCTGATATAAATGAAGACTATGATAATCTTCCACAGTTACACAATATAGACACCACTGTCGATCATTCGTGGACTTTTTAAATGAATCCAAGTGGTGTGTCCTTACTGGTAGACTAAATCCTGAAAATAATAACTTCACATCAATTAGTCAAAAGGGTTCTGCCGTAGTTGATTATATATGCATACCTCATGAATACTTTGATCTATTACCAATTTTCGAGTGGACACTCAATCAGTAATGCTCGAAACGCACGGACTACTCCGCTATATTGGCCAAAACAGCAAACCACCAGACCATAGTGTTTTGACGGTCAGCTTTCATGTTAATCCTATTGTCGGACAATCAGGGACGTCGAATGGGGGGCTGGGTGTATCGCATTTACCAACAAAACTGAAAAAACCCCTTCCGGAAAATGTTCTTACTTGTAGGGACGCAATAGAAAAGTTTGCGTGTCTGATACATAAAATTGAAACCATTGTTGAAACACAAGAAACTATCGATGATACATATGAACAATTTAATACAATTTTAACTTCTGAATTATCTGAAAAAAATTCCAGTTTTAACAAGTATCCGAAATCCAAAAAGAAATTTAAATATGAAAAACCTTTTTGGAATGAAGAACTAACTCGATTGTGGCATCAGATGAATAATTGCGAAAAAACATTTTTGAAATTTTGAAATAATTCACGCGATAAACGTAATGCACTTATTCGATTTAAAGACGCACGGCGGTTTTTTAATAAAAGACTACGTTTCCACGAAAGGACATATTAACGAGATTTGATGCTTGATATCGAAATAAATAGTAAGAATCCAAACTCATTCTGGGAATCTGTAACAAAATTAGGACCCAAACGAAAAGTTATGACACCCGATGAGGTTTATAATGATGATGGATCAGTCACAAGCGATATTAAAACAGTAATGGGTAAATGGAAAACGGTCTTTGAACAACTGTATAACCCCAAACAGATAGTAGGGCAGTTTAATGATATATTTTATCAGGAAATTCTAAAGGAAAATAAATGTCTAGACCCACTCTATGACCATAACACGCGGCTAAATCGAGCAATAACAATTGAGGAAGTAGAAACTGTCATTAACAATGCGAAAAATGGCAAAGCGTTTGGTCTAGATAAAATTCCATATGAATGCCTAAAATGTGAATCAGTAAAACCTACTTTACATTGTCTTTTCAACTACATATTTGATACAGGATTGTTACCATCCGATTGGAGACACTCGATCATTTGTCCTATTCCAAAAAACGGTAATCTTGACCCATGCACGTGTTCCCCTAAATTACCGTGGAATCTCCCTTATACCAGCATGTGGTAAATTATATAGCAGTCTCTTGAATAACATACTTATTGAATACCTGGAAATGCATCAGTTGTTGGAAGACGAACAAAATGGTTTTCGACCAAAGAGGTCCTGCTTGGACAACATTTTTGTACTGACATCTTTAATGCGAGGAAAACGTCAATTATTTACAATTTTTATTGACTTCAGTAAAGCCTTTGATCGAGTAGACAGGAATATGTTATTATATACACTTTTAAAAATTGGCGTAGATGGCAACATATATCAATCCATTAAGAGCATGTATCGAACAACTTATTCGTGCGTTCGTGTAAATGGCCGAATATCTGACAAGTTTGAATGTAATTTTGGAGTAAAACAAGGTGACAGTCTCTCATCGACACTTTATAATATTTTCGTTAACGATTTGATTTCTGAAATAAAAAGGTTGAATATTGGTGTATCACTAGATGAATGTAAAGTATCTTCCATAATGTACGCAGACGATATTGCGTTAATTGCTGAAAACGAAGCAGATATGCAGACAATGCTTAACATCGTCGAATCATGGTGTCGAAACTGGCGTATGAATTCTCCATGAACATGGTAGTTTTGATACAGCAGCTGAAACATTAGCTAAATCATCAGGCAGGGCACTGGGAGCGTTACTATCGAGGGTCCACTCTTATAGAGACATAGGTGTCAAAACGTACCTGAAAATGTTCTTGACCTGTGTGTGTCCAGTTATGGATTATGCATCCGCTATTTGGGGATATCGTAAATACTCATGTATAGATATGGTGCAAAATCGAGCGTTAAGATACTTCCTTGGGGTCCACATATTGTGTCCGCTTTTAGCTGTAAGTGGGGAATTTTATATACATTCGAGTCAAGTCCGAAGATGGCTTAACATGGCAAGACTATGGAATTATTTTATACACATGCAAGATGACAGATTAGCAAAAATGTTTTTTCTCTGGGATCTCATGAATAATAGCGATGGCTGGTGTGCATCATTTAGTAGTGTTTTGTCAGAACTAAATATGACAAGCACCTTTGAAAACCTACAAATATGTAATATACATGACCTCGAACGAGAGCTTTCCGCATTTAAACAGAAAACTTGGGTTGAAAAAATGACATATGTACCAAAGCTACGCACATACCGACTCTTTAAGAAAAATTATGCTACTGAAAAATATATTTCCATGAATATGGATAAGTCCCACCGCTCCATACTTGCACAATTTCGATGTGCGATTTTACCTCTGCGGATAGAAACCGGTCGTTTCAGAAACGAGAAAATCGAACAAAGAATCTGCATTATGTGCAGCTCTGACAAAGTTGAAGACGAAAAACATTTTCTTTTGTTTTGTCCCTTTTAAAATGATATCCGGATGTCTCTTTTAAATTCCGTCCCAAGATATATTAACGACATGTTTAAAACAGACCGCATCGACGACTCTTTTAGTGAGCTAATGTTATTTCCCCGACAACTAGCAACATTTCTGTTTGATGCTTTTATGCGAAGAAAACGATACATATACATATAAATTATACACCAAACGTATCAACATATAAGAATAAAACATATATAAATCCGAATATCTCCAAATTGTGTAAGATTAAAATGAAATTCTCTACTTTATATTCTCTTAATATCATCACTGAGGATAGTCCACATGTGTTTGACCAAACCATGTACATACTTATACTATTAAGCGTGACATATAGGCCCTGTGGGCCGGGTGCTAATTGTAATTGAAACATATATTTATATTGATGATTTATGTATTGCACATGTCACGTTAATAAATGATTATCTCTCTCTATAGGTTTGGTGGTAATCAGCAACTAAACAAATTCTCAAAATAGTTATGACCCCCCTACATCTCTCATCCAAACGGCAGCAATTTGGCGTCTTTAAATCACACGATTGTATTCCTCGTATCATAGAGAAGAATAGTATAACAATTTGGTTGAAATCTGCGCTAAAAATAGTTTATTAAATCAATTGTTGATGCCTCTCTGCAACGCTGACTCGAACAGCGCCGTGTCGCGGAGGTGATTATGTATGCGTTTGTTGGAAATCGGCGACAAAACTATTTCACCATATTGTTTTTATTTTGCCGACCTCCCCCTTTTCTTCCCCTGGCAGCAACAGCGTCACTTTAGAAAATTTTAACCCGCACCATTATCTTCCCCGTAAAAAATTACCCCTCTTAGAACGCCTCGATTTCACACCGTGAAGTTATATACAGAACGCATGCAGACAGACAGAAAGACAGACAACACGATTTGATTTCTCGTATCATTTGAGAAGAACGTGTCTGAATTTGATGGTACTAAACATATTTTTTATCAGTTTTGGTGACCCTCCCGTCCCTATTTTGGACTCAAGCGGTGCCACTTTTGTCACCGTTAAACCACACACTTAGACTCATTAGAGATTGCAGATGCATATATATATATAATTGGTGAAAATTGGCGAGTATACAAATTCGTATCAAACTCAAGGTCCCCATATCTCTCACTCAGAGGGCACCAATTGCAAGTTGGTGTATCTAAACCACATGATAAGATTCCTCGTTTCACGGAGAAGAATATGTATCAATCTGGTGGAAATCGGCGCTAAACATGTTGATATAATTTTGTGTGTCCCTCTCACCTATATACACCACATACTCAAATGACCCCACTTGTGACATCATTAAACCACACATTTACACTTATGATATCATGGAGATGATTATTTATAAGTTTGGTGCTAATCGGCGACTAAACAAATTTTTATCAAATTTGGAGAGCACCCATCCCCTCCCCTCCCCATCTCTCACACAAACAGCACCAATATGGCGTCTTTAAATCATACGATTTGGTGGAAATTGGCGCTAAAAATATGTTGTATCAATTTTGGTGCCCCTCTCCCTTTCAGTGCACCGCTGACTCGAATGAGGCCATATTTGACAGAGTTAAGCCACACCATTAGACTCCTCATACCATGGGGATGATTTTGTATAAGTGTGGTGGCAATCGGCGACTAAACCCATTCTTATCAAATTTAGTGCCCCCCCCCTCCAATCTCTCATCCAAACGACATCGGCGACAACAAAAAATATTCTGCCCCTCCCCATTTTCTGCCCCGGACAACAACGGCGTCACTTTAGAAAATTCTAACCCTCACCATTATCTTTCTCGTAAAAAGTTACCCCTAGTAGACCCCTTTGGTATCATCTAGATGGTCCCCTGTGAATTTCTATAGAACACAGACAGACAGACATTCGCAAATATAGATATAGATAGTAAAAATTGAAAAATATACGAAATAGTTGTCAGAAAGGTCATCGTATGAGGTTTTATGAACTTAGTGATTCTAGACCAGTGTTATCGCGAGGTTATACCATAGCCTGTAAAAATTTCATTACAATGTTGTAATTTTTACATAAATTAGTAAAATTTCTCATTTTTCACAATTTGTTTTCGAATTTTAATCACGTTCAGACACCGTTATTTATAATTCCCTTCATCACTCTCTATACTCTTTCAGTTTATGCTTCTAAAACCAACTTGACATCCGGCATTCTAAGTGTAAACTACATAATTCGTTTTTCTGCAAAAGTTATATTTTAGGGGTGGGGTTAAGTTTACACTCATATCACATTTTCACAGCAATACTCTTGGCATTACATTATTAAAATCGTTTTGGTATGTCAATGGGGCAATTTTATAGCCAAGTTGCGGATCAATAGCCCATACTGTTCACAAGTTATAGCCATTTATACGTGACAAATTTTTCAAAATACAAGTAATTTTTCGCGATTTCAAAATATCTATCGAATTTTTTTCTAACTAGCTCATAAATTGGTCTAGTTTTGTATCTCTTGTCATTTTATAATCATTTCTTATTAATATAAACGATATATTGTTCGGTTTATAACAGCAATATTTTGTTTATGCTCTGACACTTGTACTCGAGAATATTTTAATTTTATTTTAGGGGTAAGAGTTGTATTCCCTGAAAAATAAACTATTTTGAGACACTTTCTGAAGCGGGTAACAAGCAAAATCTGATGCGCCATGTGATTACCTTTAATTTGATATACAGAAACCTTTGTTGGAGGGGGTGCAGCCAATTTGAAAAGTATCTTGCTTGGCCCACGGACTAGTAGAACCACCATAAGTAGAAAGTAGAAACAAATCGAGCGAAAATCTCTTAAATTATTTCCGAAGAAAGAGACGCGCTGTCACTGGTATCTCCAATTCTCGTTTGTTCAAAGTGCGTCATCAATTCAACGTCTTTGATTGGCTAGTTGCCACTGTCCACGCACTAGCGCGATGCTTTGATTTACTAGTGGCCACTGTCCAAGCACTAGCGCGATGTGCACACGTGTTCATGGTATACTTCGGCTGTAACACTGAGCTGCTAGTTTCTCAGGAAATGACAAGAACACCATAGTCAGAAATGGTAACGCGCTCAAGATCATATATTATATACCCATGATTGTAATTATAGAATATGAAATATATTGGTTTCATGAATGACCAACTCATAGAATTAATCGTCTTGCACTTCTTGGCATCCGAATAACAATTGAAATTGAAATTGAAATTCCCAACTACACCTTTTACCGAACTCGGCCACCGGATCGCAGTTCGACTTTTAATCCGTCCACAAATTCCCATTCTATAAATAAAACGCCCATGCGCCCACTGTAATTAAGAAACAGCGAAACATTATACACGCGGAGCGGTGAATAACACCGGTCGTGTTGATATATCTGGGTATTTTTGCTCTGAGGGTTAGCAGTAGACCCTATACGGTTATTGGCAGGACAGTCATATTCGAATTATGTTGCAATATAGAAATTCCACTTCTAATCGCAATGTACAGTTTTGGCGCTCGGTATATAGGCGTGGTCACATCACTGCTGTTGTGATTTGTGTAGCGGAACATAATCAACATATTTAGGTTATCGAAAAATAACAGTAATCGGTAAATGTGACAGCCAATTGTTTATCGGTTTTTCGTGGATTGACAGCTTTTGATTACATTATTTAAGAAATGAATGTAGTGGGTGTGTGTGTTATTGGATACAGCGCTCTGGTCGTTGGGGTACATACTAAATGTGCCATCAGCGACCACAGCGCCGTATCCCCAACGTGTTATTGTGGGATACGGCGCTGTGGTCGTTCGGTTACATACTAAATGTGCCCAGCGACCACAACGTCGTACCCCATCAATAACACACACACCCACTACATTCATTTCTTATATTTATATAGCTTTTTTATCATTTATTCCCATAAAAAAGCTGAGTGTATTCTTATTTATTTTCACAAAATGGCCGATAATTTGAGACTAGCCCACGCAGCGCTTTAAGGCAACCCAATATAAGATTTCCAAGCTCTTAGCTACGATAACGTGATCGATATAAATAACGGGTTAGTCTCACTTTGCAGACATGCGACAGGGGATTAACTGATGGTGCGGTCGGCTGTCTTGTTACAACACTGGTAGATATGCCGATCCAAGTTAAGTGTTGTGTCCAGGCCACCCTAAAGTGAAACTTGTTTACACTAAGGCCACCGTAACTGCCGTCACTTGTATTTCGCGCATATGTAAGTTACACTATAACTAATGTTCACCGTGAATATTTTTTGTATATAAGGATTGGACAATGGCCAATATTTCACAAATCAAAATGGCTAATTTTCTAGTTAATACATCGTTTATTCCAAACGGCAGGGGCGGCAAGCATCTTATCTACGACGGCAACAAATACGTAGTCAGATCTCGGCGTGTGGAAAACATTCATTGGGTTTCTTGTGTAAAGACCTGTGGTGCTATTATTAATACACCGAATGACATTTTTCGTCACCGGGAACTCCTCTTAACAATATAACGGATTTTGACCAAGTTTCTGTGGACATTTTTGTTGCAAACCTGAAATCGACGGTATGTAATGATTGTAACACAGTTTAACCCTTTCAGTGCCTAGTCAGATTTTTGTATCAACCCATATATACCCCGTGCCAATGCATTCTCTTATATATGCGAGTCGACCATAGGTCGCCTCGCATATATAAGAGAATGCATTGGCCTAACAATTTTTCATCATTTGTTATTATTTTTTACAATTATTTACAATTTTAATAATTTTTTCTTATATTCTACTCTCTTTCAGTGCCAGACTTATTTTGTAGGTTTAGTGCCAGGGAATCTTACGTTTTTCATGGGCATCAAAATTATTACTATGAATACTTGGTGATAGTTTTGAGTTATAACATGCCACTAAGGTTTTATCCAGTTTGTTTTTAAATTCGCTATAGCATGCTTAAGCATACCCAAAAAAAATCAACCCAAAAAAATCTAAAATAAAAAACAACAAATTATATTTTTTTAGGGACGATTTTACAGACCGTAAATTAGGGCCGATGAGATCGGCCCCTGGCACTGAAAGGGTTAATCCGAAAGCCCGTACCGATGTCAAACTTGCCTGACCAATATACCACGACAACCACGAACGACAGTATAACTGTTCCCCTGGTGTACGGACACATGCCGAACAAGACGCAACAAACATACACGGGATTATTCCGTCTTCTGAAGCAAAAATGTGCAGAATTGGGCCTCAACCTTTCACCGACACAATCATGTCTTCACCGACTAGGAAACTGCTTTCGACATCCACCATCAAAGGGTGCTTCTTCCACTACATCCAGATTTTAATGGAATATGCCTCGAAAACATGCAGGATGAAGAAAGAATACGGAAGAACTATGAACCACTTTGACACTGTTGGGCCAAGGACCCCGAACCACGTAGAAGTGTGGCACAGAAAACTGCAATTGATGATAGCGGGCTCCCACCCAAACTTATTCCGGCTGATAGACTTCATAAAGAAGGAGCAAGCGTTCAATGAATGTAAGATATTACAGATAAGTGCGGGTGGCAGAGTGACACCACAGAAGAAAAAGCATTGTGCCTTCCAGGCGTCATTTCGAGAGAGTGTAATTGGCATGCAGGCGAGATAGATGAAGTAGCGTTCCTGGATGAGATGACCAAGTCATGCGGTCATTGAGTGTGTTGTTGTCATTTATAAGTTTCTAAATTGTTAATGTTTGTACCTCATGCTTTGTTTGATCTATCTGCATGTATATATTATCCATAACTAATAAACAGTCACAAATGCAAACTTCCGTTCTTTCTCATAATCCAAAGAACTAACAGAAAAAAACCCGAATCAAATCAAACCAACTATAGGAAAGGTCTAAATAGTCAGGATTATTCACACCTTTACCCCAACCTACCGAAAACAATAGGTGTCTGCACAACGGGACGATCCCATAAATAACTGGCTTCAGATACCATTCGGCTAAACTTTGAAAAGCACGCCCAACAACTTGTAACTTCCTGTTCGTATTCCACTTGAGAGATCTCTGCATTATTGAGATGTAAACTGGGTGACCCAATTGGCAGTTGACCAATCACCAAACAGGATTTAGTGTAACAGGCTATGTAAATATTTATACATAAACCATGTAAGTATCACTACATGATGATGAGTATAAAAATCATTGATAGATCCTTGATAAAAGACCGCAAAACTTTCCTAGATAGTCGATTCAACTCAGACACAGTATTGTGTGACTTTTTGACTTTGACGATGCATATAATAACGATAATTGTATCTTTCAGAAGTTAGTAGATTCAGCTCACCTGCACAACGATGGAAAGGAACTCAACAACAGCATCATCGGTTAAACAACAACAATTCAATGTGCACATGTATCCAGTTCTAATGGGGCGCCCTACTCGTGAATTTTGAAAAAATCTCAATTTCAAACTATCAACTTGAAGGCGAAAATCATTATCCGCTATAACCAATGTATGATATAGTACTATAACAACACATATGAGATGTATGTTCAAATTGTGTAAATAAAAAGTGGGTTTGTTCTGTAATTCGCTGCCAAAAAATTAAATATGTAATGAAAAATGTAGGATTTATGTTCACACAAACAGTCATGATTTCAGATGGTAGACTGAGCGCATAACCTAGGTGGGTTCATTGTCTAGATAAATCAGTGTAGTTTTTGCATGTTTCCTATCAAACTCTCTATCGACCTACCTCAACAAATCGTGGGGTTTTTTTAACCAATATTTTACATTGCTGGAAAATATCGCCCATAGTGTGAGGGTAAACAGTTGCTGTTATAGTGCTATAGCATACATCGTTTATAAGTGATATTGATTTGTTTCCTTCAAATTGCATGATTTTGAAATTTAGATTTTTGAAATGTTCGAATTGGGCGCCGTTATATTAGACGGAACGATCTTGGACTAATCGTCTGCATGATATACTACACCAACGAATAACAACATACTCATGTTACACCAATAAAACATTTCTACGAATTGGAGAATTTCATAATAATAATGTGTTAATGTGTTAGTGTATGTACCGTTGTTTATCTGTTATCTTCGAAAGCGCATGAGGGCCATCCGAAACATCCACGCACCCCCAGATATACATGTACACATACATAACTCGTTATAACTAGGCCATCCGAAACACCAACGCACCATATACACAGCTCATCATAACGACTTACAAGTCGTTAAAACGACTTCCAACAACTCGTTATAACGACTCACAACTGCTGGCAGTCGTTATATAACGAGTTCCTGGAAGTGGTTAGGCTCGCTCAGCTTCATCATCAACTTCACCATCAACCTCGGCAGGGACTCCTCTGGTACCCTCCACCCCTTATTAAAGCTCGTGGGATCTATCCAATCAACAACTTGCCACGGTCGGACATGATAGACTTTTGGTGGGCTTTTGTTACGCAAGATCACATCAAAACAACAAATTGAGGGTGAAGGAGAAGATCTCTCGATATTTTCGACCATCCTGGGCGCTTCGCGCCCTACCACTATTATGTGTTATAACGAGTTATTGGAAGTCGTTATAATGATGAGTTGTTCCTGGAAGTGGTTATAACGAATTATTGGAAGTCGTTATAACGAGTTGTAATTATTTATAAGGAGGTGTCGGAAGTCGTTATAACGACTTGTAGAAGTAAAACAGTTATAGCGAGTTGTATATTTGTATATTTGGGGTGCGGTGGTGTTTCGGGCGTTATAACGAGTTGTCTATTTGGTGGTGTTCCGGAGTGAGTTGTTTATTTGCATATTTGGTGGTGCGGTGGTGTTCTAGATGGAGTTGTGTATTTGCATATTTGGTGGTGCGGTGGTGTTCCGGAGGGAGTTGTGTATTTGCATATTTGGTGGTGCGGTGGTGTTCCGGAGGGAGTTGTCTATTTGCATATTTGGTGGTGCTGTGGTATTCTGGATGGAGTTGTATATTTGCATATTTGGTGGTGCGGTGGTATTCTGGATGGAGTTGTATATTTGTATATTTGGGGTGCGGTGGTGTTTCGGGCGTTATAACGAGTTGTGTATTTGTATATTTGGTGGTGCGGTGGTGTTCCGAATGGAGTTGTGTATTTTTTATATTTGGGGGTGTGGTGGTGTTTTGGATGGAGTTGTGTGTTTGTATATTTGGGGGTGCGGTGGTGTTTCGGGCGTTATAACGAGTTGTGTATTTGTATATTTGGTTGTGCGGTGGTGTTTCGGACGGGGTTGTGTATTTGTACATTTGGGGGTGCGGTGGTGTTTCGGATGGCCCTAATGAGTTTTAATTTGTATATTTGGGTGCGGTGGTGTGTCGGATGGCCTCGTTATAACGAGTTGTTTATTTGTATAATTGGGGGGGGGTGAGGTGGTGTTTCGGATGGCCCTAGTGAGTTGTTTATTTGTATATTTGGGGGTGCGGTGGTGTTTCGGATGGCCCTAGTGTGCTTTGGTAGATAACAGCCAAGGATTAGATATAAAACAATATTTAATCGGGTGCAGGATTAGATAGCGATTAGTATTCACTCGGAGTAACAGGTGTCTCGTGATGTTGCGATTGTATTTCATAATAAGTAGCTACATTTGATCGAATTTTGGGTGATTATATTGACTAACTAACGGATATATATATTCATAAATTAAAAAATCGAAAATTTCACGTGTGATTAATTTTAAAAGAGCTTGTTTAATTGAAGTAAAGCGCTTAAAGAAGTGATTTATAAAAACGAAATATGCATGAAGGGCTTTGTGGACACATTTCCCCCGAAAATCAAGTTAAAATCAAATATTATGTTCACTTATATTAGTAATCACAGCAACCAAGTAATGTTAGAAATGCAAACTGTGAACTTTATAGAGGTTTTCAAAAATATTTGTTCTTACAATAACAAAAACAAAGTCCATAGCAAAGGAAAATATGGGAATGTGTACTAAGCACTGCGAAGAATGATGCACAGCAAAGATACAGTAATTCTCTAAGTAATCGACTCCTTAAACACAGCAGAATTATGGGTAACTTTTCAGGTGTCTCGTGATTTTGCGATTGTATTTCATAATAAGTAGCTACATTTGATCGAATTTTGGGTGATTATATTGACTAACTAACGGATATATATATTCATAAATTAAAAAATCGAAACTTTCACATGTGATTAATTTTAAAAGAGCTTGTTTAATTGAAGTAATGCGCTTAAAGAAGTGATTTATAAAAACGAAATATGCATGAAGGGCTTTGTGGACACATTTTCCCCGAAAATCAAGTTAAAATCAAATATTTTGTTCACTTATATTAGTAATCACAGCAACCAAGTAATGTTAGAAATGCAAACTGTGAACTTTATAGAGGTTTTCAAAAATATTTGTTCTTACAATAACAAAAACAAAGTCCATAGCAAAGGAAAATATGGGAATGTGTACTAAGCACTGCGAAGAATGATGCACAGCAAAGATACAGTAATTCTCTAAGTAATCGACTCCTTAAACACAGCAGAATTATGGGTAACTTTTCAGGATTTAGTCGGAAATATGGCTTGTTGCCATTCATCGGAAAGCTCTCCCGAGAGCTTTCCGATGAATGGCAACAAGCCATATTTCCGACTAAATCCTGAAAAGTTACCCATAATTCTGCTGTGTTTAAGGAGTCGATTAATTAGAGCATTACTGTACAGTATTATCGCCTGAGAATTATTTCGAACATTGGCTTTACTTGCCCAGGTCAACTTTATAATAAAAAAAAAAAAATTATAATAGTTTCTATCCAGTCTAGCTGTAAATGTAAATCAAATGGTGCGGGTACTGGTTCAAGAGAGATTATCCGATAAGTGGTGACCTATATTTGCGGACAACAGTGTGGAAGTCTGGTAGGCTAGATTAAAGCTTAACAAATTATTTTGTCAACAGATTTCAGAACACACCAATAAACTTATAGCTGTCAGTCACCCATGTTAAGCAAACAAATGTATATGTAAACAACTGGTGATGTGCATATTTTTCGAAAAACGCTTGATAAATAAGAATAGTTGTTCTTGTTCATCATTATTCACATTGTTCAGTATACTGTCCAATATTTTTTCTTAGAGCTGGACTTAGTGTTTGTTTGAGTATCGTATGAAAATATATCTTTGTAAAATACTCTCTAAAGTTCACATTTCGTATTTCTAACATAATCCACCATGCATTAAATTATACACTTGAACTGCTCCACGAATGAGCTTGGTTAATGTGATTTCTGATATCAGTGGCTTTTATATAAATGTGATTTTGACTCCATCAACTTTTTGGGGAAAATGCGTCCACAAAGCCTGCGGTAGCGGGACAAAACCTGTTGCATGCATCAATAAATGATGCCTCGTGAACCTACTAAAAATACTTGGAACGTGATCTACGATAAATATGACGAGATACAGAGATCAAACCTGGGAACGACTTCCCCTTTCACTGTACGGGTCATGACTCTGTACATAATGAATGTACGAAACTAGATCCATGTGGAAATCGATTCCATAATTATGGAGGTTATCACCCCACCCCCATGATTCCCGACTGGCGGTTAAATTGGGCATACGAAACCCAGAGTACCGGTTAACAGAGGGGTATGAACCTCGTGTCATGCCTGTAAATGGTCCGAATTCCGCATTGCAAAATAAAGGGGTGAAACCTCCCTATGGTTGTTCATTAGAGCTCCGAAATTAATACATGGCTGAGCGGACACATGCACGGATCATATTCCTATAAATACCGTGTTCTTCTATGGTCGCGACCATGCTATAGACCACAAAGACGTGACGTGCGTTTTATAGGTTAACCAATGCAGGTAAGTGGGTGCCTGGTGAGGTAACACATCTGCCCGGGTCAACGAAAATCACACCTAGCCCTCCGGAATGACAATAACAAGTCAGAATGGAGCACTGGCTGACGGACCTTACGGCCTTTCCGTCAACATAAGTAGAGTGAAATAAATAATGACTTACAACCTATCTGTCATATAGTTTCCCCACATTATGAAGGTGGTGCATACATGTATGGATGTCAAAAGAAAGGGGAGGTTGTCTGCTAGGCATGATAAAGACCAAGGTCCCAATTTATCCTGGTTCTGATGACATGAATTTTGAGGTGAAAGCTTGATCCTGGAGCTGTTTATTGGAATTTTGAAAATAGTTTTAGAACGTACCCCCACAGAAACAAGATTTAATTTAATGCCAAAAGTAGAATTTATAATTTTTTGAAAATTACTCCCAATGAGTTAAAAAGATGCCAAAATATTTGATAAGATCATAATCAGTTGCAGTTTGTTTATTTTCTGCCATGATAAGAGCATGTCACATAACGTTTCGACTCGTTACCTGCAAGACGTTGTACTAAGCCAGCTAGAGTCCGGGCTTCTTGGTAATTCGAATACACGAGAACAAAAACACACTGATGGACATAGAAAAACACCTAGTCGATTCCTTATATACCCAGTAGGTTTAAAAGTGTGCGACAAGTAAAACACTATGTAATACTGTGCCCAAGCCAAATTTCGTTTACGGGGGATACCGACCATTTGCAACGTGGTTGTGGCTGTGGTTGTCATATCCAACCTGGTTACGTGGTCCTGCTAATTTGATATGAAGATGGTTGGTCCTGCTGAATTGCTATAGTGTTGTTTGGGAAAAGCTATTCTGGTAAAAAGTACCGTTATTTTGTTCTAAAATTGTCATTTCCGTGTTACTTTGAGGATCTCAACAAATAATGTAAATACAGTATGTGTATAAATCATTTTGAATAATTATGTGTATAAACGTACAAGCCTGTTATGGTGGATGCAAGAAATAAGTTGTATAAAATGGACTAGCTTACTGACATTCTAGTGGCCTTTTTCACGAGTTGTCGATTTTGGTACACATCCACTTGAAACATGCCACTAGGTCGTAATATTGAATCAAGTCTTAACCCTTTAACGAAGGGAGATGCGCTATTGTAACATTAAATATCCTGTTCCAGTCCATTCCCTTATATTTGCGAGTCTCCCGCATGGGAGCTTCGCATATATAAGAGAATACACTGCCTTACACGATCAATGTAAATATTGCTAGGCCAATGTATTATCTTATATATGCGGGGCTCACTATCGGAGACTCGCATATATAAGAGAATGCATTGCCATATGGTTTTCGCATAATTTCAGGAAGCTCCAGTCATGAAAGGGTATACATGGCTTTTTGTTAACCATAAACTTAAGATCAAGAGGATTGCCTACTGCATGGAAACTTACAATTTATTACAAATGCCTGATAGTCACAAATCCTAATAAGGTTAATTCCCCATCTGCTGATTTATCCATCTCCCGTTCAACTTCACTCTCTCTCTCTCCCTCTCTCCCTCTCTCTCGCTCTCTCTCTCTTTTAGTTCTATTTTGTGCTCTCTGACTCTTTGTATTTCTATCTCGTCCATATCTCTCTTCCTCATTCTACCATAGTCATGTATCTTTCAACAGTAAATGTATGTATTGAATCTTTATAAAACAACCTCCACTGTACGTTGGATAGAAATCCGATAACAGTCCGACAAAACATCCAGTTGTGATTTTCCAATGTTCTCCCTTCCGTTATTCTTTATCCAGTAAAGGTCTCGTCTCCTCCGGATCGTTTCCATCTGCCCAGGGTTGTAGTTCACCAGATGCGAATATAGCATATACTATAGCTCCAACGAAGTGCACTATTCCACATATTAGGAATACTACGTTCCAGCGATGTGCAGACTGTAAACGTGTAAAATACCTCATTATTTAAGACATGCATGACGGGAGCTGCGCTGGTGCAGCATTAAAGACACAGTGTCAGTGCATTATCTTATATATAATATAATTCTTTATTTATTTAATGCGGTTTGGCCACAGTCCCTGGCCACTCCGGCTTCTCCTCGAACATAATAGTGGCGAAAACATTTACAATGAAAACAATAAAAGAAAAATTAAACAAATAGTGGAGGATATAGGATATAGAAAGATGGTAGAAAAGGAAAGTAAAGAATATAGTATGACTGGTAGTAGACTGCACATTTGATGACTATCGAATTTACTAATGGTAAAATAAATGGTTGGTTGGGCAATTTAGTTCCATGCAATAGTAATTTAATTGTGTATTTAGGATTTATCTCAACAAAGTTTTCAAATTTAATTTTCGGGCAAATTAATATAAGAGCATGCACTGGCTTACAAGATCGGGGTAAATATTGTTAGGCCAATGCATTTTCTTATATATATGTGAAACACCCTATGGTCGACTCGCATATATAAGAGAATGCATTGGCACAGGGTTTTTGCCAAAAAATGAGGAGGCTCCAGTCATAAAAATGTTAAGACATGCATGCAGTGGATGTGTGTGTTATTGAGAGATACGGAGCTGTGGTCGTTCGGGAACACTGTGAATCGTTATCAAATATCACCGAGAATATATGTCAAGATTTTGTCACAAAGTGCACATTTTTTGCCCTGCTACATTCATTTATTATATTTATATTGCTTTTTGATGATTTATCCGTATAAAAAAGCAGAAAATCATTTTATTTATTTTCATAAACATCTGCCGAGAATTTGAGTCTAGCCCACGCAGAATTGAATGTCAGGCCATTATTGGCTTTAGTTTCACCTGTGAATTATCGATCGATTTCCGTGTTCTGGTCACGTGATGCCACGGGGGATGCATTCGAACTATGAGGTGGGAAATGCCATTGGCGATTTCGTTTCTGTGTGATGCGTGCTATAAAATACAACTTGCCACTTACTAAGTAATCTTAGAAGTTCATAGGAATACAACTATGTTTTAATTGTAATAAATATTTATTGCTTCCACTGTCGATATCCGACATGTTAGTTGAGTGGAAAGAGAAGGGCGATTTCGATAATATATGCGACCGCTACACGAAGCACTTACGAACGTTCACGTGGTCGACATAACTAACTGGATTCAATGAAAATCAGGTGAACTTTTAAAAGCTCGCCAAATTATACCGCTGACCGATTTTGGTGATTATTTCAACACTTTGTGACGCCGTGTTCGTGTTACGGTCTGTGTGTTATGGGATATAAATTACAATCCAATGATTAATCATGACGTCACGTGATACGGAAATAAATTACAATCCAATGATTAACCATGACGTCACCTGACAAGGAAATAAATTACAATCCAATGATTAATCGTGACGACACGTGACAAGGAAATAAATTACAATCGAATGATTAATCATGACCTCACCTGATAAGGAAATAAATTACAATCCAACGATTAATCATGACGACACGTGACAAGGAAATAAATTACAATCCAATAATTAATCATGACGACACCTGATAAGGAAATAAATTACAATCCAATGATTTTTCATGACGACACGTGATAAGGAAATAAATTATAATCCAATTAGTCTAAATAGTGTTATGAAACAGCGATTGAGTCGTCATGTCAATATCATTTAGAAATCCATACTCTGGGGATTATTGAATAACAAGCTGGCGCAAAAGGCTGAACACAAATTTTATCTGGAGACTGTTCGTTCGCTAAACTATTGTTAAGAGTGTAATTTGGCTGGGCACTGAGACGCGTAATCCAAAATGTTCCACAAAAACAGGGACATACTGTATTGAACACTGTCAAATTCAACAATAATAATTATATATAACTATAATAGTTAAATATTAATGTAAGTATTGTAGACTAAATCCGACCATGTATATATGGGACCATCTCCTATTATACCCAACAGAATATATGCAACAGCTAATTAATATGAGCCATGGATTAATGCAAAATACACGCATGTGCTCTACGAACGGTGCAAACAACATGGTAATTATAATGAAAATGCGTTTATGACTCGAGACATGTTGAACATTTTGACCAAAGTCGGTGTCGGTAGACAACACACCCACACACCCCTGTCACTGTTATTAAATACAAATCAGACAACATATTCGTTGTTGCGGTTGATTGTATACGACTATTTAAGAAATGACTGTAATTTGCGTGTGTTTATTTGAAGGATACAACCTTGTTGCCGTTGGGAATATTGTGTGAACTGTTCACACTAAATGTACTCCAACGGCCACAGCGACATACCCCTCAACAAAACACTCTCAAACTACATTAATTTATTTGATGTATATATAAACACTCTCAAACTACATTAATTTATAATATTTATATATAGGCACAATCACTACATTAATATATTATATATATATATAAACACGCTCACTACATGCATGTATTATATCTATATATAAACACACTCACTACATTAATTTAATATGATCATGTACATAAACGTAATTTGCGCCCGCTTGTTACTGTTCATGGGATTATCGGATGAATTGTTATCTTTATAGAATGATTTGATGATAAACCCTAAGGGTGGATAAACGCATGCATGTAATCTCTGTAATTATCGTGTATTTGGCGTTTTACATGGATCATACAGACGATGTAATATGTGTCCACTGACAACCCAAGCATTGCCTACGTGTTGAACGCACTGAGTTCTAGTTCCAATTAAGTCGGAATGTAGATAAGCCGTTATCTTGGACCGAGTCGCCAGGCCACTTAAAATAATTGTTCGTGGGATAACCCATATGGTAGACTTTCTATTTAAATAATTGCCAATCCTCTCTTATTTATAGCAGTGGTGGATCAGGATTTCCCCGACGCATGCAGGGGCTATATATGACCCCGAAAGCTACCAAGCGGGGGTGGCTAACTCTGAGCTATTTAAGTAAAACATATCATATTGTACCTTCTTGCCCAGATTATTCCGACCGATACATTCAACTAAGTCCCTTAGCGATTTGAAGCTTTCGAGACCCCCTCCCCCCCCCCCCACAAACAAGCATCATGGTTGAAAATGTTCTACATCAAGCCTGTATATCATATATGCCAGACGTATGGCTTCTGGTGGTCGTGTATTAATACAATGCCAGATATCACACAGACTTGACTAATTTTCGCATCCGTGAGAGAAGACATGTTTTGGACTGGCCTTAAATGTACTGATAGAAGACAATTTGTCTGGCCTGTTAACAATGAACCGCTCGCGCGCAGGTGAGTAATGCTGTTAATTATTGGTGTGGCCATGTAAAATACATGTATTTTACATACAGAAATTACATGCATGTGTGTATCCACCCTAATTATAATGGGACACAAGAAAATGAAATATACAATGCATGTAAATAATCACATATAGGCCTAACGTAAATGTGGATATTTAGCCTGCCATGTAATACGAGTCTCAGTTGTCTGGCCATCGACGCAGTCCTGTCTGGAGTGTTGCGCGCCGGTGTAGGTAGTGACGTCATGGTGTACGTCTTGATGTCATGACGCCTTTACTGGTTTCACAAGAAGCAATCTTAAAATGACTCTGCGATCTTTCAATCGGAACTTAAATTTTCCGTTTGTCGGCCTTGAACTTTGAGAATATTTCATAATTTTTTTAGGCGGAAATACCGTTAGAAAATTGAAGATAATATGTAAACGGCCAGCAAGGTCGCTAGATTCCTCTTTCGGGGTAAATATTTATAATAATTTTATGAAATATGTAAACAAAACTTTTTCATGCAATTTAACTTTTTTTGTTAACCAGAGCTTTTGTTCAATTTACATTCACTTTTTGAAAATATATTTGGCTTTAGGAGCATGATGTTCCTACATATGATGAAGTATAGGTAACAGTTGCAAGATCAAAGTTTTTTATTTTTGCCCTGGAGCATTTTGCCCAATTACACATTTCGAGGTGGCATTAATTAATACAAAATGGCGGCCGTCGCCAACAATCATTTTTGGACTCCGCTGACCTTTGAGTTATGAATAAATTATCCTATTTTAGGTGATTTCAATTTATTTTTAGATTGGGCCGAAAAAGTCGATTAGTATATATCTCATATTCGCATACGTATACCCTGGTCGCTTCGCTTCCGCGGCTTCGCCGCGGGAGAGCGGGCGCTATTATATTAATATATATACATACTAACTACATTAATGTATTATATATATATATATATATATATATATATATATATATATATATATATATATTTATAAAATAATGAAGAAACTCTCCTCTGAGGTAGGTGACTGCTGACGTGAAGAATGGAATAGTTTGAAAATTAAGAAAGGTATCCGTTCATTGTTGAATATTTATTACATGTATGTACAAACAGCTATACCGGTTTCGGCACATCTTGCCTTTTCAATAGCTTTGAGTCACTTTGAGCTATATATATATATACACTCACAATATTAATTCTTTATATTTATATATAAACACACTCACTACATTAATTTATTATATTTATATATAATCACTCTCACTACATTAATTTATTATATGTATATATAAACACACTAACTACATTAATTTATTATATATAAACAAACTCACTACATTAAAGTGATATGAAACACCCTGGTAGGGTGGTCAAATAGAAATGGAGAAAAATCTTGTTCAAAGTATTAATTTTTAACAAATATTATATCCAAATAGACAGCACACATGGTCATTCTTATATATTAATTAAATGCAATGACTCTCGATGACGAAATCGCTTTCGTTAGTTGATCGTGGATAGATGCGTCCCGAATCGAGTAGTAAATATTTACAATTGAGCGTTGTTCAGACGATGTTTTCTATTCAGTGGTAAGGTCGATTATCTTCAGATTTTCTGCGATGTTAGTAGAATCTTACATCCCTCCAGTTGGCATTGCGCCCGCATACCATTTATCAGTTTCACGCAACCGAACAAATACTTAATATGCCTTTAAGTATTGGTTATATCGCGTTTCTTATTAATGTCTACAAACTCAGCTTTTCTCTTTCTGAAACTTACCCGCAGTTTGGATATTACCTGTATCTCATGTAGACCATACGTTAGCCCAATAGTATGTACGTTAGCCCAATATTATAGACGGTTAGCCCAATATTCTATACGTTAGTCCAATATTCTATACGTTAGCCCAATATTATATACGTTGGTCAAATAACCTACTTGGGATTGATCGATGGCCGTGCACTCAAAAGAAAGCGAGATAAGTTTTGTTACCCACCGCATTTAGTAATATAGGTAAACAAGATGAGACGTCAGTTCCTGACATGGTGTGTTTTATTGGATAATAACGCAAACCCAATTGGCAGTTGACCAATCACCGAACGCGGATTAGTGTAACACACAAGGTATGTATATATTGTGACTTACATGCGTATCGCCAATGTATTCTGCTATCAGTGCCGTTGATAGAACAGGGCCGATAACTCCTATTCTGGATACCCCGCTGATGATAGCTGTGTATTTAGGTGCCAGATCCATGTAGTTCGCCTCGTATCCTTATACATGGTATGAAAAATAAATATATATATCAACGGCACCTTGTTGTGGGCAAATGGCACAGTGGTATTCCCTATGCATTGCTCATTCTGATTTGGGCATCATAAATAAAAACTAACAAAATAATGATGATAGCTGTGTATTTATGTACCAGATCCCGCATGTAGTTCGCCTCGTATCATTATAAAGAAATAAATGAACATAATGGTGGTATATACAATAATAATTAAATGTCCTAATCCAGCCACCACAATCCATAAATCAATAACATAAATTTCCAACCAATTGGTATAATTAACATGATCCCTCATTTGCATCCTGACCTAGAAATTCTAGTAAAACTTGAGATATTGCAAGTATACTTGGAGAGTCCTGGAGTGCAGTGGTGTTCATATGTCTGGGTTGCCAGGAAGACGACCAACATGGCCATGGCTTCGCGGGAAAATATAGACTTATTATAATGAACCAAAGCCGGACGCTTTGGGTCGTATATAGACTATATCTGATTTTGTGACGTCACCAATTATTATCTAATACGACATTGGTGTTTTGAATTTTGCGAGTACTTTTGTCGCACAGTAGATCGGTGGGATTAAAGCATTAATGTCGTAATCGGAAACAAACTGGTGTGTCTTTCAATTGCCGACGTTCCAAAATGAGGGGAGTTACTATCGGAATTTTGCACAGTGGAGTTCATTGGTAGCGGCGGATTTCATTTTATTGATAACATAATTATGACATGTTAATGACTGTCAACTATTTGCATTGGAGTGGCCTAAAATAGAAATCGCGCGTGTAATGGAAAAATCTCAATCACTCTGGCAGGGCGGGTACTGGAATCGAAATTGAAATTCGTGATGTATGCAAACGTTATTATATCGCGTTTAAATTATCCTAATATTAAAAAGTATATACGTGAATCTGATAATCCTTAGATATCCTTCTATTTTCATGAATCGACACGGAACACACACTTATGAACAAAGCAGAAGATACATTCAGGTTATTCGGAATTCGGGCGATGATGAAAGCTACATCATGACGTTGTTCGTCGAGTTTCGTTGAAATCGACATGATTACATTTTATGAATGAACATGATGAAGTCGACAAGCTTCTTCGTATAGTACACATCTCAATCGATTGCGCACACAGCGTCAATAATATAATGGTTAATTTCAGTAAAATACTCCCCTCTCGACAACAACCAAGAATCTTGACTTTTGAATACTTTCAGTTTGATGTTGGGAGTTTATATTCTATAATAATCTGTTCAAAAGGAAAAGGCTTTAAAAACAAATTATGTTTCAAGTCTGAGGTGGTGTGCTCATAGTCTGTTTGCATTGTGAATCTCTGATTTATCACATGTCCTGATGTATGATTGACCTAATTTATACACGAAAGTTTGATGTTGGGAGTTTATATTCTATAATAATCTGTTCAAAAGGAAAAGGCTTTAAAAACAAATTATGTTTCAAGTCTGAGGTGGTGTGCTCATAGTCTGTTTGCATTGTGAATCTCTGATGTATCACATGTCCTGATGTATGATTGACCTAATTTATACACGGTAGTGCTAGCTATACCCACTCGTTCGATGAACCCTTGTGCATGTCTGGAGTGAAATTAATAATAATCACACACCGATATAAGGCCTAAGTGAATCTTATTTGATGGAAATACGCATCTATATAGTTAAAAAGGCACATATAGTGGTATATCCTATCTTATGCATGTGGTTTAGCTGTGGTTCGTTAATTACGCTAGCGTTTGGTCGTATTAAATGTATATTATTCCACCTATGCATGTAGTATATTATCCAATAAATGAGAATTGTTCAAGCTCACAGAAGCAATCGCATTTGAAGCTTGAAGCAATGAACACTCATGCTGAGTCCGTGTCTCCATAACACACACATATATATATTTCTATATATATATATATATATATATATATATATATATCCATTTACACGTCATGACAAATAAGAACAAGTATAACATTAATAATGGCATATTACACATTTTAAGAGAGAGATACATATGGCTAACATGTATATTATATACCGATATATCACCTCTAACAATATATATGTATACTCTATTAATATTATATTTATCTGTTATTGTACTTTCCATGTGTGTATATTGTAAATAAAATTATCATATCCTATACCGAGAACTCAATAAAACGTTATTTAATGCACAATAAATTGTATCATATTTTAAAACTTGTTCTAGTAATTCTTAGTAAAATAATTCAAAGGCGATCTGATTCGTGCATTTATGTTTCTGATTGCTGGTACCTTTGTCACCTGTCGATATATATTGGGCTGCTTTGATACGACTAGAAGCTGGTTTGATACGACTAGTGGCTGGTTTGATACGATTCCATATGATAACAATGGTAGTTTCGGGATATCATTCACTCATATTGGTAAACCGTGAAATTTGTTGGCGCACTGGCAACGAAATAACTCAATAGTATAGTCACCCGTTGGTCGAAGTAAATATACAGTCTATTCACACTTTTGTAGTGTAATAACACGAGAGAACAGATACATGTACACACGAATCGCGACACGACACACTGATCCTCTGTCACAGTACCCGTTTGTACAAGAATCTTGTAAATTAAGAGAAATGCAAATACAACCAGAATTTCGACATCTGGAACACAGACTGATCATATAATACCAGAATCGTGATCAATCCGGTCCATAAATCAGTTTCCCAAATAATTGTCAGATTTGCGTGGGACTATTTTGTCTGCCAGGTAATCAAACCAATGTTTATTGCATTAGGAGGGTTGACCATTAAACCAATGTTCATGCGTTGGGAGTGTGGACTATTTGCCATACCTGATAATGCCACGCCGCTTATTCCAATTCCGAGACATAGAACGCCGAATGCAACCTGCCAATATTGTGTGTTCGCAAAGAATATCGCCATCAAGCAGATTGCTTCAGTCCCAAAACCTAGAAGTGAAAACAAGATGTCACACTACATACGCACACATTTGTCACGGTCATTAAGGATCAGGGCACTCCTATTATTTTCCTAATAATTCACACTTGATGTTTTTCGTCATATTCCATGCGCACTGCGATGGCGTTATTGGTCAATACATATAATAATGAAGTGCTACAAGCCTACAATGTTAGAAAAAACTGTCGGTTTAACAGTGTCGGACCGTCAAAATCCGTCCCATACCGTTTCATCAGTTGTACGGTGAACAACCGTTGTTATATGTGCCTTGAAAATGGTCTAAGTTAAACATTTTCGTGATTAAAAGTTCATGCCGTCAAAATTCAATAGTATATTTATCGTGACCAAATTATATACGGCAGTATACAGTGTGACCGAATCTGACTCTACTGATATTTAATATGTATTATTGATTGTTTAACCCTTTACCCAACAAACCGGCCAAAACCGGCCAAATAAAGCTTCAACAGCCTAAAATATCTTCGGTCTGTCTCAATAGAACCATACAAATATGGATATCATTGGAACCGGCTCCTTGACCACATTGTGATAGTTACAGTTATGCCCTGTGCCAATGCATTCTCTTATATATGCGAGTCGACCATAGGTCGCCTCGCATATATAAGAGAATGCATTGGCCTAAAACAAATATTTTTTTAACACTTTTTACCATTTTGTCTTACATTCTTTAACAATTTTATAATTTTTAATGTGTTAAGCGAATGAATTCTCTTATATATGCGAGGCGACCTATGGTCGACTCGCATATATAAGAGAATGCATTGGCACAGGGCCGTTCTGTTGGGTAAAGGGTTAATTGTATTTAGTACAGCGATCCGGTATTCATTATGTGCTATGTGGATCCGTCTTATATTGCGTCCGTAATTAAATTACGGCCCGGTGTCTTTATCACTCACGAATATTCTTTTGTCGTTTTGCCTATTTTATCGCGGGCTCTCTACAAAATATTGTTTTTTGGGAAAATAATGTTAAGACGCTCTGACGTCGGTTCCTTTGTGAACGGGGCAAGTTCTAAATGTCAGAAAACCGGCTTAATCATTGATATATTCCACTAAATTGTGACTGGGTTCGAGCTGCCTCTTCGAGCTGTCGGCTATGACTTGTCTTCATTCGTCTCAGTGCACATGTTGAAATTGACAGTGTTGTGACTATCAAAACACTGACACATTTACTGACACAAGAGGATACAGGTACAATTAACAAGAGTTCCGATGTCAACCACTGGTGACAATAATATCAACAACAGCAGCTATTATAATGTTGACAGTGTTGTTTTTAACTTGAACTGTTCAATCCAGTTGACAGTGGTCTGATTGTTTCAAAGCACATAATGTACTTTACACGAGATGATATACTGTACGAACCAGAGTAATTCACAATAGCTTCAAGGTCAACAACAACAACACCGTAAACAATGAACTGACGCCGTGCAGTGACGGATGATCACATATCTACAATTCCAACTTTACAAAGTACAACTTTACAATTACATGGACCAATTCATCCCGTGTTCATAAATTTCCATTTAAACGTCTGGATATGAGACATTGTCGTCATTCGCCATGTATCCCAAGTTATTACAATTTATGGACCGGGAGTGCACTGTGTTCTTATCAAACTATCTTTGGTTGACTCACTGATATGGATACTAAGTGTCGTGATACACAGTTTTATGCATCATGCTGTCAAATTTCACCAAGTCATCGCGCACAGTTATTGCGGGATCTGCTGTTGTCTTGACGGTTTCAATCCAACTAGCTGTTATTGATATACAGCACCAGTCAAAAGAAGTGGTATATTAAGCGCACTAGTTTCGCGCCCAATATCGCAATAATATTGCAAGTGGAATTGCTTATAGATGTAAGCGCGCCGCTTGCGATATTATTGCAATATTTTGCGTTTAATATCGCAATATTTCGCGCTTAATATTGCGCTAAAAATTGTGACAATTAAATCAAATTATTGCATCTATATTGTTTATTGCATAAATAGAGACAATATGTTAGATTTGTATATAATTATAGTTGTAAATGCTATATGTACACTATATGTACAGTATTTATCTAATATAAAAATAACGCTATCGGGTCTGTATGAAATTTAGCGCAATTAATATCGCAATATTTTGCGTTCAGTATCGCAATAATAAGCTCGACAGATTTTTGGTATTGCGCCATAATCGCGCCTTTTTCGAAATTAAGCGCGCTCAATATCGCAATAAAGGCGCGACACAATATACCACTTCTTCTGGCTGATAGTGTATTTCGTGACGTACGGATTCACCAAGGTAAAACAGAAACTGTGTTGACAAGTGACTGGACAATTTCACGCCTTACATGTTACCAAAAAGTATGTCATTAAGATGTTTTACATTTAAATGTACATAAATTTTAGTTTTAACTGTGATACATGTAGCTTTGTTCTTTTATGTCTTAAAAGGCATGCCGATTCACATTTTAGAATGGTCGAAATTAGTATTATTCGTAATTTAATAGTGATGGGTTGGCTTATCAGCTATTACTAGCATCGTTTTTTATTTACATCCATATTTATACAGTTGTCAGTGAAAGGTGAACACATTACGCGTGAGCTGCCTTTTTTCCGGATTAAATTCTACGAGGCAGATAACAAGATTGATCCTCTGCAAACTGCAAATTTTCATACGTATTTTATATCACTTTATGCATTGAGGATTTATGTTTCATGGCAGCCATCTTGGCTTTAACTTTTGCATGACTAAATCCTTTGGCACAGGCTACAAGTCGTTGGTCGGATCATCATGAAACGTGTCCTGGATGTTAACATTGACATGTGAAATGACAATGAGTCATTTTGGAGTCATGTGGCCATAAAAGATTGCCACCGGCAGCCATCTTGGATTTTACTCTTTGCATGACTAAATTCTTTGGCACGGGCTACAAGTCGTACCTTTTGTCAGATCATTATGAAATTTGTGATGGCTGTTGATATTGACATGTAGATCGGATCGAGTCATTTTGGGGTCATTCGGCAAAAAAACATGGCCACCGGCAACGATTTTTTATTTCAAAATTCAATCCATTAGCATGGGGAGCCAGAGTGTTCGTCATGAAATTTGTCATGGTTGTTAATATTAGCACGCATATGGAAACGAGTCGTGTTTAATCATTCAGCCATAAAACATTGCTGCCGGCAGCCATCATTGATTTTACTCTTTGCGTGACTAAATCCTTTGGATGGTATACAGGTCGTACCTATGCTCGGATCATTATGAAATTTGTCATGGCTTTTAGCATTGACATATAGATCGGAACGAGTCATTTTGGGGTAATTCGGCCTTAAACCATAGCTGCCGGCAGCCATCTTGAATTTACTCTCCACATGACTAAAATTCCTAAATCCTTGGGCACACCTTTCAGACCACATCCCTGATCTGATCATCTTCAAACTTCATACGGATCACCGGGGAGACCTCTAGATGGGAGCCATCAACATTTTCCGAGTTTCGTTGAAAAACATAGCCGCCAATGAACATCTTGGATTTTACTCTTTCCATGACTTAATAATTTGGTACAGCCTACTTGTCCAACCGTTACTAAACTTCATATGGATCTTCGGGATGACCACAAGATGGGAGTAGTCTAGTTTTTCCGAATGTCGTTAAAAAACATGCCACTGGCAGCCATTTGGGATTTTACTATTTGCATGACTAAAGCCTTTAGCACAGCCTACAGTCCACTTCCCTCATCCCATCATCACCAAACTTCATATTGATCTTGACATTGATCTACTAGATGAGAGCTATCAAATGTTTTTTGAATTTCATTGGAAAAAATGGTCGCCAGCGGCCATATTGCATTTTAATTTATATGTTATCGCTTCATGTTCAAATCTAGTATTACTTAGAAATTTCCGCTTTCCAGATTCGTAAACGCTCGATTGACTGTAACATACGAAATTATCCCCCTCTTGGGATACAGTTTCACTGACATTTTTTTTGCAGGCTGCCTTTAGTCACTGATTATATGTGGAAATAATATATAATACGATTTAGCACTGTTAGATTTTATATTTACATGTAGTGCTGTTTTTTATACGAAAATTCACCCAGATCATCATGTGATCGACCATACATGGAATGTGAGGACCTGGTTGAGAGCGGTATGATGGATCACTTCTGTCCTCAATCTAGAATGTACTCATGCCATTTAATGGCATGTTTCTAATGTGAAGGGGTAGATAGGCTTGAGTCCCCACCACTCTTCGATTCACACCAAGTTCTCAGCTGTTATGTTCCGATGTTAGAACCCATAGCCCTGATATATGGTTTATGTTGTGTATACTAGTAATATAGTTATTTTCAGTACTTCTCTATACTAGCAGTGTGCATGACAGTGCATATAAATGGTTCCATGTGTACATGTATATTGATTCAGCAGATTCAGTGGTTTTGTATGTCAGTCAGAGTGTCTGGATAACTTTGGTCCCACACCAATATAATACTGGGCCAAAACAGGCTTCGGTGGCACATTAATAGTAATTGGTAAATAAACATGGTTAGGTGAAGTGCATATACCCATACATTAATTTTTTTTTAACGATTTTGGAAGTTGCAATGGGTAATGTAATACCAATGGCAGCCATTTTAGGATTTTACTCCTTGCATGACTAAATCCTTTGGCACAGATCACAGGTCACAGGTCGTACCTTCGGCGAAATAACATGGCCGCCAGTCGCCATTTTGGATTTCAATATTCAATCCATTAGCATGGGCCACAGGCTGGACTCTTCGTCTGATGATAATAAAATATTTCATGGATATTAAAATTGACCTGTAAATGGGAACAAGTCATTTTGGGGTCATTTTGCCATAAAACATGGTAGCCATATTGCATTTTACTGTTTGCATGACTAATTATTTGGTCACAAACTACACATCGCTCATCTGATCACCAAACTGCATATGCATCACCAGGGTGACATATAAATGGAAAACATCCAATTTGTCCGAATTTCTGTGAAAAACATGGCGGCAGCGGCCATCTTTATTTGACTCTTTGTTTGACTAAATTCTTCTGCACACATTACAGGCCACATCCCTCATCCGATTATTACCAAACGCCATATGGAACCTCGAGGTAACCTCTAGATGGGACCCACCCATTGTTCCCGAAATTTGTGGGGAAAAACATGGCCGCCAGCAGTACACCCTGCTAAATTTCAAATTTGAATCGATTGGCACACCCTGCAGCCCGAATTTATTAGAGAATGTTTGAGAATCTATTTTTAATCACCCCTATGGCAATATTTATATACATACATGTGTCAAATATTTCTTTGCACAATATATAAAGCTTGCAATTAAATGTATAAATATATAATACTAGCTGATGTACCCGACTTCGTCCGGGCTATTTAGTGATTTCTTTGTGATCGTCTCCATCTGGGCAGTATATACAGCGCCTGGACAAACTATTGTTCAATTGGTCCAGAAACATGCCTATATGAGCTAGGTCAAGGACACGGTGCCACGTGACATTGGACCCGTCCATATTATTGCCGGGATCAAAGTAGGCCTACATACCAAATTTGAGTCGGATTATTTGACCTCCAGAAACATGCCTTTGAGCGAGGTCAAGGTCAAGGACACGGTCGCACATGAAATACCAAATTCGAGTCGGATCGGTTGAGCAGTGTTCGAGTCTATAACACACATACATACATTCATACACACAGACAGAAGTTCCAAAATATATAATAGATAGCTAAAAATAATTCTATGATAAATAGTTCATGGGTGACCTGATGCATGCATCTTAGTTTTCTTGTAGTTACTGTAGTCGTAAATCGTTTGTGTAGTACAGAAACCTGTTTCGCAAAATTGATGACAAGTCCGTTTATGAGAAAAAAGTGTCACTTCAAACTTCTTTCCAATAAGGTACTATAGTTCAGTTTGTCATTTTTTTTTTTAACTTAGTTATGTCGATTACAGGTCATAACCAGTGGTAGGCTCAATGCTTGGTTTCATTAATCTGGTATCGTAACTACGGACTTGGCAAAATGACAACTGATAGACAGAACACAAATTATAGTGACGTTGTTCTCTATTCGTAAACGTATCAGTATTATTTAATGATGCGAAATGTGTAAATTGTGTCAAATCGTATAGAAAACTTTTAACCTGAAAACCGGCGGATATGAGTGTGGCAAACTCAGACACGGACCATTTAGATATGCATAATCCGATGAAGCGCTCCTCAATTACTATTTATTTGGATTCGGGAGGGGGTAAAAAATATTTGATTCGAGTCGAGGAACCCACCTATCAAAGCTCAGAGTTATTAGATATCGATTTTTGAAATATATAATTTATCACCATCGAGAATTATTAGTGACCCAGTAAATAGTCGACAAGCCGACGGCCTCGGACCAAATTGCGGATGAACATAACATGGATAACTCTAAAATCAAGAGGCTTTCTGTTTATAAAAAGGCCAAATTGCGTCGATAACATGTTGATAACTAACACGTAATTGTGTACTATTGTTGACAGTGAATGGTTAGGATTATTTTGGGGCAATTAATCGATTCTGACAACTGAAGCGGCATTTCTTGTTTTTGTTGTCGTTGGAATCTGATTATATGGGGACCATCGAATGTGATTGAGTATATTTAACTCTTCTATTGATGGACTTCCTGAAATATTACGAAAACCGTGTGCTAATGCATTATCTTAGATATGTGAGTCGCCTATAGTGAGCATATATAAGCGAATGCATGCATTGGCTATCAGTATTTACCTCGACCTTGTAAGCCAGTGAATTATCTGTATGCATGTATATGCCATATACAAGAGAATGCTCTGGCACAGGGTCTTTAATGCTGCACCCGTGCAGCTCCCATCACGGAAGGAATAAATATTTACTAACCAATAGTCTCGGCCGATTTTCGGACAGTAGTTGTGCTGGCGATGTTTCTCCGTCTCACACAATCACAGAGTATTCCACCAATGATCGCGAACACACCAGTCAATGCGTCAGGTATTCCCGACAGTGTTCCCACCTGAAATATAGCCGTTTAAAACGCGTGTACCTGCATTATCACCCTGGCTAAGGTGTAAGTGCTAATTGGCTGTGCTACTGTTAAATCCAGCTGAATTTCTGTGTTGATGGTAGGGAAAACTGCCACCGCTAAGACAAATTAGCGTTATTTTTGTATAAAAGTTTTCAGTTTCGCAGTGTGCGACAATCTGAACATTCAAAAACGTATAATTTTTATATTGCGAAATATTTTAATACTAGTTGTATTAGTTATTGCAAATCGACTATAATCAAGATGGTTATTCACCTCATTCTGCAAACACCAGTGAAGATTATTATGTTTTCAAAAGCGTATAATTATGTTCTTGAACATTTCATACAGAGACTGCCATGCAGGAACAACCAGTACCATAGAAGAATATCTGAATACCAGGACGCTTCATTTCAATTCATTAATGCTAATACATGTTAAGTATGTAAGAACTCCGTGTGGGCCCTGGGTAGAATAGGCATACCGCCCACTGTGAATGGTACAAATACCCTAATGCGGCACCCTGTTTGGCATTGGGTGCAACCCGTCAGTGTGGTGTAGTAGTCCTAGGAGTACTAGGGCGGCCGTATCACGTGAGGCATCGACATGCGGATACGACTTAGGGCATGATCCTCTTCAAGACGGGTGGTTGAGTTGACCCGGCTCAGTCAATCGGCTTGTCACGCCTCTCAACAGTGTTTCAGATTAAAAAATTTTTATATGTTGCATTGCTCGTCTGATGTTTGAAATGGATCGAGGCTGTCGGTTGGTGAATGATGACATTCTGTCTCATCCACCTGACCATCAGATTGACGCATTGATAAAGGTTCATGCGCGATTCATCAAATATTATAAATACCTTATCACTGCAAAATCTGATTTTAAAATCTCCTTTACATATTTCGATGGCTCCTTTGTAATTTCGTGTTATTCATTTGCTATTTATTATCTATTTGTGTACTGCTTTTATACGTGTTATCGTATGATTGCACACTAGTCAGTTCTTAAATGTTTATTCCTGACTCCAAGTGGAAACATTCCTCTGTGTGTTTTATCTGTACATAGCTCATCATTGCATTGTTTTAATCTAATCCACTGTCTGATGTATCGCCACTGTTGCGTCGTTATGACTTATTTTGATACTTGATTCTGTTCTTGGTCGTGGTATGGCCTGGCGGCTAAAACAATTAAACACTCAATCAGTCTATCATAAGTATGTAAGAGCACTGGTATTAGTGTACACTATATAGACTGACCATCTATGTATCCAAGGAACTCGCAGTGGGTAAGCGTGTAAAAATATAAAGGTCGGTCAAAACATCATCATTAGGAAGACCATGGAGATATATGTATAGACTTCGTTCTTATATTAATTGTTGATAGTTCTCCAATAACGATAGTTCACGTGTTAACCCTTTACCCAACAGAACGGCCCTGTGCCAATGCATTCTCTTATATATGCGAGTCGACCATAGGTCGCCTCGCATATATAAGAGAATACATTGGCTTAAGACATTAAAAATTATAAAATTGTTAAAGAATGTAAGAAAAAATGGTAAAAAGTGTTAAAAAATGAATTTTGTTTAGGCCAATGCATTCTCTTGTATATGCGAGGCGACCTATAGTCGACTCGCATATATAAGGGAATGCATTGGCACAGGGCATAACTGTAACTATCACAATGTGGTCAATGAGCCGGTTCCAATGATATCCATATTTGTATGGTTCTATTGAGACAGACCGAAGATATTTTAGGCTGTTGAAGCTTTATTTGACCGGTTTTGGCCGGTTTGTTGGGTAAAGGGTTAAAACAATTGTGATGTAAATACTACTATTACAGTGGTTTGTCAATACACAAACACTCATGTAGTAAGTTCAAATAGTTTGGTCTGAATATGATTTACAAAATTGTTTTTCAATTTTTTGACATTTTTCAATCTTCACCCTCATGCTGTTATTAAACATTGCCATATTATTTAAATAAATGGACTTCACCCGTACTTCTATTTTGACATGCCAAATCTCATTATTGGATAGTTATTAATAATGAAAATAAGAACAAAGTCAATCTGTTTTGTAATGTACTTGATGATAGTTGTTTTAAAGACTTGTGTTGCATGGTCACATTTCGAAAGCATTGTGTTCCTTTAATTAAACAACTATTTTGCAACAATTGAAATAAACTAGCATTTTTCAAGTCAGCTCAAAGGCGTGCGTAATGTTTGGGTATAGCAATTTATGGAAGATTGAAAGAGTTATGAGCATAGATTGGCTAATCGCTCGCATCTTTGAGTTCTTGGTTGAATGACTTGGTTCACTTGTATCATTGGATTGTGTACTTTTATTCCAACTAATTGTCAAAGATATATACATACGGTTGAGGTGTTCAGATCGAATGCATCTGTGAAGTAATCCTGAAGTTCAACTACGACCATACCGTATAGCATGTCTTTACAGAACTCGCCTACCACCAGCGCATAAACTGGGCCCGAAGTAAAGATAGATCTCCAGGGAATACTGTATATCTATAATCCATGTAATGGTGTGTATGAATGGATTAATGCAGTAATGGTTTATGAAGATATGTCATGCATTGTGTGCACTGGTCCGAAAATTATTCAATCTCCAAATAAATTCCTCATTTTCTAGTCTCACAGTTAATGAATATTTGTGTTTTATTAAACATCTAACATTAGTATAATTATGTCCATACGTTCAATACGGTGTATAGGCTTCTTTAACCCTACCAGTGTTAATTGGCAATATGCCAATATGTACCATCTACTATTGAGCATTACTGTTTAATTGCATACGGTGGTCCATTGTTTGATAGTACACTGCCATGAGTGCATGTTGTTGATAATTAAGCTGTATCACCTAATCAATTAGCAGAAGGTCATAAAGGTCTCATGGCGCTCCCGTTACAAAATTAATTGGGATTTTGAATTAGATTTCCGATTTCGGGGTAAAGAAAAATTTGGCCAAATAAAATTGGCCAATTTTGCCTTCGACAGCGTGAACCCTGTTCAGGCAATACAAAAAAGGTCACATACACTTGACCCCAAAACAGCTTAACAATATGCATCGATCTTCCTGGTAATTAAAAGCTGATATGTCATTTTATACGTAATACATAAAATATAAACTTAAGTGCCCATAGTGGTTCATATTTATCTAGTTACAATAAGAAGAGTTGTCTTATGGGGACACACTAATAGTTGTAGTCCGAGCCCGAGACAGAGCCCAGTAAAATGTGTAGTTGGGATTTTCAATTTCGTTTATTGTCGTTAATATAATTCCAATAGTGATGAATTTTGGTTTGTGGTAAGTTATGCCAATTACAAATAAAAAAAACTAAAAAGATAATTTGTAAGTCTTATATTTCAACTTTTATCGACATTTTTCGTTCTCCAGCACACCAAAAGTTGTAGTTGGAATCAGCCGAGCCAGCCGCCGAGTCGCTAATTAGCTGTTAATTGCTATTGTTAGGAATATGTTGGCGGCTCAAATCAATGGATTTATGAGTGAAGACAAGAGTGTTTGCAACTTATAGTGAAATATAATCAAAGTACTGTTTATACAGTTACTTGTTGTTACAAGTGTGATCATATCACGCACAGGAATGCGTTTTTTTAAAGATGTATCGGAAATGAGGACATCAGTAGGATTATGATCATGCCATTATTTAAATGTTGATATATATTACGATAGATGTATAATCCTACTTATATGAAACTAACCTTGGGATCAGTCACCGTTAGTGGCACACGCTGAACTTGGAATTCCTTGGTATCGGAAAACGAGGACATAAGTAGGATTCTAATCTTGAATGTTTTTCAAGTTTATAATTTCAGGTGCAGTTCATGGCGAAGAAGATGGAAGTCAATATAAAATACGGCCCTTTTCAGGGCCACACACTTTCTCCTGAAGAGTAATCTTTAAAATTGCTAAACCTTCATATATTGCTTAATAAACAAAAGTCATTGTTGGTTTTTATTCCCACTACTTGCCCTTTAATCTTCATGTGACCCACCACTGACTTAATCCAATTAGCCGCCTAACAATAGCAATTACAGCTAATTAGCGACTCGGCGGCTGCCTCGGCTGATTCCAACTACAACTTTTAGTGTGCTGGAGAACGAAACATGTCGATAAAAGTTGAAATATAAGACTTACAAATTATCTTTTTAGTTTTTTTAATTTGTAATTGGCATAACGTTCCACAAGCCAAAATTCATCACTATTGGAATTATATTAACGACAATAAACGAAATTGAAAATCACAACTACACATTTTACTGGGCTCGGGCTCGAACTCTGACTACAACTATTAGTGTGTCCCGTCTTATGTTGGTAAGGGCTATAAAGCATACAGTTTTATAATTTACAATAGCTAAATAGCTTTGATCTCTGATGCGTATATGCAGAGCAGCGTAACACAAACTAATTTTTCATCTTCCACTTTGTGGGCACTACACACATCAAAACACTGTTCTCCAAAGTCTTATCTTTTGTGAATGATCCACTGTATTACCCCAGAGCTCACCCCGGTCAATGTACTAAAAGTATATGTTCAGAGTAACACACCGGGAGAGTGTTCAGAGTAATGTGCAACACAGATATATCTTAGACATATTGTAGATATTATATACAACACCCTTATAATTATCTTCTTTTTACAAATATGTAATTAGGTTATGTGTCAATACTCGTGCAATTGTACAATATGAGTTAAGAAAATAAACTCTAATCCGTCGCTTCAGACGTTCAGGAACCCACGCCACTAACATAATCACTAACCCGTCGCTTCAGACGTTCAGGAACCTACGTCACTACTGTATTCTATAAACCGTCGCTTCAAACGTTCCGGAACCTACGTCACTAATGTAACATTTAAACCGTAGCTTCAGACGTTCAGGAACCTACGTCACTTATGTAATCTCTAAACCGTCGCTTGAGATGTTCAGGAACCTACATGTATGTCGCTAATTTAATCTCTAAACCGTCGCTTCAGACGTTCAGGAACCTGTCACTATAATGTAATCTCTTAACCGTCGAGTCAGACATTCATCTACGTCACTACTGTATTCTATAAACCGTCGCTTCAAACGTTCAGGAACCTACGTCACTAATGTAACCTTTAAACCGTAGCTTCAGACGTTCAGGAACCAAAGTCACTTATGTAATCTCTAAACCGTCGCTTGAGATGTTCAGGAACCTATGTCGCTAATTTAATCTCTAAACCGTCGCTTCAGACGTTCAGGAACCTGTCACTATAATGTAATCCCTTAACCGTCGAGTCAGACATTCATCCAACCTACGTCACTACTGTATTCTCTAAACCGTCGCTTCAGACGTTCAGGAACCTACGTCACTAATGTAATCTCTAAACCGTCGAGTCAGACTTTCGGATAGCTGCTATCTGGAACGTTTGCAGTTGATTAGCTAGATATTTGTTGCAAAAGTTATTGCAATTATGGGTGAGCGGGGTTCTTGTCATGTTGACTGGTTGGGATCTGTTTGCTGTTCAAAATCGTGAGACAATCTATACCTATTTTCGTTGAAAATGACATAAATATGAGTTTGTTTTCATCAATTACTTATTTTTCAATGTGCATTGTGAACTTCAACAACTCATTTGCATGTACTAGTTTACCCCTTGATACAAACGTTGATATATGTTTTAAACCAATTTAAAATCAAAACTTCTTTGGGTTAGAGACTTGATTGGTGACGTGGGTTCCTTCTTGGTCACGGTTTCGTATCGAGAACGAGGATTTCCTTTTTTAAATTGTAACTTACTAAGTTTTTCGAACTTGATTTTACACCCCAAGATTGATCGGCGAACAACAGTCTTTCGTTTGGACTCAACGTCGGATCTTCTTGTGGGTTATCATACAACACAAACCATGCTACCACACACCAGGCAACGCCACATGCAGCTATGATGGGACGAAAGAGATCACGAAATATATGACTAATTAAATTATGATCGTGATTGATCATTGTGTCGTTATCATATACGAATATCACATGAACAGCACATATTGAACGAATTGTATGACTGACTGGTGTCACGCATATACATGTATATATATATATATATATATATATATATATATATATATATACATATAGCTATATATATATATATATATATATAGTTTTGAAAATTAAGAAAGGTATCCGTTCATTGTTGAATATTTATTACATGTATGTACATACAGCTATACCAGTTTCGGTACATCTTGCCTTTTCAATAGCTTGGAGTCATCAGTGACTCCAAGCTATTGAAAAGGCAAGATGTGCCGAAACCGGTATAGCTGTATGTACATACATGTAATAAATACTCAACAATGAACGGATAACTTTCTAAATTTTAAAACTATTCCATTCTTCACGTCAGCAGTCACCTACCTCAGAGAATAATTTCCTCCCGTTTTTTAAATATATATATACTAGAAGGTGACCCGATTTCGTCCGGGCTTTGACATTGAATTGACCATTTTGAAGGTCAAGGTCAGGTGGGGTCAAACACCAACACCCCAAAAATGGTGGAAATCGGCCCAGCGGATACCGGGAAATTGGCCCAGCGGATACCGAGATATCCTATGCATCAAATTTCGTCCGTAAAAATCCGCCAGTTTAACCCGATTTGATTTCCACTCAAGTATGTAAACGCGCCTCATATACACACGCTCATTAATTATCAAGTTTCAACGTAAAGATAAATTACCATCGGTGCCCGCGATATCGCCAAGACGTCTGAAACAGTCAAATGCATCGGCCGGTTAAGCGTTAACGTGATCTAACGTTATGACCTCTAACGACGTCATAGACGTTACGCATTGTTTTTATCCTGATGGAAGATAGTACCACTTCTTCTTGATAATTTAGGCAGATGACTAAAACGGATACATACGCATTATATATCGTTGGAAAGAGGAAACACGAAAGATTCCCACAGAGTCATTATTATGACTGGCATTTTATTATTCGCGCTGTTTCGAATCGATTTGTAAGCACCGAACTTAAATGAAAGTCCCGTAACACAGCGTAAAAACAGATTTGACCTCGGCACGTGAAAAGTTGACCTCGGATCTGAAAATCAATAGGCCCATGTTCGTTCCCGGGTCGAATTACGTGTCCGTACCAAGTTTGGTCGAAATCGGTCCAGCCGTGTTCGAGTCCATCGCGAACACACACACACACACACAATCACACAGATCTTCCAAAATATATAATAGACTAGCCGATGAGCCCGACGTTGTCCGGGCTATTCAAAAACCAAATTTCAAGTCGATAGCTCCACCCGTTTCCGAGATCTGGTCTGCGCATGCGCGAAGCTGGAGTCGCACGGGCTCGGCGACCCGATAAAATTCGTATCCGGGGCAAGATACATTCACATAGCAAATTTCAAGTCGATAGCTCCACCCGTTTCCGAGATCTCGTCTGCGCATTCGCGAAGCGGGCGCCGCACGGGCTCACCATTACGGCAACGACGACCGCTTGGTCAAACTACACACACGTACCAAGTTTCGTCCCGATCGGTCGAGAATCGTAGATTTGTATTAATGACAGACAGACAGACAGACAAACAAACAGACAGACAGACAGAGGTCTTCAAAATATATATGAGACTAGCCGATGAGCCCGACGTTGTCCGGGCTATTCAAAAACCAAATTTCAAGTCGATAGCTCCACCCGTTTCCGAGATCTGGTCTGCGCATGCGCGAAGCTGGCGTCGCACGGGCTCGGCGACTCGATAAAATTCGTATCCGGGGCAAGATACATTCACATACCAAATTTCAAGTCGATAGCTCCACTCGTTTCCGAGATCTCGTCTGCGCATGCGCGAAGTTGGCGTCGCACGGGCTCGGCGACCGATAAAATTCGTATCCGGTGCAAGATACATTCACATACCAAATTTCAAGTCGATAGCTCCACCCGTTTCCGAGATCTCGTCTGCGCATGCGCGAACCTGGCGTCGCACGGACTCGGCGACCCGTCTGCACATGCGATGCACGGGTGTCGCACGGACTCGCCAATACGACAACGACCACCGCCTGGTCAAACTACACACACGTACCAAGTTTCGTCCCGATCGGTCGAGAATCGTAGATTTGTATAAATGACAGACAGACAGACAGACAAACAGACAGACAGACAGAGGTCTTCAAAATATATATGAGATAAATGCAAATGTAATTATGTTCTAGGTTGAAAGAATGCAATTGAACAACCTTGGTGTGGTCGTCATTTCTCCCATCGGGGCTTCCTCGTAGATCAGTTAGAAACATTTCAACACAAGGGAAAGGCAACATGTCAGACGAGGAGACAGTCGACAAGGCTCTTAAGGATGCTCGGCAACGAAGAAGCACTGCGAAGGGGAGATTCACCAAATTCTGCGAAGACTTGAGGATTGTCACGCAGAGTCGGATTTTGAAATTGTGCAGGAAGTTATGAATGACTTGACTGCAGCACATTCTGTTCTTGAGTTACGCCATGATGAGTTCATTTGTCTGTTGGGTGGGGATACTGATGGAATGAAATGTAATGAACTTACAGCAGACATGGACAACATATATAAACAGTTTTGTGATATTAAGAAGGAGTCGCATGCAAAAGGGCGATGATAAGGCAAAATCGACCCTGTCCAATCTATGGTCAAAGTTAAAAAACTAGATGCACCGTTGTTCTCAGGAAACGTGCGAAATTATTCAAGCTTTGTGCGTGATTTCGAACGACACATGTTCCCAACCTACGGAAAGTACCCATATGCATTGAAGAATTGTTTGACTGGGGATGCTCTCAGTACTGTGATGGGCGTGGACGACGATTACGATAGCATGATGACTAGATTAAGGCGAAAATATGGGCGTCGTGAAAGACTCACTGATATTATAAGCAAGACATCAGGAATCTACAAAGGGTTAATGACGGCGATGATGTGAAATTCATTGAACTCGTTAACATAGTAGAACGATGCTGGTTAGACCTTAAACAGACAGGACTCGAATCTGAGTTGAATAATGCAACCGCGATGAGTCAAATTGAGTGGCTCTTACCAAACGTGCAACAAAGAGAATGGACATTGCGAAAACAACGTTCCGAAGCTGACGAAACAAATAATTTCCAGGCATTTATAGACTTCCTAAATGAAGAAAAGTCAGCTCTCGAATACATGAATTCTAACGTCAGAAATAGCGCACCAAAACGGCATAGAATCAATGCAGCGATTAGCGACTCACATGCTAGTGGACGTGATGATACTTTTGAGTTTAGCATTGTGCAGAATCAGATGAAAAGGACTGAAGACGCGATGAATAAAGTTGTTGAAGGTCTCGCGCAAGTGGCACATATTGTTTCTGCTAATACCGGTGCCAATAACTCAAATCGTGGTAGCCTGACAAAATTTAAATGTTGGTACCACGGAACAGATTCTCATGGAATTTCGTCTTGCTCCTCATTTGGAAAACTCGACGTCAATGCCAGAATCGATCTTCTGAGGAAAAACGGTGGTTGTTTCTCATGCTTGAAACTCAACCACCATTCGAATCGTTGTTTGGAAAGAAAACCCTGTGAAATTCTCAATCGGCAGCAACAAGCGTGCGGATGCATGCACCATCCGTCGTTACATTCAGAGGACAATAGTATATTTTCAATACAAATGACCATGCGTGAAACTAACAATCGTAGCAATCGTAACATCCTTCTCATGTTAAGCAGTGTGAAGTGTCGTGACCATTCGCTTGTGACATTATGGGATCCTGGCGGGGACATGTCTCTTATAACCCACAGTGCAGCCAGAAAACTCGGATTGAATGGATCTGACGTGACATTATCTCTGACGAGGGTTGGAAATTCTGTTTATTTGATTCAGAGTAAGCAGTATCTTGTTCCACTCAGTGATGGTTATGGAGATATTTGGCAGGTGCACGTCTACGGCATAGATGAAATTACTGCGCAGTTGACCCAGTCGATGTACATCGGGTTGTCACCTTGTTTGATGGAATTTCTGAAGCGGACATCAATCGTCCAACAGGAACGGTTGATTTGCTCATTGGTACGGATTGTTGCCAACTTATGCCGGTTGTTGTTCAACAATCTGGGAATCTCCAACTATTGAAAACATATTTGGATATTGCATCCGGGGAACGCATGAATCACTAGCTTTCTCAGCTCACTCGGACATACAAACCAGTATACATTCAGTGCACATACATGTGGCCTCCGTTATTTGTGATGATCTGAACGCAACCAAATTACTCAAGGGGAAATCATTGAAAGAATCTCTTGATGAGTTCTTCGATATTGATGCTCTGTGGACACATTGTGTGCCCAAATGCGGTAACTGCAAATGTGGCCGATGTCCCATTGGAAATAAAAACTTTACAATTAAAGAGGAACGTGAGTTGGCGATGATAGAGGAGAACTTATATTTCGATCATGAAATGTGCTGTTGGGCAGTGAATTACCCTTGGACAAAGGACCCACGAGGGCTCCCTAATAATTATGTGGCAGCACGTGCACGAATGTCATCGACAGAAAATAGATTTAGGAAAGCAGGGGCCGAATATGTGGCTCTATACAATGCTCAGATTGAAGACATGGTACACAGGAATGTCGCACGAAAACTAACTATGTCAGAGATTGAATCGCACCAGCGACCAGTCCATTACATTCTACATCACGAAATTCTGAAACCAGAATCAGATTCAACGCCTATGAGGATAGTTTTTAATTCGGCGTCCTCTTACATGGGACATAGGCTGAATGACTACTGGGCTAAATGTCCGAACGTCGTTCATGATTTGGTGTCCGTTCTCATGCGATTCAGAGAAGGTCCCATAGCAATAGTTGGTGACATATCGAAGATGTACAACTCCGTTAGACTTTCCGAAATGGATCAGCACACACATAGGTTCCTTTGGCGAGACATGTCTTTTGACCGTAACCCTGATCACTACATATTGCAAGCTGTGACATTCGGGGATAAACCTAGTAGAACAATCGCCATGGTGGCTATGAGGAAAACTGTTGCTCTTGCTATTGATGTATCATTGACTGCGCAAGATATGATCATGAAGAACAGTTATGTCGATGATCTATTGCAGTCCGTCAATTCAGTGGAGGAAGCTAAGCTATTAGCGTGTGAGGTGGAGAATGTATTAGCACGTGGTGGCTTTCATATAAAGCATTGGATAGGTTCATGGGACAATATTTCTGCGATATCTGATCGATTGAATATCATACACAAGGAGCAAGAGAATGTGCTTGGATTGAGATGGCGACCTGTTTCGGATAGTTTTTTGTTTTAACATCACTTTGGATTTTTCGAAGATAATGCAGACTGCACGTTAAAATTTTAAGTTGAAGTAAATCGACTCGGCAAATGGTATTCCGAAGCAATTGACGAGAAGAATAGTTCTGAGTCAAATTGCCATGATTTTTGATCCACTCGGATTGATCGTGCCATTCGTGTTGCAAGCTAAGTTATTGATGAGAAATATGTGTTCGGCTCAGATGGATGCAGATAGACCGTACGGGCGGGACACGCCGCTGACTGACCATGATCGCCAGAGTTGGATTGATTTCTTCGGGAAACTTCCCCATGTCAAGGAACTGCATTTCCAAGGATGTATGAGGCCGTTAACTGCAATTGGAAATCCTGTTCTTGTTGTATATGCAGACGGAAGCAACGTAGCTTATGGTACATGTTCATATATCAGATGGGAGCTGAACACTGACGAATTCTAATCAAAGCTGTTAATAGCTAAAGGCAGGATTGCGCCAATGAAACAGTTATCGATTCCTAGGTTAGAACTATGTGGGGCAGTCCTTGTGGCCAGGATGAGGGAGAAAATAGAACACGAAATGACATTTCGATTCGATCGGGTATTACATATTGTGGATTCGATGATAGATGATAGATGATAGATGTCAAATCCAAAAAAAAAGCTATGGATTTGGGACCTTTGTCGCCACGCGAGTGGCTGAAATGCAGTCAAAGGTCAACCCCGGAGAATGGTGGTGGGTATCCAGCGAACATAATGTGGCTGACTTTACCACTCGGCCAACCGAACCTGGCCGGCTGGGTGAGAACTCAATTTGGCAAATTGGATCATCGTATCTTCGACAACCAATGGAGGAATGGCTCATTGTTCAAACCATCGAAATGGATGACTCAAGTGTTCCAGACCGCGCTGGGGTTATCTCATCGAATGAATCTGCGGATGTGAGAAACATTGCTCTGGATCTCAGTTTCTTGGACTTCACGAGATTCAACGACTGGAACAGACTTATTAGAGTAATTGCGCTTTTACTAGTTGTGCGTGAAAGGAAGTCGATTGTGGGCGCCTGTGCGCGTGTGACAGCAAGCGACAATGGAGAGGGCAGAGGTAGAGCTGATCAAGTATGCTCAAGCTCAACTTCCGACAACTGGGAGACGAGATACCGACAACTTGGTCCGATTGTATTTGCCGACGGAATTGTAGTTGTAGGTTCGAGAATGGCTGAATGGATTAAGAAAACGTGGAATAGGTCAGATTTCGTTTTGCTGCAGCCATACTCTCCAATCACGCCCATACTCATCGAATCATTTCACAAGAAGAATCACGGCGGAGTCGATGCGACACTCGCAAAGCTGCGAAGCAAGTTTTGGATACCCGGTGCCCGCAGACTTGTTAAACTAGCGCAAACTAAATGTGTTGTCTGTCGTTACCTCGAAAAGAACAGGCTTTCGCAACAGATGGGGGTGTTACCAGAAGAAAGGTTGTTTCCATCTCCACCATTTTATCACTGTGCAGTGGATATATTCGGACCCTTCGCCATAAAGGACACTGTTACGAAGCGGGTTCACGGTAAAGCTTATGGAGTATTGTTTAATTGTTTGTCCAGTCGGGCCGTTTATGTAGATATCATGGATGGATACGGGTCGGACAATTTCCTCATGGTTCTCCGGCGATTCGTTTCCCAGCGTGGGTATCCACGAAAAATGTTATCAGATTCAGGATCACAGCTGGTGGCATCGAGTAAGGAATTGGATGGGGACCGGAATGCGTGGAATTGGGACCAGCTACGAACCAGTGGTAGGGAAAATGGAATGGATTGGGAGTACACCAAATCTGCTGACGCTCCCTGAGAGAATGGATGCAGCGAAGCTCTGATAAAATCAGTAAATAGGTGTTTAATGACAACTCTTGGTAATGACGTTCTGACATTTTCTGAGCTGCAGACTGTAATGTTTGAGGTAGCGAATTGTGTCAATCAACGCCCAATCGGAACGAAAACAGCTGATCCGAACGATGGAAGTTACCTGTGTCAAAACGATTTGCTGTTAGGACGTGCTACTATTAGGGTACCTACACGAGAATGGTCGGAGACCGAATGCGTGCGACTCCGTTGGAAGTTTGTACAACAGTTAGTAAATTCGTTTTGGAGGAAATGGCAGAGGGACTATTTCCACACTCTTGTGATTAGGCGGAAATGGCACACACCAGAAAGGAATCTGCAAATTGGTGATGTTGTCATTGTTCCAGATAACAATAAGCTGCGAAGTAATTGGAAATTAGCTCAAGTGATTGACGCCGCCCCTGGTAGAGATGGGAAAGTCCGAGACGTTGTATTGAGATACAAGAACCAGCTCAAGGGTGGTGTTTACAAAGGTTCGAGTGACATTGTCATCAAGAGATCAGTGCATAGATTAGTTGTTATTTTATCTGTTGAAGAGCAGGATGTGTCGACTTAGTCGCGGGGGAGTGTATTACAAGTGATATGTTTGTGGTCGCCGTTAAGGACGTGATATACTTGACGTTTAATTGTGGTACCTGCTAAAGGAGACCAACTTTTAAATGTAAAACTGTGTGTAGCTGGAGTTTTGGCTGGATGCAACTTATCTGATTGGAACATTTGATTTGTGATATATTTGACATTTAATTTAATAGTTTGACGTTTGCTTCAACTTACCCGCCAATGTGTAAGTCATTATTAGTCATCTATGTTACCTATGGGTCGTGTTGGCAATCCCAGGTACCTTGACCTTTCATACTTTATATGTTTTGAATAATCTTGAATTACCTCATCTGCTCATATCAATTTGATGGCAAGGTATAATTTTACTCCATTGTTCATGTTCAGTCATCCTTATTTATTTCATCGTCATATCATTCAGGCATTTATATATCTCATTTTATGTAATTTATATCTAATTAATGTTTGACAATCTATGATTAATTTGTTATATATTTCCTGCATTTAGCAGTAACTTTATTACTATATATTTTATTTGCGGAATATGTGTAATTGCAATTTGGCTTATATTTGTATTTCTTTGTAATTTATTTATGTCACACGCATTTGGGCGTGGTGCTACTGAACCTATACATCCTATGTCACACGCGTATGGTCTAATATTATTATTTCTTGTTTTGTCACATATTGGTCAGCATTATTCTAATGCAAATGTAATTATGTTCTAGGTTGAAAGAATGCAATTGAACAACCTTGGCGTGGTCGTCATTTCTCCCATCGGGGCTTCCTCGGAGATCAGTTAGAAACATTTCAACACATATCTTCATCCAGGACGAATGAACACAGCAGAACAACCGACTGTGCAAACGGTTTGGAGACTTCGGTCAAGACCATCTACTCCAATGCAAATGCGGAATAGGTCTAAAAGTGTAGAGAGGAGCAAAGGTAAGCGCGATGTACCTCGCGGGCGATCAAAATATACCAATCGGACACCACCAAGATTATACACTGATGTAGTGAGAACTGGCAAACCACAAACTACTCCCAGATATAATACGAAACGTCCACACATGGTGAAACAAACCCAGCAACCTAGAAAACCGCGACAAATCCCATCTAACTCCGCACCAAGATTGGGTCGTTTTTAGGCGATCGCCAGTCGGACACAACACGGAAGAAACCAGACCAGGTGACAATGATGTGAATGAAAAAGTAGAGCCAAAGATTATTAACTTATCAAACAGACCTCTGAGTGACATCGAACGCAAATTATTAGAACGTGGTTTTAAGTTCACACCAACACCGAGTGAGTCATCCAACCATCAAAATCAACGTTGTACACGGCAGATTTCAAAACACAGTACCATGTGACAGGTTGATTTGAGAATTCCAGAATTGGAAAATATCAATTGGACCTGAAACGTTGAGATATAATTGGTCTTTAAATAGCCCTGTCAGAATATCTTAAGCCTATTTTTCGCTTACCGGGTAAAACAAATATGACAAGTACTTGCAATCAGCACTATTCGTATTACACAGAAATCAACATAATCACACATAAGTTAAACGTTCATTGCTATCTCAAAAGCTCATAATGTATAACGCACGCTTTTGTCGCCTACCTCTTTTGTTAAAACTTCCTCTTTTGGTAAAGTCGATATGGCCATCATAACCTATTGATAGCCGGCGCGGTCGACCCTGTCATAGTAATCAGCAGGCGAGCACGGACTTGACCCCGAGCTGCCTATCGTTAACTGTGTCAGCAGGACGATCCTACTAAATACCGACATCATGCTCATCTCATACGTCGCGATACTGGTCCTACTACAAGCTGCAAAAGCGCAGTATAGACCAACATCGTGGTACTACCAGCAACTGACAACATGCCTCTTGAACAGCAAACTGGCGACCTTCAGAAAAGAACCAATGAAATTGCCTGTAGCAGCAAACCCAAGATCCGTCATCATACTGGTAATTATACTCTCCGGTGACATCGAAACCCAACCAGGACCCAGGGCAAAGGATATCTACCCATGCGGATTCTGCGAAAAACCTGTAACATTGTCAGTGGGTGGCGTCTGTTGTGACCACTGCCGTATCTGGCATCACCACTCTTGCCTCGGGAACTGCACACAAGATATTAGAGATCTTGAAAGATCAAGTGTAGCCTGGATATGCTGCAAATGTGACAGCATGAACGTGGACTCATTCACCTTCCATGGCTACGAACTCTCGACAAACATCTACGAGCAGCTAAACTCCACCATCGAGTCTATTGGGTCACCATCGACCTTTAGCCCAGTGAAGGCAAGCACACCAACACCGAGAAACAACACATCAAAAGCAAACAGCACAGGTGAACCAAGACAAAATTGTACAAGCGCCTTCGATTTACCACCGAAACGGAACCTGAGAATCCTCACTGTGAACTGTCGGAGCATCAGGGACAAAAGGGCAGAATTCGCAGCAACCATCGAATATGTAAAACCGGACATCATCTGCGGATCAGAATCTTGGCTGAAAGGAGTGAAGCCAGGCAAAAAACAACAGACGGGCACATAAAATCAAGTGAAATCGTCCCCGATAACTACCACATATATCGGAACGACAGAGAATCAGTAGGGGGAGGAGTCTTCGTCCTGGCACACAAAAGCCTCATATCAACGGAGCAGCCACAACTCATCACCGACTGCGAAATAATGTGGGTCAAGATAAAGGCACGGTCGAACAAAGACATCCTGATCGGATCTTTCTATATGCCACATCGCGAAGACAAACACATAAATGAGCTAGAAAAGTCTATCAAACTGGCAGCTGGAGACAACAAACAGACCATCCTATGCGGCGACTTCAACTTCCCTAACGTGGATTGGAAACAGCTGATGGTGAACAAACCAGCACCAGAGATGTAAGTGCAAGAAAACCTGCTCCACGCTACATCAAGAGCTGGACTAACACAGATACACGACAAACCAACAAGAGAAAAGCAACTCCTTGACCTAGTCTTCACCTCAAACCCATCACTGGCGAAGACATCAAACAACATACCGGGCATATCAGATCACGCCATGGTAGTGACGGACTTCGACATGAAAGCCCACCACCAAGACACTCCTCCCCGCAAAATATACATGTACGGGAAAGCGGATTGGGGAGCCATAGCGCTCGAAGTGGCAATCCTAGGGGAAAGCCTTCAGCTACTGACAAACCCTGACATCAACACCATGTGGAATACACTGAAAGGCGGAATCCAGGAGATCATGAACAAACACATACCATCAAAGATGATCAAACCTAAACATAGCACTCCCTGGATTAACAAACACACGAAGCGCCTCCTAAGAAAAAAGAGACGAATATACAACAGAGCGAAAAGATCAGGGAAATGGGGAAATTACAGGCAGATACAACGAGAGTGTAAACGGGAATTAAGAAAAGCCGAACGAGACTTCGTCAACACCAAAATCACAGAGGGGCTGAAGAACAACACCACCAGACCATTTTGGCAATACATAAAGGCCCGACGACACGATAACATCGGAGTGTCACCTCTAAAAGATAGAGGGACCTTAATAGATGACGCCAAAGGCAAAGCCGAAATACTCATCCGACAATTCCAGTCCGTATTCACCAAGGAAGAACCACTGAATCAGACGGACATAACACCACCGGATAAGAAGTATGACAGCACCAGCAACATCGAGCTGGATATCATAGACATAGAAGTCCTACTACACAGACTCAAGACCAACAAAGCCTCGGGACCCGACGGCATACCCAACCGAGTACTCAAGACATGCGCAAAGGAACTAGCACCAGCTCTCAGACTCATCTTCAAGCTCTCCCTAGACACCGGAAAACTCCCCCAAGATTGGCTGAAGGCAAACGTATCAAGTATCTACAAAAAAGGAGACAGGCACCTGGCAGAAAACTACAGACCGGTATCCCTAACATCAGTCCCCTGTAAAATTCTGGAACATATCATATGTCGCCACATCATGAAACATCTTGAGCAGAATAACATCCTAACATCACTAAATCATGGCTTCAGAACTGGATACTCATGCGAGACACAATTGGCAGTCACACCCCACGACCTACTTCAAAAATACGACAACGGAAAGCAGGTTGACGTAGCCATACTCGACTTTTCAAAGGCGTTTGACACGGTGTCCCACAACAAGCTTCTTCACAAAATGACAACATACGGCATCGATGGTCAAATACATAGTTGGCTAACATCATTCTTAACCAGACGATCCATGAGAGTCATGCTTGAAGGGGAGTTCTCAAGAGAAGTTGATGTGCAGTCAGGAGTACCCCAAGGCACTGTATTAGGACCGCTGCTTTTTCTGTGCCACATAAACGACCTTCCCAGCACAGTTAAATCGCAAGTCCGACTCTTCGCCGACGACTGCCTACTCTATCGGCCTATCAACAATTACGAAGACCACAACATACTACAGAACGATCTGAATAACCTAGAAGAATGGGCAAAGAAGTGGGGGATGCGGTTCAACACCAGCAAATGATACATAATGAGCATCCAACAGAAAACCCAGAAATTCTATACACTGGGCGGCCAAATCCTCGCGGAAGTACCCACAAATCCCTATCTCGGCGTCCAACTGTCAAACGACCTCAAGTGGGACGTACATATAAACAACATCACAAAGAAGGCAAACTCCACCCTCGGCTTCTTGAAGAGGAACCTCCAGAACTGCCCAGAAAAATGCAGAAAAACAGCATACATTGCTCTGGTAAAACCAATTACAGAATACTCCGCAACAATCTGGGACCCGTACACTGCTAAGTATTCATCAATGCTGGAAAAGGGGCAAAGAAAATCAGCACTGTTCATCACCAGAGATTACGCCTCACGAGATAAGGGCTGCGTCACCAGAATGCTCAAAAATCTGGAACTCCCACCTCTAGAAGAGTGTCGCAGAAATAAACGCCTGGCCCTATTTTACAAAGTGGTTCAGGGGTCGGCAATATCTCCCGATAACTACCTGAAAAAAACTAACCCATCGAAAAGGAAGATCAAGGCTAAGAAATACGAAGACTGTGTCTATACCAACATTGTGGAAAAGTCTGAGACCAACAACAAACAATCATTCCAACCGATTCAAACAAACTCAGACCAGTTCAAGTATTCCTTATTCCCGCGCACCATTCTGGACTGGAATTAGCTTGACGACGACACGGTCAACGCCGCAGATATAGAAACATTCAAAGCGGCACTCACTACGAGAGAAAAATAAATGCGCTCTCTCCGCCGTCCCATAAAAGCCAAACTGGTTACTGGGACGTACAGTTACAGATACAGATGGGTCCATGGGTCTGATATAATTATGCATTGGTATAGATAACGTACATATTGTGGATTGATGGTGTCAAGTCAACAGGGTATCTTTAACACCGAAATGACCGAATATGGTTGAGCCGTGTTGAATCTATGGAATACTATTAGGGCCACTTCCTATAATGGTGCACATTTTGGCGCTTCTGGCGCTTTCGGCACGCCAAAACATTATATACTATCTTATATTTTGGCGCGCGCGGAAAGCGACACAAGCGCCAAAATTTGCATCATAATGTCTAATGGCACTTGTTTTGTCGCTTTCGGCGCACGTCTAATGGCGCATGTTTTGACGCTTTCGACGCGCGCCAGAAGCGCCATTAGGAATTGGCCCTAATAGTATCCCATAGGAATCTACACCATATCTATAATCAGTATGATCTCCTTATGTGGGGAGATATTATATACAGTGTAATTTACACTTTCAGTGAGCCATCAAATTAGCAGCATATACGCACGTTTTGTAAATATATAACTATCTACTATTTGTCTATATATAGCAAACGACATATTGCTAGATTCCAGTTACTAAAGTGGCACTAATATAATCAAAATATAGCAGTATGGATTGGACTCCGGTGCGACAAGGAAGAGCAACGTGATTATTCTAGCTTAATATATCCATGTTTTCCAATACATTTGAATGAACCATTAAAGGCACGTGCGGCCTTAATTGTCGAAAATATTCATATTTGTTCCAAACACCGTAAACAGCAAAACATTAAAACGCATACAGTTCCGTTCATATATACCATGACCATCGCGTACACAGCATGTTATCATAAAGACCTACTATATTTTACCCAAGCAAGAGCCTGATTGCGTTACAGAAGACAGCACAATGCTACTGGCTAATCACACACAAATGGCATAAACGCTCTTTATTAGTTCCATATCAGGTATTAACCAACAAAGAACGCTCTTTATGTTTACCATCATAATATAAACAAACACCAGAAAAGTAACTTTTTATGCTTTTGTTTACATAACAATGGTCAAACATATGACCATAACATACTGTTTATGCGATATTTCTTATTTGTATACGGACAAAGTCTATCTACATTTTGATGTTCTTTCTGTTTGTGGCGGTTTTTGACGGGTGGAGATATTTTCACAGGATACCCACCGCCAAGGCCAACTGTGTCTTTAAGGGTCAGATGCACGTTTTGCAAAAAAAAATCATGAAAGTTCAAAAATGTATATTCTCAAAATCTGTTTGGATTTTCTTTCTGAAAATTGGTAGTCAGAACTTAATTCAACAGTATGACACATATGAAGCCTCCTCCCACAGAGCCAAGATAATAAGCTATGTCGGTGAATGGATTGTTGCTTAAAACTATTAATTATTGTGGTAGTTCTCGGTACCTGAAGTAACACAAAAAAATAATATGTCTCAAATGTATTAAACTCCATTGTTTATGTCTTCACCAAATAATTATTCATTTTATATATATGCAATGAAGATGAGGATAAATTATGTTAAATTCAAGATTTTTTGTACGTGATAGATCCAACGCAATGCTTTGTTGAAAATATGCAATGTTTGCAAAACGTACGTATGCCCCTTCAGCTGATTATTGGTATTGGGCATTAAGTGCTCGAGTGTTCAACATATAACGCTCCTTTTTGTCCGATTATTCTGGATTATTTGGAAAACATTGTTATATATATCGCAAACATGTGGTCGTTGAGATTATATCACATGCGTGAGGCTGCTGTGATAATTTAGAAATAGAACCAAAACAAGTTTTGTAAATTCTCGATTATCAGGTTGTGGTATTTCTAAATGAGAGAGACATTATAACTCTGGCTTATCTTGCCCAGCGATATATCCCCCATGCATAACTCTTTGACAAGTACAGTGACAAGTACGACATATGGCTTACCATATATGTATATTCCGCTATCCCAACTGATATAGCAAGCAGTCGCGCCACCTAATATCATGGCTATTGCTGGACTAAAGTATGCTCCTGAAATACGGAGAATATGGATTGATAAGTAAATGTATGTCAGCACGCGAAATATTTAAAAGGCAAGCAGTCCCATTGTATCAGGGAAGACAATTTTTTAAACAAAATTGATATAAAAAAAAACATATATCCTGGCGAAAATGCATGACTGCAGTTGTTCCAATAAGTGTAATATTGGTTGATTAATACATGTACGTATGTCAATTGGAGCTCCGCGGTCTAGTGTTTAGCGTGTCGCACGCAGCCCGCCGGTGGACTACTGAGTTCCCACAACAGTGGCTCGGTCCGATTAACTCTTAACCCTTTAAGTGCCAAGTCCGATTTTTGTATCAACCCATATACCCTGTGCCAATGCATTTTCTTATATATGAGAGTCGACCATAGGTCGCCTCGCATATATAAGAGAATGCATTGGCCTAACAATTTTTCATCATTTGTTATTATTTTTTACAATTGTTTACAATTTTAATAATTTGTTCCTATATTCTTTAGCTCTTTCAGTGGCAGACTTATTTTGTAGGTTTAGTGCTAGGGAATCTTACGTTTTTCATGGGTATCAAAATTATTACTATGAATACTTGGTGATAGTTTTTAGTTATAACATGCCCCTAAGATTTTATCCAGTTTGTTTTTAAATTCGCTATAGCACGCTTAAGCATACCCAAAAAACATTTCAACCCAAAAAAATATAAAAACATTTTTTACAGAACGTAAATTAGGGCCGATGAGATCGGTCCCTGGCACTGAAAGGGTTAAACAACGTGTGGCTGTCTGATCACACACGGTTCAAATCTCTGACCCGTAAAATGGCAACCAGAATAAAACTTAAAAATATGTAAGTTGAGTCGGAGATGTGTATAATTCTGTAAACGTACAAGTTAATAGGTTATCTTAAAATCAAAGTTAATAATTTGATATAAATTTAAATTATGGCTGGAGCTATAAATTAAATTACAAATTTCCGTGGACAAGACGTAATCAAATTAATTGACGCATGATGGTGGATTGGGCAACGCGTGGCAAACACGATCGCGTAAACTCAAACCACTCACTGGCTAGTGAATATGCAATAACGTAAATGAGTATATGGGACTATAGTATGCATATAATATAACATTTATTTGATACGTTTGCTTGGAAAATGTGCAAAAATTTCTCGACAACGAGTAATCCGGCTAATCTGTCATCCGTAACATTACTTCGTACTCAACATACTTTCAAATAATGAAAAACAGATTACCTTATTCTACGACTCAGAGACTATAAAAACCAACAACAACATTTGAGTACAGTATCACTTTAATCTACTTTCAATCCACTTCTTTCTTATACTCCATATGAAAAAACATTATTTTGATATATCTATCGATCTAGCCCACACTGTGAGTAGCTGAGCAGCATATGTACATTTATAATAACACCAATATCGATCTTCAAAAATTATATTTAAGAAACGCTGATACTCAATCGAGATATTATAACAATAACGAAGAGCTTTGTTGAAGAATTAGAAGTTAAAATAGTTTAAATACGGCGTAATGGGTAAATTATTATTACCAAAACATACCTGATGATACGATCATCATAAACTTGGTTTTCTCTGACGTCGGCGCCCAGGCAGTCACCAGTACATATGATGCTGGCACAATTCCCAACTGTTAAAATAAGTACGTGTACGTCAGGATACCACAATCACAAATATATCTTCAGTTATGGTGATTGTTATTAGCGAAAGTCAATTCAGGCAATGCCTGTAATGCCTGTGTGTCGTGTCACGAAGACATATCTGTATATATATAACGAAAGAGTTCGTGTGATCTGATAACGTAACAAATAAAATATGATTAACTGTAAATGATTTTTGTAAGTTGAAATGAGTTATCTATAAGATACACGGCTTTCATATGCTCTGAGAAAAAGATGCATAGCTATTTTCCAGCTGCGCGCGCATGTGTTTATTGTTTCGCACATAAATGAAACAAACGTTCTTTATTTCTACCATATCAGCAATCGACTAACAACGAATATTGACGGTTTGTATTTTTCCATGTCGAAGGAAGTTCTGGACCCGAACTTTTGTTAATTCGACCACTTGAACTAGATCTTTCTGTGGCATAAAGAGTTAGTATAATAATATATATATATATAGAGGATCTCCAAAGAGTTATGTTGGGATATAAGATTTTATGAAACGAGTTGGATAAATTTGATTCACAACGAGTCGTAGACATGACATAACGAGTTGAAGATCGTGTATATCGCATCAAAAAGACTAGAGCTGTATGCCTTGAAATTCATGTGCAATGCATACATGCAAGGCGTTGGCCCAGACGCCGCACAACCGTATATACGACAGTATTGCGCGCTCTGCCTTGCGACGAAACATAATTATAGTCCCCAAATTTTGCCTCTTTGTTTTTGTGCCTATTTTCGTTAGTGAAACGAAGTTGGACAATAATTGAACTTTAATGAACAAAGCAATCATTTTGCAATCTATGATATTGGTGTCATGCGCGGCTTTTCTAAATAGTATTAATCCGCGCGGTAATGCACTTGATGAGATGCCAAATATCCCGGTAAGCACGCGGCGATTTACACACCAGTGAGAGATAAGAAAATATCTAATGGATTTTTCAATGGCATTGTAGGGTTTTCATGTGATATATTCTTATACTAACTCTTTAAAATAACTCGTTGCAGATCCTCTATATGAAGCGTATCTATTCGCTATTGGAAACTCACCTCTAGTATGCCCTGTACGACCCTGAATATGACGGTAATCACGAAAGGGCCGTGCATCGCCCATGGCATCACGAAGTACGTCAGTGCGATCACAAACGAACCATATATCAAAACCCTGTGAACAATCAAATGAACCATTTATCATAACCATGTGAACAATCATATGAATCATATATCATAACCATGTGAACAATAAAAATGTGAACCATATATCCTAACCCTGTGAACAATCAAAATGTGAACCATATATCATAATCATGTGAACAATCAAAATGTGAACCAGAGTACCATATATCATAACCCTGTGAACAATCAAATGAACCATATATCATAACCCTGTGAACAATCAAACTGTGAATCAGAGTTTTTATCAGAATGAGTTATGCCCTCTGTCAATCGTCTGGAGCATGCCGTGTTTCATTGTCGCAAGTCATTGACAACATTCGTAGCCAGCTTTCCAAATCGGTCACAACTGTAGCCAGCTTTCCAAATCGGTCACAAATGTAGCCAGCTTTCCAAATCGGTCACAACTGTAGCCAGCTTTCCAAATCGGTCACAACTGTAGCCAGCTTTCCAAATCGGTCACAACTGTAGCCAGCTTTTCAAGGACGATCAGATTCGTAGGCAGCATTTGTTAGATGGATGTACAAATAATTTAAACATAAGCTTTTAAAGGGGTACTGTACACAGAGATAGGCAGTTTGTTTTTACTCCCATTGAAATAACTTTCAAGTTAGATTGTGTTCGTGTTATATGAGTTTCGTATAAACCTAATTTAGCGAAGAAAATATTGATCTTGGAAAGAAAAATATTACGATTTCAAACTACGCGCCATGTTTTTGACCTTCACCGGAGAAGACGCAGGTCTCAGGAAGAACTGGAAGTTCAATGCTCACAGCTTCGATTGATGCATTCAATCTGTTCCATCGAACAATCTCACTCCCTATAAAAGTACTTGACGCTTTATGACTCTTGTTTCTTTCTCCTTTTTTCCGAATCGGTTTTACGGGCCTTCCTTTTGCAGGTAACATGTTTTGTTTGCAACTCAATAATGTTCGCGAACGGTCGTCAATAAAAGACACGCAGCAGATGCGATTTCGAGAACGGTAACTCGTAATGGCATAATTCGCCATTTTATGACTCCAGCCATAAATTAATTTATATTAAATAATTCAATTTTACTTTTACGATAGCCTGTTAACCGGAACGTTTTGAGTAGACATCGTCGACTCAAATTAGTTATTTTATAATATAATATTCATATTATATCGCTATTGTCACCGGGAATTTATTGAAATTGGTGTACAGTACCCCTTTAATTCAAGGAATAATGTATATACGCTATGATGTTGGTGGGTCCCACTGAATTGCTATAATGATGTGGGTCCTACTGAATCGCAATGGTGCGTGTGGGTCATATTGAATTGCTATGATGCTGGTGGGTCCAATTTTATCGCAATGCTGCTGGTGGGTCCTACTGAATCGCAATGATGCATGTGCGTCCTACTGAATCGCTGTGCAGATCGAGGGTCACTTACTCGGCCACTTAGGTTATTTCTGAATAACATTATTTGGCATTGGTCAATCATCCGGAAAGTCCAGCAGAGAGTATAGAGACGACCGCACAATTGTTTGTTTCAATCGATCGACCAATGCAAATGCTGATCATTACGTTTCTCTTCAACATGATTCGCGATTTTACAGGTGTCTGTTTCCAGGACATATAGTCTAGCAGCCAAGAACCAGATTTTGCTTTAACCCAAAAGTTTTTTTCTCGGCTGATAATTCATTAGTAGGATCACAGCAAATGTTTTCCGGTTGATGTGGACTTGTTACCCTTGGGGAAATTTAAATATTCAAAATTGCAACAACCTACCCAAAACTGCATATGACCGTACGTGTGTGATTGTGTTCTATTTAGTATCGGGAATTAGAAATCACGTTAGAACGTGTTTTTATGTATGGACGTTTACACTGGATCTTTAAAATGTTACCTGCCTTACTATCGTAGGATTATACAAAATGGCGGCCAAACTGGCGGCCATAAAAGATAATTTGTCTGATTTCATAACAAATTTGTAAATTATAATGAACCGGATATCTGCACTTTTGTAACGTGACTCAACTTTGACCCTCAATATAGTAAACTGTTTTAGTTGCTGCACATGTTCTCACGTGCATGTAGAACAAAAATCGACCAAACATGTCGAAATACTTATTCAAATTTCGTTACAAAGAACCTCTCAAAAGCGATGTGCGATGAAAAAGCATTGCAATGCAATGAAATGTGTGGTGCGTATACAGTGTATAATATGATTGTCTGTCTAATCAAACGCATGCTTATAATACTGAGATATATTAGAGCAGAGCGGGAATCTGATTGGTCGCTCCCTCAGGACATCGTTTATGAAATTATTCCTCTTTTCTTCGCAACTGGCAACACTCATTGTGCCAGGTATGCACTATATAACGCGAGGTCAATGGACTCACTACCGGATTATGTATATAAGCCATTCATGAGGGTGAGCACACTATGCACCACGTCAGTGACATTTTAATGGTATTTATACTCACATGGCGATTGGTCATAGACGCTCATGCAGTCCTTCCCAGGAGACGGGAGCGATTGCTCTCACACCCGTATGCACTAGCAATTTTTAATTCACGGGGGCTAAAATTCGCACTCGTCCCTCTTGTCAAAATGTTCATGGTCACTGTAATAGTTGATTTAATATTGAACTGTTTGAAGGTATATTTAGAACCTTTCCCATCTCAGTTAAATTATTGGCATGTGAAAGTTTAACTGGACATAGGTCTATCCAAAATGACATTTTGTTTGAGAAAATCCCAACTTACGATTATATTATGGGTGCAATTACACATGTCTTTTGAATTGCGAGAGAAAATAAGTGCTCTCGCTGTGTTTTCCTCATGGGAAGGACTGCTCATGCATAATCGACATCACGCTAAAATCAGAGAGTGTTTATACATTTGGGCATACAGTTTACATACATGCAATTGTCGAATAAACGACTTGGAGTATATGCGAGAGAAGGGGGCGAACGCACTCAGAAGTGTCATAAAGAAGAAGCAAGTGCGTATTGACCCACTTGATCCGAATAATGTGGAGTCCGAACAAGTGACTACCAATTCCACGGTCAATGTGGATAAGATAGTGGAACTTGGTAGAGAACCGATGATGATTTTCTAAAAATGGTGGCAGTCCAGTTTTCATAGTACAAATAGCCGGAACGTGAAAACAATTTCAACAGTCAGTATGCACATACACATTGATAACGCAAACCATTTTGACGCATAAGTTATTTCTGCGAGGGCTATTCGGCCAAATAATAGCACGGGAGCTTGAAAATTGTTGACATCATTACACATACGCTATCGGTCTACCAACCTTCAATGTTTGAGTCCAACGGACATGCAACGGGAGCAAATTCCTAACAGACCAGACGAAAGCTCAACGCGTCGACATCACATCTGACGTACCAAATAACGGGGTCATCAGTGCCACCTTCCGTGGCGGCTGTGCAATTTTATTGCAGTTCTATTATATTATATTGCAATTATATTCTACTATATTGCAATTATATCGTTGACCAACACTAGACTTAGTGCAAGACTTTCTTGACGAATTTCTGTCATATATACTTGCTTAAATGACAAGACAGATGTATACTTTATACTCGATGGTACAATAAACTCAACATCAAATAATCAATGCGATTCGCCCGAGATAAAGGGGCTAGCAGAGTGTGGGCTCAAGCAAAACACGAAGCTGTCTCCACAAATAGTTATTCTCGTACTGAGCGATAACAACGCGCAGCTTATTGACATGATTGTTAGTGATTTCCAGGTAAACCGATAATGTTTTCACAAAACAAATAAAAGACTCCTAGTAAAGGGAGAGGATCCTATTCGTGTTGAAATAAATAAGGTCATATTTATCAAGACGCTTGATCTCAGATCGACTCAAAGAAGGAGATAATCTTATTGTCCTACAGGCTGTGTGTGTAGCAGCCCAAACGTCGTTAGTTATAACAGATGACATTGATATATTTGTAATGTTCTCCGTGTTCTTTACCACTGTGATTTATCTGACCATATACTGATGGTCGCACCCACAAATGGACGAACAACAATAATCACCAATTAATTGCTTAAAGCTCACATGAATATCGCCCGTGTCATGCTAGCAATACATGGACTTACAGGGTGTGATACTGTCGCGGCTCTACATTGACTAGGAAAATGTACTGCACTTAACATTCTCAAAGTTTTAAATCACACTCTGATATATTATCTGTTACAATAGAGGCGGTTGTAGCCGACGCTAGACCAGTTCTTTTGGAATGTTAAGGACAACCAAATTTCCAACCAACCAGAAGCTCGGAGGTAAATATGGTCAAACAAAGTCGGCCGTAGCATGGCTGCAGTGCCAAAACTGAATTATCTACCCCAGCCGACGAATCGTTAATTGGAAGTATTAAACGCGCCCACTCACAAGTATGTGTACGGAGACATGCGCTTGACGACGTTCTTCCTGCGCTCAATCTACCTAATACGGCTGGTCGAGAGATGATGGGTTATTCGTCCTAGCTGTTGTTCCAACTGGGTAGCCACTGGTTCCGGAGACTATACTAAAATTCGTGGGATGTCGTTGTGCTTTATATGCTTATTGCATGGCCAAACGTTGGGTGTGTGTAGGCACTCGGGTTTAACGTGCACGAAGTTATATTCGTGTGAGGGGGCAGCTGGTTATGAACGTGCTGACACATCGACCTTGCGAGGAAGATACTGATGACATACACTAAACTTTCTAGTTACATTAATTCTTTAATTTACCAATGTTGATTTGCATGTGCCAATATCATTTATTTGTTTCTCTCATAAACACGTTGTTACACAACAACGAGAAAAAGTTATCTATCAGAAGCACTGTCTTGATAGTCCTGCAACAGTTATGGGAAGAATGAGACCGGCCATTTTGGCAGCCATCTTGAGTATTTGTCATTGATTTTGTCCAGTTCATTTTATTTGTCAATTTATAATATAATACACGTATTCTATCACATCATTAATGTCATAAATAGTGTTATTGATACGGACTTGCCGCTGACATGGTCGAGATATACAGACAGTTTACGAATTTTGGGTACCCAGCGGCTATCTTGAATAAAAAAAGTTCACCAAAGGTTACACATCCACATCAACCGGGATATCAATAACGATACCCCAGTGATAAATTATCAACAGAGAAAAATACTTTAACAGAGAATTTTGGGTCACACGCCAGTTCTGCTGGACTAATAATTATTGATCGCAATGATTTTTCAATTTTATGGAAATAAACTATAAATTGCGTTCTAATTGTCGAAATGGTGCAAAAACAAAAACGCTTATATTTATTATTTTCCCCCAACCTTTGAGCCCGGATGTTATGTAACTAGACGTTTTGATCAATAATGGGATTAAATTATACGAAATAACATGTGTTCAGATTAAAGTTAGAAGTAACATGCGTTCAGATTAAAGTTAGAAATAACATGCGTTCAGATTAAAGTTAGGAGTTACAACCGATAAGTTTGAAGACAAATTTATTAAATGCGCATTATATAATATTGTTCTATCATTTTGGTAATAATTAATTATTCGGAGTATTTGCATGGTTTCGGACTACTCCGTATTTTCAGCAGGTTGCTCAGTGACACACATGAAAAACTACGATTCGTTGGATTCTTTTTGTAGTGCAAAGTTTGTTCTGATTTAATGATATGTGTATAATTATGGATGTTGATAGTTCACCGATAAAACATTTTGTCAATATGACTAATTAAGGGTTAGTCACAAACATTTAGGGTTACTTTGACTAATCCTCACCTTTCAGCGAGTCACTATGACTAACTCTGGTGTTAGTCATATTGACTAAGTTACACCAAGCATAATTCTAATTCCAACTCTGCCTTGAATTAAGCTTAATATTAATTGTTAAATATTCAATTTCCATTTTATCGCAGTTCTATACTTGAACGCATATGCTGGGTGGATATAGTGGTATATATGCATCAGAACTTCCCTCTCACGCCAGAGACTACACTAGGACAAAATGATCATATTCAATGACACCACAGCCATCTCAGAAAAAATTAACTAGTTACACAGACCTATACTACAAACTATTGTTATACATCTCAATAGACTAGTACTCAATCTGTGTTTTAAAGAATAAATTGAAAGTTTGTCCTGCTTTAAATTATGTCTCTTATTCTGGTTGAGTATTGAAATTTTCACACCATTTCGACCAAATTACATGTTCACCTTCTCAGTGACTCAGAAAATGTAGTTATTATGACTCAATCCTGGTCATATTGACTAACACACTTGCAGTCTAAATGACATACAGGGTCCGCGTTGGACCAATATTTACTTTTGCCAAATAATTTTAGAATCTGCCAAATGCTATCCCTGATAGTATAATTTTCTGCAACATTGAGTCTTTTTGTTTTTGTGGTTTATCATACAACAATAAACAAATCACCGAACAATAAAATTGTAATAGGGTTGATTCACCAGACGGGCACACCACACGAGGATTAGCTATGAAAACACCACCACACCAAAGACGGGTAATCCCTCACCTATGAATGCTAATGCTATCATATTTACGTAATGGTTAGAGCACAAGAACTGTTCTTTATCAGAATCAATCGAGTCGGAGACGAGATTTATTCTGGTAAAGAACAATTCGCGTGCTCTGACCGACTTAGAGCACACTTGATCACACATAATGCAATAAACTGGAAATGTGCCGTCCGCTGGCCGCGATTGGACACAATAGCCGGTTAGCCACGCCCAAACACGTGATTAACGTGAACTGAATGTGAATAGATATGTCCGAAACAACACGGACTGTTCCCACTTTGAAGCGCCCATGCGATTTGTTTGTTATGGGTTGCGGGTGACTAACAATGGGATAATCATTGAACTATTCCTTCGCCAGCCTTGGAATTGGTGTACTTTACCAAAAATCAGGGAACGATTGCAACAATGGGATTGTGCTCTAATGCATCTTAATAAATGTGTTAACTTTTCCTGGACCATATAAAACACCACCAATAAAACGTTGCAAGGGTTTCTTGAAGTGAATGGTATTGATTGACCAATATCTTTCAACTTTCTTAAGGAATTAAAAAGTGACTTGCCAAATAAAAATATTGTTTGCCAAAATTAATGTGAATTATCTTTTGTAATTTGGCAAATTTTTCAAGCGGCAGCGCGAACCCTGATGACATAATTAGTCGTTTTGACCAACATCACCCTAGTCATTTTTACTAATTGTCTGCATTAGTCATTATGACTAACCTAAGTTAGTCACCCTGTGGACAAACAATTGACTAACCTAAGTTAGTAATATTGAAAAACATTTTTCTTCATTGTTACTGAGATGATAAATTGTTGAATACTCACTTTTTTGGAGGGAATCGTGTTGCCAGCATGGCGGCCGGTATCTGAGTAAAGCACGCTCCAAGGTAGTACAGAGTGTTAAGGTACGAGATGGAGGAACTACTCCATGATATGCGGAACGAATCGTTTGACACCGTGGTACACTGAAACCAATGGACAGGGATGCAATGTGCGCATGTATAATCGTTCAAGATAACTACACCTGGACCGACGAACGACGAATGAGGAGTGGTGACACAGCATCAACGGAGACGTTCAACGTCTCATGTGAGCTAACAATGTTTAAAATGCCTAAATTTTAAAATGTAGAAGAAGGTATTATAAATTTAAGAAACAACATGAACCTTTAGCCAAATTTTGAATCCGATTTTCGGTGCTACTTTGTTATGATGCTGGTGGGTCCGGATGAATTGATGTAGGGTAAACTGATGCTGGTATGAAAAAGTACAGTTATATTTTTTCCAATGTTGTCATTTTGTTGTGTTTGGCTAATACGAGCGAATTGTGAAACAAAACCTAGTATCTGCATGAAACATTCATGAACATACATATTTTAAATATGGCTGCTCATGTATTTTCAAAACAGGTATAGCCATTTTCATTACGGTCCGTTCGCAACACCAAAAACAATCATTATTTAGATATCTTACAATATATATATATCTAGGTTTTATAATCATAATGGCTTATGCTATGTTCGTTCAGGTTAGCCAAAGGCTGTGAACTTAACGGTACATTTTATTAACATCAATTGCCCAACCAATATCATGTCAATTATGCAGGACACATCGGCATCATTGTAAATTAGCAGGACCACTTGACCATATGGGATAGAATAGTGAGAAAAACACAAATTACCAACATACATGTACCCGAATCAATCCACTAAAATAGGTTATGGAAGTGTAAAAGCATAATTGTGTAAGCTAGCAATTACTCGGTAAGAAGATTCGTGAATTTTCCAAAAATTCTCAATTTAAGACTATCAATTTGAAGGAAAAAATCATAATCCTTTATAACCAATGTATGCTATTGTACTACAACAATATATGTTTACCCTTTCTGTAAGAAAATAAATAAAACATTTATCATTGCATATTTTAGTTTGGTGGTAGCCATTTGCGGAACTAGTTTTTTGTTGGAGGAAAATCACAATAAACACAGCAAATAATCAGTATTTAGTGTTTTTGTCTGCAGGATTATTTCAAACGTGAAGGAATAATACTTGTGTTGTTTTGGTCCTTCACACGATACAATAATAGTTCTCACAGACTTTACTGATTTCAGATGATAGACTGAGCGCATGCAAATTGTGGGTTCAAAAGTTAGATAAAATAGTGTTTTTTGGAAAATATGTTCGGTCAAACTCTCTATCGACTTAACTAAAAAAAAAGTTGTTTTTATTTTTCAAACCACTTTTTTTTTTACATATTAATTAGAAGATATATCTTATATTATGACAGGTGGACAGGTGTTATAGTACTATACTGGTTATATGGGGAAATGATGGTCCCAAATGTGCATGTTTAGGTTGTCGTTTTTGTGGCTACAAACCTTGACATGATCGCATTGGACTAAAAACCTTATCCCCATACACTTTACACATCTCCCCATACACTTTACACATGTTTACGAAGTCCCGATACAAAAATACACACTATATCAAAATAAGATTGCCAATGTCGACTAACGAGTGGTGTCATGCCCATGTACTTCCACCGGAAGTCTTGCTGTGGCCATACTTACATCAGGGTATATTCCCGAGTCTCGTTCTGATGCTTCGAGGCCGGAAACATGGTTGAAACTCATGGCGAGGACTGTCCGGTATCCATAGAGTATCATGTAGCATATAAATAGAACAGATATGGTGATGTAGCGCCGTGGTATACACCCCCACTTACGAACAACATCTGAAAAATACCCAATACAGTATTAGTTTAGTTAAAGTGATTTGATTTAAACAGAATGATTTATCATAAGAATGTACAGACTGCGGAATTGGAGGACAAGTTCTTAAAACTTAGACAAACCTCCTCTCCTCACAAACATAATGTAAATGTATAAGAACGTTTTAAAAATATCTCGAATAATGACATACAATTGTGAAAGTGGTGGAACACTCCGCTAGCTTGGTGGAATGGCGATAAAGAATAAACTAGTTAAAGGTACTCAATCCGACCAGATGGTCCCCCATAACAACAACATTATTTCAAAATACGCTTTAGTTATCAGAATCGATTAATTGCAACAAAATAATTCAATTTCCCAAAGCGTGTTATTTATCAACATTTTGTCCATTGAAATATGGCCGTATTATCACTTGAGTATCACGCAATTCGACCATACTACCATTTGATTTTAGAGTTATCCATCTTCATCTTCAATTTTGACCAAGACCGTCCGCTTGACGACTTGTTTAGCCCCGAAGCCAAAGAAATTGTAATTTAGGAGCATTAATTAAGATAATGCATCTTTAAATTTGATATCCAAATTGGCAGCACATGTTATTCTTACCTATGTATTATAGAGAGCGACTCCCTTTATTCAAATTGTTGCCATTTGCTTACCAACGATAATTCGTCCCTAGCTATGAAGTATAGATGTACAATTCTCCATTGTTCCGACGTTGTTTTTTAAAAACGGATGTGGATCTTTCAAGCTTCCAAATGATGTCAACGTAATTTTGGAAGGCGGTATATTATTGGTTGTCAATTACACGAAATGTTGATATACCGGCTTCATATGCTCTAAAAATAGTTTCCATAGTCACAGCCATTTTCCGGCTGTTTTTCACTGTTCGAACAGTGAGCTAGACACAGTTTCCGAGTTATACATCGTATTGAAATTCAAAGGGAGGTTATTGATAAGTAAGAACTAAGCGACATGTTTGAACAGGAAAAATATTTATAATATCTAAATCAACTAAACAATATAACTGAACGCTAATATATTTAACTAACACACGTACATTGTCTTCAATTTCTTCACTACGTACATTCGTTTCTGATGAGATGGCTCCATATAAACGTCTAGTCAGTGGTGCGTGCAAACGGTGGATGTTAATGATGTTGTTGTTGTGGTTTTTGTCGATAATAATGAGAATAACAGTGATGATGGTGACGATGCTGATTATGACGATGAAGATGATATTGACGGGACGATGCTGTTTATGATGGTGATGCCGATGATGAGATGATGATGATAATAATTATGCCGATGGTGAGATGATAATGAAAATAATTATGCCGATGATGAGATGGTGATGATGATAATAATGATGCCGATGCCGATGCCGATGACGATGTATTATTTAATGAACTCAATCGTGAGTTAACACGCATTAGAGTTGACAAACATATTTACACTATTTACATATAATAATGCTGTATAATCATTAATGTATGTATCATCGTCATCGTCAACGTCATTATCACCATCATCATCACCATTATCATCACCATTATTATTATTATCATCAGCATCATCTTCATCGTCGTCATCGCCATCATCGTCACCACCACCAACAACAACAACACCATCATTAACATCACCAATAACAGCACTGGTCATATACATCATATTAATTATCATCATCGTTATTTCGCATCGACGACTCACTACTATTCGATCTTACTCAGTCCTATCTTAGTCACAATACCTAAGCCTTTCTGGATTTCTGGATTGTGGGACGCTAATAGTATGTAGATTTCCATCTAGCAGGTTCCTCCCAGAACCATTGTGGTATATATTTCTGCCCGGCCCCAACTAAGATTGTGCAAACGGATATGATATGATATTCGTCATTTGCGTCTGTCTGCCCACATAACGTACAGTTTTACCACGCTTGCTTGCTTTTCCCCACCTGCTAGTTTCGACTCCTAGTCTATGATTGGCTGTCCTCAATCTCATAATGTTGTGTGACAAATCGCGAGGTAAATTCGTAAAATACGTCTCAAAACCAAATTCCTTTTTAAAGTTCCCATAGAATCGACCGCGTGATGAACTATCGATGTCTACCCACCATTTTTTGGATAAATTAATATTTAAACCTATTCGCAATACATCTAATATAAAAACCGGAAATACATTGTGCATCCCATACGTGGTTTTGTCCAGAAGAGTCGATTAACCTTTCAATGCACGAGCTCCACGTTACTCGCTTATTGGTTTTCGCAGAATCTTTGAGGTGCAATAACAATGATATCTACCAATTTCACCATAGACCATGTATGTGGGGGTACTTCTTTTCATCCTCAGAACCTGCTTATAAAATCCCAGGACTAGACTGTCTAACTCATACAATATGATACAATTGTTCCATTGCCCAAACATCGCTACAGTACGTAGTAATTGGTTCAATTGTTTTATCAAATACGGTGAGAACTAGGTCGTTACTTAACTTTAATTTTTCTGTTTGACTTACGAAACTATATATGGCTTTCTTGCCGACAGATGCAATTTTGTTTACCGCTTGGCAGAACCTTCCGTTATGGAAAAAATCAATCCCCAAATAAGTCATGGTATCAACGTAATCAATTTAATTGTCATAGAGAGTCAATAGTTCCATGTTGTTACCCTTGCAGTTACTGAATACGATTGCTTTAGTTTTGTCTACATTTATCGTCAGTTTCGAACCTGATGCGTAATCGCCGAATGCATTCAACGCTCGCTGCATACTTTTGTGGTCTTCAGCCAGTATAATCGTATCATCGGCATACAATACGCACATTATTTTCATATACTCTTCAAATGTATCGAGAAACGCGTCGTTTATGAATTTTAAGCCGTCAACGGCACAGTTATCAAGAAATGATTGTAAGTCGTTAAGATACATGGAGAATAGCAAATGCGACAGTGTTTCACCTTGCCTTACCCCCATATTACAAGTAAACATTCTGATCGGTAGCATCCTTGTACAACGCATGATTTGATGTTTCATACATACTACGTATTACATTGAGAATTCTGCCATTAATATTTGCCGTCATCATTTTTACCCAAACGCCGTCACGCCATACCGTGGCAAATGCTTTTTTAAAGTCAATGAAACAACAATACTATTTTTTTCCTCTTGAAAGATACATGTCGATTATGCACTTGAGAATAAAAACATTGTCAACAGTTGAGTGATTTTTCCTGAAGCCTGCCTGAAATTCGGAAATGGTTTCGCATTGGTCGCAAAATTCAACTAAGCGCTTATTCAAAGTCGATGTAAACATTTTGCCGATTATACTAAGGAGGGTGATGCCGCGATACGAGTCTGGGTTTGACCGTTTCCTATATGACAATCATCAGGTGTTTAGTAGCTATATTATATTCGGCTAATATGTTATCAGATCCGGGAGATTTCCCGCTCTTAAGTCGGTCAATGGCACTCAGAATTTCATCTCGGGTAAAGTTAACATTCAGTAAGCTGTCATCATTTTCGTCAAACATCTGGTTTAAGAGGGGCTCAAAATCTTCATCAGTATCAACAGGTTCATTAATTTTTTGGAAATGCGTATAAAATTCATTTAATGGTACATCGCTGACAAAATCTCGTTCAGTATTGTTCCTATTTATCTGCTTGATAGTACTCCAAAATAGCTTTGGGCTTTTACACGCTCTTCTTAACGAATCGTTCCGATTTCACTCCCATATTTTGATTTTCCTGTCAATTAGTGCCTTGTATTCTCTCCCGACACGTTTCAATGCTAATTTGTTAGTTTGAGAGGGATGTTTTCTACATTGCCGTTTAGCTCTTTTAAATGCCCTTCTCATATTGGCGCATTCGCTATCAAACCACTCTGAGCCTTGTTCAGCTCTTCGAGCGCCATTCTTGCGGCGCATTCCGAACGTGGTGGTAGCCGTCAAAAGTAATTTGTCTTCTATGTCGCAACATAGACGGCCGATGTCCCTTTGAGTCGTTAAGTTATTCGCTAGGCAAAGCATTGCATCTATGGGTATATTACAAAAATTCTTAACAAAATCGTCTGTCTTTTCACTATACCATCGGCGTTGCTTAGGATCTAGTGGAATCATAAATTCGTTAGAAGTGGTATGTGTGTTGTCCTCCGGATTTACTAAAAGTTCCATTGTAAGCCCACAGTGTATATCTGAGTAAAAACTGCTAAAGTTATTCACATGCAAATCAATTACTTTATCCCACATGTCGTAGCTCACCAGCCCATATAATCGATCAGACTACTATTGCTGCTTGTAACGCTACCAACCCCTTTGTCACCGCCTAACCGGCCATTCGCGATTACTACCTTAATATTGTCACACATATCAACAAGTCTATACCCGTATGAATTAGGTTTACCTTTGTCTTGGGTAGCTCGGGGACCGGGATCGAAATCTGATCGCCACCCGAAGATATCATCGTTCAGGTTATTTCCCTCTCCCAGTATGTGTTCTGCGCCAATTAAATAATCAGTCGGAGTAAAATCTTTGAGATTTGCGGTTCTAGCAATGCCGATGACGATGACGATGACGATGCCGATGACGATGCCGATGACGATATCGATGTCGATGACGATGCCGATGACGACGTCGGTGACGACACTGACGACGACGAAGATGATGATGAAGATGATGACATTTATGCTGGTGATCCTTCAGCTTTATTATATGTATAAATAGTGTAAATGTGTTTGTCAACTCTAACGCGTGATTATTCAATACTGAGTTAATTAAAGCGTCAACTAATAGGTGAATGTTGGTTAGACGACAGGTTTGCTAAAGAGATTTTCAAGTGAACCCGCCTGTGCTGTGGAACGCGGTACGTGGCCGATGTTTCCGGTTGTCGGCGGACAGATAGTGTGATGTTCTATTATTAAAGTGCCACGGTTGGTGATATGCATGAAAGTTAATATATGAAGCAGCATGCAAATTACTAGCTAATATTCAGCCTACATTTGGCCTTTGGTGATTTATGACCTGGCGGCCTCCTTTCAGATGATCAGTGTAGTGTCCAAAACGCGTCGCACAAACAGAACGAAAAGCGGTCGAATTGCAGTCGGGTGAAAAATCGATTTCTGGTGATGGATGTGGCGACATGACTGGTGGCATCTGAACGATATCAACTTTGCAAATGTTCTTGTTTGGCACCTCGGTTGCACATTTCAGAGTGAAAATAGGTTGAGATTGTTCTGGTAGTTTTATTTTCCAACCAATATTTAGTGAGTACAACTCTGAAATATGAGGCACAATTGAACTCCTGTTGCTTGGCTGAATTAAAGACACGAACGTGTATAACAACTATTAATACATATTAATCAATATATTATTAATACTACTTCAATAACGAGATTTCGCTGCTGTGTGAACAATATTGTTTACATCTACATCACCGATCAGAGCCATAATAATTAGTCCAAGAATTAAGCAAAGCATGATGTCCCGGCAACGCCACTGCAACTATATTTGACGACAGTTCCAACCCAATAATGCGCATTCAGGTTGATATTTTATCTGACTCGGATATGTAATTACAAGAAATAGTATTGGTTTCCTTATAAGCGAATTGCACAGTTTAAATGTATCATACTTAATGACAAACTGTTCAGTTCATAACTCGTTTTGCGATTTATAAGTTTGTGATTTTGTAACAATTCATGCTCATTCAATATTAACTGGGGCGCTAGCTGCATCTTTGTTTTATTTCGTTTCCATCTTTGTGGTAGTTATTTTATCCGGTGTATCTCCCAGTTATTCCGGTTATTTAAAAAATTAGAAGACTTTTCTTTTTTTTTTGTGTTCAAGGTTTTGATAAACAACTGGAATATACAAACAATTGATCGCTGTAAGTATTTCGATTTATGACAGCATGTTATAGTTGGCGACGCTTAGTTTCTATATGTTGTCCGCAGAGGCGGCAATTCGTCATGAGTTGTTTGCGACTCGTTTTGGACGCTAAACTGATCAGCTGGCCAAAGGCCAACTGTAGTCTGAGTATACACTACAGCAAATGACTATCAAGCGGGTGACAAAACATGCGATCAGAACGTTAAAATAATGATATGGCATGAGCTGGATGTTAGGTAATGTGCATGGTGGATATTTAGATGACGTACATGGTTGTCAGTGATGACAAATATATCAATTGGGCAGATGAAAAGTAAATTGGGGAACGTGGGCGAGATGTGACAATGTATTTAATATAGAATTATCGTTTTGCGAAACCCATTTCGCGAACACGTGATGTGTGTGACCGCTAGTAATGCTATCGTCGAGATAGCTGTTTGGAATACCAAGGACGATGAGGAGGTCGGTGTAAATGTTGGGGACGTGGGTGTTAAGTGCGCAGATCTACAGTTGGCTCAAAGTAGGAATGAGTCAGAATACATCGTTTCGTCCGATACACTTTATCCAGATTACTATTATCCACAAAATGGACGGACGTACGGAGGACCGGACGCATCTGATACAGTACACGCATGCAAATCATGTAGGGTTAGCGAAAATCACACCTAACATCTCGGGATGACAGCAAAAAGTCATAATGAAATGCTGTCTGACCGAAAGCTTTTTGATATGTCAAATTACGATACGCTAATGGAGAAATGTCCTGAAATCAATAAATCATATATCACAAAGTGAAGTTGGTACCAAATGTATGGATGGCAAGAAAAAGGAAAGGGAATCTGCAAAGCATTTAAACATAGGGGAAACATAATAATGGAACAGTGATAATTTGTGCAGATACTTGAGTCCTCGTTCGCTTGTCATAAATTTAGGGTGGAGAGCAGTGGCCCGGAGTGGTTTTTACAAAATTTGGAAAATAATTTCTCGTACGCACACCAAAATGTCTCAATTAATAAAACCCAAACGTCAAATTTGTTAATTTATAAATGATATCACCCGAGAAGGAAAAGAGACAAAGCCAATAAGATCTTCATCAGTTGCAAGTTGCTAATCCGTGCCATACTAAACGTATGAACACCAACTTTTCGACATTCACAGAGTACATATACACTTATACGTTTATCTCCTAATTAGAACTCAGTGAAACTCTGCCTTCCATTTTGTTTGCACCCATACCTTCTTCTGAAGTTCGATATCCAGCATTTTCGAAAACAACGGAGGCCATAAGGTAGATTAACAACCTTCTAGAGATAGGCCATGAGGTATATTAACAGCAGTTCTGGAGATTTGTCATCAAAAGCTATCACATATATACTAAAACTACAACACGCATGATCTTTAGGTGGAACAACTGTCTTCGGACGTGACGATCGCGCGTCATTGTGACATTTTGACAGCAGCAGCTATGCACTGGTAGGTCGTTAAATAGTTACAATCATGTCACATCACATACTGGATCAAGCTGGTTCTTAGGGCCTGTCCACATCGGCGGACGAGCGTGCTTTGCTCGTGGCGACTTTAAACGGACGTGCCTAGTTTCAGTATGTATACCTAATTTGGTAACAAGAAAACCATAGTCAGAAATGGTAACGCGCTCAAGATCATATATTATATACCCATGATTGTAATTATAGAATATAAAATATATTGGTTTCGCGAATGACCAACTCAGAATTCCGTTAAAATAACAATAACAACCAGCACCTAATTAACGAACCGGCGGCCGACTCGGCCGCAGTGTTCACGCTGCCGTGAGCAAATGTCGCATATTGCGAAAGAAAAACAAAAGTGGCTCAAGAAAATGTGCTAGTGGCTAAAGAAAGTGGCTCAAAGAATTTAGGTGTGTGGCTCTTAAAATAAATGCCGTCGGACAGATTAAGTTTACAATCAGACAACACGATCCCGCCGAGGCAGTCTGAATGAAAGCACTCGCATTTATTCTCGGCTTATGTCACAGCGACTGGGTGTAATTGTATCGCGTACACCGAATGGTTTCTTATTTCTACTCGATAAGAAGACATTAGTGAAACAAAGGCCATGTGTTTCTCATTAACAGTAACATCCACTTGTAATACTCGTTAGTTCATTGTGTTTTGACATTTTACATAAGTACCAACATAGTGCGGAACCGTCTACTAAAACGAAAAAAGTGACCGATTTTTTTGGAAAGCCATCCATATAACGGGGACTCCTGATAAAACTGTAGTATGCGTTAAAGTAGTTGATTCGACAAATTTGTGTGATGCAACAGACTTTCTGTTCCACATTTAAACTTGTTAATGAAAATTGCAACTAAAGGCCCTCCAATGTTAGATTTTAATTTTGGTCATTCATTTAATAAATGGGCAGATGTAAAATCTCGCAGAATTTTCAATGTTTGATTATTAATATTGTTCTCATTGTTGTTATTTTACCTACCAGAAAATGTTATATTATAAGTAGTATAGTCTACCTATTCTAGTATACCGTTTGACTTGACTTTGCTCAGCTCCTGTTCCTGTGCCATCAGGGGTTATAGGTCACAACGCGTGGGTGTATATGGGTGAAGGTTATCACGACAATAGCGCGTGATCACGGGTGTAATATGTCTAGGTCACGAGTAAACTATATATTCCACAACAAGTCGGCGGTGGTTATCACGAGAATAGCGCCTAATTATTGCGGGTTCTAAACAATGCGTGTGTGTCTAAATGATATCTCTCTCGCGTTAACCCTACCGCTTATCGCATATTCATGTAATATGAAAGAAAATATGTACTCGGGTGACTGCTATCAGAGGTATATATTAATCATGAGAATAACTCGCCAGCGTCGCGTGCGGTAGCGATAAACCAGATCGCGTGTACTATACACAGTGGTATATAATATATGTATTGGTTTCACTGCCTAAACCCTCAGCGCCTAATCCTGAGCTATCAGGGTGGGGTTATATGTCACGCCGCGTGGGTGTATATGGGCGAATGGTATCACGATAATAGCGCCTCATTATCGCGGCTACTGAACAATGCGTGTATGTCTAAACGATATATCCCCGCGTTAACCCTACCGCTTATCGCCTGCGTTTCCGATAAACGATATATCCCTCGCGTTAACCCGCGAGCTTATCGGCTATCAATGTAATATGCAATAAAATAGGGTGTGTGTACTAGAGATATAGGTTATCCGCAGTATTTGATCAAGGTATATATTAATACGTGGGTATATAATCGTAAGTATTTGTTTTTTTGTCACGGCTGTAAAAGCATTATTGAAGACTTCCAATAGACTATATCTGAGAAATTTCTCGCGCACATATTCTATAGTTATAGTTATTATAATAGTGATTATTGTAAGCCTAATAAATCTGATAACAGGAATATACTAATGCACTATACGGTCTAGCAATTCTCTCGCTGGTTCAACAAAGAAACCTCTTCAATATTTATCCGGCACCTGATGGGGGGGGGGGGGGGTGACTTCACCGAGAAGCCCTATTAACACACCCAAATATTGATATAGTGGTATGTCTCCACCCACACCCCTATAGTTATGTCCAATTACAATAAATGGAACCCAACACAAACAAATAAACAACTAATGTATCAACATTTGCTTTATTCCACACCAAGAATAACAGGTTTATGTCAGTTAATTATCCATGTTGTCATCGTCGTCATCTTGCTCAGAGTCTATATGTTTATCGTTTTTGTCCTTACTATTATTCCTCATGTACTCCATCAGGAGGGGTTTATATCTCCTCAATGAAATCCGAACGGCAGGGAGTATATCATAGCTATCATCTAGCATCTTATACACACGATCCATGATTTTGATATGAGTTTTTCCACCACTAAGTTCGAGTAAATTTTGTATAAATGCAGCGTATATGTTTAAAAAACGCCTCTCATATTCGGGCCATATCTTCACGTTTGATTTTTCTTCAGCCTCTTCTTCCGTCAACCCTTTCTTCATATAGCGTTCAACTAATTCATCTAATTCTGCTTTATTGTCATCTAGGGCCTGTAACCACACATCTTCGAAATAATCGTTTTCTTTTTCAGTCGGAAGTGTTAATATTTGTCTGTCCTGGTCCGGAATTGATTCTATTTTCTTTGTGTCAATATTCTGTTTTTTATTATTCACCGGTGCTTCTTCACTTGCTTCTCTTTTCTTCCTATCAGAACACCAATTTTTAATGTGCCTTTGTACATCATGCTGGGTCTCAAACACGACACCACAATCGTCACAGCTTGGCATGATACCGTCTTCGCTTTCAGAGTCGTATTCCTGCTCTGACAATAGCCTAGGGTATGTCGTTTCACTGATGTTATCTTTCGTTTGATGCGTTATCACCTCGACGGACTCATCAACAGTACTGCTATTTGGTAATATGCTTTCTTCTTTTATACTGGCCTTTGTCAACATTATATTACTGCGCAGTCGCAAACTTTCTGGAGTATTCGTTTTTAAGTCCACTACGAGATAACCAAATGGTTGATTGGTAGCTTTATTGAAATGGGACATAAAGTGTTGCGTTTTCTCTGGATACATTTGACGAGCTAGAGTCATTACCTGCATTTTATCTATGGGGTTGTTGAATAGAATCAAGTAGTGGCAATTTCTCCGTTGGGTGGGGTCCTTGTTATAGTACAGAGATTGTTTAATCGCAAACACGGATATACCCAAATGGTGACTGCCCTCGGTGAATAATTCAGTAACCCGCGAATCCTTGGACGCCGTAGACATACGATCATCAAGTACAATCAGACATTTTTTTCCAGAATGAATGAGGGTGTCCAAATTAGTCGGAATGCCTTGTATAAACTGGACAGATGGCGCGACTGTGTCCTTGATTTCATCGTATAATGGCTGCCAGTACTTATAGAACCCAATTATTTTCTCGGGTGAAGGCTGTATACTCGCTGAACAATTTTGAAGTATACTCTTAAGCAAGTGTGTTTTGCCGCAAGAAGTGGGTCCCGAAATCCACGCGGTAAATGGATGCTTGAACTTAAAGTCATCCTGCAGCGCGCCACCACTGCTTTCTCTATAAGGTTGTTATTGTTGTTGTTGTTGAGAATGTTTGAACTTTATATGCCGTTTTAAACTGTCTGGCCATACATATTCACTTGAACATGTTTCACACTGATGCTTCATCCTTGACAGACCGGAGGGCACTGAGTCTTTTCCAGTAAAAAGAGAGTCTTTTATGACAAGAAGAACAATATCTATTAATCGAGTTTTCAGTTCCAGATTTTGTATCATCTAGGAAATTATGAGTATATATTTATAATATATTTTTTTTCGCGAGATACACACCATTGGACGAGGAGCGGTGAAAGCAACTCCTCGTCCCTGGGGGGGGGGGTTGCCCTATATCTACTCGTCTCCCTCCCCACAGGGGCGAGGAGTTGCTTTCGCTGTAACATGCTTAAGTGGGCACTGTGCACTAAATCCGGCTATTTATGGGACCATCTCTTTTTATACTCAACCGAAAATATGCAACAAATGAATGAATTTGAGCCATGGATTAGTGAAAAATACATGCATGTGCTTAAAGAACGATGCAAACAACATGGTAATTATAATGAAAATGTGTTTATGTGTCCAGTCTTAAACTTATTTTCATCATAAACCGATTTGCTCCTGGGGTGCATATATTCACATACACGTATAAATACGATTTGTATATTAGACATCACCATCTGAGTTCTGAGTTGCTCCAATCAACATGTCCAGTACCAAAACGACAAGTACATATAATATAATTTTTTAATTTTGGACCTCTGTGAAAAGACGTTCACTAAAACTGATGAATAAGCTAGGTGATCCGCACAATAGATTGTCAACATAGATCATATGCAATCTGATCGTTTAAGATGGCGGCCACTTAGACGTGATTCCGATTTACGGGGGCCTTTTTGGGGGTGTAATGGCTTTTCTCTTCGGTGGAATTACATGAAGCATGGCTTAAAATAGCACAATTATTTCCACAGACCCTATTAAGTGATAATGGGACTGGTACGATCAGCGTATTTTCAATAATATAGATTTAAACTGCAAACACGACAACAATGGAATTCGAAGTCGAGGCAAGTACCGACAATTCGCCAACGGCTGAAAATACACAGGTACAAACGCAGATTGACCCAGATGTACATATTATCAGCTAAAAAGCTAGTCAGAAAGACATAGCAACTGACATTATAAACGCTGTCGCGAATGCTGACTTTCCAATATCTGCAACCACTCCAATTCTACCACCACCGATAGTATCTCCAACAGTTGGGACACCTAGTTCCACAAAGAAGAGGAAAAATCGAGGCTTGGCTACCCAGGACAACAAACGAAGAAATTCTGAATTTCCATTTTTAGATATCCCATCTGACTTTGGAAGTAAAAATATCGACATAATCTTGAACCGAGAGGCCATTAAAAAGGATGTTGAGCAAATCGTGAACAATATCATTAGGTAACATTCAGGACCAATTGGAGTCTCTATCTTCATCGTTTTCTTCACTAAGTGCGAGGCTGAAAGCAACAGTCGAAAATGCCCTCTTGCCAGTACACACGCAAATTAATCAAAACAAAAGTGAATTAAGTCAAATGCACACTCAAATTGCTAAGTTGGAAGCGTCAAACTCAAAGACTTGCTCAGACTTAGAGTCGTTAAAATCGTAAAGTTGACAGGAAAAATGACATAATTCAGACGCAATCAAAGAAAATTGATGACCTCAAACTTGAACTACAACAATCATCAAAACAATGTGGACTTCTGACAGAAGATCTTGAACAACACGGCCGCAAAAGTTGTCTGCGATTTCATAACGTGACTATACCTAATGATACATCAAAGAACTATCAACTTGATAGCAAGAAGTTGATTCTAGATATAGCTGCCAGCATCGATCCGAAACTGGACATCGCTCGCAATGATATTTCGAAAGCTCACCCGCTCGGACAAATTAAAACTACCACAACAAAAAATAAAGATGGTTCCACCAGCACAGTCAACTCAGTTCAATTCATTGCTAGATTTGTCACAAGACTGATGCTTCTAAAATCTCGCTCTGATATTAGATCAGAATGTCGTGTTTTCATTACTGAGGACTTAACGAAACTCGGCTACAGCCTCCTAATTATAAAGAAACTTGATGAAGCAAAAAAAAAGAGAAGCAAGATCCACACTTACTGGACGCGGGATGGTAAACTTTTCTACAAACTGTCTGAGTTCGGTGAAAAAAAGTGGTAAAAACCGACTTTGATCTAAACCAGTTCTTTGGTCATAATGACCCATAGTTTCATATACCGATATTGTCCATACCCATATAGTATACAAGTTTTTATACAATATTTGAATTGTGAACCATTGATCTGAGCTATTCAGTCCAACCCGATGTCTGCCAAACTACCTATATGTAATAATATCTTTAAATCTCCAAAGTGTCATATATGACATCACTATTCAGTTGAAATTGCATACGGCTCTTAACTCAGTAACCATTCATATCACCAGCTGAACCGCCCCTTTATATCATTTAACATTAAATTATGTAATCGCTCTTTATTCGCATTGTGATCATTATTAAACCCCTAACAGTCACCATCATTCCTGCGAACACCAGTACACATTTGTGCTCAGACACATCTATTATTTCCCAAATTTAATTTTATGTTCTTCATTTGTACTGCAATAAGTAATAAATCTCTAATAGATGCCAACTCATCTGTGCTCGGACAAATGAAATTAGACTGAATAGCTCAAGTCCTTACTGCTGATGGTTCCTCACCGAACACATTACTGCTGTTCTTTATTAGATAAGTGATATAAATTATATTATGTCCACAGCCATAATTTTATGGCTCCAAACCGTTAAAAAAAATAAGCAAATGAAGTTTCATATATATTGTCTATACCCATATGGTATATATACACAACATAGGAATTATGTTTCCTCACTGAACTCATTGTTGTTCTCAATTGGAAAAACTAATGATACATTTTGACAGTAATAATATACTATACAAACACCAGTCTGGTTCATATCTGGTCATTCTACAACGTATCAATTTATTGACATATATCATTCTTTGTGTGAATCTCTTGATAATAAGATGGCAACATGTTCCATCGTTTGTGACATATCAAAGGCATTTGAAAGAGTGTGGCATATCGGATTGATTCATACACAGGAACAATACGGTATTCAACGTGACCTTCTAAATTGGATTCGTGATTATATAACTAATAGAAAAACAACGTGTTGTAGTTGGAAATGTAGTCTCTGACTATAAATGCATTCGAGCTGACGTCCCTCAGGGGTCAATATTAGGGCCTTTTTTTTCTTTTTGACGTACATAAACGACCTATCTGATATTATCAATTCTTTTACGCGTATGTATGCTGATGACACATGCTTTACCAGCACCAACCAAACATTAGAAGAAACTCGTGTAAACCGTTCTGTGCCTATCTAAGACGTATTGGCAACTGGTCTGACCAGTGGCTGGTCAATTTCAACCCATTAAAGACGAAGGCTATTATTTTCTCTTATACTTGTAAGGATAAGAACGCTGACACTTTATTAAATCTTACATTTAACGATACTGACATCGAGACTGTTTCCTTGCATCGCCACCTTGGTATAACATTACAATCTAACCTCTGTTGGGAAATGTTCAGATAATAAGTTCAACAAATGATCATTGGTAGTTTTTTTAACTTATTGTCCAAAAAGTTTCCCTCGATAAATGCACTTTTATTTATCTGTCGTCTGCGTTTAACATTCCTGCTCTTAACAATCCTACAAATGAATAATATATGATTGCTGTTATAACCGAATGAGATAATCTATTTAGTATAGAAAGGGCTAAAACAATAACTATTTTTTTATAAAAAAAAAAACACAGATTTCAAGACTACAAATATATAGCTTCTTGTTTTTGTTTTGCAAAAATAAAGAGCAAACTGAATATTGAGTAAATTAGTTGTCTATAAAGTCAAAATAAAGTCGCCTTGGCGAGCGTTGGCGACGATATATAATCAATTGGAAATGAATTTGGTTTTGATGGAGGTATCTATAACAAGATAGAGGGTCTTTGTGTTTCTGTTCCAAAATTAGCCCTTAAAACTCTCCTCCAAAGTATTATACAAGAAAACTCGAAACAAAATTAATATTTATTGATAGAAAAGTTTCGGACGCGTGTCTTCGATTCGTATTTATTACTTCATATCCCGGAAACAATATAACACTAAGTCTTGTCAAGAAAAGATATATAGAATACACTCATAGCCGAGATTGCCAAATTTTCACCACGAGTAGAATTGTGGTTTTAACCACGAACCTTTTGGCGAGTGGTTAAAACCACAATACCACGAATGGTGAAAAATTGGTACTCTCGGCTAATATGGATGTATTTTATTTATGCCATCATTATCATTTTTGATTTGTTCCGCGAATTCAACTCCGCCGCTGTTTTGTTTTAATTTGTGTCTTCATCGAGATACCCAAACACGACGTTGTAACGAAGGTGCGTCACGCGTAGTGATACATACTTTTTACGCCATGACGTCAGCCTGTTTATAAGCCATTGATCAGTCACTTCAAATTCCAAAGTATATGTTTCCTAGTTTATATAACAGTAGCAAGCTACGTTTTATTGAAATGCAGGCAATTTTCATCATAGTTAATTGATAACATAATTTCCAATTTTAAATCAATGTAACAGAAGAAGTATTTTGTGAACTTTGACGTAGTATACTACTATGGTATAAACTATGGGTATAAACATTCAACCCATGAAACAGCGTTAGGAATTTACACCCACAGTAGAAATGGATACCCACAGTAGGGTGTAAAAACTAAATTTAAAAATAGGTGTTTTACACATACAAACATGGGAAATTACGGTATAAATACTATATGTTTAAACATTAAACTCACATTTGCCATTTATCTCATCCGGGACCTCCACTGTTCCAGCATCCATCATCGGTCCATCCTGGCCGTCAACACCGCCTCTCGCATACACTGTTCCAGCACCCATAACCGGTCCATCATGGCCATCGAGACCACCTCTCTGAAACACTGTTCCAGCATCCATCACCGGTCCATCCTGGCCGTCGACACCGCCTGTCGAAAACACTGTTCCAGCATCCATCACCAGTCCATCCTGGCCGTCGATACCGCATCTCGAGGACACTGTTCCAGCATCCATCACCAATCCACCCTGGCCGTCGAGACCGCGTCTCTGAAACACTGTTTCAGCATCCATCACCAATCCATCCTGGCCGTCGAGACCGCGTCTCTGAAACACTGTTTCAGCATCCATCACCAATCCATCCTGGCCGTCGAGACCGCGTCTCTGAAACACTGTTTCAGCATCCATCACCGGTCCGTCCTGGTCATTGAGACCGCCTCTCGCAAACACTGTTCCAGCATCCATCACCGGTCCATCCTGGCCGTCGAGACCGCGTCTCTGAAACACTGTTTCAGCATCCATCACCAATCCATCCTGGCCGTCGAGGCCGCGTCTCTGAAACACTGTTTCAGCATCCATCACCTGTCCATCCTGGCAATCGAGACCGCCTCTCGCAAACACTGTTCCAGCATCCATCACCAGTCCATCCTGGCCATCGATACCGCCTGTCGCAAACACTGCTTCAGTCTTACCGGCGACTTTCATGTCCACACCACCGATATCGGCAGCTCACGTTATGTGACTGACTCGTCGTTACCTGATTCTTGGTCAGTTTCTGGTCTTCAGCTCGTGAAATCATCCTACCAAACTGTACCAGACTTACCCGCAAGTGTTCCAGGTGTCGCCGGTACGCACCGTGTAGACTTTGACTCACTGGCTTCACGGTTATATACTCACTTGTCTATGAAAGTTAGGTCACAGATTTGGGCCAATGAATTTGTTCTTTTGTTTCCATTACTACTGAATATGGACATAATGATAACATAACATTTAACAGGAGTATCCCTGATGCTCGGGAAATTTTCATCAAACGGAAATCCACAAAATCAATTAATGACATCAATCATTGGCTCGATACCTTTATTATTTTTATAATCGTTTAAATTTCACGGTTCCCAGATCAGAGTAGCAAGTTACTCAGCTATATATGATGTGGCTATAATTGGTCTTTTTATGACCGTCATTTTCGTATGATGAGACAATTCAACTTTGGCGTCATATCACATTCAATTGGAACTATACATTCAGATAGCTCTTTGCATGTATATGCTGGCCACTAACACCCCTGCTCATGTTCAAGAACATATATATATTTGAAAAATATGATAATGCCTGCTGTTGTGTTTCTAAAACGGGGTGAATAAAATGTTAAGATTTAGACAGGTCAAAACCAAAAGTCTTAAAGGAATTACCGGGTATTTATCCTTGTGGTTTGTCGGTTTATGACTGCATTATTATCACAATAGAATAACACACCGGTCTGTATTCAAAGTGATCGCCCATATGTATAGGCCTAGCACGATGGGATATAATTCGCGCACAGTGATATTGAATAATTTTTGTCAGGAAGACCATTTTGAAATAAAGTTTTCATCTGACAAATAGCACAAAAGCCCACCTATGCTGCTTCTGAATAAAATGTAAACGACTGGGACGTTGCCCATTGACGGTCTATGGAAAATGTCTGAGAAAAAGGAGCCAAATTTGTAAATCCTCTTTCACTTCTTTTGTCGGTGGGATACGGTTTTGTAATTTTGAAATGCCAATAGTTCGGTTGACCAGACGCCATTAAAATATCCGCCCGGACTGAGTGACCGAACACGTGACATTCAGTAATCTTCTCGTACAGAAGCCTAAGAAGGCTTTTATTTAAAGCACGTCACGTGTGGCCTTTCAAAAGAACGAGCAGATATCTTGAGCGAGGGAAGTGGGAACGCTTTACGCATGTTTTCCTCTTGTTCATGCCGTGTCATTCAGTCTGCTAGTCGAGCTCAAACTACAGAACTTACTGAAACTTTAAATGTTCTACATTAATTGCTTTACATCGTGATAGGGCATGACGCTATTGTTGTTTGCTATAGATGTCACGTGGGTAAAATTGCCATAGTGCAAACCGAACTGACTGCATTCCATAGTATGGTCGTGGCACGCGAAATGATCGGTTACCCCAGCAGAAATGGGAAGAAAGAGGTTTTGGAGTCCAAAGACGCGGGAGATTCTTCAGTATATCGTCTGGGCTGATAATAAACGCTTTTTATTGACCATGTAATTTATTAGTCTTCCTTTAAGTCATCTGAGGTCAAATGCGCCTATCACATTACAATCCCCTGGTCAGGTGACCCATCTGTGCCAATTTTCCTACACATCTTTAAGTTGATAAGAAACGCTGTTTATTGCCCGTACATGTATTTGCCCATTTAAGTCGTCTGAGGTCAACATCATCTATCCTATGACACATGTGGGTCAATTTGTCCACGTGTTTCAATTTTCACCGACGATATTGCAAACATTTTGGGTATATAATTAATTATTTAGTTTAATTATTAGTGCCATGTTAAGACATCTGAGGTCAACGGGACCTATTTAATAAGATTCCCAGGGTCAAATTTCTCATATTAAAATTTTTCAGCTCCGATGATCAAACCGTTTGGTCGCCTTTAGCCAAAATATGATATACAATATTAGTAGCGCCCTTTTAAGACATCTGGTGTGAATTGGACCTAATAACGCTCCCGAATCAAATTACTTCTATATACAAATTGTCAGCTCCGATGGTCCTGCCGTTTTGGTCGCCTATAATTGGACAAACAAATGATCACAATTTAGTTTTATTGGTATAGATAGTTATAAACAAAAAGCTTGAATTCTATAAAGCGCGTTATAGTTAATTTGTCTTTAAGTTGTTTGGTTATAATAACTTATAACCTTAATCGAGTTATCTATATATATATATATACATGTAATATTAGGATGTGTCTGTCTATCTGTCTGTTTACGATTTTTCTCCCACACCCCTGCACCCTATACTGTATAATACGTGTTTTGTAATAGCAGTGTTATTTGAGCCGCACGTGCATGTGTCGAGTACTATAAAACCACCGTTCCTGCAACTTATGACTGCTAACTCAAAGCTTACTAACACACGATATCATATAAAACATTGTAATTTGGAGTAAGTATGGTTCAATTTCATATTGTTCTTTGAATCAACGATAAGTAAAATTCTTAATTTATTCATACCATTTTACTTGTTTCATCGAATATTTCGTTGTTGAACGTTAGAATATGAACGCATAAAACAGGAACTGTGTTTATTACTCTAACTTTTGAGAATAGTTCTATACGACATGTTGAAATGTGACATGAAGAGGAAGAATTATGTCAGGACACAACAATGTATCGAATAATCTAAGTATCAGAAAAAGAAACAATTCAAAGAACATGCTTACAGTCAAGATGTTTTCTCATGGGCAAAACGAAACTGGTCACAAATTAATGTTTTAAATATTGTTTTGTTTTAAACAAGGCATGCAATGATTATGTATTAGACTGACTACATAACATTTTATACAAATATAAAAAGAATTTATGAAACAATGTGTAGACCTATTATAAGAACTAATATGTTGGAGAGTACGGTTTCCCGGTGTTCCCAAAATTTACATTAGTGTCACATGCGTTTTCCTCTTTCCAGACACGAAATATTCTTTCTTACAACTTAAATGCAAGCAATACCATTGCTAAGTTAAACGTATCATGCACAATGGGAATATTCTGTTAAACGCATCACACTCAGCGGAAATATTCTGTTACACGCATCACACACAGCGGAAATATTATGTTAAACGCATCATACGCAGCGGAAATATTATGTTACACGCATCACACACACCGGAAATATTCTGTTAAACGCATCATACACAGGGGGAAATATTGTGTTAAAAGCATCATACGCAGCGGAAATATTATATTACACGCATCACACACAGCGGAAATATTATGTTACACGCATCACACGCAGCGGAAATATTATGTTAAACACATCATATACAGCGGAAATATTATGTTAAACGTATCACACACAGCGAAAATATTATGTTAAACGCATCATACACAGCGGAAATATTATGTTAAACGCATCATACACAGCGGAAATATTCTGTGACACGCATCATACACAGCGAATATATTATGTTAAACGCATCATACACAGCGGAAATATTATGCTAAACGCATCACACACAGCGAATATATTATGTTAAACGCATCATACGCAGCGGAAATATTCTGTTAAACGCATCATACACAGTGGAAATATTCTGTTAAACGCATCATACACAGCGGAAATATTCTGTTATATATACACGCATCACGCACGGCGGAAATATTCTGTTACACGCATCACACACAGCGGAAATATTCTGTTACACGTATCATACACAGCGGAAATATTATGTTAAACGCATCATACGCAGCGAAAATATTCTGTTAAACGCATCATACACAGTGGAAATATTCTGTTAAACGCATCATACACAGCGGAAATATTATGTTATATATACACGCATCACACACAGCGGAAATATTCTGTTACACGCATCACACACAGCGGAAATATTCTGTTACACGCATCATGCACAGCGGAAATATTATGTTAAACGCATCACACACAGCGGGAATATTCTGTCACATCTATAACTCATGCACTTGAACTATATAACTGCGCAGTCGGTAATCCAAATTAATATTTAGGGCTGGTGTATTGTTTTGTCAACTTTCTCAGAAAAATAAAAACATGTCGAAATCTCGTTTTGGTTTTGGTTTGATGGATGACTGTAAAGAAGTTCAAAAAGTATGAATGTACGCAAGACCATTGATATCAAAATGCACCAGTATCACCATATGTGATGCATCTGGGGTGTTATAGGGAATGTGGAAAATATAGCTTATGCGTGTTATTTACTGCTTTAAGATACATACTCCGAATAAACTCTCGTCAATTACGATGTTGTTGCTCCATGTATAAAAACAATATTTGATTCTAGACGAGGAACCCACCCACCAAAGCTCAGAGTTATCAGATATCGATTTTGGAAATATGTCATTTTTCACCACTTGGAATATTTGGCGACTTGGCCGACCGACATACTCACAATACCAAATTGCGTTGAACAAAATGTTGATATATAACACGTTTTGGACAACTTTATACTAGAGTTGACAGTGGTTAGAATTAATTGTTGGTAATATTCGATTCTGATATAATTAAAGCGTCTTTTGAAGAAATGTTGTTATTGTTGGAAGTTGATGATACTGTGACCATCGAATCGGATTGTGTACCTTTAAATAATTATGTTAGAAAGTAGCAGTTTTGGTTGGTGTATTGGTAAATAAGAGCAATATACATTTAGACAGCCACTTACATCCTAGTGACATAGTTCATTTCATTGCTAACCTGGCTTCGCATACCAGAAAATAGTACTATGAAGCAAATGGCCACAGAACTGATGGAGGGTGCCTTGAACTCCATTGAGTTATAACTATAAATCACTGATTTATTTTGAACAACACATATGGTCCCTCTCCGCATAGTGGATTCCTAATATATAAGATGCCACAACAATTACATATCTGTAGCTTTATTACTTTTGACTTCTGGCAACCGGCGTCGTTTCGATCACTTTCCAGTTAATTTTCTCAATCTTTTAAAAATATTGATTTGATGCCAACGCATTTTTCGACCATATTCATATGTATGTGCTTGTGAAGTCGGATGTAAATCGGAGTCATAGGCTTGCAATATATACTTATTGCTGGCATTCAACTGATCGAGGGGAATACAAACTCATTCGTCATCTTCGTTGCGTTTATATCATTCATAAACATTTACATGTTTTAATTACGAAATATAATAGACTTGTGCCATTTGTTATGGATGATATAAGGTTTCCGTCAGTCTGTTGAACCAAAAAGATAAGCAATCCCAGGTTTTAACTGGTGGAATACGATATCTACGGGCGTATCCAGAGTAGACATTCATGCTATTATTTATAATACCTTACCTCTTCATTCATGCCATTATTTATAAGGATCTTACTTCTTCGAAATAAATATGCCCGGCTAATGGCGTTAAGTTTGTTCCGTTCCCATTGGCGTGATCGGCCCCCATTTCACACACCAGTTCATTATCAGTGCTATCAATGTTTGCTGCATGGTAACCTGTGTGTCCCTGACAACGAATGATGCACTCAGACTCCGACCGAACAGTAAGTATATTTATGACATTGTTGAAAGAAAATGCATGATCCTTCGCATACCCAGAAATTGCTCGGAACATGACGCCATTTATAACACAAAGTGAGAGTCTCAGGAGGAGAGAAAACAAAAGTAAATATGTCAGCTGGAGATACATGTCGTCACGCACACAATTCAAAAGACTTGTTTACGCAAATCTGGATGTTCACTGACAAGCCCTGTGTTAACATGCAGTGGCCTAAATGTGCATGTAACAAATTTACTATTAACCTAGGTACCACGCACCGCCAGCGTGTATTTCAATTTCGGCTAATTTATGCATGACCTAATGGTTGCATGACTTTCGCCGCTTTCTCCGCAAACGGCACTCCTCACTTAACTATTCCATGAGTAGAGATTAAAACTGAAATCTAATAACCACGACTTGTGTTATTAACACGGTGGCAGCGATGTCGTTATAACTAAGTGCTATAGTTATACACAATACGGACTCATTCCTCACGGATTGTATACTATGGCGGAAGCGAATTTCCGACTGCCTAAACCTTTGTCGCTGGACGAGGCGGACGTGGCTGGACAATACATCCGATGGAGGAGAGAATTGGACGTATATTTACTGGCCAGTGGTTCTTCGGAAAAATCGGACGCAGTAAAAACGGCCATAATTCTGTATTGTGCTGGTCCCCAGATGATGGAAGCTTTCAACACGGCCAACAGACCGGAAGAAACCTGGGCCAACATTGCTAATGATTAAGGAATACTGCACGCCTCAACAGAATGTGATGATGCAATCCTTTCGATTTACATGTATTGGTCAGGTTTCACCATGAAGTTGTCCACAACTTATTGGGAATATATTATGTTTTATGTGTATTGATTTATGTAAATATATTTTTAATATATTTTTTAATTTTCTTACATGCATTGAAAATAACGCATACTATTTATGAAGCTATACCACTAGAAACAATTATAAATTATTTGCATGTTCTGTTAGAATCAATACCCAGCAATGAAAATAACACTAAGATTTATTTGATCATCATCCATTCAGTTGATATCCTGATTAGGATTAAATGAGGCTTAACTCCAGGAGTGCAGTAAATGACAAACCAGCTAATTAGGTCTACCGATGTATATACATCACACCTTCTTTGTTCAGTTAATTAGCCCTATTGTACTAGTGTGGCTCTACAGTCATTGTCTACAGCATTCCCAATAATATTTAATCCTTATTGAAGTTGGCTAGCCTATTTTATTCTTATTAGAACATTTCATTGTCTGTATCATAAGTTTATTGTCATACAATTAAGCTGTAATTTCAGCAATTGTGTGTTATCTGTGTCCACTGCCAGAATGTACACAGTGTAGCACTAACAACACACATGAAACAATTGTACTAACTTTCTGATATGTTGTGTGAATCTGTGCACACTCCACAGTACTACAGTATGAGACTATCAGTATCCAATAGCCATCCATATTAAACTCATTAACCCTCCGCGACGCGTTTATTCGGTGCTTTTGCTTATTAATTAATTGCTTACTAAAAGAAGAAGGGATGTTAACAGTGGCCTAAATTTGCATGTAACAAATTTACTATTAACTGCATGGGTACCACGCACCGCCAGGGTGTATTTCAATTTCGGCTAATTTATGCATGACCTATTGGTTGCATGACTTTCGCGGCTTTCTCTGCAAACGGCACTCCTCACCTAACTATTCCATGAGTAGAGATTAAAACTGAAATCTAATAACCACGACTTGTGTTATTAACACATTGGAAACGGAAACACAGTCTTTTTGGAAAAACAAATTTAACATGAAACGTCCATAAACAAATCTTGCTTGAAACGAATCCCGGCACTCAGTGATGCATATTTTAATATATATGTAAAATGGTTCGATGTTCTCACATCATAGACAGCTGCATCTGGTTACATATGTCTGAACATAAACAGTGCTGAGAAGACACCGCCCATTCTAGATGCCATCCAGTGTGCCCCCAATGACAATATTCGATTATGTTGTGACACAATACACAAGATAACAGCGTTATACACAGATCAAACATTGTTCTCAACCAATAAGCTCACTCACTGAGTCGCTACCATATTGTATCCATCCAGCCCCCATTCAGCTGTTTAAGTGCTACAGAGCGTTGAGCACGGGTGAGTCGTGTGGCCGCGCCTCCGGGTGCAGCTGCCCCCGTGCTTAACGCCAGTGAGACGGTTTTGGATTAGGCTTATGGATTTAATCCCAGACGCCGTGTTGGCCGCAGTGCAAAGGTGTTCGGTAGTGGACATTGCTAACTGGAGTCTCCAGTCTAGCAGGGGCTACCTGACCCTTTGCCTGGAGTTCCGGACTGAAGATGCTGGCATCCAGAGTTCGCAAGCCCGGGACACCAACTCCAAGACTGCCTCCTGTCATCTGAGTGGGAAGAAGAAGGGGCCGCCAAAGAAGAAGACGCCATCAAGGAGAAGAAGGGACGCCGCCATACGAGCCAAATGGAAGAAGAGGGGGTGGCTGTTGATCTGCCAGTCACCCATCCCCTTGTGGTTCAGCCGACGTCCAATGTCACAGCCGGCAGGTCGGAGTTGTCTGAGAGACGCCCAGACGACCCGACCTGCATGGAGACAGGCGACATCGCACCAGCTAGCAGGGACTCCGTTGATCTGCCGGAGGTCCCTGCTGTCGTCGTCGAGGCAAGCGGAAGAAGGGAGCAGGAAACCACCCCTGCTGTCCCTGCCGCCTGCTTCGAGGTGGAACTGGACAGCTTGCCACCACGGACACCGGAGTACCAGCACATCCCGGTGTCCCCCAGCTCCACCGTCAGCAACAACAACAGCACAGACACCACTCGGTCTGTTGAAGACGTCATCCGGTCTGTTGAAAACACCATCGCTGAATCTAAAAGACACCAGAAAGAACAAGAACAGAAAGTTCAACATATCATACAGCAGCATCAGCAGAGAAATCATTCACCTACACCATCTCCACAATCTTCAACAGAAAAAGCAAACCCAAACAAGAAAAGAAAGAAGAAAAAATAACCATCTATCATAAAAATGCTCACCTTTTCTTTTTCTTTTTTTTTTTGTATTCTAAATAAAGGCTTTAAAATGAGGGATTAAGGAAAGGTGCCCCTCGGCCCTTTCGAGAATCCCGGGCTAGCCACCCGAACCACTCACTCATCAAAATGGAATCATATCTCTGACAGGAGAGTGGAGCGAAACGGTCGTGATTGCTTCGACCTTATTAGTTCCTCTTTTGTCAGAGCGTTGAGCACGGGTGAGTCGTGTGGCCGCGCCTCCGGGTGCAGCTGCCCCGTGCTTAACGCCAGTGAGACGGTTTTGGATTAGGCTTATGGATTTAATCCCAGACGCCGTGTTGGCCGCAGTGCAAAGGAGTTGGCTATTGGACATTGCTAACTGGAGTCTCCAGTCTAGCAGGGGATACCTGACCCTTTGCCTGGAGTTCCGGACAGAAGATGCTGGCATCCAGATAGCACAGGCCCGGGACACCAACTCCAAGACTGCCTCCTGTTCCATGAAGAGTGGGAAGGGGCCTCCCAAGAAGAAAACGCCTACCAGAAAACGAAGGGACGCCGCCAGACGGGCGAAATGGAAGAAGAAGAAGGGGGTGACTGTTGATCTGTCAGTCACCCCTCCCCGTGTGGTTCAGCCGACGTCCAGTGTCACAGCCGGCAGGTCGGAGTTGTCTGAGAGACGCCCAGACGACCCGACCTGCATGGAGACAGGCGACATTGCACCAGCTAGCATGGACCCCGTTGATCTGCCGGAGGTCCCTGTTGTCGTCACGAAGTCAGGCGGAGACAGGGACGCGGATACCACCCCCGATCTCCCGATCTACCTTCACCGCCCCTCCGACGCCGAGGCCATTCGATTAGAGTCAAGAAAGATTAAGTGTTGTTGTTAAGTGTATCGTTACTATTTATTGTTATTGCTGTGTATATGTATATAATTTCGTTCATTTAAATAAACATTGATTTTACCTAGTAACAGTCAAAGGTGGGTAAATGTCTGTTCTCGTAAAAATAAGCAGAACACGGGCTTATGTCATATTGAAATAGTCCCATGTATAGGCAGATGTATGGCTGTTTTAATAACCAGCGTTTATTATGGCCATATATAGTTTTCAAATAATGCAAATATGAATTTATTTCGCTCAATTATAAAATAACACCGTGTTGTGCTTATGTTCACGACAAAAGGATGACACATGACTGGAGATGTTCAAAAATTTTAACAATATTTATATAGCAAAGAGTCAACATTCCATAGCGGAAAAATAATCCCGAGAACGCGTATAGAACCTATCGAGAGTCAAGACTTTAAATACGCTCTGTCCAATCTGATAACTTAAATAAGAGTATGTATTCTATACCAGAAGATAATTATATCAGACCCAATAATATGCAAAAAGACAGGATATCCTAAGCTTGCAAAGGGACACATGGGGTGGATTTCCCAAAATTAATGTGCAATATGTCACTCAGCATCTCATAAAAAATCGACTTTAAATTAGTTACACGTTTGTGAAATTTCAACGGAATGTGAATGGTTATTCCACATGTAGACCTGGAGCCCAGAGGGTTTTAATTACACTATGGTTTGATGCCCTATTTTGTATCACCCTTCAATCATCGCAGAAAACTCATTTCTTAAGTTTCGCAATCCTGGCGTTTAGAGGCCACCCCCCCCCCCCAATCACTTTTAATTACACTTTCACGTACATCCATCCTTTCTGGTTTAAATATTAACTGATGTTCACTGATCATAAAAACAGGCGTTTACAAATAAGAAGGGCCATTTTTGGACAACCCCATCAAACCTGCATGGTGTTCAAGTTATGTGTAGAATGACGTAACTTGAAACGGTTCACTTTTTAATACACTTTCGTATACATCTGTCATTTTGTTGTATAAATATTCACAAGTATTTACTGATCATAAAAACATAACTTAACAAACGATATTTCCTGGCGTTTACAGATAAGAAGGGCTTTTTGTGACTACCCCCTAGCTCTCCCACTCCGATTTTTAAATACGATTCGATATAAATTGATTCCGCCCATCTCCGATATAGAATGATCAAATTGTCATAGCGGGAGAAGAAGTCTGCCAAACCTTAATCTGCTAACTGAAGCCTATATGTATGAGTAGTTACTTGATTCCCATTATTTTATTTGTAGGAATGTCTAGCCAATATAAGTTCACCAAACAGCCATATAGTACAGGAAACATCGGTCGACCTCTGCAGTCTGCACCCCAGGAGCGTTATTGTCACGACAACTCAAAACATGCTTACTGTTGTGAGTTGGGAACACTGGCCCGAAGTATTGTCCTTATATCACATCCAACAAAAAGTCCCCAAATCAAAAATGGCGCCCACAACTTTGTGTCATAGTATTGATATGTATGGATGAAACGATACACAAATCATCTATAGATCCAACTTGAAACGTCTCCAAATGCATAACATAGCTCGTAACATTCTGGAAGGATGAAAACCAACAATTAACAATCGCGATGTGACATTTAGAAATCCATTCTCCACTAAGCGTCGATAGTGGCCGTAACCATAGGTGCGCCAAATAGTCATAGTATGACTTGTATGATTCACAACAATTACATGCGAACACATTCTGAATTGCCACATCCAGAATTATCTGGACTAGCTTCCATTTCTGTGACTGATGTATCTAGGTAGACCACACCAACAAAGTATTCTACACTTCCTGAGAGAAGGGTCCCTATAATGAGAACGTTTCAGACAATTCATTTTCGGTGTCTATCTCACGATTTAAAAATATTTAATAAATATGGGATTTGTGCGTCATCTTGAACTAGAAATGAATGCGGTCGATGAGTATACTAGATTTCAGAGGGTCATCTCTGTGTGCGTCTTTAAAGTAAAGGAATATAGGCGTGTTTTCAAATTTCGGACGCCATACTGGCCGCCATCTTCGATTTCGAAAAAAAAAATTTGCATGAGATGTAAGGTGTAATTACGTCACCTCAGTTTATCCGACTCAAATGTAAGCATGGTGGAATTGTCATGACGATAACGCCCAATGGTGTGAATATGAGTCATTTTGGATTTGGGGAACTTTTTGTTGGATGAGATATAAGGACAGTTTTTCGCCTCAGTGTTGCCAACTCACAATAGTTAATATATGTGGAGTTGTCATGACAATAACGCTCGCTGACTTGAAAATCAGCAATTTTCGGCGATTTTTCAATTTTTGGTGGTCATTTTAGCCGCCATCTTGAATTTGTGTGAATATTCCTCAACTCAGGTAAAAGTGGAATCCTGTCCGGCTATATCGTATACATATATATGCATGGGTGGAGTTATAATAACAATAACACCCACTGATTCGAAACAGACGCGTTATTAGCGTCGATTCGGCTTTGATTGGATTGTACCGGCATTTGGAAAAACGTGGTGTCAGAGGTCTCATTATATGCGTAAATGATTCTTAGACACGATAAATGTATAAAAGCACACCAAGCTAACCATGATTTCCCACAGAGACAAACCATAGGTGGTCAAAATGTCAAAAATAGCAAATGTTCACATTTCGGCCGCCATTTTGACGGCCATCTGGAATTTTGGTGTCTGATTTTTGGCTAATTTGTAAGGGTTGTTTGTATATTAGCATAACAAATCGAGCATCAAAAACAATAGCATCTGATACAATATTTACTATAATGGCGATTAAAAAACCTGGTGCATATAAAAGAAAATGGCCGCCATGATGGACGCCATCTTGTCCGGAGTCTTCTTGTTAACATCCGAAAATAATTAGATGAGACATTAAGGGAGAAAATTAGTGGGGTGAAGTTGATTCCTGGGGTGCAGAGGTCGACCAATATCTCCGATGTGGCTGTTTGTTGAACTTATATTAGCTCCTAACATTCCTACAAATGAATCAATGGGAATCAGGTAACTACTCATCAAGCGATAATTCAGTTAACGGACTAAGGTTTGGCAGAATTCCTCTCCCGCTATATATGATCAATTGATTAGTTTAAATATCGGAAGATGGACGGAATTAATTTCTTTCGAATAGTTTATAAACATCGGATTGGGGTGGGGGTCACAAAAGCCCTTTCTTATATGTAAACGCCAGGAAATAACGTTTCTTCAGATATGTTTTTATGATCAGTAAATAGTGAATACAGATGTACACGAGAGTGTAATTAAAAGTGAACCGTCTCAAGTTACATCGTTCTACACATAATTTGATTACACCATGCATGTTTGCAGGGGGTAGTCCCAAAAGGCCCCTTCTTATCTGTAAACGCCAGGAAATATCGTTTCTTAAGTTACGTTTTTATGGTTAGCGAACATTAGTTGATATTTAAACCAAAAATAACGGATGTACGCGAAAGTGTAATTAAAAGTGATTTCGGGGGGTTTTGGAGCGCCCCTATCCCCTAAACGCCAGGATTCCGAAACTTAATTTAAGAAATGGGTTTTCTCCGATGATTCAAGGGTGATACCAAATCTAGGGCATCAAACCTTTCGTACGCGATAGTGTAATTAAAACCCTCTGGGCTCCCTGTCTAATGCGTTGTTTTGGACGAACGAGACTTTGATATGCTGGGTGACTTTTTGCGCAGCATTGCATATTTGGGAGATCCTTGATGATTTTTTGCATATTTCGGAGATCCTAGCTATGTGGGTTTTTTGCACGATACCATGCGACAATGACCAATTCAGCATTAATACAAGAAAACCATAGTCAGAAATGGTAACGCGCTCAAGATCATATATTATATACCCATGATTGTAATTATAGAATATAAAATATATTGGTTTCGCGAATGACCAACTCAGAATTCCGTTAAAATAACAATAACAACCAGCACCTAATTAACGAACCGGCAGCCGACTCGGCCGTCTCCGACCACAACCATCAGTGGGCTGCAGAACGAAAAATATCTCTAAAAGTTGAAATATAAGACTTACAAATTATCTTTTAAATTTATTTTATTGGTAACCCTTGGAACAAACGTCGCACTACCGACGAATCGAATTCAATTATTTGAATTAGATTCGTCGGTAGTGCGACGTTTGTTGCAAATAAATGCGAGTAGACGCACTACCGACGAAGAATGCGTGTGGTCAACACGAATTTAATTGCTGATGCGTCTGAGATCCGTGTTTGAAACAAACGTCGCATCACCGTCGACTCGAATTTAATTCTGAGACATGCAAACGAGCTGCATAATGATATGCTAATGAGGGAATTCCAATTGAAACTGGAAAACACCAACGAGCATGACGTAATTTGGTGGTATTTGAATTCGAGTCGACGAACGTGCGACGTTTGTTTCAAATTAAATGCGAGTAGACTCGGGGGGTGGGGGGTTGAATTTCCGGCACGTATGCCGGGGTGGGTGGGTGGTCAAAGCCACCAACAAGCAATTTTTTCCGCAACTAAAAGAAACATTTCCTGCTTGTTTTTTAGTGTTTTGGCAAAACCACTTTGAATGAGAGAAATAATGTAATTCTAACTGGTAAACTGACTGCAGGCAGTTATCGTGTTGTATTTTGTTGCAAATTTTGAAATCCAAGATGGCCGCTGGCAGCCATGTTTTTTTGGCCGAATGTCCTCAAAATGACTTATTACTATTTACATGTCCATGTTAACATCCATGATAAATAGTATGCACAGAAATTCATATATATCATATCCCCCCCCGCAAATCTCTGTTTTAGTGTTAAAAGGGGGGGGGTGTCAAAAAATGGTCGGAAAAAACTGCCGAAAACGGAAAACAATTTGGCGGTGGGGGTGGGTGGGTACAAAAAATTTTCGAAAGGGAAAAAATGCCATACGTGCCTGAATTTTTTTTCCGACCCCCCCCCCCCCCCCCCCCCCCCCGGTAGACTCACTAAATAAATATTTATTCCGTTTGGATATACACGCTATACTGTGCATGGACGTGTGTGCAAATTTAACATCAACGATGGGGTGAAATTGTTCTTGTAATTTGATTTTCCAGCAATGAATTATTTGGGAATTTGTTGTTTTTAGACCAACATTTGCATATTTTCCTACTTTTGGTCCAACATTTTGACTGAAATGGCCTGTGTCCTGGTCCCTCGTGACCCCCGTGGCCAGCCAAAAAAACTGCTAATTATTTTCCTATGCTTCTGTTCAAAATTATGAACTTAAATGGTCATCAGTTAGAAATTTTCCAACCTTCGTGGGGGTGTCATGTTGGAAATTGTCAGCACTTGGAAAGCTTGAGGCCAGTCTAATGCTATAGATTTTTGCGGTTTTCATGTTCAAAGTTTTCTCCCGCTGTGCCAAACTATGATCGGATTTTCAGGTTCAGATCTCTGATTTTTCTTCTACTGGCAGAACCATGGTCCGCCCAGTGCATGATCACAAGTCTACTGGTCCATTTAGAATAGGCTATTATCCAGGCATGTGAAGGAACAGCCAAGGGGGTGCAAATTGAATTACGCAAATTTATTAGCCTCATCCCCAACCGAGACCCTATAGCCATACGTCCCTGCCCGCCATGGTTATTTTACGACGTGCTATTAAATTGTTAAAACGATACAACGTTTTCGTATAAAAATAAACTGGACCTGATTTCTTTCAGACAAGTTCAAAGCAAAATACCACCTAAAGAATCAGGTCCGACCTAAAATATGTATCAAATACCTACGAAATAGCGATATAAAACCAATAATTTCCACTCCTAAGAATAGTAACATTAATTTCGTCGCTTGGAAGTCAAAAGCCACATTTTCTCACTAAATTTTACGTTTTAGAATTTATATAAAACTTCCTATTTTTGCGGTTTTGACGAAAACCCTTATGAACGCTTTATGCCGTTTTAAGAAATCATTTAGATTCGTCTTGAATTAAATGCGACGTTTGTTTCAACAGACGAATTGTGAATTAAACTCGAGTCTAATTCTAATTGAATTAGATTCGTCGGTAGTGCGACGTTTGTTCCAAGGGTAATTGACATAGCTTGTCACAAACCAAAAATCAACATTATTGACATAATAATGTAAAGGACAATAAACGAAATTGAAATTCCCAACTGCACCTTTTACCGGACTCGGCCTCCTGGTCGCGCAGTTCGACTTTTAAACCGGAAAAAAACAATTATCTATAAATAAAATGCCCATCGGACCACAGCTATCAAAAAATTGGAGAATAGTACACACGCGGTGCGCACTAATGAGGAGGTTGTGATGGCTAGAAATAGTGAGCCTGTCATTTGCAGAATGAGGTTCCCAGAGGGTGAATTTAGTGATGCTATCCCGCACATCGGGCTAGCATTACCAAATTCACCCTCTGTGAACCTCATTCTGCTAAGGCCTAAGCAGAATGAGGTCCCCAGAGGGTGAATTTGGTGATGCTAGCCCGCTGTGCGGGATATCATCACTAAATTAACCCTCTGGGGACCTCATTCTGCAAATGACAGGCTCACTATTTCAAGGCTTGGGAGGTTGTGATGGCTAGATAATTACACGTTTATAATTAGCAAACAATCCAATGATCGCCGCTTATAAAGAGCGTCAATGGTAAGGCCGTCGCCCAAACTCGAAAGCGGTAGACGATAAAGAGCGTTCTCAATTATGATATTATTATATTTTGTGATCGTTTTCAATGTATTACTTATAGTGTATAGTCTCCTGGTCCGGGTTTTGTGCATAAAATGGCGACACACAAACATGTTAAATTTTGGTTTACATGTTATGACTTTCCCGCGAAATTCAATAAACCTGACCATCCCCTGTTTTTTTTTTTATTTCCACAATTTGAGTAGTTGGAGTGAGAACAGCATAATTGTTGTGAATTGATGATTGGTTCGAACTAGATTCGTGATTCCATACACAATTTGTGACAAAAACGTCTAAATTTTGTGAGCAATTTTATGATTTTTAGTGAAAATCTAAGAATATTACAAAATTTTCGGAAAATGTTATCTTATCACCATTCTATTGTCCAGATTCCAAATATGAAACCCCGGAATACATTTATTTTGTTAGATATTCTCTTTTTGACATCATTTTGCCATTTGAAGGACATTTTATATAGGATTAACAACGAGAGGCCGATCACGATCGGCAGATGTTTAACCCATCCCTTGGCGATAGTAAATTGTTAAGATCAGAATCATAATCTTTTAATGTTGAATTATAGAGTATACTGTTATGATCTAAAGTAGTATATGACAAATGTACATAATAACCAGTAATAACACAAATTATTGGAATGTATGAGTCAATATAGAAGGGTTAATATAACATCTAAACTCTAGAGCCTGTCACCACTATCATAGTGTGAGCAGTTCTATTCATGTTGTTGCAAATTGCCATGTGAGATATCAAAATAATATAATTATTTATTTAATGGAAAAGGTTAAAAGACATGGAATGGGTAAAAGGGGTTAAATCACCTATCTCTGCCCTGTTTGATCCAATGTAGTCCCATCATCCAAGGACTTAGAGAGCTCCATTGATCTAGTTAAATAAATTCACCTGGCTAAGTTGTGGTTAAAAAGATAGCTAAATCAATTTATCCAATAATTCACTGTGTCTCTTATACAGACCTAACATATGAGGGCTATAAATAACTATCAAAGCAATAAACTATATTGTCTTTTATCTTGCTCACAGAGAAGCAGGTATTCATTAATTGTAAGTTACTTGGGTTATAATCTGGATAATTCTTAGTTTAAAAAGGGCCATATCTCTGGTATAACAAATTGGATCTAACCCATATTCAAACTCGTTCTGTATTTTGAGTTGAGAAACTCACATACCAAATTTGGTTCCTATCAGATGAAAAATGGTTGATTTATCGAAGTACATGTATGTGTGAATCATATGTCAAAGGACCATAACACCATTAAAAAAAATCCGATCAAACCCATATTCGAAATCAATCTGTATGTTGGTCTGGGAAACTCATACACCAAATTTGGTTCCAATCAGATAAAAAATGTTTGAGTTATGGCAGAATTCATGAATTCTAAGTCGAAAAAGGGCCATAACTCCGTAAAAAAAACTCCGATCAAACCCATATTCGAACTCGATCTGTATTTTGGGTCGAGAAACTCACATACCAAATTTGGTTCCGATCAGATAAAAAATGTTTGAGTTACGGCAGAATTCATTAATTCTAAGTCGAAAAAGGGCCATAACTCTGTCAAAAAAAGTCGGATCAAACCCATATTCGAACTCGATCTGTATTTTGGGCTGAAAACCCCATATACAAAATTTGGTTTTGATCAGGTAAAAAATGTTTGAGTTATCGCATTACACGTAAAGTGTCTACGGACGGACAGACGGACGGACAGACGGACGGACGGACGCACGACGAGTGGTCAATCCGGACAACGACACTATGTTTACCATACATGGTATGGGTAAACATAAAAACTCGCCATAAATGCTGACACAACATATTGAAACATTTTATTATTTCCAAAATTTGAGCATTTGGAATAAGAACAGTATGCACCTTGCAAATTCATGGTTGGTTCCATCTGGAAGTGTCGTTCTATACACAATTTCTTCATTTAGTAAAGAAAAATTAGAATTATGCATTTTTGTTTACTTACATTGGACATATTGGTAATATTTTAGTTGGCTTAACTCAAATGTTGTTTGGACAAATATTAACTAAATCAGAGAGGGTCGCGGTTTTGATTAATGTTGTCTGACCTGGGTTTGGCTCAAAAGGCAACAGACATTTGAATGATACTATGGCCAAAGAATACAATGGTATAGTTTTGTTGTTGTTAATTTTCCTAACATTTTACTATTTTCTGAAATTTTCTTTAAAAATCATAAGATTCATGTAAAAATCTAATTTTTAATTACTAAATGAATAAATTGTGTATGGAACGACATTTCCAGACGGAACAAACCATGAATTCGCAAGATGCATATACTGTTCTTATTCCAAATGCTCAAATTTGGAAATGATAAAATGTTTCAATCTGTTATTTCAGCATTTATGGCGGGTTTTTTTTTTAAATCCTCAATAAAATGTCCCTCAGATGGCAAAAGGAAGTCAAAAAGAACATATCCAACAAAAAGAATGTTTTCCGGTGTTTTCTATTTGGAATTTGGCCAATAGAATGCTGATAAAATAAATATTTTCCCAAAATTTTGTAATTTTCTGAAATTTTCACTAAAAATAATAAAATATCCATAAAATTTGGAATTTTTGTCACTACATGGACACAATGGTATGGAACCACGAATCTAGTTGAAAATTTTGACATTTGGCCAGAGAACACAACCATATTTAATACATCGACCATTTCTTGTTATTTACGGAAACAAAACAAACAGAATGTACCCTATGTGAAAAAAAGAAACACATTTTTGACCCCAAATTTTGTGATTAATTATCAAATATTTCTTTTTCTATTCAAGTAAATGCCCTCATATGTATTTTTCTACACACCATAGCATATATATATATATATATATATATATATATATAAAGTGTGCAAAATTTCAAAGCTAGATAATGCAAACTGGAGTCACTTTGAGTGATTTAGTAAAACAGGTGAATTTCCAAACATAAGAAGAATAGTGGCCATCTTGGATTTCAAAATAGCGGGAAAACTACCACGAATCAGATCGCCTAACCAAAACAAAATCAATCAATAACCATTGTGCAATCAACGTCTGAAGTCAAAAGGAGGGCATATTTTATGCACACAACCCCAAACTAGGAGATTACACTACTACCCAAGAGTACATTCTGAAAAGAGGGCACACAAACCTTTATATCAAGATAAAACTTTTAAATTGTAATGAAATATATCACGAGTATAATCAGTGATATATTGTGTTACAGCTAGGAACTGTGTCTTAACTATTGCGATTGACAATGAGTTGAAATACATGCACAGAATGTGTCTGGTGCTATAGCCAGCAATAGTTAAAGGAAAAGACATCGGCTCGGAACTTGGTCATCAAAACATTGATTATATTGCTATTTCAGTGCATGACGTGACTTTAATTTTGTATAACTTAGGTACCTGTTCATGATTATTATATTTTTTGCATATTTATTTACAGAGACATCATTTCTATGCCTGTGTTTAAATTCAATTCGGCAGTTCTAGTTTTCACTAACCCTCATACAATTAAAATTGTCAGTGTTCACAATTTTCTAGCATGCATGTTATAAATGTCCCATTTTTTAGAAACTGCAATTCTTTCGGAGTTTACATCCACAATAGTACATTGGTCAATAACTAGACAGTCATGGACAGTTTATAGCTGGCCATTCGAACTAACTCCCCAAGGCAGAACCCCAGATGAGTAGTTATCTCAAATGTTCAGATAATAAGTTTAACCCTTTCTATACTAAAGCATCATTGATGAGTAGTTATCCCCTAGGAAATGTTCAGATAATAAGTTCAACTCTTTCTATACTAAAGCATCATTGATGAGTAGTTACCCCATAGCAAATGTTCCGCTAATAAGTTTAATCCTTTATAATCTAAAGCATCATTGCTGAGTAGTTATCTCATAGGAAATGTTCAGATAATAAGTTTAACCCTTTCTATACTAAAGCATCATTGACGAGTAATTATCCCATAGGAAATGTTCAAATAAGTTCAACCCTTTCTATACTAAAGTATCATTGATGAGTAGTTAACCTCTAGGAAATGTTCAGATAATAAGTTTAATCCTTTCTATTCTAAAGCATCATTGATGAGTAGTTATCCCATAGAAAATATTCAGATAATAAATTTAATCCTTTCTAACCTAAAGCATCATTGACGAGTAGTTATCCCATAGAAAATATTCAGATAATAAATTTAATCCTTTCTAACCTAAAGCATCATTGATGAGTAGTTATCCCATAGAAAATGTTCAGATAATAAGTTTAATCCTTTCTTACATAAAGCATCATTGATGAGTAGTTATCTCATATGAAATGTTCAGATAATAAATTGAACCCTCTCTATACTAAAGCATCATTGATGAGTAGTTATCCCATAGGAAATGTTCAGATAATAAGTTCAACAAATGGCCATAGATGAACTTATTATCTAAACATTTCCCTCAATAAATAGGGCTGCTTCTGCATTTATTTTAATATCTGTCGTCTGCATTTATCACCTTAATATACCTCCAAATGAACAATAGACCATTCCGATGTACACTTTTTAACTTGGTTGGAGAATCCATTTAGTATAAAAAGGGATAATTAATCTGCCAGTCAAATCCGATGACCCCAATCAATCTTTCAGTCATTTCTTATGTGAAATGAGCAGATGTTTTGGGGACCAGGCATACTCTGTGAAACACAGTTTTCTTTATATGGGCTTATACAGTAATGCTCTAAGTAATCGACTTCTTAACCACAGCAGAATTATGGGTAACTTTTCAGGATTTAGTCGGAAATATGGCTTGTTGCTATTCATCCATCATAAAGCTCTCCCCGAGAGTTTTCCGATGAATGGAAACAAGCCATATTTCCGAATAAATCCTGAAAAGTTACCCATAATTCTGCTGTGGTTAAGAAGTCGATTACTTAAGACCATTACTGTACCAATAAATGAAACAAGTAATTTTGAGACATACTTTATTCTGTAATGTAAAGATAATCGACTGCAGATAAATAACAAATGTAATGTGATGTAGAAGTAGAATGGGCAACACAAGATACAGCTCTTTATACCGTAACTGCCTATGATATTGTGTGTGTAACACATATTTTGTCAATTCAGCTTTACACCCTGCTGTTGGTATAAAGTTCTACGGTGGGTGTAAATGTTCAAATGTCATTTCATGTGTTAAACGTTTATACCCACAGTAGAACTACATCGTAGTTAGCAAAATAGTTTAATTTAAAATTGGAAGTTGTTAGGATGTCAACTAATTATGAGGAAAATTGCCTGCATTTCAATCAAACATAGCTTGCTGGTGTTAGATCAACAAGGAATTATTATCAATGGGAATATAAAGTAACCGAAGGCTTAGAAACAGTCTGACGTCACGACGTAAATGTATGCATCACTACGCGTCACTTGGTTAAAAGTAGAATTCGCAGAACAAATGAAAAATAATAATTATGGCATAATTAAAATACATCCATAGAAGCTGAGCGCACCAAATTTTCACCATTCAAGGTAAAACCACAATTCCACTCGTGGTGAAAATATGGTACTCGCGGCTACTATGGGTGTATCCTATATAACTACATTGCGGCTAAAAACTGAAAATAATTATCCCAAAATTATCGTTGTAGGAAATGCCGAGTACAACTGATTTGAAAAGGTTAAAAAAATTATCGACAGAAAACAGATGGCTGATATAGAAGGAAACAAGAGCATCTCTAGGGTGTGCCAAAATACACGTGGTTTGTCAAAAATGTAGACATGAACAAAAAGGCCATCTGAAGTTGTGATGGTGCAAAGACAGAGCTCAAAATCAAATTTCATTCAGTTCAGACTTACTATTATAGTTATCGTCCGAAAATGTAAATTCCAACAAAAAACTTGACCTGTATTTTGTGCTAGTAAACCCACGTACCCAATTTCATTCCATTCAGTTCAGTCTTTCTAAAGTTATCATCCGGAAATGAAAAATAAGCGAATGGACGATGGACAGACCAATAACATAATATGTCCGGTTTTAAAAAACAAAGGATGTATAAACATTAAGTCGAGCATGCCGCCTTTGTTTGCTTCCAGGTCTGGTTTTATCAGTCCAAGTTTCCCTGTATATGCGAAACAGCTAGTTATATCGAGTGAGGTGCTAGTTTACCCTCATATACCTAAATCAGCTAGTTATATCGGTAGAGCAAGGTGCTAGTTTACTTCCGAGACCCACTGGTATAGCGTCTTATATCAGACTTTAACCGTTTCAGTGCCAAGTCCGATTTTTGTATAAACCCATATTTCCTTGATCATTTTTCAAATTTATTAATAATGTGATACATTGATGAAAAGAGCTCTTTCCATCAATGTATCACATTATTATAATCAATAAATTTGAAAAATGATCAAGGAAATATGGGTTGATACAAAAATCGGACTTGGCACTGAAAGGGTTAAGCATTATTGACCCACTCACCTAAAACAACTAATATATGTAATGACATATCACCATTGTGACAATAAACTGGTTTATTGCATAGAAAACGTGATATTTATTCTGAACTCCACAAAAGTTGTCAATTGAAAGCAGTAATTCAACACAGCCATTTCGTTAGTTGTCAATGAGACGCGAAATGTGCCATACAAAAGAAAATTAACATTCAGTCAGTGTTGTACATAGAAGATCGACATAGAGTCCCGAGTTTATAGCAAAATTTACAAAACAAGTCCCGTGAGTCTCACCTCTGGTGATCTCACTCTGCAAATGTCGGACACTATTTCAAGGCTGGACTGTAACACAGATAGGTGGATAGATGTTGGGGATGCTAGCCCGCCATGCAGGATAGCGTCACTAAATTCAACCTCTGGGGAACTCATTCTGCAAATGTCAGACACACTGTTTCCAGATTAGATCACACCAGGCTACTACTGACTTGCGGGTTCTCAAATTTGACGATTAAAGGGACACAAGGCAATCGCAGAATGTAAATGTGCAAAAAATTCAATCTGTGAAAACGTCACCATTAAGAAGAGCACGTTCTTATATTCATTATTGATAGTTCTCCAATAATGAAATTTTGCATGTTGAAACCAGTTATGAAAACAAAAACAATTACAGTGATTTGTAAACAAACATCGCTAAACGTGTAGCAAGATTAATTATTAAATCTGAATATGATTTTCATAATATTTTTCAATGCTTTGACCATTTCCATTATTTACTGTCATGTTTTGATTGAACTTTTGTAACTTTTTGGACTATCTGAACTTTTATTGGCAATTCCACTGTAAAAGTAATGCTTACACAACATTAATATATTTTCCCTTGGAAGTGGAATTCAATAACGGTAATTTCATGTTCACGACTGATAACATAGCAAAAACCAACTCATCCTATAACTTTAACTTCAGTTCAGTAACTCGAGCCATGTCAGGAACAAGCCTGAATTTAGTTTGTCTGTCATTTGCAGAATGAGGTCCCCAGAGGGTGAATTTAGAGACACTATCCCACACAGCGGGCTAGCATCACCAAATTCATCCTTTTGGGACCTTATTTTGCATGACCTCATAGAATCAGACTGAAGTTTCCAAATGGTGAAAATTGTGATGTACACCCATTGGGAAGCTCGATTATGCAATGTGTTGTCTTGCAATTTGGGGATATAGAGAAACTAAACTAAAAAAGAAATATAATCTATGTAAGGAAGTTTCTATAAAATTTGATAATAAAGAAACTTTACAGAGAAGATGAGGCCTAATCAGATTGAGATCCCCAGAGGGTGAATTTAGTAATGCTAGCCTGCTGTGTGGGATAGCGTCACTAAATTCCCTCTCTGGGGATCTCATTCTGCAAATTACAGGTACACTAAACTCAGGAAGAAAAGTGCGTCAAACTTATTGTCTGACGGAAATGATAATATGCAGGTCATATAGGGAATATTATGATTTTGAGCCAATCGATGACCATGTCTGCACATATATTCTGCGTCTGGTATATAATTAAGACCTGGGAAGCCCGTTCCAGCCCAATCGATGACCATGTCTGCACATATATTCTGCGTCTGGTTATATAATTAAGACCCGGGAAGCCCGTTCCAGCCCAGCATAGAGAATGGGATCATACCTAGAAACTTAAAGAGTGACACTCAGCACTTATTATGAATAGAAATAAATATTGAAGTGTGATAAGCGGCGAGTCTTTCATGGTCTGCATCTCTCGATGAATCGTGGATACAGGCACACTTCTCGTATATGGTATCTGTTGAGGACCCAACAAAGGAAGCGTTCCAAACCAAGTCCATATCCACCATGTGGGCAAGTACCATACTTTCTCTGAAAATAAATAAATGATCATAAAAACACAATATTAAATATATGATGATAAAAAAAACAATTGTTAGATTTTCATTCCATTTTCCATTTCAAAAGTTGAGTGGAGGTACAAATTAAGAGAATTTGTTGACTGGAGGTATAAATTAAGAGATATTTTGAGTAGAGGTACAAATTAGATATTTTGTTTGTTGAGCGGCGGTACAAATTAGAGATATTTTGTTTGTTGAGCGGAGGTACAAATTAGATATATTTTGTTGAGCGGAGGTATATTTGAGAGATATTTTGATATGAAACAATATGATCAGTGCATGCTAGTCAAATGATAAGTCCAATTCCTGTTTCTCAACCCCGCGTGAACAAACCTTTTAATTTGCGATCAATCTGTCAGGAAAATTAATATTATATGCTTGTTTCACTACTTCAAGTTAATATGGTAAGACTCAACCACTACACTCATTGGAAGAAAGCATTATTAATCTATCATTGTCAAAAACATCAATTACAATGGATGTGCCATTTCGAAAAACAAGGCAACTGAACTACACATAAAAATGATAATCTTATGTGTCTTATGTGTCACTATATGTGATTTATGTGATAGGATGACATTGTGTGCTGGCAATTTTGATACAAAATTAATTAACCCTTTGAGTGCCAGGGGCCGATCTCATCGGCCCTAAACATACAAAATAAGTCTGTTAAAGAATATAAGAATAAATTATTAAAATTGTAAAAAATTGTAAAAAAAAAAAAGAATTGTTAGGCCAATGCATTCTCTTATATATGCGAGGCGACCTATGGTCGACTCGCATATATAAGAGAATGCATTGGCACAGGGTATATGGGTTGATACAAAAATCGACCTGGCACTCAAAGGGTTAAGTACCTTCTTTGAGCAAATTTGTTCGCCGTGTGCCACCCCAGCGGAGTGTTTCTCATTACTTTAATCAGTACGAAATAATTGTGATATGGTGAGATCAAACAGACCTGTTTCCCGATTAAAATTTCCAATTCTTTAAAGTAATTGGTTTGAGACTATTTTCAGTAAAAATACAGTAATGCCCTAAATAATCGACTCCTTAACCAAAGCAGAATTATGGGTAATTTTTCAGGATTTAGTCGGAAATATGGCTTGTTGCCATTCATCGGAAAGCTCTCGGTAAGAGCTTTCCGATGAATGGCAACAAGCCATATTTCCGACTAAATCCTGAAAAATTACCCATAATTATGCTGTGGTTAAGGAGTCGACTTTTTAGGGCATTACCATATATCAATGTTTTATTAGGTGATTATTTGATGAAATAAACACATGGAATCTATTAGCTAACTGTTATGTACATCTGTTCAGATAATAATGGCCATGGCAAGTTTTATTATTAAACCTAGATATAACCCATGCAAAGGTGACGTATTTGATGTGATTTGTCAATAGCAGCGGCTTTGTTCAAAATTGGACAAATCTGGTGAATCGAAAACTGAAGGTAGCAACTCTCGGCCAATCAGAATGCATGTTTTTGCAACAAATATTCAACTTGAATTACAAATCAAAAGATGGCATTTGTAATTTTGATTTGTAATTCAATGTACCAATAATAGTCCTGTGGACATACATGTACATACCTGATCTATGTACCAATAATAGTTCTTCGGATCTATTTCAGCCCGGTTGAATCCCTCTTCCATCTCCTCAAGCTTCCAGATCCTCATAGAACCTCCCACAATTTCACCGACACCTGGCATCAATAAGTCAACCTGTAAGAAGAATAATTCATGCCAATGTTTCCGATAGTTAAACTAAGAGCATCGCACCACGTATCCCCCAGAAAAATAGTCAAAGTTTCCTTTGAGCAAGCCTTGAAATAGCATGTCTGTCATTTGCAGAATGAGGTCCCCAGAGGGTGAATTTAGTGATGCTACCCCGCATAGTGGGCTAGCATCACCAAATTCACACTCTGGGGACCTCATTCTGCTTGTACCTCATCAGAATGAGGTTCCCAGGGGGTGAATTTGGTGATGCTAGCCGCTATGCGGGGTAGCATCACTAAATTCACCCTCTGGGAACCTCATTCTGCAAATGACAGACACACTATTTCAAGGCTTGCCTTTGAGGTAAAGCAGCTAGTGAAATCAGTAGGGGTAGATATAGCTTTACATCCAAGCCCCATCCATATAACCTTCTATATCAGACAGCTATTGAAATCAGTAGTGGTAGATACTGATTTACATCCAAGCCCCATCCATATACCCTTCTATATCAGACAGGTAGCATTATAATCTTTTCACCCAGATACATTGACCTGTCAGTGACAGGTGAACATTTTGAGCCCTGGCTTAGCCTGATCTACTAATGCCAGTTTGTGACCTATCTTGGATGCCAGATGACATTTCTGGATCCAAATTTTTATCTGGACTCCTGTCGACCATCATCCCATTTACCTCTCCATATCAGATTCCTCCAACATTTCTTTCACATGATTTGCAAATATGGAGGAAACACAATCAACTTCATTGCCACCACCTGTCAGAGTCTTCAAAGAAAAATTAAAATCTCAGAACAAGTACTTATGCAGCCACACTCAAAACTAGGAAAACAAACATATATATTTCTTTGTCAATATGTGTTCCTCAATAATCTACTTCACATTAGGGGGTGGTGCCAGCTTTTGGAAAAAATATTGGAAGCCATAGTATTTTGTGACGTAGCGTACGGAATGTAAACAGACAACAAACCGGAAGTCAAAGGTCACCTGGCAATATTTCCTGTTATTGAATGAATGTTTAATATCATAATTTATAGAATGGGTTTATTGAATGGAATAAGGGTAGGATCATGTAATAAATATATATATTATATATAGATACATACTGATTCAGTGAGTCGTCGGTCGTCAGAGCATCTCTGCATGTAGAAGGCTTTTATCTCTGCCGGGAACTTGCAGAGTAGAATCGGCTCGTTTATCTTATCTGTCATTTTCCTCTCTGGAGCCTCAGGAATGTCCTGAAGTACAGAAGAATGCTAATGTTAACAAGAGCATCACTAGGGCATGGTAAAATATTCCCGTGTTAATTTCAACATAACGAGTAATCCATATGCCAAATTTTAAAACAAACAGATAGCTATAACTACAGCTATCACCCGAAAACCAAAATAATTGTTAAATTATAAGTCAACAAGGACCATAACTCCAGTCAAAATAGGCGGTTGGAACCCAAATTTGAACAAGACCTGTATCTTCATGTGGTTAATACACATACCAAAGTTAAAATTAATAAGATATTAACTAAAACTAAAGTTATCACCCGGAAACCAAAATTATCGTCAAATTCTAAGTCGACAAGGACCATAACTATGAAATTGACCTGTAGTTTGTGCTAGTAAACCCACATAACAAATTTCAGTCCATTCAGTTCAGACTTACTAAAGTTATCATCCGGAAACCATCCGGAAAAAGTGATTGGATATACGGAGAGATGGACAGACGGACCAACACATAATATGTCCCGAAGAAAAGGGCCGTATAAAAATTATAAAGTAGTTACCTCTCCGAACTCATAATAGGTTCCGTCATCTTTCTTGATGTCATTCTCTTTCAGATATTCAATGGCCTCAGTATACGCCATTCTTCTGAATGGTCGCTTTGGAGGTTTAAAATCCTGAAGAACAAGAATGAAGATATAATAAATAGAGTGATCAATTCATGAGAGGCAGAGATGTTGTACAAACATGAGAACGCATTGAGCATAGGTCCCTTTATCGAATGAATTATTTCACATCACCAGTTAAATCAAGTGATTATTCTGTTTATTTTATTCCACTATAAATATTTTATTTACCAGAAATTTGAATCATACTGCCATTATACCCATGAACATAAATTTTGATAGCGCGTAGGAATACATAATACTCTATATGAAGTGAAATAATTCACATTGAAATTATTGTTTATAATCACTTGAGAAATCAAGGTAAATCACACAGGAATGTAATAAAATGATAAGGCATAAAAAAAAAATAGCATTGGTTCCGGTAACCCTATATTTCTTAGTCGTTATCTCTTCTTTAATAATGTATTTAACTGTAGGTGAATGTCCCAACTCAAAATTTCATGATTTTCTCCGACTTCTGTGAGCCGATATCACAATAAACATCAAAATAATTACCCAGAAGATATTCCATAATTGTAAGCGATGCAAAGCAAAATCCTACAATTGTCCATGCAATGCATAGAATCTAGACTCTAAAGCCTATTAATCATTATATCTTCAACAAAAACCAATATAAATTTCTAATTGTGGATAAATTGTAGAAATTGTTTTGAACACTTAGTAAATTCTGGATGAAATTGCAAATGAAATTTTCTGACAGAGGCCCTCTTTTGAGTGATTAAGGAGGTGTCTGAGAACACAGTATTTTTATTTATTTATGAGGCCCTCTTTTGAGTGATTAAGGAAGCATCTGAGAACACAGTATTTTTTTATTAATTTGGCCTGAGGTTGAACAGTTTTTAACTGATGACCATTTTAGTCCAGAAGTTTGACAAAAAGTGAGAAATTATGCAACTGTCGGTCTAAAATCTTCCCACTAACGGCTGGTTTATATAAAATCAAGCTATGAGAACTATTTAAAACTATTTTTGGTGTGAATTTTCAAACTTATGGTGTGTCGGGTATGAAATTTCCATATTTGAACATTACATACCCCCTACCGCAACTAATGTCAATCTATATGCTATCAGTTACAGGGTTGAGATAATGGAGCTGGTGAGCTCACCCAACCCATGTCGCGACAAGCCTGTTACTAAAGTCAATCTATATACTATCACTTACTGGGTTGAGATAATGGAGCTGTTGAGCTCACCCAACCCATGTCACGACAAGCCTGTTACTAAAGTCAATCTATATGCTATCAGTTACAGGGTTGAGATAATGGAGCTGGTGAGCTCACCCGACCCATGTCGCGACAAGCCTGTTACTAACGTCAATCTATATACTATCACTTACTGTGTTGAAATCATGGAGCTGGTGAGCTCACCCAACCCATGTCGCGACAAGCCTGTTACTAATGTTAATCTATATACTATCACTTACTGGGTTGAAATCATGGAGGTAGTGAGCTCACCCAACCCATGTCGCGACAAGCCTGTTACTAATGTTAATCTATATACTATCACTTACTGTGTTGAAATCATGGAGCTGGTGAGCTCACCCAACCCATGTCGCGACAAGCCTGTTACTAACGTCAATCTATATAATATCACTTACTGGGTTGAGATAATGGAGGTAGTGAGCCCACCCAACCCATGTCGCGATAAGCCTGGTATTAAAGTCAATCTATATACTATCACTTACTGGGTTGAGATCATGTTAATCTATATACTGTCACTTACTGGGTTGAGATCATGGAGCTGGTGAACTCACCCAACCCATGTCGCGACAAGCCTGTTACTAACGTCAATCTATATACTATCACTTACTGGGTTGAGATAATGGAGGTAGTGAGCCCACCCAACCCATGTCGCGATAAGCCTGTTATTAAAGTCAATCTATATACTATCACTTACTGGGTTGAGATAATGGAGCTGGTGAACTCACCCAACCCATGTCGCGATAAGCCTGTTATTAAAGTCAATCTATATACTATCACTTACTGTGTTGAGATCATGGAGCTGGTGAGCTCACACAACCCATGTCGCGACAAGCCTGTTACTAATGTTAATCTATATACTATCACTTACTGGGTTGAAATCATGGAGGTAGTGAGCCCACCCAACCCATGTCGCGACAAGCCTGTTACTAATGTTAATCTATATACTATCACTTACTGGGTTGATTGAAATCATGGAGCTGGTGAGCTCACACAACCCATGTCACGACAAGCCTGTTATTAAAGTCAATATATATACTATCACTTACTGGGTTGAGATAATGGAGGTAGTGAGCTCACCCAACCCATGTCGCGACAAGCCTGTTACTAATGTTAATCTATATACTATCACTTACTGGGTTGAAATCATGGAGGTAGTGAGCCCACCCCACCCATCTCGCAATGTCCCTGTTACTAAAGTCAATCTATATACTATCACTTACTGGGTTGATTGAAATCATGGAGCTGGTGAGCTCACACAACCCATGTCGCGACAAGCCTGTTATTAAAGTCAATATATATACTATCACTTACTGGGTTGAGATAATGGAGGTAGTGAGCTCACCCAACCCATGTCGCGACAAGCCTGTTACTAATGTTAATCTATATACTATCACTTACTGGGTTGAAATCATGGAGGTAGTGAGCCCACCCCACCCATCTCGCAATGTCCCTGTTACTAAAGTCAATCTATATACTATCACTTACTGGGTTGATTGAAATCATGGAGCTGGTGAGCTCACACAACCCATGTCGCGACAAGCCTGTTATTAAAGTCAATCTATATGCTATCAGTTACAGGGTTGAGATAATGGAGGTAGTGAGCCCACCCCACCCATGTCGCGACAAGCCTGTTACTAATGTTAATCTATATGCTATCACTTACTGGGTTGAGATAATGGAGGTAGTGAGCCCACCCAACCCATGTCACAATGTCCCTGTTACTAATGTTAATCTATATACTATCACTTACTGGGTTGAGATAATGGAGGTAGTGAGCTCACCCAACCCATGTCGCAATGTCCCTGTTACTAAAGTCAATCTATATGCTATCACTTACTGGGTTGAGATAATGGAGGTAGTGAGCCCACCCCACCCATGTCACAATGTCCCTGTTACTAATGTTAATCTATATACTATCACTTACTGGGTTGAGATAATGGAGGTAGTGAGCCCACCCCACCCATGTCACAATGTCCCTGTTACTAATGTTAATCTATATACTATCACTTACTGGGTTGAAATCATGGAGCTGGTGAGCTCACCCAACCCATGTCGCGACAAGCCTGTTACTAATGTTAATCTATATGCTATCACTTACAGGGTTGAGATAATGGAGGTAGTGAGCTCACCCAACCCATGTCGCAATGTCCCTGTTACTAAAGTCAATCTATATACTATCACTTACTGGGTTGAAATCATGGAGCTGGTGAGCCCACCCCACCCATGTCGCAATGTCCCTGTTACTAAAGTCAATCTATATACTATCATTTACTGGGTTGAGATAATGGAGGTAGTGAGCCCACCCCACCCATGTCGCAATGTCCCTGTTACTAATGTTAATCTATATACTATCACTTACTGGGTTGAGATAATGGAGGTAGTGAGCTCACCCAACCCATGTCGCAATGTCCCTGTTACTAAAGTCAATCTATATACTATCACTTACTGGGTTGAAATCATGGAGCTGGTGAGCTCACACAACCCATGTCGCAATGTCCGTTACTAAAGTCAATCTATATACTATCATTTACTGGGTTGAGATAATGGAGGTAGTGAGCTCACCCAACCCATGTCGCGACAAGCCTGTTACTAAATCAATCTATATACTATCACTTACTGGGTTGAGATCATGGAGGTAGTGAGCCCACCCCACCCCTGATGTGACGTCCCTGTTACTAATGTTAATCTATATGCTATCACTTACTGGGTTGAGATCATGGAGGTAGTGAGCCCACCCCACCCCTGATGTGACGTCCCTGTTACTAATGTTAATCTATATACTATCACTTACTGGGTTGAAATCATGGAGCTGGTGAGCTCACCCCACCCATGTCGCGACAAGCCTGTTACTAAATCAATCTATATACTATCACTTACTGGGTTGAGATCATGGAGGTAGTGAGCCCACCCCACCCCTGATGTGACGTCCCTGTTACTAATGTTAATCTATATGCTATCACTTACTGGGTTGAGATAATGGAGGTAGTGAGCCCACCCCACCCATCTCGCAATGTCCCTGTTACTAATGTTAATTTATATACTATCACTTACTGGGTTGAGATCATGGAGGTAGTGAGCCCACCCCACCCCTGATGTGACGTCCCTGTTACTAATGTTAATCTATATACTATCACTTACTGGGTTGAGATCATGGAGGTAGTGAGCCCACCCAACCCATGTCGCGACAAGCCTGTTACTAATGTTAATCTATATGCCATCACTTACTGGGTTGATGTGACGTCCCTGTTACTAATGTTAATCTATATACTATCACTTACTGGGTTGATGTGACGTCCCTGTTACTAATGTTAATCTATATGCTATCACTTACTGGGTTGATGTGACGTCCCTGTTACTAATGTTAATCTATATACTATCACTTACTGGGTTGAGATCATGGAGGTAGTGAGCACCACCCCCACCCCTGATGTGACATCCCTGTTACTAATGTTAATCTATATACTATCACTTACTGGGTTCAGATCATGGAGAAGGTTCGCGAATGGAGACTGAAGGATTCTGTCTACGACATCACAGACCAAGTCCTCTAGCTTGTCAAGCAAATCGTCAAATGTTATGAAAGGACACTCTGCTTCAATATGCATGTACCTATAAAGATGCAGATTAAAGTGTCAATAAAATTGTAGCACTACTTCATAAAAATTTTTAATCGAAATTATACAGTATGTTATTCATCGACTTACAGATTTATAACCCATAAACAACTAGAGGTGTGACTGTCCCATTGGGACTAAGGATACCCCGGCAGTGTTTTTAAAAAACTAAGATGTTTCACATGTCAGTAAACATTTAGTTAAAATAATAAAATAACAGATTCCCATTGCAGGTGCACAACTCTAACCCCTAACTGTATTTAATGTAATCCTAAACATATTGACTGAAAATGTAGGAATAAAGCTCGGACAAAATTATGCATGTTGCAAAAATGTTTTATGTTGAACAAGAGCATCGCTAGGGCGTGGCAAAATACGCCCTTCAGCCATTTTGAATTGTACTACCGCAAAATAAAATAATAAGTTTAGCTTACAAAGAATATCTGATATACCCCTAATTTCAATGCCAAAATGCGGTCAAATTCTAACATTGAAAAATGTGTGTAATTTATCTGAAAATATTTGGACAGAACCTATATTCGAACTTGGTCTGTAGTTTTAGCTCGGAAACAGACATACCAGCTTCGGTTCAGATAACATAATCGAATCTGGAGTTATTGGTTGGAAACCAAAATTTCATGAAAGCTGTCAAATTCTAAGTCGAAAAAGGGCCGTAACTCATGTAAAAATAATTGAACGGAACCCATATTCGAACTTGGCCTGTATCTTTAGCTGGGAAATACACATACCAACTTTGGTTCAGATCAAATAATCCAAACTGGAGTTATCGGTCGGAAACCAAAAATGTTAACAGACGGTCAAATTCTAAGTCGAAAAAGGGCCGTAACTCATGTAAAAATAATTGGACGGAACCCATATTCGAACTTGGCCTGTATCTTTAGCTGGGAAATACACATACCAACTTTGGTTCAGATCAAATAATCCAAACTGGAGTTATCGGTCGGAAACCAAAAATGTTAATAGACGGTCAAATTCTAAGTCGAAAAAGGGCCGTAACTCATGTAAAAATAATTGGACGGAACCCATATTCGAACTTGGCCTGTATCTTTAGCTGGGAAATACACATACCAACTTTGGTTGAGATAAAATAATCTAAACAGGAGGTATCGATCGGAAACCAAATATGTTAACGGACGGACGGACATACAGACAGACAGACGGACGGACGGACTGATAACATAATACGACCTTTTTTCAAAAAGGGCGTATAAAAAGGGGAACAACTCCACAAACAAATCGGACAGACATCATAATCGCAGGTGCACAGGTTCCCATGGTACTAAATATCTGTGCCAAGTTTTAAAAACATTGACCTAAAAATGTAGGAATAAAAGCTCGGACAAAATGATACATGTTGCGAAAATTTTCGAAAAAGGGGGATAACTCCACCAAAAAAAGTCCGCCAGACATCATAATCAGAGGTGCACAGGTTCGCATGGTGGTTGGTGCCTGTGCCCAGTTTCATGGAAAATGATATAAAAAATGACTGAGAAAAACTCCTGACAAATTTGTGTCCACAGATGACAGACGGACGGACGACAGACGGAGAAGTTGAATCCAGTATACCTCCACACAACTTCATAGCGGGGGGTATAAAAAAGACATTGATTGCATATATATTCAATTTAGAAGTGGAAAAAAATATTGGAAATGTAGGTTCTTAGCGTGCGACATTCACATAGAAAGGAACCAGTATGTTTATGTGGCCTGAATTATAACATAGAAAAGGTGAATATGTTTTTTTAAAACAAGCAGAATGTGATTATTTGTTGACCGACTCACTCTGACAAGTGACGTCTTGTTCGTGATAATTCAGCTCTGTATGATGACACCATGCTGAATACATCACCCAGAGATGGTATACACGTCTCCAAATACAGCTGTGAAGACTGGGTTAAAAAAGCCTGAAAAAAAAGAGATGAAATCAGGAATTGTGACATACACAGATTAGCAGGATAATGAGATATATAAGGCGGATCTAGTCAAGTCTTGACATAGACCAAGTCTTCTCAGTCCACAACAGCTTGCGATATTGGTAGGGATGATTCTGTTTAGTGTTTATTGGACCGAGTCCCCTCCCTTTACTATTCTACAATGGACTTTATGCCTAGACACAAGGGCGGGAGTTATCTTGCTTGTATGTCTTCGGATCAAATGGATGCTTTGCGTATATGAACATAAAAGGCAGCCTTTCCCAAGCTTGAAGATATCAAACATGTGTATGTCAGAGGTCCCTTAAAAACATATTATGTACTTGTTCGGGTGCGTGAAACTGATAAGTTAGTAATAAGGCACTATGTCAATTGGAGGAATGCAACATTCTACTAACACCGTCGATAATCTGAAGCAAATCGACCGTACCACTCCATAGAAACATCGTCTGAACTATGCTCAAATGTAAATATTTACTACTTGATTCGGGACGCATCTATCGGCAATAAACTAATGAAACCGATTTCACCATCGAGAGTCACTGCCTTTAATTAATAATTAGAATGACGGTGTGTGTTGTCAATTTAGATATACTATTGTAAAAATAACTACTTTGAACAATATTATTTTCCATTTCTATATTTGATCACCCTGCCGGAGTGTTTCACAACACTTTAAAAGCAACAAAATTTATAAGTAAACAAAGGCTTGTTTTCCAGAGAATTTGTATTTGTTGCGCGATCAGAAAATTCATGTAAACAATACATTAGACAATCGTATCATCACTTTATCTTTTTTTATCGAGGTAGATGTCATGTCATGTCATTTTGAAGACATATTAATTGTGGACATGTCAGATGGTTAATGACATTTAGGGGTTTATGTGAATGCCGGGCTCCACGTGTACATGTAGTACGTCTTTTGAGTGAAATTCTGTTATAGAAGAGCAACGGGATGGCCCTTGGTCCAAAAACAGCATCATCCCAACCGATATCCCAAGCTGTTGTGGACCGAGAAAACTAGGTCTAGACTTGACATAGTGTATCTGACCCTTCACTGGACCTATACATGTATCTGACCCTTCAGTGCCTCACTTGACCTATACATCAGGGTTTCCGCCAGGGGAAAATAAATGAGTCCGTAATTCAGTTGTATTGGGGAAACATACAACGCGACGGGGGTTGCGATGGTTCGTCCTGTCGGGAGAAAATTTGTCACTGAAAAGAAGTCATTTCCTTGCACCTGAGATATTCATAAAGCAAACCAAAGCTACGTATATCACTTAAGTTGATCATTTCCGTGGGTGCATTAATTATGTTCATGGTACTCAAGAGTATTTGTCATGAAATTGCGCATGTAAAACACTAAGATCTTTCACATGTCAGTAAACATTTAATTAAAATAATAAAATAACAGATTCCCATTGCAGGTGTACAACCCTAACCCCAATCCGAAAAATGTGGTAATAAAAGCTCAGACAAAATTGTGCATGTTGAAAATGTTGAAAAAGGAGGATAACTCCACCAAAAAAAGTCCAACAAAGGCGGATATAAAAATGCATTAACAAGGTGACTATCAATCTGAACCTAGATATCCCATAGCTGTTGAGGCCTAAGCAGAATGAGATTCCCAGAGGATGAATTTGCTGATGCTAGCCCACCGTGCAGGATAGCGTCACTAAATTCACCCTCTGGAGGTCTCATTCTGCAAATGTCATGGACACAATTTCAAAGCTTGCACCTGCTCCGATAAGTGAAATAAAAGGTCGGCCGACCACAGTGTCCCCCGACAACGTGGCAAGTCGATGCCGCTTTGTTAAAGAAATTAAAAAAAAATGTTGAAATGTTCTAAGTCGAAAGGGTTAATAATTCTGTAAAAAAATAATTTTCCCATCATCTATATACATGTTGCACATCTCCAATATGTGGGTAACAATACTCTGAAGTTTCAAATATTTACGATCAAAACTGTAGGAGGAGTTGATTACACCATGAAGGTACCCTCATACAGAAAATTATAAAAAATGTTTTTCAAAGTCGAAAGACCCATAACTCTGGGAAAATCATTGGATCAAACTCAAATTCGAACTTGACATGTATTTTGATATGAACGACACACAAAAAACAGAATTTCCAATTAAACAATCCAAACTTGAGTTATCATCCGGAAACCAAAGAAAAAACAAGCAAAATTGAATTTTCTAAGTCAAAAAGCCCATAACTCTGAGAAAAATCATCGGATCAAACTCAAATTCGAACTTGACCTGTATTTTGATATCAATGACTCACAAAAAAAACTGAATTTTAAATTGAACAGTCCAAACTTGAGTTATCATCCGGAAACCAAAGAAGTCGAAAAAAGTCCATAACTCTACGAAAAATCATTGGATCAAACTCAAATTCGAACTCAACCTGTAGCTTGATATGACTGATCCACATAAAAACGGTATTTGCAATTAAAGGATCCAAACTTGAGATATCATCCGGAAACCGAAAAAGTGAGAAATTTTTCTTAGTAAAAAAAACGTTGAAAAATGAGAAATAACTCCATAAAAGAACATCAGATCAAACCCAGAATTGCCGAGCACCTGTGTTCTTGGTTGAGACACCTACATACCAAGTTTCAATCAAATCGGATGATCATTACTGGAGTTATAACTCCGGACGGACAGATGCATGGACGGACTGACGGATGGACGGACGCGGCTGATTACCAGGGAGCAAATTACTTTTGAAATTTTGATTAGCAAATAACCTCACATTGACATGATTAGATAGCATTGTTCTAAAATCATATAAAATCCATACCAAATTGCATAGCTATTATCCAAATATGGGTAGCAAATTGCGATGCGATACCGGTAATTTGCTCCCTGCTGATTACAATAATCCCCCGAAAGTAAATTTTTCGGGGGACAATAACTCATCGAGCATGGATCCTCACATAGGTCGAAGCCTGCACTATGGAGTGTCATCTGCTGTGTCTATGTGGGGTCAAATTGATGCCAAACAAAACCCAGTGAACAAAACACAACCTACGGAAGATGTCAGGTATAGAGATTGCACAGGCGGTGCTGGCATACTCCAATCGTGGCAAATTTGATTCAACAAAGTAAATATTAATAACTGTAGAATATAAAACATGAACAAATCACTCGAACACTCAATTGATTGCCATTATAATAGTGAACATCCATACCAAATTTCAATGATATCTGTCAACCGGTAGTGGAGATACATTGTGTACAGACAAAAGAGATAAGGAAAAAATTTATTGAAATCGGTTAATTTTTGTTCGAGTTATTGCGCTTACGAGAAAAACATGGCGAGAAATAGTCAAACTGAGGAGCATATCTCAGGTAAAAAAAATCGGACAAAACTGGATTTAGAACTCATCTGAGATAATATGGCAACGAACTCATAAACAAAAAATTAATGAAATTGGTTAATATTTGTTTGAGTTATTGCGCTTACAACCGGATCGAATGGACGCACGGCTACATGCACACACAGACAGATGGTGCTGATTTCTACAACAAGATGATACACCATCAGAGGCCAATAATTAATTATTAAATTTCATCTTCTGACAATCAAATCTGGCCTTTTTGGGATGGTATTTACATCCTCCCATGATGAAATCAGCTTTAAAACTCACCCCTGATTATTTGATGTAGAAGTGAATTCTCGAATCCACGACATAGACCATAGTTCTAACAACAATATGTTTATATATATCTGTATCTGCAGTAGTTTGCATAATAAAACATCAGTTATATATTGAACTTAGAAAGATACAATACCTTTTCACCAAAGTAGTCGAGTCCAAACAAAGTTGAACCACCTTCTACTTGTGTCTGGACCAGTGTTGGAGGCGTCACCTATTATCAAGAGATTAAAAAAATAGATTTTAACATTTATAAGGACAAACTTTAGGATGATCTTGACTTCTAGAGGTTATATTTATGTACATGTATGCTGTATTCCTTTATTCACTTCCTGAAGTTTTGTTTTCCGACATTAACCCTTTACCCAACAAACCGGCCAAATAAAGCTGCAACAGCCTAAATTATCTTGGGTCTGTCTCAATAAAACCATACAAATATGGATATCATTGGAACCGGCTCATTGGCCACATTGTGATGGTTACAGTTATGCCCTGTGCCAATGCATTCTCTTATATATGCGAGTCGACCATAGGTCGCCTCGCATATATAAGAGAATGCATTGGCCTAAAACACTTTTTACCATTTTTTCTTACATTCTTTAACAATTTTATAATTTTTAATGTGTTAAGCCAATGCATTCTCTTATATATGCATTGGCACAGGGCCATTCTGTTGGGTAAAGGGTTAACAGATTAGTGTTGAAACAGATTAGTGTTAAAATGACTAGGTTATTTCTAGTTGAGTAATCATTTCAACACTAAAACAAATGCACAATGTCAAACTCTACACTATAACTGAACAAATAAATGTGTTCATTTTTTTAAGTTTCTGAATGTTGTATATTATAAACTACTATAGGGCTTACATACATTTAATGGGAGTTTTACCAAATTTAATTTGAAAATTCCCTGCTTTAAGAAAACAGAAAAATATTTTCTCCGCTTGAACTTTTTTTGGAGGAAATAAACCCTCCGATGAGAGAAAATGCTACTTACAATGTCAAATTTCAAAATTTCTCCCACCAGGTCATAACCACAGGCCTAAATTAGTGTGAATCTAAACGCCTGAATTCACTCACCTCAAAGTATCCTCTGTTAAAGAAATGGTCCCTGAAACATTGCGTTATTACTGATCGCATCTTCAGAATTTTAGACGTGTTCTCTCCCCTGATCATCATGTGTCTGTTATCGAGCTGAACGTCAACATTAGCATCCTCGTTGAGAAGGTTATCAGCACCACCTGGTGGTGAAGTGCCGACAATCTCCCAGAAATCTGCCATGAGTTCGTGATTGTCTGGAGCAGATTTCCCCTCAGGCACTTCTTTGATTACACCATACACGGTGACGGTCGCTTCCGTCGACAATGTCAGAGCATCGTACGTTTGACATAGCGTATCCGCAAGAACACACTGTATATAACCGGTACCATCCCGGAGAACGATGAACATGAGTCCCTTCCCCTGTCGCCGCAACCTGTGAACCCATCCGGAAACTTTAACTCGCACACCTCGTGTTGCGACAGATTTACATATTTTTATTTGGTTTGGCTCTGCTAAGCTGGTGTCCTGTTCTATTTTGATCTTCCTGGCATCTTCCAAGTTCTTCTCCCGCCTTGCAGCATCTTCTGCCTGGACAAGTAAAGGGGGAAGAGGAATGACGATGTAGTGAGTGTATAAATTTTAATATTCACCTTAACCTACACATGCGTTACATACAGGCCTGAAAATAAGCTGATTAAAGCAGATGACAGATAAATAACAGTCAAGAAGGATTAAGTATCATTGGGGGTGGGGTCAATTTTTGTTCTAGGGACCTGTGCATATAACAGCAAATTCTTAAAGTGTTCTCCAAATACAGTTATATGTTTTTCGAGGAGAGTTCCAAAATATAATTTCTTCTACCAATCTCAACTTTCAAACAAGTACACACTAGAAGAACTGACAAGGGTCGCTGGAAATCGCTTGGAATACATTATAAATATATGTACGGTATATGTAGAGCAACATCATAGAGGAATTGAATTGTACATGTATACAATTTTCAATTATTTAATTAGCAAAATGCAGATTTCATGCTAAACATTAATTAATTTCACAGGGAAATTTCATGATTGTAAGTGACGCAGAGTGAAATTGGCTCAAAAAAGTCATCCAAATCATGCAATCTGAAGTTGGGACCTTCACATAAGGTACCTCGAAAAACACTATTAAGAAACAGCTATTAATGATACATAATCCGATTTTATGGTCCCTATATCATCCAGTTACAACAACAACAACAACAACAGAATTTCCCCAAAAGCTGATTTATTTATCCAAATTAGTTTGTTACCAATAAATACTCACAACAATACCAATCACGATATCATATTTTCCGAAAAAGTCCTATAATAATGTTTTTTTTCTGGGCAGTACAGCATGGTGCGATATAATATGGATGAATAAAACATGATTTATCCACACGTCAACTATCACAACATACTACATTCTTGTTGATGGTGATACATTTCATCACCTTCTATTTAATTTGGGTCGCCACTAATTTGCACATGCCACATGGGCTGCTGCTACCTTGCATAAGCTCTTGTAACGGCATCTGCGTATGTCTCTACTATTCCTGGAAGTCATTGGACTTTTTGCCAGGCCGCCAAATATTCCAGGTGGTGAAAAAATGTTTCTACCCCCAAAGCTGAAGATATAGTAATTTAGGGATGTTAAATCGGATTATATAGACAGAACACAATGCGCATCTTAATTGAGACTCTTTTATCGAATGAGTTGCGGATGGCGCAAGGATATATTTCGCGAGAGCATAGCTCGAGCAAAATATTACTTTGCGCCGTCCGCAACGAGTTCGATAAAAGATTCAAGATTACGATGCAAGTTGTGTTCTGTATTTATTCTACACCGTTCAGTCAGATAAGTTCAATCCATGAATGTCACCTTCATTGTCACTATAGCTACCTTTATTTTGATTTAAGTCTGACAAATAACCAGTAATTGAGGGATCACCGGAAGCGGATGATCGACGTAATGTACGTCCTCTTTCTTGGCGACGTCAACAAGAATAGTTCCGGCATGTATTCCACCAGAGGTATACACTACTATGTATTCAATGGCTGGGATTCCGTTGAATACATGTGACTCACGTCAATGGGTGTGGAATAAGTATCTTTAACTAAGAAATATATTACTTGTATTATTTTTGTCAAAGTTCCCCTGTAAGAACATAACAAATTCACAAGTTTTGAACTGGTCAAATATGATCTCTACTCTCGTGTCTGGAATAAAATGCATGCACGTTTATTAAATTACAGATGATTTTCCACCCTGCACAAGGCTTATTCCAGCTTGCAAATTTATTTAATTTTGTGTATTGTACTACCAGTAGTAATTTTTGAAGACAGGTCTTGACAGGCCGATTTTGTATTTTCCCCCAACAAATCTTGATCGAGTGTTGTTTATCCCGTAAGTGTCAATATACTAGTAATATTGTTGACCGGGAGTCACATGTTGGGTGGGAATTTAATTACTGGTATATAAGAAGGAGTAATACCACAGTATTACTAGACTACTAGTACCACCTTGAAACAGAACCTGTTTTTAAAAGCATAATAGGACTAGTATGTACTATTATCCATCCCCACTCTATTTGATCAGGTACCCATTCAACGCAACTGGTGAAGTGCAAGACTGTATTTCAATGAAAATATTCACCCTGCACTTATAATATAGTCTGCACTTATATCAATTCTGGTCAATTTTTCCACCCTGCGCTTATATTCCAGACTGCACTTTTATTCCAGACATGAGAGTATGGGTGTAGACACAGCAGAGATACATGGCATGATCTAAGTTTAACCATTTGAGTGCCAGGTCGATTTTTGTATTAACCCATATACCCTGTGCCAATGCATTCTCTTATATATGCGAGTCGACCATAGGTCGCCTCGCATATATAAGAGAATGCATTGGCCTAACAATTTTTTTTTTTTTTAAATTTTAATAATTTATTCTTATATTCTTTAACAGACTTATTTTGTAGGTTTAGGGCCGATGAGATCGGCCCCTGGCACTCAAAGGGTTAAGGCATTGAGTCCACAAAATACATGCATGTTCTACGTATTGAGTCCGTATAAACCTAGTCTCACCTCAAGTTTGGATTTGTTGTCTTTTTTCGCTTGCTTCTGATTCCATATTTTCATCTGCTTCTTGAGCTGAGCTTTGGCTACGACTGCCCACCTTCCCTGAATGAGACAGAAATGAATAGCAAGCTCAATTAAAGTGACACTCTGCTGGGGTGTTCATAGAGCGCATAGCAATTAATTTGACTGAATGCTGGGGTGTTCATTGAGCGCACAGCAATTAAATTAACTGAATGCTGGGGTGTTCATAGAGCGCACAGCAATTAAATTAACTGAATGCTGGGGTGTTCATAGAGCGCACAGCAATTAAATTAACTGAATGCTGGGGTGTTCATTGAGCGCACAGCAATTAAATTAACTGAATGCTGGGGTGTTCATAGAGCGCACAGCAATTAAATTAACTGAATGCTGGGGTGTTCATACAGCGCATAGCAAGTAAATTAACTGAATGCTGGGGTGTTCATAGAGCGCATAGCAATTAAATTAACTGAATGCTGGGGTGTTCATAGAGCGCATAGCAATTAAATTAACTGAATGCTGGGGTGTTCATACAGCGCATAGCAAGTAAATTAACTGAATGCTGGGGTGTTCATAGAGCACATAGCAAGTAAATTAACTGAATGCTGGGGTGTTCATACAGCGCATAGCAAGTAAATTAACTGAATGCTGGGGTGTTCGTACAGCGCATAGCAAGTAAATTAACTGAATGCTGGGGTGTTCATACAGCGCATAGCAAGTAAATTAACTGAATGCTGGGGTGTTCATAGAGCACATAGCAAGTAAATTAACTGAATGCTGGGGTGTTCATACAGCGCATAGCAAGTAAATTAACTGAATGCTGGGGTGTTCGTACAGCGCATAGCAAGTAAATTAACTGAATGCTGAGGTGTTCATACAGCGCATAGCAAGTAAATTAACTGAATGCTGGGGTGTTCATACAGCGCATAGCAAGTAAATTAACTGAATGCTGGGGTGTTCATACAGCGCATAGCAAGTAAATTAACTGAATGCTGGGGTGTTCATAGAGTGCATAGCAAGTAAATTAACTGAATGCTGGGGTTAGAGATGGGCGGTTTTGATTTTTTATGTTCGGTTTCGGTTTTTCTGGGAGAAAAAACCTCGGTTTTGGTTTTCGGTTTTTTTTACTAGATAGTGAAATTATACTGAAATACATACAATTTGAGTATATACTTTCAAAGTAACCGTTATTAGAGTCAATAATGTCCCAATAACGTTGAATATTTGAGGAAGGAAATGCGATCACAGGTAAACAACGGGACAAAATGCCGACGCAAACTGAATCCAACGCGATAAGATGATACAATTCGGTATTTAAAAAAATAAACACCCCCATCTTCACTGTTTATCCCTTTCTGACATGTTTAAAACATATTTATCAAATTATATGCATTAGTATCTGAGAATTCAACCACAAACAGCAGCAAATTCACAAACAGTGGGCGTCCTTGGCCTGAATGTGTAACAATTCTTGACACGTGCATGATTGACCCACATTCAATGACTGCGGTGTGATCGCTTTGATGTCTGTGATGTTGCGACATAGTTTACAAGATGCACATGGCTGCAAACTTCTACCAGATTACGTCACATCGGAATGTCCAGACGATCAAAGTGTTCATACCATTTACTTGGTTTAGTTTTCGAGTTAGCAGACGCTTCCATTTTTTTGGTTGGCGATTATCGCCTTATTTGGACTTGTGTTCGGCATTCATATAGTTAGCCGGACTCTGGCTTAAGCGACGTTTTTATGACATATTATGATATTAAGCAGCGACAAGTTTTGGAGTCGTCTCCAGTTAGACGCCTAAAATAACTCCAAACAGGGCTTTTTGTTGAATCCTGTTCGTTATTTTGTTCGGCCATGTTTTGAAAAATTACAAAAACAGTCGCCTACGATATTATAACAACACATATCTGAGACGAAATGGACACATTCCGATATAATATTGATCAGAGAGGCCGATAATTTGATAACAATATCAACTAATAAGTACCTGGGGAGGTATAATAAGTCGATTTAAGTGAAAAATAAACATATAAAACAAAACCGTAATGTCGGTTTGAGCAGAATCGCGTCGGTCGGTTTTCGGTTTATTGTTAAAAACCGAAACCGAGTTGTTTTCTCGGTTAACCGCCCATCACTAGCTGGGGTGTTCATAGAGCGCATAGCAAGTAAATTAACTGAATGCTGGGGTGTTCATACAGTGTATAGCAATTAAATTAACTGAATGCTGAGGTGTTCATACAGCGCATAGCAAGTAAATTAACTGAATGCTGGGGTGTTCATACAGCGCATAGCAAGTAAATTAACTGAATGCTGGGGTGTTCATAGAGCGCATAGCAAGTAAATTAACTGAATGCTGGGGTGTTCATACAGCGCATAGCAAGTAAATTAACTGAATGCTGGGGTGTTCATACTGCGCATAGCAAGTAAATTAACTGAATGCTGGGGTGTTCATACAGCGCATAGCAAGTAAATTAACTGAATGCTGGGGTGTTCATACTGCGCATAGCAAGTAAATTAACTGAATGCTGGGGTGTTCATACAGCGCATAGCAAGTAAATTAACTGAATGCTGGGGTGTTCATACTGCGCATAGCAAGTAAATTAACTGAATGCTGGGGTGTTCATACAGTGTATAGCAAGTAAATTAACTGAACACTGGGGTGTTCATACAGCATATACCAAGTAAATTAACTGAACGCTGGGGTGTCATAGAGTGCATAGCAAGCAAATTAACTGAAAGCTGGGGTGTTCATAGAGCGCATAGCAAGTAAATAAACTGAATGCAAGGGAGCCTCGCATATATAGGAGAATGCACTAACTTACAAGGTCAAGGTAAATATTGTTAGGTCAACACATTCTGACATATGTGAGGCTCCTTTTTGGAGACTGACATATACAGTGTACATGTACAAGAGAATTCATTGGCATTTTTGCAAAATTTCAGGAAGCTCCAGTCATGGAATGGTTAAAGACATAGTATGGACTTGTTCGGGTGCGTGGAATTTATAAGTTAGTACTCAGGCGGTAGGCCAATATGTGGAATGTAGCAATCTACTAAAATCGCCAAAATTTCAAAGATATCAACCATACCACTCCATAGAAAACATCGTCGGAAATGCGCCCAATTGTAAATATTTACATCTCGATCCGGGATGCAACTATCGGCGATAATCTAACACAAATGATTTCGCCATCGAGAGCCATTGCATTTTATTAATATATAAGAATGACAATATGTATCGTCTATTTGGATTGATATTAGTAACAAATAACAACTTTCTGCTGAGGTGTAAGCAGAATGAGGTCGCCAGAGGGTGAATTTGGTGATGCTAGTACCTCAGCAGAATGAGGTTCCCAGAGGGTGAATTTGGTGATGCTAGCCCGCTATGCGTGGTAGTATCACTAAATTCACCCTCTGGGGACCTCATTCTGCAAATGACAGACACCCTATTTCAAGGCTTGCAAATTACATGCAGTGACTATTATTGACGCAATCATTGTCATAATGTTCTGTGACATCATTACCCATGTCCCATTAGATTCACATAACTTGATTCAAGGACATATAACACTACATGTATATTCTATCAGTGTTCATATAGGTAGAACCCAAACTCGAATATCCGTTCTCGGTTCCTTACAGAAACGTCACAGTAATCAAAATAGGCCGCGGCAATAAGCAATGCCGTGGCAACTTGTGGAATATATATAGCCACACATTAAATTTGGATAATGTTTGGATACTAGGGTAACTGATTGGTTTTATTCAATGAAATAAGTCCATAATATGTCTTTATAGGTCTAGATAAAAAAAATTATCAAAGAAAACTTGCAAATATGATACTTACCCCGTCTTCAGCCTTGTTGTCCACATAAATTTCTGGAAATGGTTCCTTTCCATAAGATGTCAGAGCCTGAAAAAATATATCTCAAGGATAAAACCTTGTATATGTTATGTTATATTGTTACTAAAGGCCAAAACAAAAATGTCCTTTGTTTCCATTTTAGAATCTTTTGAAGCCACCTGGGAACTAGGGGTGCCACGATTAATCGTATAATCGATGAACCGTTGATAAAGCCGATAATCGATTACCATTTCCGTCATCGATTAATCCGTGTTATTTCAGACGTCTGAAAATGCCGGGTATTATTGAATACCATGTTTGTTTTACAGTGGCAGTTTAATCTACAACCGAGGGGTTAACAATCCTTGATCGCGTATCAAAGAGATTCCGACGATATGAGTACTACTAATATGTTGCAAATAGGGGTGCCACGATTAATCGTATAATCGATGAACCGTTGATAAAGCCGATAATCGATTACCATTGCCATAGTCGATTAATCTGCGTTATTTATTTCAGACGTTGGAAAATGCCGGGTATTATTGAATACGGTGTTTCTTTTACACAGTTTAATCTACAACCGAAGGGTTAACAACATCAATTTAATCAAAGATTCCGACAACATGAGTACTACTAACTTATGTTGCAAACACTCGGCAGTTCATTTGATGATGCGACATGGTTACTCTTCGGCCCATTTTATATTCTACAAATCGGTGGCACTGCAGCTTTGAACTTATGGTGACGTCGTTGTATATAAATTTAAACTTGACAGGTGGCACTATGGCTTTGAAATGTGCCGACTGTCACCTTAGATGTTACTAATACAGGTTATCGTGTATCATACTTAACTTGTTCTAAGTCCTGTAATTTGCGGGTGGGGGCACACGTTTGTGATTGTTAACCACGCACTGGATGTTTGATGAAACTTATAGTTTCTAACTTTCCTACTTTTATATTGTTTGTATGTTTGGCTATTGATAACTGAAATCAATCGCAACGTACGTTCAAATGAACTCACAAATATTATAATCATAACATCGCCGAGAACTGTGGTGGTATTCAATACATTGTGTTCATTGGTCATTAACAGTGGTTTATGATGCACTTTATTAATGTAAAAAATTACATCAGCCGATGCCACAATCAGCGACAGTGCATTTAACCAGCCCCCAGCCAATAGGCCATATTACGGAAATCTTCCACTGAAGTTATTAGGTACGATTAATCGATTATAGTCGATTATTGACAACCGATTATCGATTATCAAAATCAATAATCGTGGCACCTCTAGTTGCAAACAGTCGGCAGTTCATCTGATGATGCGACATGGCAATGTCGTTGTATATTTCTACAAGAAAGGCGGCACTACGTCTTTGAAATGTGCCGACTGTCATCGTGTTCAATGAACTGAATGCATTCGCCCTTATTGGACCAGTTGGGAGTTGATTGGCATTGAGCATATACAAGTACTGGTATATCATGTTGATGATCCCAAATGCAAGTGAACTGTATCCCTTTAATAATTCTTCAGCAATACTTCCTCATAATCAAAAGATATCCGAAACAAGGATACAATGGAAATTTAATCAGTGATGTTCTGCACGATATCATTTGCGAGTATACTATGTTTGCATACGTATACTTAAATGTTACTAGTACAGGCTATCGCTTATTCATTGGTGACCAGTGAATGAAACTCAAATACTTTGCGGATGAAATTTGCATGTACATGTACCCGGCTGGACAAAACAAGTGTCCATTGGCACCGCGGTGTATTTGCCGTTCGACTGCGGTGTCAGAGTTTGTAACTGCAGTTGAGCACCGCGGCCGAACGACAAGTACACTGCGGCCAAACGGCAAGTTCACTGCGGCCGAAAGGCAACTACCCTCACGGTCGAATGGCATGTACACCGTGGTTAGATTTCTGGTTTGTATTGTCTTTTTTCGGTTTGATGAAAGTACACCGTGGCAAATACACCATGCCGAATGGCAATTACACCGCGGCCCAACTGTAGTTAGCCGGTGGAGCCGCGGTGTAGTTGCATTTCAGCCGCGGTGGCAATGCTAACGGCACCGCAGTTAAGTGGACACTTGTTTTGTCCAGAAGGGTAGTTTAGACCTCTGTGATTGTTATCCACGCTGTGGAAGTTTGCTGAAACTTATAGTTTCCATAACATTATATTCCCTTTTTAGGAACCGCGGGCGGTCTGTCGATCATTCCCACTTTTATATTGTTTGTATATTTGGCTACTCATAACACTGAAATTAATCGCTACGTTCGTTCCAATGAAATTGCAAATATTACAACCATGACTATGATAATATCGTTGAGATCTTTCCAATGAATGGCAACAAGCCATATTTCCGACTAAATCCTGAAAAGTTACCCATAATTCTGCTGTGTTAAGGAGTCGATTATTTAGGGCATTACTGTAGTTATGCTTTGATATAGCTCTTAATACCAGATTATGTATAAATGACTGATTTTGGGGTTTGACCGAGCCATATGTCCGTTTAAATCCACTAACCTGTAGAACGGTCTTGAATGGCTTCTGTTCTGTACCATTACCATCTGCGTCACAGCCCGATGATTCGGAAGTATAAATCTCACCTGTTGGTGGCATAAAACAGTTTGCATTATTGTAAATACCAGTAAATTATCAATTCAAGCGAACGTTAAATCCTTCCATGAGTGGAGCTTACTGAATTTTGTGAAAACCCTGTGCCAATGTATTCTCTTAAGGAGCCTCGCATATATAGGAGTGTTAAGAGAACACATTGGCCAAACAATACATGTAAATTGATCTTGCAAGCCAGTACATTCTCTTATATATGTGAGGCTCCCTATGGGAGTCTTGCATATATACATGTATATAAGAGAATGCACTAGCACCAGACTTCAATGCTGCACCAGCGAAGCTCCCATCATGAAAGCGTTTAAGGACTGTAGATACTAGTACTCAATTTTCAGGAAATACATACCGGTACATGTACTGGATAAATGCCAATGTGCAGAAACAATGAAATAACCATCAATGATAAGGGGTTCACCTGAATGCAGAAAGTGCATAGAAATGCAGCAAGTCCCCCTAATAGAGGGTGGATTTACTGGATTAGTGGAGTTGTTCTATTACACTAACATTAAAGCAGCATTTTGTTATCAGTCAAGCCTTGAAATAGGGTGTCTGTCATTTGCAGAATGAGGTCCCCAGAGGGTGAATTTAGTGATGCTACCCCACATAGCAGGCTAGCATCACCAAATTCACCCTCTGGGGACCTCATTCTGCAAATGACAGACACCCTATTTCAAGGCTTGTTGTCAGTTTTATTTATGATCTGTGGCAGTTGATTAGAGTTGATTGGAAATCTTTATCCCTTTATTATTATTTAACCCTTTACCCAACAAACCGGCCAAATAAAGCTTCAACAGCCTAAAATATCTTCGGTCTGTCTCAATAGAACCATACAAATATGGATATCATTGGAACCGGCTCATTGACCACATTGTGATAGTTACAGTTATGCCCTGTGCCAATGCATTCTCTTATATATGCGAGTCGACCATAGGTCGCCTCGCATATATAAGAGAATGCATTGGCACAGGACCATTTTGTTGGGTAAAGGGTTAAGATGGGTATTTGTAGAGTTTTATCTATAATAGTAAATAGAAGTTTTTCAAAGTTTTATTAAGTTGGTATTTCTTTTATTCTATCTATTAAAGGGGTACTGTACACTACCGTAAATCTGACCTATTTATAGGACCATCTCCTTTTATACTCAACAGAATACATACAACAAGTGAATGAATTTGAGCCATGGATTAGTGCAAAATAAACTTGTGTGCTCTATGAACGATGAAAACAACACAGTATTAAAATTATAATGAAAATTAATTTATGGCTCCAGTCATAAATTCATTTTCATTATAATTACAATGTTGTTTGCGTTATTCATAGAGCACACAAGTGTATTGTTCACTAATCCATGGCTCAAATTAATTCATTTGTTGCATATATTCTGTTGAGTATAAAAGGAGATGGTCCCATAAATGGCCGTATTTAGTGTACAGTACCCCTTTAATATCTAAGATAATTTAATTAATATGATTTATATTTTTTTAGTGTTATATCTGGTAAATTCTGGTTATATATTTGAATGTGATCATGAGAATAATTGTGTTTGTGATAATGATAATGACTACCGGTACGTAAAACAGATGATAATTATCACTGGACTGGTGTGTGTTTTTGTAGGACAAAGGAACGCCAATACCACAACGACAACAACGGTGAATATGATGTGTTAAAGCATTAAGAATTTGTTTCACTTCTTTGCGAAAAATTTGCATCAGAATCATAATTGTCACCGTAGTTTGATTCTCGTCATGACTCAAAGCAGCGGATTTACTGAAGAAATGCTACATTTCGATTCTTGCAAAATTGTAAGGATTTTAAGGCCTGTATATGTATATAATAAACAAACAACATATCTGGGCAATACTAGTAACCATTATGCTGCATGCAAGGATTTTAGATAATTCAACATAACAGGTTCACAGCATAACAGGGTGGCACTTAAAAGCTTGTACATATCACATATCATGAGTGAACATAAATGTATATCCTGGGCATGGCTACATTTTGATTATAATTGTTTTCATTAGCCTTGGTCATGGTTTTTTTTTCAGCATAAATTTGCATATTCTTATGGCTTTTTGTATCTGGTTTAAACAATATTTATTTCCACCCTCAAAGAACATATCTAATATTTTTTACAACTGTTTATGACATGATTTAGAATAGATGAGGGTGAAGATGATCTAACAAGCGAATCATTCCTCAGAAAATAAAAAGACATGGAGTATATAAGAAGAGCGGAGGGCAAGAGGCCAAGTTGAAGAGGACAGGATATGAATAACATGATAAGGCCAAATAAAAGAGTACCTTCGTTTCCGGTAACGGAGGGCAAAAAATTAGGGTAGGGAGGGGGGTAAACCTCTCTTTTTTTTCTTTTCTTTTTTTAAATTCCCATATTAATGCACAAGGTAATAACGGCCCTTAATGTATTGTAGATACAGATATACTATGTAATAATGTATATATAGTCTATCTAGATATAATATTGTAATGAAATTGCAAGGCACTTAATTTTATATTCTTTAATTTAAGTTTTTATTTATCATATGGCCTGGCAATAACAGGAGTCAGGCTGCTCTTTGTACAAATCTCGCATATAGGAGTGGCTGTCTTGAATCTTTTGTCTTAGGGAAGCTTTCACCACACCACAACCTTCCCCACATTGGACACAAAAATACTAAGTCAATACCTCTATAAAACTGATATAGACTTTATTCTAGTAGTTGAAATTATTATTTACAAATTATAGTCAGGACTATTATATATGATTCTTCATGGTATAATTTAGTACATGCATGTAGAATTAAGTAGTTACATGTATGTTGCATTAAAGTAGTTGATGTTGCATTAACCCTTTACCCAACAGAACGGCCCTGTGCCAATGCATTCTCTTATATATGCGAGTCGACCATAGGTCGCCTCGCATATATAAGAGAATGCATTGGCTTAACACATTAAAAATTGTTAAAGAATGTAAGAATAAATGGTAAAAAAAGATTTTTTTAGGCCAATGCATTCTCTTATATATGCGAGGCGACCTATGGTCGACTCGCATATATAAGAGAATGCATTGGCACAGGGCATAACTGTAACTATCACAATGTGGTCAAGGAGCCGGTTCCAATGATATCCATATTTGTATGGTTCTATTGAGACAGACCGAAGATATTTTAGGCTGTTGAAGCTTTATTTGGCCGGTTTTGGCCGGTTTGTTGGGTAAAGGGTTAAAGCATGAGTTCCCTGTATGTGAACAATATTGACCTGCTAAAAAAATAAATCCCACCTCCCTGCATCTTCCCACAAATCATCAATGTTTAATCCAATTTTCATACTGGGGTTACATGCTTCAGTGCATAACTATCAGAAAAATTTAACAACAATTGTTGAGAATTTGAACGAAACTATCAAATGTGATATATGTCCAAAGCCATTTAATTTCTATTAACCCTTTACCCAACAAACCGGCCAAAACCGCCCAAATAAAGCTTCAACAGCCTAAAATATCTTCGGTCTGTCTCAATAGAACCATACAAATATGGATATCATTGGAATCGGCTCCTTGACCACATTGTGATAGTTACAGTTATTCCATGTGCCAATGCATTCTCTTGTATATGCGAGTCGACCATAGGTCGGCTCGCATATATAAGAGAATGCATTGGCCTAAAAAAAATCCTTTTTTTAACACTTTTTACCATTTTTTCTTACATTCTTTAACAATTTTATAATTTTTAATGTGTTAAGCCAATGCATTCTCTTATATATGCGAGGCGACCTATGGTCGACTCGCATATATAAGAGAATGCATTGGCACAGGGCCCTTCTGTTGGGTAAAGGGTTAATCAACACCCCCAAACATATCAAATTGAGTTCATAAAATATTCCATTCCCATCAGTCTAAAAGACTTTGGGATAAAGTTGCCTATTTTCGAGGAATTGAGTTTTTGGATGTTTGTTAGTCCACAATCCCTGGTTTGGTGTGTTTTGTGAGTGCGAATTTTTAGGCTAATGACTCATTGAATTGAAACCAGTAACTTAAACTAATAGAAAATGGAAGAATAACGTCAAGTTTGGAGAATGAGATTGGTAATTTTCAGACTGTAAATTGGGAACTTTGGAATTTTTGCTATTTTGCAAATAAAAAGTTTACAGGGTGCCATCTGGTGAATTTGGGGGGGGGGGGGGGGGGGGTTACCGGAAACAAAGGTATTTTTTGTTTATGCCTAATGATGAATTTAATAGAAAATTGATGAATCTGCGATGGCGTGTCATTCGTCGCTAATGGTGAAAATTGTTTAAAACTCTGTTAATTTGGTGTCCGGAATGATTTTATCACTGCAGAGTTGTAGCTGAGTACTAGTATGTTATTTATAGGCAACAAATGACATATGGCCGGTGGTTTGTGTTTAGTGCTTTTATTTGAGATATGTTTGTCTGGCTATTTGGTAAAGTTTTCATAACTTGTGATTCTATATTAGGATACCGATTCATAAATTTGATTAAAAGATTATTTTTGGGACTTTATGAGATGCCTTTATGAGAGTTTTTGTGACTCGGATGGCGACTCGTCAGATTTTAAATTTTTGTGTTGTTGGAAATTCACATTAATAAATGTTGCAATAAATGCCAAATCATTTCGGATTTGTTGTGTTACTTTCAAGACATATATATATAGTTGATCGAGTGGAAGAAATATTTTTACAACTCATACATTTTTTATGCTGAAATAGGACTTGAAACTAGTTGTGGTAGCGGGAGTCCAGTTGACTCTGAATCCAGTAAATTGGCCAGCTTTCCATACTTGTCTATATATTATTATTATTATTGAAGTAATTGTGTGCGTATTTATCATTGGATTTTGATAACAATATCCAACAACTGTGGATGTCACAGCTAGTGCACAAATAGTTTTTCGATTGACAGAATGTATCCTTTCGCCTTCGGTTTCATTTGGACGGAAGCTATATACCTGTTATTATATTACTTATTAGGATACCGATTTATAAACTCGATTAAACCCTTATATTTTGGACTTTATGTCCAGTAACTGTGAGAGAAGGGCCGGTCCCGAAGGGTGTTTGGTTCTACTGTACCAATAAGTAATATTCCTAACACAATATACTAGTCTATAGCTGCTGAAATTGAATCTGAATCTCTGGAAATTGATTATGAAAATAAAAATCGTTGACATTCACAATTGCCATGAATCGGCATGATTGCTGCAAATTACAATGCTACTATCGGACTATGCTAGGCCTACTGTTTTGCGTTTAGTAACTCACCTAAAGTTAAACTCATCTTTTCCACACCGCGTTCGCATGCGCTGTCGGTCATCGTCAGATCAATTGTGAACTCCGGAAGATTTCAACAACCAGATATATAGGTTATCTGATTGATGATGAAATATTCCAAGAAAAATGATCAAAACAAGTATGATGCAACGTGCCGGTAACTGGAAATAGGCTGACTCGATTGACAGGAAGAATATCTTGTACCGGGCTCAGCCAATCGGAATGGGGCTCAGCCGCTCCACTCACTGCTTGTCGCAATATACTCAATCCATGTGCACAGAGTCGTTATTTCGTGTGAATCCAGATTCAGAATCAGAATCCGATTACGGGGGCGGGGCTAATTCCTGATTCCGGGTCAGATTTTTAAACCCACGTCTCCGATACTATGTTTAATGTTCTCCCAGCGTCAAACATGGCTCATGTATTTGACACAAGTATCATTAGATTAGATTAGATTTTATTTTGATAGTTCAGGTTTACATGAATACATATTATGGGTATGTTTACAAGTTGAATCAATATAATACATAACAGTATATACATATTATAATTATAATAGTTTATATTAAATATAAATATGTTATATGTTGGGTTCTGATGAGACAGTTAGAGTTCAGACTGTGTAAATAATTGATATATACCGTAAGAGGATATATCAATTTTCTCAAGAATTAATTCATTTTATTTTTTAGAGTTTGCCGTCAGAATATAAGGTAAATTATGTGGCAGAAATCTGTATAAAAATAGAAATACTCATGTGACCTGAGACCATCAGGGATAACGCAAAAAGTTCTCTAAATGAGAACTTAATTCCATTGCGGTCCCGGATTCCATTGCGGTCCCTGTATCTTATATTTATAAAGTTCATGTTTGTTGTGAAAGTCATGCTTTTCTTCTATATATATATATATATATATATATATATATATATATTTACATGTACATGTCACATAACTAGCAACCAATCCGACTTAATCGCATCTTCTTCTTTTTTCAAGTTAAAGTGTGTTTATTGATGAGGGCAAGCATTTCTAACAGCTCTAGGTCTCCTGAATCAAATTCCGGAGATATTGTGGAGAACACACCGTGACGAAACTTGTCAGTTGTACAGGGACGTCGCGACAGGGTTGGTTGGGGTGTCTCGACCCCCCCCCCCCCGAACTTTGTACAAGTTTCTTAGCTGTGCAGTCATTCACACGTGAGGCAAATCAGGATTCTTTTGACTAACTGTTCAAAATAATGATACGTTCAAGCCAGGAAACGCAACAAACAAACAAACCCGATTTAAAATAAATACATATACAAACTTATGACTAACTCGGGGGATCGAGGGGGTGACGGTGATCTGTATATATGTTCAACTTGTTTTGGTAGTCATGTTGCTTTGCTATTACTAATTTTTTTTTCTTCAGTGTAATAACTAACATATGGGAGAGGGGTACACTTAAGTGAGTCAGCACTTGTCGTCCAATCCCATTGTCTGTATAAACAAATGTATGTGTTATGCATCATATGTTATCTAAATTGACAAATATTTGAAATAAATATAAGTTGACATTCGTCGTTGACAAGGCATCGACGCAAACATCGACCGACGGCCGATTGACAGCAGCTTTGACTGTGTGTACCAAACTCCACACAGCGCCCTCTACGCTATCGCTGCGATATATCACTGCCACAATGAGTGTACTTTGCAGACGATAAATCTATTTTTACATATCGTCGCGGAACTGTATTTACTACTATAGTATTTAGTCACCTATTATCTTGTTTTGACCACCAATTTTTTTTTTAAGTCTGCAATAATGGTAATTCTTTCGGTATTGATAAGAACAATATGAACTGAGCCAGACATAGACAATTTTAATCCTAAAACATAAGAACTAAAAACACGTAAGAATTTCTTACCAATTAATGTCATTATGGCAGTGGTATCTCAGCGGAGCGATGGGAGATAACTCTGCCTGGAGTTTGTGTGTGTACGTGATTGTATATTGTCTTGCTATATCAAGTGTTGTGGGAATAATTCGCGCACCAGTATGAGTGGTTTGATATGCAGAGGCCACTTCCGGTTCTCGAGTGAATACCGGAATTATCTCATGCGTGGATGCAGAAGAATATAACTATTCCCACGAGCGGCTTTCGTCTCGAGTTCATCACTTTGTGTGGGAATTAGTCTGGAGTCCTGAAGATGACTTATATCAGATTCTACACCAACGTTTGCTATAATCGAACTTAATTAAATCGGACATATATGAGCCCATTTGATGACCAAATATCAATTTATAAAAGGAAGATTATGCACGTTTGAATTGTTGTCAGCCACAATTTAACTGATAGCATATACAAAGAGCGTAACGATGTCGCTTCTCAAAGCCAGTAGATAACAAGAAAACTAAGATGCATGCATCAGGTCGGCCGTGAACTATCTACCATAGAATTGTTGTAGCTATCGATTATACATTTTGGAACACCTGTCTGTATGTATGTGTGTATGCATGAATTCATGTGTGTATGTGTTATAGACTCTAACACTGCTCGACTGATCCGACTCGGATTTGGTATTTAACGTGTCAACTTGACCTCGCTCATAGGCATGTTTCTGGACCTTGACCGATCCGACTAAAAATTTGTGTGTAGGACTACTTCGATCCCGGGAGCAATATTGACGGGTCCAATTTCACGTGGGACCATGTTCTCGAACGTGCTGATGTAGGCATGTTTCTGGACTATTTGGACGGGTCAAATCTTGATCCCGACCTGACTTTGACATTCAAAAAGATCAATTCAAGGTCAAATCTGGTAAAACGAAGTATTTCAACGAAATATAATACCTACTGTTACTTTTGTCCCAGGAGTGTTTCGGGTGGGTCACATTATGACCCTGACCTGATCTTGACATTCAAAATTGTCAAATCGGGTAAAGCCGGGCGGATTTCGACGGGTACTTTTGTCGTGACTTTTGTCCGGGGAGTGTTTTGGGCGGGTCAAATCGTGACCCGACATGACGTTCACCTTTAAAATGGTCAATTCAAGGTTAAATCGCGCAATTCTCCGAAAATCAGAGGGGAACATCCCGGACGAAGTAGGGTCCACCAGCTACTATTATATATTTCTAGATTTAGTTACAAACTAAATACCTGTATATTGTACAAAGAAATGTTTGACAAATATATCTGTATCAATATTACCATACGGGTCATTAAAATAGATACGACGAAACAAATTTTGAAGGGTGCATGGTATCAGGTAAATTTTTATATTTCAAATGATGACAGGAATGCGGAAAGTTGAAGTACCTACGTAATACTGGCTATCCGAATGAAGAGATATACATGTATATAAAAACCAAAATAGAAGATGACTGCTGGCGACAATGTTTTCCAAAAAAATTCAAAGCATTCGATAGCTCCCATCTAGTTGTCAGCCCGAAGATCAATATAAAGTGTGGTGACTATCAGATGAGGGATATGACTGTACAGTTGCTAAACAATTCAGTCACGCAAAAGAGGATCAAACAGTAAGATACCAAATTGCTGCCTGTGGTAATGTTTTTTAACGAAATTCGGGAAAATTAGATTACTCTCCCCCTGGTTATCCAGAAGATCATTGTGGAATCTGGTGACGATCGGACAAGGGGTGTCGTCTGTAGGATCAACCAAATTATTTAGCCATAAAAATAGTAAAATTCAAGATCACCGCTGGCAGTGATGTCTTCACAAGGACAGATTGAGAACAAAACATGGCTCACATCTAGCGGTGACCCAAACTATCCACATGAGAAAAAGTTCTCCAATAAAAGCTGGCTGCAGGGTGCGCCAATTGATTCAAATTCGAAATTTAACAGGGTGTACTGCTTGTGGCCATGTTTTCCACGCAAATTTGATAGACTGATGGACAAAACCACTGAATCCGTTGAATCAATATACATGTATACATGGATTAATGTATATGCATTGTTATACACAGTACTGGTATATAAAGGTACTGAAAATAACAATATTACTAGTATACACAAAATAAACCATATATCATGGCTATGGGTTCTAATATCCGAATATGACAGCTGATAACTTGGTGTGAATTGAAGAGTGGTGGTGTATCACGCATATCTAACCCTCCATGTTAGAAACATGCCATTAAATGTCATAAGTATAATCTAGCTTGAGGACAGAAGTTATCCATAAAAACCCCCCTTAATTCAACCAGGTCCTCGCGCGATGTATGGTCGATCACATGATGATCTAGGGGGGATTAGAATTGTTGTATAAAAACAGCACTGAATGTAAATATAAAATAAAATAGTGCTACATCTTATTACAGATTACTGCCATATATAATCAGTGACTATACAGACAGTCTGACAAAATAAAGTTTCAGTGACACTCTATCCGAAGAGGGGAATAATTCCATCTGTTACAGTCAATGGAGCAATTATGAATCTGGAAAGGTGAAATTTCTAAGTAATACTAGATATCGACATGACGCGATAACATATAACGTAAATGCAATATGGCCGCTGGCGACCATTTTTTCCTATAAAATTAAAAAAATATTTGATAGCTCTCATCTGATAGATCAATATCAAGATAAATATGAAGTTTAGTGATGATCGGATGAGTGAAGTGGACTGTGCTAAACTGTTTAGTAATGCTTAAAAAGATTTTTACCTTAATATGTTCACTTTATAAACTTCACTGAGTCATCTTTGTCATGTATTGAGTTTGATATCTGTTGTTAACAGTTTATAAATCATGTATGTCTCATGTTTGTTATTTTAATTTATGTGTTAATTATCATTAAATAAAGTTGAATTCCTTAAAAAGATTCTTACCTCAATGTTTTTATGTTCACTTTATAAACTCCACTGAGTCATCTTTGTCATGTATTGAATTTGATATCTTTTGTTAACAGTTCATAAATTATGTATGTCTCGTGTTCGTTATTATATTATATACACTTTATAGTGTGTTTCAGAACGAAAACAAAATGAATAAAATCAACAAATTTGTAAATTTAAAAACAATTCAAACGTTGTTGTATTCCATGTCCCAGCCCGGACATATACACCAAATTTCAATAATATTCATTGAGAAACAACGGACCAAACGCCATATAACACCCCGTATGCATCTTTTATTCCGAGTTGGCCTTTTATTCCGAGTTGGCACGCGCCGATTGGGCGAGTTAGCCCATGGGACGAGTACGCCGATTCCGACACCTTTTCTATTTGCAGCAGGTTAAGTTTACGCGTAATTTAATTTACAAAGTTCCCCAATTGGTATCGTAAATAGAGCGACCTTATTTGACAGAGAATGCCTCTGTTATTGATTATAAAGTTGCTATACATTAAAAACGACAATTCACATGCTCGTTCAAGCGCAGTAGTCTATTTTCCCCATGTTAAAGGACATCCACAAATACTAAATAACGCTAACTTACTGCCGAATGTTTTACACGACAACTGTTAACATATTTGGGCTGAATTCATCTGACGCGGTATTATTCCTCAAAATAAACAACAAAACCATCGTTACTTGGAAATGTAGTTTGGGCTAACATTTACATAAATCCTCCATATCATTATTCCGACACACACGTCAGATGAAAAAGTCACATGAAGTAACCGGCCAAATTGGCCGAAATAAAAGACACTCTCAAATGAATTTGTTGTACCAGTTTTCAAGATAAAATCGATGTTGTGAATTGTCACGATGCTTGCAAAACCTCGACAAAAAACACAGAAATAAGGATATAATTATATAGTTCAAAAACATATCATTTGTACAACAATTTCATACATGTATTAGAACATTTGACTTGTCAATGGAATATAAAGTTTGTCATTGCTCTGTTTTCGGCGTCTTTATTATCTTAGGTGAGAGTGGACTCGTCACAGCCCACGGCCTCATCTGAGCTGAGGCGCAACGCTCAACAAGGTGGCTTTTAATGGGACACCGCTGGCATGGCCTCATTTCCACATTTCCCCTGGTAGATTATAACATTGTACGGATCTGGTGCAACATGAATTCGAAAGCTTGATAGTTAGACACATTTGGTTGCTTTAGCATCAGCTTTGAACGGGTGCACGTGACTGTAAATTGTCTTACTTGATTAACGGCCATCGGGTGTATACTGCTGGGCAAATTTTAGATCGCTGTGTGTCTGTGGACGTTTTATAAATAGATAATCGGTTTTCCGGTTTTGACAAATCGTAGTAGGTCCCTATTTACGGAAGTCTATTTGCGGAGGTCCCCGAATCTGCGGAGTTCCCCTAAAATTGTCGAAATATGTTGATTATAATGAGGGAACGGGTGCGTATATATCAGTTGATACGTATTTTAAACAAATAACGATACGATCATCATAATAGTGGTTTGTTCTATCAATTATATCATCATCATCATCATCATCATCATAATACGGAACAAGTCTTGCGACTTTTCGTCCCAATAATATTATTTGCAATGCTTGTTTACAAATATATGTATCGTCATTCGATATTTACTTGTTTACTTTAGTAAAAAGGGAAATAGTATTCAACCAACTGGTAGTCTGAGTGTCACATGTGACAATTCGCAGTAGGTCCCTATTTGCAGAGGCCTATTTGCGGAAGTCCCCGAATTCGCAGAGATCCCATAAAATGGTCGAAATATGTTGATTTTAATGAGGGAACGGGTGCGTATATGTCAACTGATACGTATTTGAAACAAATCACGACACGATGATCATAATAGTGGTTTGTTCTATCAATCATATCATATTCGCTGGATTGATAGTTGCAGTATGTAACTATTATGACCGCATTAATTGCTTTCAATGTTTAGATATCCACAATGGCTGGACCACTGTTGAAGATTTTATGGCGGGAACACAATGACTCCGATTTTTGATCCGGATTTAGAGACTTCTGGTGTGATGGATTAGAAACCTGAAGTAATAGGCCGTAGTTTTTTGTAATAATTTGAAGGATTTGTTGTTTTAACGGAATTCTGAGGCGGTGCATTCATGTAACCAATATATTTAACTTTTTTTTTAAAATTTATATTTATGCGTAATAATATAATCTTGAGGGCGTTACCATTTCTGATTATGGTTTTCTTGTCAAGTGTTGTGGGAATAATACGCGCACCAGTATGAATGGTTTGATGTGTAGAGGCTACCTCCGGTTTTCGAGTGAATACCGGAATTATCTCATGCGTGGGTGCAGAAGAATATAACCATTCCCACGTGCGGCTATCGTCTTGATTGCATCACTTTGTGTGGGAATTTGTCTGGAGTCCGGAAAATGACTTATCAGAGTTTAAACCAACGTTTTCTATAATCGAACTTTAAATTGGACATATGAGCCCATTTGATTGATTATTGATTTTATTGATTATAAAAGGAAGATTATGCAAGTTTGAATTGTTGTCAGCCACAATTCAACTGATCGCCTATAAAGAGCGCAATGCTGTCGCTTCCCAATAAGATAATAAAAGGCACTCTCAACTGTTCTCAAATGAATTTTTTGTACTAGTTTTCAAGTTAAAACCGATTGGTAACTTTGTGAATTTTCGCGATGTTTGCAAAAACTCGACAAAAAAAAATGAAAAAAATTAACGATATAATTATATAATTTATAGACAAATTTGCAAAATATGCCGACTAATTCCGACACAGTGATGCACTCAAGACGGAATATAAAGTTTGTCATCGCTGTTTTGGGCGGCGTTATTATCTTAGGGGAGAGTGGACTCGTCCCTTCCCACGGCCTCATCTGAGCTGAGGCGCAACGATCTTTATTAGGGATTTGGGAGTGAACCCGGGAATATTTGGAAGTGGGAACAACTCCCCTACAACCCACTTAGGACATTTTGGAGGGAGTCATGGGAATGAGGTGACATTGCGTATGACAGGATGAACATGAAATGGAAATGATCTAGATTATTATTTGTTTTTCTTCTGTTTATTTCTGTTTGTTGCTGTTGTTGTTGGTGGTGGTAATAGAGGCTGCTGTGAACTGGTAGTCTCTCAGCTCGGCCCTGTTTCCACTTGGCTCTTCTCTCAGCGTCCTTTGTCCTCCTGGATGGGATCTTCTTCTTCCTCCGCTTCTTCTTCTGCTTCTGGTTGCCGAGATCTCCATACCAGATGGTAGGTTGCTCCTGGGTTCCAGTGGGCGAGTTACCACCAGCGAAGAGTACTGCTGGAGAAAACTGGTATTCCACAGACAGATGCACGACGTCGCCCTTAGCCTGGCGCAACGATTTAGAGTGAGTGGTTCGGGGGGCTAGCACGGGATTATCGAAAGGGTCGAGTGACCCTTTCCTTAATCCCTCATGATTTTGCCTTTATTAGAGAATCCAACAAAAAAAACAAAAAAGAGAGCAATTTTTATGATGTTGAATTTATCTTTTCTTCTTCCTTTTCTTCTTTGAACGCAACGATCAACAAGGTGGAATCATTATATACCTCCCGGAGTTTCACGGATCAGTGAGCGGAGTGGCTGAGCCAGGGACAAGATTGCTAGGAGGTCACGCGAATTAATGGCGACAGCAAGTCTGACTTTAGTGTATCTGACATTTGAAGAATGAGGTCCCTATACAGAGGGTGAATTTCGTGACGCCAGCTCACTTTGCGGGATAGCGTCACTAAATCCACCCTCTGAGGAACTCATTATACTTAGGCCTCATCTTCTGGGATGTATCTATAGTCTCAAATTAACATTCTTTTTAGTTTCTTTTTCCATTTTTCCATTTGAGTTTCTATATCCCCTAATTTGCAGCAGATAAAATGCATAATCCACGTGACAAATGGGTGAACATCACCAACTTCATTATATTACGTCCAGGAGATTCACATATCAGAGAGCGGCGTGGCTGAACCATGGATATGACTATGGGAGGGCACGTTTCAACGGGCTAGCGTCACCAAATTCACCATCTGTGGATTCTGCTTAGGCCTCATCTTCTTGGAAGCATCTATAGTATCAAATTAACATTCTTTTTAGTTACTTTTTCCCTTCTGTTCAGGTTATATACCCCCTAATTTGCAGAAGACAAAATGCATAATGGGTGAACCCCAACTGGGGAACTTGAATCTGATAATAAGGCTCCCATAGCAGTTGCAGCCTAAGCAGAATGAGGTCCCCAAAGGGTGAATTTGGTGATGCTAACCCACTGTGTGGGATAACCTCACTAAATTCACCCTCTGGGGATCACCTACTACGTAGGCCTCATCTTATGGGAAGTATTTATAGTATCAATTCAACTATGTTTTGTTACTTTTCCCTTCTGTTGAGTTTCTATATATCCTACAGAAGATAAAATGCACAATGGTCGGCCAGTCGTCGTTTGCATATCTCGTACCTTTTGGTGGTACATAATTAAGCTACTCCGAGTAAGAAACTACATGTCTGTTGAGTGCCATTGATTCGTACCCACACTATGTTTGTGGCTTCCGATTTCACCTCTTCGATGTATTCATTTAAATAATGTTTACGTATATCGATATCCCACCGCATCTGATATGTCCACCAATACGCTTCCCCTTCTTACCGCGTATATCGAAATTTGCAATTTTAATATCGTCGTCTGAGAATTATTTCGTTTCACTTAAACAAACTATATCATATGCATCCAACATTTCAACAAATTCTTGGTATTGTAACCGTTTCTCAAGACCACACAAGTTAAGAGATCAAATTTGAAACCCAACATTCCAGTAAGCATTGACAGACATGGGCTCATCGGGAGATCCGGAGGTGGCCTTTACATATCAAACCACTCATACTGGTGCGCGAATTATTCCCACAACACTTGATATAGCAAGACAATATACAGTCACGTACACACAGTCAAAGCTGATGTTAAAGTTACCAAATATGTCTAACTATCAAGCCTTCGAATTCATGTTGCACCAGATCCTCACAATGTTATGATCTACCATGCAGGGGAAACCTGGAAATAAGGCCATGCCAGCGGGTTTCACAGTAAAAGCCGACCGCCTGCGACTGCACTCGATCGTGCCGTCCCAGGAGTCAGAATGAGGTGGGTCATGCACTAGCTGTCGTGCAGAATAGACCTGCATGTACCAAAGTTCCCATCCCCCAAGTCAGTAGCTTGAGCGGAAACGGCATTGTTAACCCCTAACTTACGGTCAGTTCCGTCAGGTACGCAAAACAACAAGGCACGGATATCATATCGTGCAGCGAACACCCATATACATCCATGTTTAAGTTGATAGCTATATATATGTCGGCCATAATTATCCATATAAGCGTCGTAGGCTATCCAATTGATGTTATTGGTCATATATGCACCAGGTGTGGCAGCGGGGAGGGGGGGCGGCTATACAGGGGGATATGCAATGGTAAGCTTACGGGATCCAACATTCCCCTATCTGGAAGTGTAGCTCCATACGTCGGAGAAATCCTGACCCGCGTGAAGTTTAGGAAATTACAATGTTCAATCGGGAGTAGACAAAAAATGGGTGCGAATGGTTTTATTAAAAGTGGACGGGAAATACCAATCAAGTAAACTTAATGGAAACCACAAGACATTGTGGGATTTATACAGAAATCGCTCAAAATTCACTGATAAAACTTATTTATAAAATTTCAACATCCATATCCACAACTAATACCATAGAATGTACCTTATAAATATGGTCGGATTGCACGACAACAACATAAATCCCCCAAAACCAAGGTTGTTTTCTTCTAAAACAGTAAACATTAATGTTCAGGTATTTTGCATATGTATTTTGACTAAGGATCCAGAAGTGCACTAATCAGTAATGTCCATAAGCACATTCACCGTTATATATTGGCCGACCAGCGACGGCCAAGCTGGTTCTAATCCAGATACCGATGGATCTGTGATAACAAACGGAGATTAACCTGATTCGTGTATCTGGGCACACTTGTATGTTACTTTCCGGGGGTCGTTGGCGTAGTGTTGAGAGTTCGTATTGAAATTAAGATTTTGTGCAATAACACCGAAGATATCATATGACATATGCCATGACATATATATAGGGATTGAAATGACAATATAAATTCCCAAACTAAAATTAAATTCAGAGTTTAGGCAGAATTTTGAAACAATGAGATGCCCCAACTCAGATCTTCTCACTTTACAAATTAGGCATCTTATGTAGTGATGCTTTTGATATCAGTACAAGCACAGTTATCATCACAAACATGCATATTCATGTAACCCCCTCGTACTATAGATGCAATTTAAAAATAACCATCAAATTATTGTCAGCAGAGACCATTGTTCTCACATGGACCAATAAGATCCAACAGAAACGCCTTATCGCGCACCGAAAATTATAGAGACACTGGAGAAGCTTGAGGGACAACTACATCACAAACATGGCGGAATCGAGATATGCGATAAACTTATTTCGAAGTGAAACAACGAAAAATATTATTCGGGTTCGATTCATAAACGCATACGTTACGTGACTGATCGCAGTTAAACTTATGACGCAAGGCGCAGGAGATATTCTGAGAAAACGAAAATCGTTCGCGGAAACGATACCGAAAGTACATTAAGTCAATAGGGGCTATGTTCAAACACATTGTGGGCGATGACTCATACTACAATGTCATGGGTTGGGTGCATGTGGACGCTATTTATGACGACGATAATGCGAACAATGGCGAATTTCGTCAGACGCAATACTCCGCTGAACTTTTGAGTGTGATTTTAATCAAGACTGAATGGTAAACAGGTTTTGAAATCTCATTCTAAATGATGTTTATATATTTTTCGTGTCTACCATGATTTCTGTAAGAGAAACATGTTTATGTTCCAATGAATATTAAAATAAGCTGAAATAAAAGGTCAGCCGACCACATTGTCCTCCGACAACGTGGCAAGTCGATGCCGCTTTGTTAAAGAAATTAAAATAAATGTTGAAATGTTCTACGTCTAAAGGGTTAATAATTCCGTAAACAAAATTTCTGTCATCGATATACATGTTGCACATCTCCAATATGTGGGTAACAATACTCTGAAGTTTCAAATATATACGATCAACACTGTAGGAGGAGTTGATTACACCATGAAGGTATCCTCATGCAGAATATTATAAAACAATGTTGAAATTGTTGAAAAGGGTTAATAACTCCGTCAAAATATATTTTTTCCCGTCATCTATATAGATGTTGCACATCTTCAATATATATGGGCAACAATATTCTTAAATTTCAAATCTCTAGGATGAAATCTGTATATATGAGGAGATGATTACACCTTGAGGGTACTCAAAAGTGTGACGGACGGCTGGACGGACAGAGTCCGTTTCTATAGTCCCCCAAAATTAGTTTTTCGGGGGACAAAAAACTGCTGATGGCAACCACACTTTCAGGAACACAGTTCTGCGTGGGGGTGGGGATGGGAGTGGTCTCTGATGAAGTTTATGCGTTAGTGCCGTTATTAACTGCGTTAGTGCCGATCACAAAACCTGTGTACCCTTCAGCTCACAGTCAAACCCTGTGTACCCTTCAAGCTCACATTCAAACCCTGTGTACCCTTCAGCTCACATTCAAAGCATGTGTATCCTTCAGCTCACATTTAAACCCTGTGTACCCTTCAAGCTCACATTCAAACCATGTGTACCCTTCAGCTCACATTCAAACCCTGTGTACCCTTCAGCTCACATTCAAAGCATGTGTACCCTTCAGCTCACATTTAAACCCTGTGTACCTTTCAGCTCACATTTAAACCATGTGTACCCTTCAGCACATATTCAAACCCTGTGTACCCTGCAGCACATATTCAAACCATGTGTACCCTTCAGCACATATTCAAACCCTGTGTACCCTTCAGCACATATTCAAACCCTGTGTACCCTTCAGCACATATTCAAACCATGTGTACCCTTCAGCACACAATCAAACCATGTGTACCCTTCAGCTCACATTTAAACCATGTGTACCATGCAGCACATATTCAAACCATGTGTACCCTTCAGCACATATTCAAACCATGTGTACGTATTCTCATAAATTGTATATCCAAATGGCATCACAAAACATGATTCTTACACATATATAAGTAGTGGCTCACCTTGTCAGGTCGGAGCGATTATTATTATGTTGTTTATCGCGTTTAATCCGTCCCACCGATAAAGAAGTATTTATTTATTTACAAATGCGTATACTTCAGACGTTATAGCATGAAACATGAACATCACAAACACATTAGTTCGAAAAAATAAAAGACGACAATTGTGTTTTGAATAGAGATGTATCAATCAATCAATCAATCTAGTTTATCATATCTTCATGAATATACAGATGTTTTAAAGATATGTCCAGGTGCTCCTCTGTTCTGGTGCTATATACTGGATAATCATTTTCGGTTTAAAAGAAATGATGCTGTGCTTGTATAGCAGCGACATGTGCCCGACACAGCGATACCGTTATCTCATAAGTAACCATATTTGACTGCACACTGTGACCACTATTTTTAAACAGGCCTGCTCTTCATTTCCATATCTCTTGGCAATTGTAACTTTTTGTGTGGAAACTATATTGAATGGGACAGACTCAATCGAGTTATAATATATAGATGAGCCATTCTAATATGCAACCCTCTGATGATTCGAGGTCCCTCAGTTTGAATGAATATATGTATCTCTTAAATAGATTGATATAAATATACTTTTAATGCTTTCTTCTAGATGTGTTGCTAGATCATTATAGGAATGCCCTGATTTCCATCCCCATATAAATATGACAGTTGAGAAGATATAATTGTTCAAGTGACTTAATAATAACTTTGTTGGATATCGGCGAATTGAATAATATTATAAATTCTAGTGTATCTCCTCTCGCCACCCATAACCCAATCGACCCCTAATGTGATGTAATTCATCATATCATTAGAGAAGAACGTGCATGAACTTGGTGGAATTGGCGCTAAATATATTTGTATCAACTTTGGTGCAACTCCCCTTTGGTGGTAATCGGCAACTAAACACATTCTTATTTTGTTATTACCCCCCCCCCCCCTCCTCACCCAAACGGCACAAATTTCGTGTCTTTAAATCACACGGTTATATTCCTTGTATCACGGAGAAGAATAATATATCAATTTGGTCGAAATCTGCGCTAAAAATAGCCCCTTCCCTGACACCAACAACGTCACTTTAGAAAATTTTTACCCGCACCATTATCTTACTCATAAAAAGTTACCCCCGTTAGACCGTCTTGGTGCCATCTCGACTGTACCCTTAAAGTTACATATAGAACACAAACAGATATTCGCAACTATTTGATTCATTGTATCATTTGAGAAGAACGTGTATGAGTTTGATGGTAATTGGCATTAAACATATTTTTCTAAGTTTTTGGTGACCTTCCCGTCCCTATTTCGGATTCAAGCGGTGCCAATTTTGACATCATTAAACCACACACTTAGACTCGTAAACGTTATAGAGATGAATATATATATAATTTATGAATATTGGCGAGTATACAAATTCGTATCAAATTTAGGGCCACCATTGCATATCTCTCATCCAAAAGGCACCAAATTTGGCGCATTTAAACCACACGATTTGATTATTCGTATCACGGAGAAGAATATGTATCAATCAGGTGGAAATCGGAGTTAAACTTATTGTTTATCAAAGTATGTGTCCGTCTCACCCTCTAGGCACCCCTGAATCGAATGGCCCCATTTTTTGACATCTTTAAAGTTTAAACCACACAATTAGACTCCTGATATCATGGAGATTAATATTTGTAAGTTTGGTGCTAATCCGCGACTAAACAAATTTTTATTAAATTTTGTGCCCACACCACCATCATCTCTCGCCAAAGCAGTATGACGTCTTTAATATCACACGATTAGATTCCTCATATCATGGATAAGAATGTGTATCAATTTGGTGGAAATTGGCGCTAAAAATATTGTGTATCAATTTTGGTGCCCCTCTCCCTTTCAATGCACCCCTGACTCGAATGACGCCACTTTTGACAGCTTTAAGCCACGCCATTAGACACCTCGTACCATGGGGATGAATTTGTATAAGTTTCGTGGCAATCGGCGACTAAACCAATTCTTATCAAATTTAGTACCCACCCACCGCCCCCCCCCAAATCTCTCATCCCAACGACACCAATATGGCGTTTTTAAATCACACAATAAGATTCCTTGTATCATGGAGAAGATCTCAGAATAATGTGCATGAATTTGGTGGAATTCGGCGCTAAAATTATTTTGATCAATATTGGTGCCCCTCTCCCGTTCGGGCATCCCTGACGCGAACGGCGCGACTTTTGACATATTTAAACCACACCAGTAGATTCCTCATATTATGGGGATGATTATATATAAGTTTGGTGGCAATCGGCGACAAATTTTGTTTTGTGCCCCCCCCCCCCTTTTTTCTGCCCCTGACAACAACGGCGTCACTATAGAAAATTTTAACCCTCGCCATTATCTTTCTCATAAAAAGTTACCCCTATTAGACACCTTTTGTGCCATCTAGGTGGGCCCATGTTAATTTCTATAGAACACAGACAGACAGACAGACATCCGCAAATATAGATATAGATATGTCCACGACTATTTAATACCGGGAGGTAACGCCTCAAATGTGGTTTTGTTGGGGGAGGGGGTCCTTATGTTTAAAATAGGGATGTGTCAAAGGAAATGGGGGCTCTATGTTGGGGGGGGGGGCAATGGGAACATGTTTTCAATACAGGTATAGTCACCGCAAATGGTTATTATGCGTTGGGGCGTACTCGAGTTTGATACAAGGACACAATGGCGGTAATGTCGTCTCTAGTGGGAGGGGGCTACATATATTTAATGTAGTGTTGTATTACCGGAAATGGAGGCACTATGTTAGGGGGGTATAGCAATTCCGTTTGAGATACGTGGATGAATACTTGTGAAATGAATCCTGTGTTTTGGGTGGGAGCACTTCTATTAATTCAGGGCGGTAGTATTCGGTTTATGACCGCGTTTTTTTTTCAACACAGGGACGTAGTACCATAAATATGGTTCTCTTGTGAGGGCAGCACTTATGTTCAATGCAGGGATGTGTCTCCGGAAATGGGGGGTCTATGTTGGGGGTACTTTCTATTATGGGAAATAAAGTGTATTGGACAGGGACGTTTCTATATAATACATGGCTGTGTGTTTGGTGGGGCGGATTGCTGTTTAATACAGGGGTGTATTAAAGTGGGGACCTTATGCGTGGGGGTACTGCTTTTAATACAGGGATAGTTTCAGGATTTGGATGCTTTGCATTGGGGCAAACTTATGTTCGATTCAAGGACGCATTATTGGAAATTGAGTCTTTGGGGGGCGTAATTATAATTAAGGCAGTTAAGTTAAGAAATACGGGCTTTATGTGGGGGGGGGGGGGGGGTGTGCAATGCATTTTACTACATGGTGAATATTTGGAAAGTTATTATAGTAGGTCTATCATCCACGTACCTAGAAATGAAGGGACGCAACTGTGATTTTCAGAAAGAGGTCAACACGCATTTGAAGCTATATTAACCCCACCTAAAAATAATGGGATGCAAATGGGATTTTCAGAAATACGTCGTCACAGCGCAAGATACTATATATAGGCGATCACGTGATATCATGATTCCGACTTATTTGAAGCCACATTGCCACCACCTACGCACAACTATATGCGTCATATATACAGTTGATTTATTTGGGTAGGTGCATCACCAGCGCTTCTAGGAATGATGGGACGCAGCTGGAATTTTCAGAAATAGCCATTTACGGGCCCAGATTATATATGTAATCACGATATTTCATGGTACTGACGCATTTGAAGCTATATTCCCCACCACCTACGCACAGCTATGCACCATACAGTTGAGCTAATTGGGTAGGTATATCATCCACGCACCTACAATGGTGGGAAGCAGATGGTATTTTCGGAAATAGGTCATTTCATGGTACTGATGTATTTGAAGCTATATTACCACCACATATGCACAAGTATGTGTCATAAAATTGAGTTAGTTGGTTAGGTGCATCACCCGCGCATCCAAAAATGGTGGGACGCAGCTGGGATTTTGAAAAAATATGCCATCACGCGACCAAATTTAATACGTGATCACGATATTTGATGGCTCTGACGTATTAATTTGAGGCTATATTGCATGATATACGCACAACTGTGCGTCATGAAGTTGAGTCATTTGGACAGGTACACCACCCAATCATCTAAAAATGATGGGACGCAGCTGGGATTTTCAGAAATAGGTCATCACGGAAGCAGATGCTATGCGTGATCACGATATTTGATGGTTCTGATATATTTGAGGCTATATTGCAAGACCTATGCACAACTGTGCGCCACAACGTGGAGTTATTTGGCCAGATACACCACCAGCCATCTAAAATGTTGGAATGAAGCTGGAATTTTGAGAAATTGGTCATCACGGGAGAAGATACTATACGATATTCCATGGTTCTGTCGCATTTACGTGAGATAGTCGCACACTCCTAACAAGGTTGAAGCATGTCATACTCTCGCCCACAGAAAATGGGGTCGAAAACAGAACATAAAATACAAGGGTGACGAAAGAATAATTAATCGGGTATGCAGGGGCGTGTTCGCATGTCCATATGAAAAGCGACACCGAAAAAGGAGACGCTGCATTGGATGTGGGTCTAACGGGACTGACTTTTCCTTAACTGACTGTAATTCTCAGCTGAAAGTTTCTCAAGTGGGAGTCGATCGAAGATCTGTAGGACCACACACAGGTGATTTCTACATGTCGGAAGCCAATGGTGATACATAATATACCACGCTGGTCATAAATGACCATAACAGTGTCAGTTCATCATTAAATGATGGGCGGTCATGGGGAAAACAAATTTCATTTACAACTTCACATGGCATTAACAAAAACGAGAAGGTAGTGGACAGAAATGCACAGATGTCCAAACAAAGCATGTCCATTTATAATCAAAAGCGGACACGAAAATCAGTTCCACACGCAAACTTATTACCACAACAAAGTTTGCTCCATATGTGGGGCTAAAGTTGTATTTGTCGAATGTCACGTGTACCTATAGAGTCCTATATATAGACGCCTGTTACGAAGATGGGAACACTATACTCCGTCCCTGAAGGTTGAGCGACACGGTGAGCACACATGCTTTCCTCATCCACAGGATGTGTCCCCACCCACGTGTGGATCAACGTTGCAACATTGGAGTGAGGTAATCCCAGATATAATACATTGTCTTGCATCCAAACTGGTCATGAACAAATGTCTGAGGGAAGGGAGTACGGCAGCCGAGACAGAAATAACTGCTAAATCTCTTATTAATAATAAACAAAGAATATAGCGCATTTACAATTATCGCGTAATATCAATACAGAAATCCGTTCGATTTGATTCAGTAGAAGTGTTCAAACGCCAAGTGGAAGAGTTAGACCCTGGCACGTATGTTTTTACAACATCAGCTGAAAAACTGCGAATAGCCGGCGAACTTTCGTCATTGGCCGCCAGCGATGGCAATCTACATTTAGACTTCCAGCCATCGAGATTAAAAGGAAATCTAACGGCCGGATTCGTCATCTCAGGTTTAAACCTCCGAATTTAAACCTGGATTAAACCTACATTGGCGGTCCAGCCAAACCGGGTCTAAGGGGGCGTTTTTATCGTTCAGTTTCCCCGCTAATTGACAACTCTATTCGGTGATATGAGCAAGCAGTCAAACTACCCTCTTACCAATCGGACCAAAAGACAAGCCGAGATAATGGTTATTGACATGTCATAAATTATCGAGAACACGTGCACGCTCATTGGATTTATTCATTGAGAAATAAGTATTGATCATGGACCATTAATCCGATCGCTTTGTGGGTTTCACGCGCTGTTTATCACTTTGTTTGTGATAGATTTTCTACACGATGTTTTACCCGCAAAGACAAACTTTAGTGTATTTACATTTATATATGTATATATTAAAGGGTATATGCGCTGTATATCTGTATGTCCGTGTGTCTGTTCGCAACTGTTCTAAAACTGATTTGAAAATAATAAAATTTAATTTACAAAAAAAAAGAAAAAATTGTGTTGTTAAATTGAATAAGGAGTTGTATCTAACAAGAAACAATATTTAAAATTTATATTAATATTTGTATGTTTTAAATTTAGTTAAATATTTGTTTTAATTGAAATGTTCAAATGATCAAAATGCCCCTCTAACGCTGAATAACGGCTCCATAATCGAGTCAATACTCGACCAAGAGGCCAGTCAAGTAAATGCAATTTGTTTATGAGTGCACACCAGAAGCGGCATCTGAACTGTTTGAAGTGGGCAACCATATTACATGCGTTGCTTTTTTTCAATGTAATAAATTTTCCGTCGTACAGAAAATCAAAAAGTTCCCAGGTTTTGAACTGGTGGAATATTATGGGAATTTATGGGCGGAGCCAGAGTAGAGCTTTGTGGCAGGATCTACATCAAAATATGTTATCAAATTTGACTCATATAGCAATATAAGTTTATGATTGCAAACTATGTGTATAGCATATCTGGTCACGCAGTAGCATGGTTTTGGTGTCAAAATTAAATGAATTCACAGAAAACACCAGTATTTGTGATTGCCACAAGCAAAACAAACAAACAAACAAACACACAATATAGTTGTCAAAATCATATTTAAGGAACATGTCCATATCTGAGCAAAGCTCGCGTGCGAATGAAGGATAGGATAGGATATTTTATTTCAATATACACATATTAATGCATAATACATTTGACAAATATTATGTTGTATATTCGAGAGGTGGCATAGTCAGGCTAGACTGTCTTACTGCCACCCCCTTAAAAATGAAAAGATGTTACGATAGGCGGTCAAGATTACTAGAATCAACTGTGACATGATAACACCAGTCGACAGCCGCCACTTAGCCACGCCCTAACTCGAGATAATTTACAGCTCCACCCTTTGATTGATTTGTTTGACAATTACAAACTGCGATGAAGAAAAGACGGATTCGTCATCTGAAGTTTAGCCTCGGTAAAGCTGGTTTAGCTGGACTGCCGAATTAGATGGTTTAGTTGCCGGTTTAAGCTTATAAAACGCAAACAAAATATCGAAATTGACAAAAACTTATCCCCACATGCTTTATAGGTGTGAGTGCTTCTCGCTTATAAATGTCCAATCAAAATATGGTCGCTGTCGTAATTATTGATTTTCGCAATCAATAAATGAGCCGGTCCGCATTAGGAAAGTACGATAGTACGATCAATTATCTCGACGATACAGAGACACTACTGCTAAACAACTGACTGGCTGGACCAGGTTTAAACCAGAGATGACGAATGCGTCACTTAGACCTGCGGTCGCGGGTTTAAACCACGGCTTTTGCTGACTCATGGCGGTTTAAACCTAGAGGTTTACGTAGACCAGGTTTAAACCTAAGATGACGAATCGGGCCAACGTGTTTCAGTGGGAACACATTCTATACATTTTTTAAAGAATTTTGTGTGTATTTTCGAGTTGTTGAGTATGCGTGCTCTGCATAGGTTGGAAAGTGCAGTGGATGAGAGCGATGAGAAGTTCATGCCAATAGGATTCATGACAGATGATCTGGTGCCATCCATAGAAGTCTCGTGAAAATTTTTGGAGAAGATGTTATATAGAAATTGTCGCCGTGTGGGTATATATGAAGTTCCCTTGTGGTCTTGGTTGTGTGATGTATGTGCAGCTCTGTCGTGCTTGTATTGTCATTGGTGGATGTATGGGTATAGAGAGAGTTTGATCGTGGATGGGGTGTGTAAGTATACATCGAGTGGCTGAAATGTATTCCCGGATTGACTCTATGGTCATGAGTGGGGTGTATATGTATATCTTGAGTGGGTATATGGTCATGGGTGTGAAGAAAGGGTATACATTGAGTGGTTATATGCCAACGGTGAGGTGCTGCGCGTTGTATTGCTATATCTAGAAGGTCTGTATGGTTAATTAAGAAATGTCAATGTATACATTGAGTGACTCTATAATAGGCATTGGTGGGGTGTGTATGTACATTGCATTTATGTATTGGCTATATTACCATAGGTGTGGCCAATATATGTATATATACAGGGATTTACCATATGGTCAACGGTGATGTGAATTGGTAAACATGGAGTGACTGCATGACCACGAATGTTGAGTATGGGTATACAGTGATTGTCTTCAGTGAGGAGTATATTCAAGCGTGGAGTGTGTGAACGGCCATGTGTGCGAGTCATCTTCTACTATATATTTTGAGACTTCCGTATATATATATATGTATGTGGGTACTTCATAGAATCGAAAACGGCTGCGCGGATTGAGCTCAAATTAAATTAAATTAAATTTAAAAAATGTTTCTGACGATTGCCGCCAGTGGCGGACTAACCAGCTAGTCTACTATATATTTTGAGAACTCCGTATATATGTAAATATGTGAGTATGTGGGTACTTCATAGAATCGAAAACAGCCACGCGGATTGAGCTCAAACTTCCTATCTAAGGGTAAAATCCCACGGACGCCGTCCTTGTCGCGAGAAGCTCTGAGCACCCGTTCTCCACTCTCGGTCACAAAAAACGGCACCGTGGGGCTTAACACACCGACGCTCCTTATATCTTCCATATTGGGATATTTAACCGGGTAACGCTCTTGATTGTCATCCACGTTGCTAAACGATAACCTGTGTACGAAACTACGGATGCAAAACGCACTGCAACGGACAAATGAATTTATCTCGATTAAAAAGGCAGAAAAATGTGTGTTGTCTGATTGTTATGTCTGTCGTTCCTAGGAACGGAGGACATTTTAATCGGATCACTTTTTCCGCCCGATGACCTTAAATCATACCTCTTTTAGGGACGGGTACCATAATTTCTCTTCAAAAAAAAAAATCCGTGTTGTCTGATTCTTATGTCTGTCGTTCCTAGGAAGGGGCAGATTTTCATCGGGTCAGTTTTCCACCCGATGTACCGTAAATCATACCTCTATTAGGGACGGGTACCATCATTTCTTTTAAAAAATTAGAAAGGCAGAATTAAAATAAAAAAAATAAAAAAATAAAAACAAAATTTAATTACAAAAAAAAATTAAATTAAATTAAAATTTTAAATTTAAAAAATAAAAAAATGAAAACAAAATACAAAATTAATTAAAAAAAATTTATATTTAAAAAATAAAAAAATAAAAACAAAATTTAATTTAAAAAATCAATTAAATTAAATTAAATAAAAAAATGTTTCTGACGATTGCCGCCAGTGGCGGGCTAACCAGCTAGTCTACTATATATTTTGAGAACTTCCGTATATGTGTATACATGTATATGTATATATGTATATATGTGGGTACATCATAGAATCGAATACGGCTGGTCGAACCGAGCTCAAATTTCGTATATAAGGGTAAAAAACCACGGGGATCATCGTTGTCGCGTTTTGGAGAAGCTCTGAGCACCCATTCTCCACTCCCAATCATAAAAATCACCGCAATCGGCACTTCGGGGTTAATAGCGTTGATATATAAAGAGCGTTCTTTTTCCGCAGTGTTTATATAAAGAGCGTCGTTTGCGCTATCGATTCAGATCCAAGAGGCGTAACTCTACTTAACTGTATGACGGGAGTCTGATTGTATTGCCTGTCGTCAATTTTACCGCCAGAAACAAAAATTCATTTAATAAATTTATTAAAACAATTTAAAATTAAAAAAAATTTAAAAATAAAAAAAAATTTAAATTATAAAAATGAATTAAATTAAATTTTAATTAAATTAAAAAAACATTAAATTAATATTAAAAAATAAAATAAAAAATAAATATAACAAAATTAAAAAAAAAATTAATTGTTTTTTTAAATGTCATGTTTCTGACCAACTACGCCAGTGGCGGGCTAACCTGCTAGTCTACTATATATTTTGAGAACTACGTATATATGTGTATATATGTGGGTACTTCATAGAATCGAAAACGGGTGCGCGGGTCAAGCTCAAATTTCGTATATAAGGGTAAAAACCCACGGGGATCGTCCACGTCGCATTTTGGACAAGCTCAGAGCACCGCTTATCCCTTCACAGTCATCAACATCACCGCAATAGGCACTTCGGGGTTAATCGCGTTGATAGTTAAAGAGCGTTCCTATCCGCAGTGTAGTTGATAAAGAGCGTATATCGGTAATGTGATTCTTACGTCTGGGTCTGGGCATGTGCGTCATTATACAGACATGAGCGTGTTGTGTGATTCTTACGTACTTATGGCTTCATAGGAACGCGGATCGGGTCAGTTTTTTCCGCCCTATGTGATCTTCACCTTGAAACGGGTACCAACAAATGATATATATGTGTGTGTCCCTTATAGACTCGAACCGATTGAGCTCAAACTTGCTACCTACGGGAAGTGTCATGGACGGGTTAAATTGTGACCCGGACCTGCCCTTGACCTTGAAAATGATCAATTCAAGGTCAAAATCGGGAAAAATGCACAATTAACTCATGTTATAAATAAAAAATTAATATTAACGCATTGAAAAACAAAAAATTAAATTAAAAAATTAATTAAAACAATTAATTAAAAAAATTAAATAAAAAAATTAAAAATTGTCATGTTTCTGACGAACGCCGAAAGTTGCGAGCTAACCTGCTAGTCTACTATATATTTTGAGAACTCCGTATATATATGTGTGTGTGTAAATATGTGTGTATGTAGGTACTTCATAGAATCGAAAATGGCTGGTCGGATCGAGCTCAAATTTCGTATATAAGGGTAAAAACCCACGGGAATCGTCAACGTCGCTTTTTGGACAAGCTCTGAGCACTCATTCTCCACTCCCAATCATCAAAATTACCGCAAACGGCACGGGGGTAAAGGCATCAACGATTTTATTTTGACCATATTTGGAGTTGTTAACCGACTAACGCTCTTTATTGCCATCGGCGCTGCCAAACGGTTACCAAGGCGTCGAAACTACGGATGCAAAACGCGAAATGCATTTATCTCGATTAAAAAGGCAGAATTAACTCATTGGAAAAAAAAAATGCGTGTTGTGTCATTCTTATGTCTGTCGTTCCTAGGAACGGGGGAAATTTTCATTGGGTCAGTTTTTCCGCCTGATGTACCTTAAATCATACCTCTTTTAGGGACGGGTACCATGAATTAACTCATTGAAAAAAATGCGTGTTGTGTGATTCTTATGTCTGTCGTTTCTAGGAAGGGGGGGGGGATTTCATCGGGTAATTTTTTTTTCCGCCCGAAAAAGGCAGAATTAACTCATTGAAAAAAAAAATTTCAATTAAAAAAATTTAAAATTAAAAACAAATTTAACTAAAAAAATAATTAAATTAAATTTTGTTTTTTAAATTAAATAATTTTTTTTTTTTAAATAAATATTAAAAAATTAAATACAAATAATTTAAAAAATGTCATGTTTATGACCAACCACGCCAGTGGCGGGCTAACCTGCTAGTTAGTATATATAAAAGGGCTGCATGGCCATTGGTGATGTATATATGTATACCCGGAGTTACTCTATGGTTATGGTTGCAGTGTATATGTATATCTGGAGTGGATATATGGCAAATATATATACAGGGAGTGATTGTATGGCCAATGGTGAGGCGAATAGGTATACAAGACGTAGCTATGATCGCGATTGTGGTGAATATGTATACATTAAGTGACTATATGGTCATGGGTGAAATGTAGGAGTATACCTGGTGTACTTGAGTGGTGAATCATGGCTGTATAGTCATGTGTGTGGTTTACGAGTGAACATAATTATGGTTGTATGTTATGTGTGAGGTGTATGTGTATAAAGCGAGTGGCTACATGGTCAATTGTGTGGTGTTTATGCATATATAAAATGTTTGTATTGTCATGGGTGAGTTGTACAGTTGGACCTTTGGTGGTTATCACTTTCCATAAAAACTCAAGTATTATATTAATCGATCGTTAATGTCAGAGAGTACTTCATCTTCGTGACATTTTATATGCACGATGGAGGAAACGGTTTTCCTGACATTAGTCAATCAATCTTGATGCCAATGGCCCATAATTTGATATTATTAAGCAGTTTTTCACGAATCTCTTTGTTCTACTTTCCAAAAGGCCTTCTGGTCCACCTGTCAGTGCATTACGCTGGCCATTTATCTGTCATTCTATTAGGCTATGTGTGTGGATGCCTACCCCTATAGACGTGTTACCTGGTCTGAGACCCACTTACCTATAATGGTTCCACATGTTCTTGGGTCAGAGTAGGCACATAATTATGCTCCTATCAGTTCAGTCTCAGAGTTCTGTTCATTTCCATTCAAAATCTTGGCCAGAATCCCAAAAGAAGTTTTCGGCACAATTACATAATGCATGATTTAAAAAGAAATTGTCGTTCCGCATAAGGAATAGGGACAACCAGAATAGAACATATAGTTTTCAGTTGATTAAGTAATTTGTTTAACATTTTGCAAGTATATTTTTCTAAAAACACATCATGAGGACACATTTAAGAAATAGTAACACTTATCTAGGGTGCATCATACAAGTTAGTATTCACTGTATATATGACAGAAACGCCAATTGTATTCATCATCCACAACTTTTAAGCGATTGCAGGGCACGATGTGACAATATATACCATTTTCCATATTTTGGCCCCCATTTTGACAGCCATTTTAAGACAAAGTGACAATTTTTGATCCATTGATTTGAAATATTCATTTGTAATGGTATGCCTCACTTACTTTGCACAGTTCTGCTCATTTCTTGTTGAAATATGACTAGAATCCCAATGGTGAATTTTTGTTAGATTTCATACCGCGTTCTGTAAAAACAAATTATTGAGGGATTGGAAGGGGCTGGGATCCCAAGAATGGCAAATTTCATTGCCCCAGGGATCAGTTAACGTGAACAGTCCAAAAAATAAAGTCACATTTCCTAACCAATTTCATACAGAAGAAACTGGTCTTGACGATATTAGTAGTATTGTCTACCCTTTCGGGTAGATGGTTTGACTTGACTTTGCTCCCCTCCTGATCCTGAGCTAACCAGGGTTATAGGTCACGCCGCGTGGGTGTATATATCGGTGAAGGTTATCGCCATAATAACGCGTGGCGGGTACGTCTAGGTCAAGGACGAACAAAATATTTCCGCAACAAGTGAACGAAGGTTATCACGAGAATAACGCGTGATCAGGGGGCCAGTACGTGTAGGTTATATATATCTATTCGGCCAAGGTTATCACCATAATAGCGCATAAAAAACGCGCGTACGTCTAAGTCCCGGGCAAACAATTCGGCGAAGGTTATCACGAGAACAGCGCGTGATCACGGTTATCACCATAATAGCGCATAAACGACGCGCGTACGTCTAGGTCCCGGGCAAACAATTCGACGAAGGTTATCACGAGAATAGCGCGTCACGTGTATGTAAAAAAATATTTCCACAACAAATCGGCGGGGCACGGAGCCAAGGTTTTAATGGGGTAGGGTATAACTGAACGCGGGTAGGGTATATACTACAGCACCTGGTAAATAATTGTTAATTAGTAGTCACAGAGATAGACTATAAAACGCGAGGTATCCGTTAATTAGCTGACGTTTCTATTTTGAGTAAAAACAATTTCGTTTAGTGTGTGTGTATCGGTTTAATGGGGTAGTATAGGACTATAAATATGTTCGGCTCACGACAACAAATACTATAACCGGCTGAAGCTATATCACTGACGCCCGTTTCGTTTGGTCTGACGCCAATAAAGAGGGCGGGTATATATGAAAGGCTCAGTATATAAACGTCGGATGGTTACTGTTACACAATAACGGGAATATATTTCCAACTATATATATTCTAATATATAGTTATTTAGTTAAAATTAATAAAAGTTGGATCACAATTGTTTTAAATCAGGAAGCATTCTATTAAGGATAAACACAAAACCAGGTATGTATATTTATATTTATTCAATTGTCTTTATTTCCAGAAGTCTTGTTCAATCATAGTTTTGAGAATATATACTTCAAACCACTGTTACAATCTTATTGGGGGGTACAAACTTATAAATACACACGAGTATGGATAACTGACCTCTTTCACCCACAAAGATAACTCTAGTAATAAGTTTCGAACAGCTTGTGTGGTCACACCAAATTTTAATCCCCAAGAATCCAGCTCACTCTGCAGATTTAGGGTTTGAATATTCCTCAGAGTCAGAGCCGAGTTGAATAAGTTTTAGAATTAGAAGTAGATAATGCCTTGTAGTATCGCCTTTTGCGGGTCCTGCTTGTTTGACCTTTTTTTTTCTCTCGGTAGTACTAGGTATGGCGTTATAAGTGGAAGGCAAGGGATCAATAGTAGAATTAAAACTGCTGCACGTTAATGGCAAGCTTTTATTAGTAGTAGATATCTGTCAGAAGTTCCTGGTAAGCTCTCACTAGAAGTAGAAGGTGCAGTAAATCGATATGTATATGGCAAGCTATCCGAAGTAATAGGGCACTAAATCCTCTACTAGAAATACAAGGTACTACAGATGTGTTGGAATGTGGCAGCAAGATCAGAGGAATCCTCATCGCGTATTACTATACATACAAATACCTCTATAGTGCGGGTGGCAGAAGGTTATGAATTGTGATTATATATAGTGAACAGAGAAAATGTTGGCACACACCTATAAGTCTAAGACCTATATAATTGCGATGGAAATATTACCAGGCAACATCTTATGTATGCTCCAGTCTATTTTAGTCTTAATTATCATTGTGTACGTATCCCAGCTAATATATTGTAGAGTGAGGAGCAATGCCAAAAAATGTTGGCACTGACGACCAATAAGTCGAGCACCTAGATAATTGCCCGTATATACTGCCAGGTAACCGGCGTATGTATGCTCTGATCTATTTTAGTCTTAATTATCCTTATGCATGTATGTCGGGAGCCAATATATATATATATTGTAGCGGGTTTAGTCTACTTTCCTATGCAGGTAAACTAACACTACAGAGTTTGCAAAATCAGACGACAGAAATACGAGCTTTATTGTCAACAGGCGGAATTTCTAAACGGAAATAACACAATGGTATGTATAATTAAAAAAAAGCTGGAATACAGCGGAGACGAGATGATCGGGCTTTGCTCGAAAACCTACATCGTCCGAAAGGCGAAGGTGGTTAAACCATCCAGTACCAGAATCGTCGGATACGGGCTACTGAGGAAAGCTATCAATCTGAAGCACACAACCTTAAGTAGTTTACTCGGCAAATTCTCAAAGCCCGATCATCTCGTCTCCGCTGTATTCCAGCTTAAATAATCCCGGTTTTCGTTTGTCGAAAGCGGCGTGTTTCGTACAACAAGTCCTCGGGAACCAGCGATCCTCCGAGTTATCATCGTGACACGAACCCGATATACCTTCGTCATACTTATGCAACATGTCCGGTTTAATTACGTCTCTGAGCGTTTTCCCGGCGAGTGCGATATACGCCGAATCTGTGTCCATTTCTAGGTATTCGAAATTACGTCTCTCCACGTATAAATCGAGGAAATCGTAATAGAATTCCAACATTCTTCGTTTAGCGTATTGCAGAATAAAGAATCCCACTTGGATAGGTAGGTCCAGCTTGATTTTTTGCTTAGCCATTTCGACTTCGTAATATTCCTCTTCTTCGTCCAGGCACTCCAATTTTCGAAATCGTGGTTCATTGATTTTGAGAGAGGTTTTGTTCTCTCCCTGAATATACTTGATATCTCGATGCGTCATTTTATTCATTATCATAGATCCGTACGCGGAATTCCCTATCACCTTCATCGTGTCGGCTATTATAGATTTATCGGGATGCAGGTCGCCCGTTCTCCTAGCGTCGCTGACCCGGTCTACGAACGATTGGAAACAGCGTTGGGACCGATACTCCACTACCTGGTAGATCTTCGTCACTACTATACCGTGCTGTAAATACCATTTCAGCAGAGGGCTCGCCAACAAAATTTGCCTGGCCTTCATACCTCCGACCAAGAGACGTCGCGGCTTTTGCGAAAGATCGTGCTCCCGCACGTGATCTTGCATATGCTCGCCGATAGCGTCGAAGGGAATATCGGTGTTGCAGAAAATCGGGGACATTTCAGCGAAATATTCGCGAGGATCGAGTGCGGGTGTCGAGGGTAGCGAAGTCGGCCATTCGACGGGAACTTCTATATCGACCTCGATCATTCCGAACAGCTCGTCGTCCGTGATACCTTTCAAAATCTCTTCCTCGCTCACCCGTTGTCTGTGGCGATGGAAAAATTTAGGCCTCGTAGCGTTGATGAATTGGTAGATCTTCGGAGTATTTCGGCAGTATTCTTTATATTCGCATTCCCATATTTCTCTGACTTCGTAACCCAAACTTCGGAAATATTCGGTGGACTCGTTCGTTTTTTTAAATTTGGCTTCTCTAGTCTTCAAACATTTCTCGTTCGTTATATTACGGGTGACTGAACAACCCGAATGTCCGTGAAACCAACAGCCGTGGAATTGGAAGATAATCGCTCGACCGTGTTCGTCTTTAGCCGGTTGAAAACCGTCGACCGGAAACTTGCCGATTCGTACTTCGAAGCCGCTGTTCATTTTGTGTTGGATATCTAGACCTTCGTGACGCGTGAGCCAATCCATCCAATGGTAGGCGGATAAGAATTTATCTCGTAATTCGGGTTTGAATTCGTTCTCGGCCCTTCTTATAATATAAGCACCGACCGGCATCGCTTTCTCGAAGGAATTCAAATAAAGGGCGTTGGCGTCGAAACCCTGTACTGATTGACATAAATCGCTCCCGGCTCTGATAAATGTTTTTCCGCCGCAGTGATTTCTGGTAAAGATTATTGCGGGCCCTCCCGTGAGATTATCCTTCACCGTTTTGAACAAGGACGAATCGTTCTTTCCGAACAGCGCGAAGTTCGCGTCGTTTTCACGCGCGGCACGAAAGGCCAATTGCCTGGCGATTCCGGGTACTGATATAGCGGTTTTGAAGACGTCGATATTTTGATCGAAATAAAAAGTTTGCAAACGTTCGACCGCAGTCACGAAGGGTTTGACGTCTCTGTTGTTGTACCATACGAGAAAATCTTTAAAGGTCGCCATACCTTCGGTTTCCCACTCGAGCTGACAGTAAACGTAGTCGGCTTCGCTGATATTTGATTTTGACATCGAGTTGTAGAAGGCTTCGTGAGGCGGGTAGTTGCTTCGCATTCAACTTGTCGATATCGTCAAAAAAGTCGTAGGGAAAGAAGCCTTTCGTTTCTTTGACGTCGTACGCCTTGAGGAATTTCACGTAAGACGAACCCGGCGACAGGTAATGAGATATATCGAGGAATTTGAGTCGCTTAGAAGCTATACACATGTACGAGTTGTTCTTCTTGACCACGAACACTCGCTCCTCGTCGTGTAAGTTCAAATATCTGGCTAGGCAAATCTTAATCAAATTCAAGTCATAGTTTGATGAGTTAAATCCCAAGACGGGGACTTGAGACATATTGAGAGAATTTGCCGAGTAAACTACTTAAGGTTGTGTGCTTCTTCCTCTTCTTCTTACCGCCGTCTTCGTCATCATCATCATCCTCATCATCATCATCATCATCATCATCATCATTCTCAGCCTTTATTTTCTCGTTAATTTCTTGCACCACCCAACCCCATTTATCCTCCGCCAACTCAGAGACGGTCGCGTATATCTCGTACATAGAAGCCACCATACATTCCACCAGAGTATTAGTGTCGGGTTCCACTATACAGAAAGGTTCGGTATGTCCTTCGATATTACTGCAGATAGACACGCTTACGGGTACGTGTTTCTGAATCCATTCCAGATTCTGACCGGGCTTGTCATTGTCCACCTTTTGAAGCAGCGACTCGTAATCGAAACAAATAAACCACGGGTATATTCGCTCGTTCTTCGGTACGTGTATGCCTTGTTGTTCCAACTGGACGAAGATGCTTTCGAAATCCTTGTAAAACCCACCGGGGTATACGAACTCCGTCTGGTTGACGCAAATTACTTGGTGTCGTCGTAGGTCACGAGCTTTCGGAAAGTGGCGATCGCAGTTCACGCATTGGTACTTGCTCGCATATTGAGGGAAATTCTTTATATACATCATGTGATTTTCGTGAATATTGACGTATAGGGTTGTATCGTGCTTTCCCCTGGACGTGTACACTGATACGGCGAAACCCTTTTCGTTCAAACTGTAGGCCTCCAGGTTTAGATTGAACAACTTTTCGATGTCGGGAAACTCTTCGAAGCATACTCCGTCGAATCGCTTGCCGATTGATTTATACTTTTTCCACTCGCTGAAATATTGCTTGGTCGCATTTTCCAGATTATAAAGTTTATATCCTTTGTGGAGCGCGATACAGCGAAAAGCGCATAGGTTGTCGTTGTATCGTCGTCCGCCTTGTACATTGTTGATTAGAGTGTGAATACTCATCTTTCGCGTGAGATAATCTGGGACGTCCCCTCTTCCTACTGGATAGTTCAAGCCGAAAACCTCGAAATTTACGTTGGTTATTAACACCGGAACCCAGGCGGTGTCGGGTCTCGATTTCAGCAGAACTGCGGTCATATCCATTTCACTCAATCTGGATTTCAACTTTCTGATATCCGCCCTCCTGGAAAGGTACACCGGGGTATCAAATACGGCGCTGTTCTTATACGGGGCGTAGTAGCGGTATCTGCCATTATCTTTGTTCTTCAATATTACTCCGAACATTAGGTTTAGACGCATAGCGCTTTTCTTGTCCTTATATATTTTTCTTATACAAGTGATCAGTGTTTTTATAGTGACCTCGTTGCTTAGTGGGAAATTGTATAAGTTATATATCGCTCCTTTTTTGTGTTGTTGTAATATGGTGTCCCTATTAGCTAAATACACTTCTTCTAAATCAGAGTCATTCGCTCCGGTGTTATCTCGCCAAGGCGGTGGCTCGTTTCCCCACGTTTTTTTCTGTATACCACCCCCGGTTTGAAAGTGTATATTTTTTCTGTGCAGATATAACTCGTGTCGATCAGGGAATTTTTCGGTGCATTGCCGACAGCAATAATAATTTATTGGTACTTTCCTTTTAGGACGTTTGGCCGCTACGGAATAAGTTATATCGCTACGTTTTCTTTTCTGTTGTCTTTGATGAGTGTTGTTATGTTGTCTGAGTCCCCCCGCTGTAGAACACCTCATTTGACAAACGTCACACACGTGGTCGGTACCGACGCATACCAGTTCGTGTTTCTTCTTGTTGCTTTTATCTTCGAACGACTTGGAGCATATTGAACACGAATACGAGGCACGGGTACCCGGGCATACCTTCTCGTGTTTCACCCTATCGCTTCTATATTTGTATACTTTACTACATTTTGAGCACGGATATTGAACGCCGTCGTGTTGCTTCCGCTCGTGACGAGCTAGGTTTTTCTTTTGGGTAAACACCTTGTCACACTGATCACAAGCGAATACGATCTCCTGAAAATAAAAAAAATACTGATACTGCGTCGTATATAGTTACATAATATCTGTCCCACCTACATCAAAAGGATAGTTTTTTTTTAATTTTTTACCACTAAACATATATCATACGTACCTTGTGATAATGCAACACACTTCCACAGGTCTTCTCGTGTTTCACGCTATCGCTTCTGTATTTGAACAGTTTACCGCATTTTGAACACGGGTATTGAATACCGTCGTGTTGTGCCCGCAGGTGGCGAGAGAGGTTGTTCTTCTGAGTATACACCTTGTCACACTGACTGCAGGCGAATTCTTTGGGAGTAACCTTCAAATAGAAGTAAATAAATAATTGACTTCCACAGAATATGTTTCCCCTACAATTAGAAAATTTATTTAGGTATAATAAATACAACTATACATACAAAGATAATACTCACGGAATACGTTTGGCAGATATTATCCAATGTAAATCTTCATGATTAAGCTTATCGACATTTGATTGGCAAATATATTCGCACTTTGGACATTTTTCTTGATATATCTTTGTGTTTGATACAATAGAAGTTGATAGTGGTGGTGGTGGTGATAGTTCATTGTCGCGGTCGATTTCCTAAAAGGTAATACAAGGAGTAAGAAGAAGAAGGTAAAAAAAAAAAAAACGAATAAAAAACCTTTTTGATATAGGGCAGTAATATAACCCCAACGTCTAGCATTTGGAAATAGTGTTATAACATTTCTTTAATTAATTCCAAATAGGTACATACAATTTTGATAAAAGTTGCTGCGTTGTAGTCGATACTTCGAGACGAGTAATTTGATATATCACATGACTAAAAAACTTTTTGAAAAAAAAAAAAAAAAATTTAATTTAAAAAAAAAAAAAAAAAAAAAAACTTTTTTGAAGAAAAAACAAAGTTGAATTTTTTTTTTTTACAACAAATTTTTTTTTTTTTAAATTATACATACCATTGTGTTATTTCCGTTTAGAAATTCCGCCTGTTGACAATAAAGCTCGTATTTCTGTCGTCTGATTTTGCAAACTCTGTAGTGTTAGTTTACCTGCATAGGAAAGTAGACTAAACCCGCTACAATATATATATATATTGGCTCCCGACATACATGCATAAGGATAATTAAGACTAAAATAGATCAGAGCATACATACGCCGGTTACCTGGCAGTATATACGGGCAATTATCTAGGTGCTCGACTTATTGGTCGTCAGTGCCAACATTTTTTGGCATTGCGCCTCACTCTACAATATATTAGCTGGGATACGTACACAATGATAATTAAGACTAAAATAGACTGGAGCATACATAAGATGTTGCCTGGTAATATTTCCATCGCAATTATATAGGTGTTAGACTTATAGGTGTGTGCCAACATTTTCTCTGTTCACTATATATAATCACAATTCATAACCTTCTGCCACCCGCACTATAGAGGTATTTGTATGTATAGTAATACGCGATGAGGATTCCTCTGATCTTGCTGCCACATTCCAACACATCTGTAGTACCTTGTATTTCTAGTAGAGGATTTAGTGCCCTATTACTTCGGATAGCTTGCCATATACATATCGATTTACTGCACCTTCTACTTCTAGTGAGAGCTTACCAGGAACTTCTGACAGATATCTACTACTAATAAAAGCTTGCCATTAACGTGCAGCAGTTTTAATTCTACTATTGATCCCTTGCCTTCCACTTATAACGCCATACCTAGTACTACCGAGAAAGAAAAAAAGGTCAAACAAGCAGGACCCGCAAAAGGCGATACTACAAGGCATTATCTACTTCTAATTCTAAAACTTATTCAACTCGGCTCTGACTCTGAGGAATATTCAAACCCTAAATCTGCAGAGTGAGCTGGATTCTTGGGGATTAAAATTTGGTGTGACCACACAAGCTGTTCGAAACTTATTACTAGAGTTATCTTTGTGGGTGAAAGAGGTCAGTTATCCATACTCGTGTGTATTTATAAGTTTGTACCCCCCAATAAGATTGTAACAGTGGTTTGAAGTATATATTCTCAAAACTATGATTGAACAAGACTTCTGGAAATAAAGACAATTGAATAAATATAAATATACATACCTGGTTTTGTGTTTATCCTTAATAGAATGCTTCCTGATTTAAAACAATTGTGATCCAACTTTTATTAATTTTAACTAAATAACTATATATTAGAATATATATAGTTGGAAATATATTCCCGTTATTGTGTAACAGTAACCATCCGACGTTTATATACTGAGCCTTTCATATATACCCGCCCTCTTTATTGGCGTCAGACCAAACGAAACGGGCGTCAGTGATATAGCTTCAGCCGGTTATAGTATTTGTTGTCGTGAGCCGAACATATTTATAGTCCTATACTACCCCATTAAACCGATACACACACACTAAACGAAATTGTTTTTACTCAAAATAGAAACGTCAGCTAATTAACGGATACCTCGCGTTTTATAGTCTATCTCTGTGACTACTAATTAACAATTATTTACCAGGTGCTGTAGTATATACCCTACCGCGTTCAGTTATACCCTACCCCATTAAAACCTTGGCTCCGTGCCCCGCCGATTTGTTGTGGAAATATTTTTTTACATACACGTGACGCGCTATTCTCGTGATAACCTTCGCCGAATTGTTTGCCCGGGACCTAGACGTACGCGCGTCGTTTATGCGCTATTATGGTGATAACCGTGATCACGCGCTGTTCTCGTGATAACCTTCGCCGAATTGTTTGCCCGGGACTTAGACGTACGCGCGTTTTTTATGCGCTATTATGGTGATAACCTTGGCCGAATAGATATATATAACCTACACGTACTGGCCCCCCGATCACGCGTTATTCTCGTGATAACCTTCGTTCACTTGTTGCGGAAATATTTTGTTCGTCCTTGACCTAGACGTACCCGCCACGCGTTATTATGGCGATAACCTTCACCGATATATACACCCACGCGGCGTGACCTATAACCCTGGTTAGCTCAGGATCAGGAGGGGAGCAAAGTCAAGTCAAACCATCTACCCGAAAGGGTAGACAATACTACTGATATTAGTGAAAACACATCAAATTTTCCACTTACGGTTGCCATTTTGACGGTCATCATGAACGGGGAGTTCCAATTTCGCCCTTAAAATGTGGCATTATATCTCACAGAGTCATACTTACTGCATATGCCTAATTTTAAGTAGCAGGTTCCATGGTAAGATTAATTGTGACATTTAATAAATTATAGAATCACGAAACGCTCTTTAAATTCGGAAAAACCCACTAAAAGAGGGGTTAAAGTGAAATTTCAGCTTGGCTCCATATCTAATGTCAATTAGTATGTGAATATGTACAGATGTACAAAATTTCATGCTTTAGTCACAAAGTGAACAATTCTTTTACGAATCTACTCCTCTATTCGAGCCATTTCCGGCATTTTAACCGCACTGAAACACAATTTTACTTTATTTTCCATGCAGGTTCAGCTGTTGGTGGGGATTCCCGCGATTTGCGGTGTTCTTATTGGTAAGTTGTCTTTAAAACGACGTCACAAACTAACATTAAACTCTGTTTGCAGGTGCTCATTAACCCTTTACCCAACAGAACGGCCATGTGCCAATGCATTCTCTTATATATGCGAGTCGACCATAGGTCGCCTCGCATATATAAGAGAATGCATTGGCTTAACACATTAAAAATTATAAAATTGTTAAAGAATGTAAGAAAAAATGGTAAAAAGTGTTAAAAAAAGATTTTGTTTAGGCCAATGCATTCTCTTATATATGCGAGGCGACCTATGGTCGACTCGCATATATAAGAGAATGCATTGGCACAGGGCATAACTGTAACCATCACAATGTGGTCAATGAGCCGGTTCCAATGATATCCATATTTGTATGGTTTTATTGAGACAGACCCAAGATAATTTAGGCTGTTGCAGCTTTATTTGGCCGTTTTTGGCCGGTTTGTTGGGTAAAGGTTTAAAACAACAAAATTCCGTCAAGCTTGGAGTCCAAGTCCATAGACCCTCCATCTATGGCGATAGGGAGTTTGAGGCCCACTCGGAATTTCAGATTCGTCTTCTGAGGGATCAGTTAGTAGCTTGCCGTGTGCCGGTAATTAACCTGTGCGGGGACGTGCCTACATCATCGAAAAGTTGGACATTTTAGACAGTAATATATAGGTTGAAAAACTTGAAAATTCCACCCATAAGGAACATGCAATTGGAATTTTCCTAGATTTTACCCCATCGTTGTAAAAATTCTTTGTGTTTCAAGGGTGGGGCGTAATGAGATTCTTTACAGTTGGACATTTCTCGATTTTGCTTGCACTTTGGTGTCTCAAGGGGCAAGGGGAGTGTGCAATTGAAATACCCAAAACATTTGGAAATTTCAAGTTTTAACTGCAGTTGAACATGTCTTCGGGTCCTAGGTGGGAGTGGGTGGAATTGGAATTTCAAAGTGGCAATCGGAAACTTGAAGTTGACACCACCATCAGACCCATCTAGCCACGTCACTGTTAATGTGTGCTCTACGGGACATAATCCGTAATGTATATGGTTTCCTCCACCACCAAGAGCCAAAATGTCGTGATATATATAGGCTAGCTGTTGCATGATGCGACAATAAACATCAACTAAATAAATAAATTACCCCAACTATCACTTTATGAACATTATTTCCACAAGTTCATTATTTTCAGTAAATATTAAACAACACATACATGTAATGAAAATTTCAAGCTACAATGTTTAGAAATGTCGTCAAAACTGGGTGATCTGTGATTACTGGAGGGTATCCCCATTTCATGTGACTTTATCACCTGTTTCATCTCTTAGGTTACATAATTTTATATCATTTAAGAACTTTTAATTGGTTCAGTCTTGTTGTGTTGCCTCAGACCTGGGCTCTGTATAAACCGTCTTACATGTAGCTGAGTTGGAAAAATCACGAAGTGGTGCTGAAGGAGACCAAAAAACCTCATAGTCGAGCACCGGAGGCACGAGGATGGTGGATTCTTGGTCATGTTCAACATCACCGGGAGATATCTTCAACCTAAACATTTTCGTTCTCTGACGCTTACATGCACGAATGTATGCTAGATCAGGAATACTCACACGCATGCAACCACTTTATTATAAATAATTTTAACTTTGCTTAATGTACATGTATCGCTATATCTTATATCGTATACGTTATTATCCATAATTCATATTCTCAATAATATATGATACTTCCATAAGGTTGTTTGTAAATAGAAACTAAACACAATTGTAAACACAAATTTCAAATTTGTATGTTTAGTGCAGTTTACAAACATCTACAAAACAGCCAAAAGCAAATTATCTGATATTTACAAATGTGATCAGACACGAAGTGTCAACATATAGTAGGATATGAGTAATGGATGTTGATTAAGCGATATATATATCAATCGGCCCGTTGACCCGTTAGACTTGACATATGCGTAATAGCCAAAGTTATAGTTATTCTAAGAAAACTTTGAATGCGCCAGATTTGTAAAGAGCTAAGCTTTTCTAAGAAATTCATTCTTTGGCAGCATAACTTGTGCGGCGATTGGTGAGGATGTAACCCTGTGCCATATTATATTTGGGCATGATATATGTGTTTCCAAGAAAAGAATAGCTAGTTAACAGACCAGATGTTGCCGTTGGCCACAAGTATAATATGCGTGCCATATTGGTGTATAGAGAGGTATCGTCATTCCAAGAACTAATTTGCATATAGCTAATATACCTCATGCCGGTCATGAGTAATTTTTTCCGAACACGTTGGCATGCAACCTTCGTGTTCTCATTGTATTTCATAAAACCCCACCCGCCCACCCACTGTGGAGGATTTGTTCCTGAAAAAAAAACCATTCCGCCCGAACAAATACCGATTCCGTTATGAGTTATTCCGCTTGTCGACCCTGCAATTTTCAAATTTACCAGCCGAAAAACTTAAAAAACACAGATATAAGGTAAGTGTAGTAACATATTGTGTTAATGTTTACCTCCAGCGTCAACCGGTACATGTTCCCTGATCAGTTTGTTGCCAAAAATAAGTCAGCAAAATGTTGAAAACGGTGATTGAATTTTTCGCTCCGATTCCCGCCATGGATGTTCGGTTGTCGCCCGAGCGATGCTCTTTGGAGTTCGACTAGAAACGTCCATGCAGTTTTCCAGCGATACACGTCTCCATGGGGCGGCCCTTAGCTTTTGTCATCAAAATGATCACGCCATGCATCCGGATATACTCGTAGCGGAAGACATGTTCGTAGCGGAATAACCACATGGCCCGCGATTTGCACATCGTCTTTAGTTGTCGTAAGTTATTTCATAAAAACACGGTTTATTTTACCTTGATTTTTGTTAACGTTAACAGCGATAATCGGTCTACAGAAATGAGCGGTTGTGGTTTCCGCAATTTGCATATTACTGTTCGATAATCAGGTTTTATACGAAAATTGTGCCCTGAAATACTTACTCGATATAAGTTTTATCAAATTTTAATGAATCTTTGCATTGACATATTATATAACATACAGTCTCTCAAAGTATGATATCTTAGCTTCAAAATGAACTGGACATGTTTGCGATGTCAATCATATTAGTGCCCGAAAAATTAGTTTCCATGGAGGCACTCACTCGATTTTGGGTATGTATATAGCTGGTGCTATAGACATTTCATACCACTGCTATAGACATACAATATTTGCATATATGGTTATTTTTTACTATGGAAAATGTAGATACATGACTGGAAATGTTGTCTATTATATTAAAGGAATATCCGCGGAAATAGCAATGTATGCAAAGACTGGATTGTCTGGGCTGTTACCACAGAAATCGTAGTTTTATGTAAGAAATGCAAATTTTGCCACAATTTTTGACCTAACTTCGCGGTAAAATATGATTAAACTGCGTCCATGTTTAAAGAAGTTTGATGTACAGTTGGGTAAATTGTAGCCACAAATAATACCACCACCGTCAACCACTGGTATGTGTTGGTTTCGGTGCAACGTTTGTCTAACCGTGAACGGTGTGCAAATCGCGGGCCATGTGGTTATTCCGCTACGAGCATGTCTTCGAGCATATCCGGATGCATGGGGTGATGATGACGACAGTATTAAATGGGTATGCAATCAGACTCTTTATGCAGTACATTTAGGAGATAAACATACCCTGTTGAGGTGTACATTCTGGGATTCGAGCATGAAAACAGTTTGTGAACGAGCCGGCTTGCCGGCGAGTTCACAAACTGTTTTCATGCTCGAATCCCAGAATGCCCAACGAAACAGGGTACGTTTATCTCCATTGTAATTCAATCTAGCAAGGAATTTGCAAAAAAACTGTAAAAGTATCATTTAGTCATTTTCATGACACGAATCGAGAATTGAATTACATTTTCGGATAATGTTATAAAAATTATCGATGTCCTTAATTTCCTGATATAAACAGTATTCGTCGTTGAAACGTTCCCTATGTCAGTGTAATTACCAATTTCGCGCCAGAAGTCGCACTTTTACTTTTGTGAAATTGTGATGAGCGACAGCTAGGTCAGTACGGTATATCTAGGTCAGTACGGTATATCTAGGTCAGTACGGTATATCTAGGTCAGAACGGTATATCTAGGTCAGTACGGTATATCGACAGCTAGGTCAGTACGGTATATCTAGGTCAGTACGGTATATCTAGGTCAGTACGGTATATCGACAGCTAGGTCAGTACGGTATATCTAGGTCAGTACGGTATATCTAGGTCAGTACGGTATATCTAGGTCAGTACGGTATATCTAGGTCAGTACGGTATATCTAGGTCAGTACGGTATATCTAGGTCAGTACGGTATATCTAGGTCAGTACGGTATATCTAGGTCAGTACGGTATATCTAGGTCAGTACGGTATATCTAGGTCAATACGGTATATCTAGGTCAGTACGGTATATCTAGGTCAGTACGGTATATCGAATAGCAGGGCTTATACTCAACGATTATACAAAACACATGTATTTATTAGGATAGAAATTTCCTCGACACATACAGTTACTAAATTACTGTAAATTGACGTATAGTATATACTTCACAACCGTATACGACAGTATTGCGGGCTCTGCATTGCGACCAAACATATAGTCCCCCAATTTGCCTCTTTGCTTATTTTCGATTTTGCAATTAAGTTGGACAATAATTGAACTTTAATGAACAAAGCAGTCATTTTTCAATGTCTAGTATTGGTCTTAAGGTGGATTATCTCTTTGTAAAATGTATTATATAGTTACCGGGGTATAACATATTAGATTTGAATCGAAGACTCCTGTCCGGAAATGCTTCTATCGATTAATATTAATTTTATTTCGAATATTTTCTGGTCTAAAAAGGTGTGTTTGTTCAGCTAACGAACAATAGTGGTTACTGTTAACAGAGACCAGAAATTATATTGTGCAATTTTGTCACAAATAAACGTTAATTATACTCATTATCGCTTATATTTGTGGAACAAAACAATACAAACAACTAATCTGTGACATTTGACAGTCGTTGCGTAGCCGTATAGGAACAGCCCAGTGCTCTATATCGCAATACGGTCTCATCCGAATGGTCGGTTCTAAAAATAGTAACATAAACGGGCCCGATTTAATATTCAAAACCAATATTAATTGATAGAAGCTTTTCCGGACATAGGTCTTCAGTTCATATCTATTATTTTATACCCACGCAACTATTTAAAATGTGTTATTTGAAGAGATAATCCATATTTGAGAGCGGCGTTCATAAATATTATTAATCCGCGCGGTAATTTACTTGATGCGATGCCAAGTATCCCGGGAAGCATGCGGCGACTACACACTAGTGGGAGATAACGGATATTTCAATGCTATTATAGTGGCTTCATGTGATTTAAAATTATTCCTGATAATGTTAGTTTTTTGTCGCATTCCAGTACTGTTTCTGGGATCTAAATATATCGATAAATACGTAATAAGTATTGTTATACACATTTCACATGCATATTGAAGTAATGTATTACATTCCTATGTGTGATTTACCTTGACTTCTCGAGTGATTATAAACGAGAATTTTTCTAGTGAATTAAATCACTTTAACTAGCACGTTATGTGTTCATACGTGCTATCGAAATGCGACATTATTCGGATTGCCGGTAAATAAGATGTTTATAGTGGAACATGACAAGCAGAATAATCACTTTATTGAACTGATGACATGAAATAATTAATTCGAGGTATAGACTATTGTGTACAACATTCGAGCGCAATGCACTCTCGTGTTTGTAAAACGACCCGGCCTCCCAGGGGGGGGGGGGAGGGGGGGTCGGAAAAAAAATTTCAGGCACGTATGGCATTTTTTCCCTTTCGATAATTTTTTGTAACCACCCACCCCCACCGCCAATTTTTTTTCCGTTTTCGGCAGTTTTTTCCGACCATTTTTTGACCCCCACCCCCCTTTTAACACTAAAACAGAGATTTTCGGGGGGGATTAATTGTAAACAGCTTTATATGAATGTCTGTTCATACTATTTATCATGGACGTTAACATGGACATGTAAATAGGAATGAGTCATTTTGAGGTCATTCGGCCAAAAAAACATGGCTGCCAGCGGCCATCTTGGATTTCAAAATTTGCAACAAAATACAACACGATAGCAGTCAGTTTACCAGTTAGAATTACATTATTTCTCTCATTCAAAGTGGTTTTGAAGCCCAACTCATTGCCAAAACACTAAAAAACAAGCAGGAATTTTTGTTTTTAGTTGCGGAAAAAATTGCTTGTTGGTGGCTTTGGCCACCCACCCACCTCGGCATACGTGCCGGAAATTTTTGTTCACCCCCCCCCTGGGTCTCCCGTGAATTAGTTCACGTCACCAGTCCAATCAGGTGATTATTCTCAATATAATATACCGTCATAAAATATGATCACTATTGATCTATTCCTAATATGGTATGAACAAATTAAAGAGCGTTTTGCTCGGTAATATTTGCGCAACTTGTTAATGACATTGCTTGTGGGGTCTCAGCTGATCATTTTCGAAGGTAGTTGTAACTACCGATCAATGGTGTTCCATTAAACAATGGACTAAACATATAAATTAACTCAATTCAATCACAAATACAGAGACATGGCTATTGGGTTAATCAGGCTATGGGGTTAATCAGGCTCACATTTTGTTTACTATTTATATTTATGTTGATTCCTTAGAATTTAATAAAATTATATCAGTTTTGTTCAGAGTTCATTTTCAGTTGATAACCTAGCAATCTTTACTGTATTGACCGTACCATGCTCCTACCAAAGCCACCACAGCCATCAGTGGTGGGTTGTGATGAAGACAAAAGCATTAACTAAATGTAAATTATATGAAAGCTGGGTGCCCAATTGAAAATTTAAAACAGCTGGTACCCAACTGAACGAAAGAGTGACAGTGACCATTTCAGCACAAGTTAGCTGATGTAAAAAATGGTCCATCATGCGATCAGGAGGAAGATTTATACAATTCATCGAAATCAACCACAGCTTGAAGCTAACTAAGTCTACCATTCTACCATAAATTACAACACAAATTTAAGCAAATAGCCAGAGTCTGCTCTTTATTGTTCAAAATCAGCGAAGAGGCATATCACAAACAGCTGGCTTACGACTACTATTCCTGCGTTAAAACAGAGATGAAACCCTTTCTTTTGGGGACAAAAACGCTGAAACATGGAACAAAACCTTATACATGACATGGATTTAAAGTTTCTCAACCTAATTTACTATATCTTTGGCTTCGGGGGTAAAAATATAATGATTCGAGTCGAGGAACCCACCCTTCAAAGATCAGATTGATCAGATATCGATTTTTGAAGTTTGTTATTTCTCGAGATGTGTAATAATATGTGGCCCAGAAACACGTGGTCAAACGGAGGGTCTCGGACAAAATTGCGGATGAAGATGGATAACTCTAAAATCAAGTGGTAACGCGGTCAAGTGTCGTGATACTTTGGGAAATTTGATATCATATTTGACACTGGTTAGCATTATTTTGTTGCAATAAATCGATTCTGGTAACTAAAGCGTGCTTTGAAGAAATGTTGTTGTTGTTGTATATTGATGGTATGGGGGCCGTCTGATCGGATTGAGTACCTTTAACATTAATCAATTTGTATCATGACAAAGTAATAAAATATGCAATGTTCTACTCGTGTGTATATATCATATTTTGTTTTGTTCTGTTTTTGCCTTTATTGTATGTATACTTTGTGTATAATATATTTGTTGTGGAACCATGCGCCGAAAGCAAACTGGTCAACGTGATCTCTTTCACTCATAGCGCTAAAGGCGTAAACACAGTTCTATTGTAATACTGCTCACTCGTAATAAACCTTGACAAATCATGCAGTCACCGAACGTGCACTTAACCCTTTACCCAACAAACCGGCCAAAACAGGCCAAATAAAGCTTCAACAGCCTAAAATATCTTCGGTCTGTCTCAATAGAACCATACAAATATGGATATCATTGGAACCGACTCCTTGACCACATTGTGATAGTTACAGTTATGCCATGTGCCAATGCATTCTCTTATATATGCGAGTCGACCATAGGTCGCCTCGCATATATAAGAGAATGCATTGGCCTAAAAAAAATCTTTTTTAAACACTTTTTACCTTTTTTTCTTGCATTCTTTAACAATTTAATAATTTTTAACGTGTTAAGCCAATGCATTCTCTTATATATGCGAGGCGACATATGGTCGACTCGCATATATAAGAGAATGCATTGGCACAGGGCCCTTCTGTTGGGTAAAGGGTTAACACATTTCGGTGACCATTCAGTTGTAATTACTCGTATCCATATAGACAAAAGTTTTGATACTATTCTTCGAAACGTACACTACTATTATTATCATCACCTATCGGTGGCTACTAATCCAATACCGCACAGTAAGTTTTCTGGGAACAATGCGCGGAAGATTCTATACCACTCGCTATATCTGTAATAAAACTTACTACGTGCAGAATAACTGTTTCATTTGTACTGCGCACTTCCGCGCACTGTTTTGAGGCGCCCGAACACGTAGAGGATGTCTGAGTGTGAGTGCACCGGAGATTATGTCATGAGTGATTCGCGAGAAATTCGTATTCAATTCAATTATTTATTCACTCAAATCGTCAAATATGACACAATAGAGCTCTTGAGGTGGGCAGCTTTACTGGGAACGAACGTACATATTTATCGATACACGAATGACATAATACCTGGTATACACTCTCTGACTCAGCTATCAGGGATTGGATCTTCTTTTTATTAGCCATTATGAAATACCCCAACCATGTCAACAAAATTCTTGAAATAGATATAATTATAAGTAATGCACATATGGAGCTTAGCTATATGCATCTGTTAGTGAATTAGCCTCCAACAACCCCCCTTGCCACACTGCCATGATAAATTCCACGAAACCGGAAAGAAACGCGTTTTAACTATCTGGTCACACACAATGGCACAGTTATAGAACCGTGTGCGACTGAGGCATCTTGTCTTGAATTTCCCTCGTAGATTTAGTGAGGAACCGCTTTCCAGCGTCGAACTCATATCTTCCTATTGTTTGGTAAGTTTGACTAACTTTTTACAGTTTCAACTAATGATTCTGTTACATATATACAGATCGATTATCCGGTAGTGTAAAACGGGACACATTTCCGAGCCGATTGAAATGTTCGCCTGTCAAAAGTTCGCGTAATCGCAGGGGGTGTCGAAAAAAGAATGTTCAGGCACGTATGATCCTTTTTTGCTTTTGACCATTTTTGGGACCGACCGACCCCTTTCTGTTGGAACTTTTTCCAGTCATATTTTGACACCTACCCCTAGTAGTATGAAAACAAGGATTTACAAGAGAAATTAAACTCTGAATTTCAAACTGAAAATTTATATGAATATTGCTGCAAGCTGACTAACAAGAAGAAACATTTCACCACTTGATCAGACTTATTAAATGGTATATGATTTTCTTTATAATAGGCTTGACTTGAGTCATTAACTTGTATAATATTGATGAAACTTTCTTTTCTGGCTATCACATAGCATAATTATTAGCGCGCGCCGCGTGTATACTGTTCGGCAATTTCTTGATAGCCGTTGGTCCATGAGAATTTTATTTATAGATAATTGTTTTTTCCGGTTTAAAAGTCGAACTGCGCGACCAGGAGGCCGTGTCCGAACTGTGCTGTTGGGAATTTGAATTTCGTTTATTGTCCTTTTAATTATTATGCCAATAATGTTGAATTTTGGTTTGTGACAAGCTATGTCAATTACCAATAAAAGAAATTGAAAAGATAAATTGTAAGTCTTATATTTCAACTTTTATATATAATTTTCGTTCTGCAGCCCACTGATGGTTGTGGTCGGAGAGGGCCAAGTCGGCCGCCGGTTCGTTAATTAGGTGCTGGTTGTTATTGTTACTTTAACGGAATTCTGAGTTGGTCAATCGCGAAACCAATATATTTTATATTCTATAATTACAATCATGGGTATATAATATATGATCTTGAGCGCGTTATCATTTCTGACTATGGGTTTCTTGTTCTGAATATGTAGCAATGACGGGCAATCTAGCAAGATATGTTGTTAGCGCGCGCCGCGTATATACTGTTCTGCAAATTCTTGTTTGTACTGCGCACTTCCGCGCACTGTTTGGAGGCGCCCGAACATATAGAGGATGTCTGAGTGTGAGTGCACCGGAGATTATGTCATGAGTGATTCGCGAGAAATTGGTACTTGATGTGGGCAGCTTTACTGCGAACGAAAGTACAGATTTATCGATACACGTATGACATAATTCCTGGTACACTCTCTGAATCAGATATCAGGGATTGGATCTTATTTTTATTAGCCAATATGAAATACCCCTACCATGCCAACACAATGGACCTATCCGTACGTACCGCCCACCAATAGGCTACATGGTTACTGTTACCAAGCACCACAAGCCATCTCAATCTTGCTACATATTCATTACTAAAATGGCTTCCGATGAGAACGGACTGTGTTGTTAAACGCCATGTAACACGATAATATAACTTCTTTCTGAGTTTCACGATTTTCAAGATACCTATGTGTGTATATATGCATCTTGTAAAAGTGACTGTCGTTAGATATAAACAAAACTAGAACCAGATTTAAACAAAAAACCAGGTGTGATTGTTAAGCCATTTCCGATAACCAACAAAGATCGATGTTTACGTTGAATCAAACTGTGTAAATGAAGCCATTATATAACTTCAATATCAAATAGCAAATTTAACATCGAAGCTATGCTAATAGTTCACACCTTGATGAAATAAACCAAACGGAGGTGTACATGTGGTAATTAATCTATAATCCCTCTTTTGTCGAAATAAATATAACGATATCAGTTTCCCATACCCCGAGCGTCCTGCATGAGCCCCGGTGACATCAGACCGGATGCAAAGGATTATCAAATAATGGTCTTTTAAAATTCCACTTCTTATTTTTCCGTCACTAAAGTACATTAAAGAAAACGCCGACTATCATGGAGTCAGTTACATGTTGCCATGTAGCAACAATGGCACAAAGTGAACTCGTTCTGTGATCGAAGGTTGCGTGTATACACCGCGAAGCACGTGAAATGTGCGAAATTTCGTGTAATTCTCTTGGAAAACATCTGTTGATTTTCATTTACATGTACATTGTCGCATTAATATGGAGGAAGCTTTAGATTCTCCAATGGCTTCAGTAAAACGTTCGCAGGAGATCCTACAAGTTAGTATGAATAGCAGACATTTGAACTCAATATTACCACGGTGTTATAACAGCAACACATGTATACATTTATAACGAAAAACACTTCACATAAAACAAATACTCGCGGTACAATTAATATTCATAACGCATCATCGATCGGGACTACTATTTCCACGTTTTAGTTTGAAATCTGTTATATTAATATTGGAATTTAAATAACATTAGGATCCGAGTTTGGTTGTTGGCACTGTTTAATCCAGCGTAAACAGATGTCTTATAGTTACTTTTTTATTTAGGAAACCGAACTAAAACATGTGTATAAACATCGTTCGTATTTCGGACATGTTCCCCATGTACATTTCAATACCATTGTAGCTTTTAGCACATATTTTGCTCTCGTGTTCGTAAATTTCCTACGGCTTATAATGGTTGTTAAGGAGCCGCTTATGGTCTCTTTCATATCACTAGACAGGAATATGTCGCTTCGGCGATTGAGCTATCGGCTCATTGGCTATAATTGAAATTGGGGTGGTACCTACGGATGAATCCATTCTTCAAATAGATGTAATTGTAAGAAAATTCCGCGAAACGGGAAACAGACACGAGTTTAAATATCTGGTCACACACAATGGCACAGTTATAGAACCGTGTGCGACTGAGGTATCTTGTCTAACATTTCCCTCGTAGATTTAGTGAGGCACCGCTTTCCAGCGTCGAACTCATATCATCCTATCGTTTGGTAAGTTTGACTAACTTGTTACTGTTTCAAATAATGATTCTGTTACATATATACAGATCGATTATCCGGTAGTGTAAAACGGGACACATTTCCGAGCCGATTGAAATGTTCGCCTGTCAAAAGTTCGCGTAATCGCAGGGGGTGTCGAAAAAAAAATGTTCAGGCACGTATGATCCTGTTTTTTGCCTTTGACCATTTTTGGGACCCACCGACCCCTTTCCGTTGGAATTTTTTCCAGCCATTTTTGACACCCACCCCTAGTAGTATGAAAACAAGGATTTACAAGAGAAATTAAACACTGAATATCAAACTGAAAATTTATATGAATATTGCTGCAAGCTGACTAACAAGAAGAAACATTTCACCACTTGATCAGACTTATTAAATGGTATATTAATATCTTTATTATAGGCTTGACTTGAGTTATTAACTTGTATAATATTGATGAAACTTTCTTTTCTGGCTATCACATAGCATCATCCATATGAATGTTAAGCATTTATTACATGTACATTTTGGTGAATGCCTTGCTGAATTATGTTGTATACACTAATTAAATTTGAATAAATGTTGTAAATGTGAATTGTCCGGAATTTTTACCACTTACTCACAGAAACAATTTGAAATACATTCATTACACACCCATCCAGGACATCTATGCAAATTGTATGTATTACAGTCAATCATATTTTTGTGGGTGTGTACTAAATACAGTACCACACAAGAATGTGAATCACGTGAACGTTATTACACACTCATTTGTCATGCCGTAAGTTACACCTTAGGGTGGATACACACATGCATGTAATCTATGTAAATATCGCGTATTTGGCGTTTTACATGGAGCATACAGACATGTAATATATGTCCGCTGACAATCCAATCATTGCAGCTATGTTTGACCACAGTTAGTCAAGCTCTGAACGTGCAGAGAGCTGGTGTCTCGGACGAAGTCGTCAGGCCGCTTAAAATAATTGTTCGAACGATAATCCAAATGGTGGGCGTTCTGTTTAAATCATTGTCAGTCTTCTCTTGATCTTTCTACCAGTGATGGCCTCAGGATTTCCCCAACGCAAGGGCTATGATCCCCAATATGGGGGCTATTTAACCCGGAAGCTACCGGACTGACCATTGCACATTTCCTCGACCGGAGGGGGGGGGGGGGCATGTAGCACCCTGAGTCCTTAACAACTATGGAATATTTAAGTAAAAAAATATATTGTGTATTCTTGCCCAGATAATCCCGGCTGATACATTCAACTAAACTTTGTTATTCGAAGCTTTGGATAACCAGCTCCCCCCCCCAATCATGGATTATGGTCGATAATGTTATAATCCAAGCCTGTGCAGGCTAAATTTGTGACAGTTAGGAACTTCTTCAAAGTTTGGCTTGAGAAACATATATACTGTAAATTCTGGGCGAAAAATGGGGGGTGTCACTCTTTTTAATTTCAACGCTGTACCTGCATTAATTTGTTGGTGCATTAATGGATATTTGCATCATATTGCATGGAAATCCAAATTTGATGTTACCACAAGAGCTCGCTCTCAGATTATCAGAGCAGTCTCAGCAAACCGGTATCGCGCTAATGGAGCTTCAAATTATATATATTTTATTTTTTATAAAATCGACGGACTTAAATCACTTTTCGAAATGAATTAAACTCGTGAAAAGCAGCAACAGATATCAGATAGGATTGATTCATTTCGGCATCCATGAAAGGAGACATGCTTATGACTGGCCTGAAATTTTTTGACAGCAGTTAGTTTGATAATGGCTTATAACTACTCACTTGCCTCGCCTATTGAAATGAACCGATCGCGCGCAGGCGATTAATACTATCAATGATTGGTGTGACCATGTACCTCAGGCACCGTAATCAATGCGCTGTTTTGTACATATATTATGCTATGTTATGGAATACAATAATTCCCTTCCCCATTGAACTAATCAACTACAACCTCCTGTAATAGTCAGACATATAACTGTTCCTATCTTATAATACAGGTTATATATGCGATTTGTTCAGTTTGATATGGTAGTGAATGCTTATGCATTTTTGTCCATGGGTTCTAAGTGTGAATGGAAATATAGTTACAGTAATTTACAACAAGATACTAAGAACCGACTGTTTGTAATATGTAATATGTATTACGGATGTTAACTAACATTATTCGTACGTTTTAAGACTAAAAAGAGTAAAAAGAAACTGAGGAAAAAAAGTAGAGTTGCGGAGAAAATTGCTTTTGTGACCCCTTGGCCATCCACCCACCCACCCCGTCGTACGTGCCCGGTAAAATACTTGTTGACCCCCCCCCGGTAACCGTGTTATTTTTATGCTAAACATATTTAAGTAACCGCCTGTAACGGACAGTCGATGCGATAGTACTTTCGTTTGTTTCTGCTATCGGTAACCGAAGAATTCGGTAATTCCATTTACCCAACTATCTCCGATTTACCTTCACCTTGACGGGAGATTTATCGGTTGAGAAAATATTCTTTCGTTCGCACGTTTTTCGTTTTGCGTAACCTTTTGGCGAACTGAACACAGTTACCGGACACTTAGTCCCAAAAATAAGGTTTTAATCGAATTTATAAATCGGTATACTAATATAAGGAACTAAAGTTATGAAAGAATTACCAAATGGCCGGACAAACATATCCCAAATACAAGCACAAAATACCGGGCATATGTCGCCTGTTTCCTATTAATAACATACTCAGCTACAACTCTGCAGCGATAAAATCGTCCCGGACGCCAAATTAACGGAGTTTTTCACCTATATCTATCTATCTATATCTACTTGATACTCCATCGCCCTCAATGTGCTGAGGATTATGTGGAGGTCCAGGTGCTACCACGACCGAGTAACTTTATAACCCTGTGGTGACTCCAGTAGCGTTCTTTAACGTGCACACACCGCGAGGCGTGTACACGGGTCAGCCATTAATGTCCGCGCCCGATCGGACAGCGTACTGCACCCACGACAACATACCTGGACAAGTGTTGTAATGGGGGAAGTCGGCATTTTTGCATTCGGATCTTTATTCAGTGATCTCGAATGAGACTTTTCAGCCTGACAAACTTGGTATCTGACCGAGTTCTGATTGTTGTCAGAATACCCTGACCAGGTTGCGATCCCCGGTCCGATAGCATGAGTGACATCTTTCCCTTATTCTGGCTTATTATTCCCCTAATTTTGCAGTCGTAAGTCGGGATTTTTTTACCCTGTGCCAATGCATTCTCTTATATATGCGAGTCGACCATAGGTCGCCTCGCATATATAAGAGAATGCATTGGCCTAACAATTTTTTATCATTTTTTTTAAATAAATGTTTCTTACAATTTTTAGGACAAAAAATAAAAAACATCCATTACCCTGCAGGGAGCCCCACACATATATAGAAGCATATATAGAAGCATCGTCTGCTCATGTTTGTCTGGGGCTCTGTATGGGTGAAATTATAAAATTGTTAAAGAATACAAGAAAAAATTATTAAAATTGTAAAAATTGTTAGGCCAATGCATTCTCTTATATATGCGAGGCGACCTATGGTCGACTCGCATATATAAGAGAATGCATTGGCACAGGGTAAAACAAATCATATGCCGACTTCTATATTTAGTGACGAGTGACTGTCGCCATCCATATCGCCATTTTATTTTCTCGGAAGTTGATGATGGCTTTATCAATGTAAAATATCAATATATTAACATTGATGTCATTACCATTATTTTTTAGTATCAAAATGGAGAATTTTGTGGTAACTATATTGTCTGCCTCGTGGCCGGTAGCATATCAGGGGACCACAATGGAATTAAGCCTTCGAGTGCTTTTTGTGCCATCCCCGATATCTAGCCGTACATGTACTCTACGATTATTTTCCTAAATTTCAGCCATCATACCATTGGTATTCACTTTGACTTCTTTACAGCCTCATTTTTGTTTCAAAATTTGCGATTTCTTATATAGCATAAAAACTGAAATTATGTTAAAAACTACTTTTTATTTGCTTGTAATTTATTATATTTGTAACCTGTTAAAACAATATACGTGTATGTCTTTATATCAAAAATAAATCAATCAATCAATCAAAAAAGGTGTTCTGCAACAAATAGTATGTCGGAACACATGCACTTTTTTTCAGAACACCGGTTCCCTTCACACGATGCTAAGAAACAAAATGGCGATGTGGATGGCGACGAGTCACTCGTCGCTAATGGTGAAAAATGTTTTAAACTCCGTTAATTTGGCGTTCGGAACGATTTTATCGCTGGAGAGTTGTAGCTGAGTATGTTATTTATAGGAAAAAGGCGACATGTGCATGTGCGCTGTATTTTGTGTTTTGTGCTTGTATTTGGGATATGTTTGTCCGGCCATTTGGTAATTATTTCATAACTTGAGTTTCTTATATTAGTATACCGACTATATTAGTAGACTCTATGTCCAGTAACTGTGAACTGAACGATCGCTCGCGCACAATTTGCATGCCTGAGTGCGTACGTACTAAACAGGATGTTATTAGAAGGGACATGACAATCTGCGGAATGGGATGGAATATGGAATAGAACGACAATCTGCGGAACAGAATTTCAAATTGCGTGGAACGGCCGATATCTCGAGGAATACAGGGCGTAGGGCGCTCATGTTGGTGTCTAACGAAAGGCCCACATTCGCCCTATCCACACATATTAACCCCGCCACTGACCGGACACCAGAAGTTGCATTATTTGATCGAAAACTGACCTAACATGGGGTGAAATTTGGGATAGCATGGCAATCTGCGGAACAGAATTTCAAATTGCGTGGAACGGCCGATATCTCGAAGAATACAGGGCGTAGGGCGCTCATTTTGGTGTCTAACGAAAGGCCGATATTCGCCCTATCCAAACATATTAACCCCGCCATTGAACGGACACCGGAAGTTGCATTATTCGGTCGAAAACTGACCTAACATAAAATGCCACAAACACGAAAAACTGCGTTCGACATTAATGTTTAGAATTTAGATTTCTCGACGAATACGCTAGCAAACACCAAGTTTTAGGTATCAAATAACGCAGTGGAATACTGTGCACTCGTTTTTATCTACAATATGGCTGTTTTAGTGCGAAAACTGTAATAGCGAAACGCAAACAAGCGCCGATAAAACAGCTAAAAATAGACTCGATGTTTACATTTACACGATCGATTTCAGCTGGTATATTCAATATAATGGGGCGTATAGTATATCAAAATGTAGGATTAGACACAGGGAATGTATTTTTGTCCAAATGGGTCCACCAAACGGTGAAATTGTTGCAGAAATTCGCTCCAAAATATTCGCACTTCAGTTGTGACTAAAAGCCCAGATGCCGGAGCCCGGCGACTAAAAGCCAAGTTACAAAATAGATTAACTGGTTTGAACGCATGAATATGTCAATGGTCAGACTGTTGGAAATAATACCCAATTTTTTTTATAGACTTATATAAACACTTACGTGTGAAACTCGAATTTTAATTAAATCCATGATTGTGTAGTCTCTCGTATATCACGAACACTGCGCGCACACATTTTATTGGAATACATGCCATCTTTGCCTTGTGTTTTGTTTAGTTTAGTTTTTTTGGCGACCAAAGATGAGATGTGTTCGCACCACACTGTGCTAAGGCCAATGAAATCACTGAATTTCAGATTATCAGCTTAACCGCATTATTTCATTAGTATCTGAAGCAAATTAATGAACACCATAAACAATAGAAAATTAACACAGCTCTTCGTGCGGGATAATCTTTAAAGCCAGTGACACCTCAGTCATCCTGACAGACTGTACAAACATAATGATAATGGGGCATTATGCATCATGAATATTTTTGTTAATTGGAATTGTCAAATCTAACATGCATGTTATGGCTTCTAAGTAAACAAATTACCAGTTTTTTTAAATGGAGGCATGATGTTAAAGGACTCTTAGTTGCAATTAAGACCCTCGCAATAAATGCTTCAACAAACGCTCTTTATTGACTACCCTATACATGTTCTATGTATACTATAGGGCGACTGTATATACACAGACGGTATAGATAACTTTTAAGAGTGTTAACAATATTTTATTAGAACGAAAAAACAGAACGTCACATTTACAATGTATACATAGAAAAATAACAAATAGTTCAAATGGCGATATGATAACAAGCAATAAGCCTATGGCTTTTATAAAAATCCTTTCCTCTAGAAATGTTACCCCGAGTGTCAATAGAGACAGCTGCATGGTAAAGAAAGCGGGGATTTGAATATAGTTATGTTTTCTCAGGTTTTTTGTGAAGTAGGTTAAGCGAGTGCGGGGTTGAGAAGGGTTGGGTGTGATTGAGAAAATAATGGAGTAGGTAGGAAAAACAATGAAACAGGAAGGAAAAAATGTGTGGTAAATGGTGCATACAAGCATACATGTATATAGTCGAAATTTTAAATTATGGTAGTGTCCAACATAGAAACGGAATTAGAAATCAAATATGTCTCAGCACTCAGAAGATGTGATATAATGAAACTAGATAATTGTTATATGCCGGTAGCGTGTATCAATAAAGTAAATAAAATTAGTAAATACAATCAGTTTTAAGTGCATCAATATGCCAAGGTCATCACTGATTTCATTTAATAAAATTTAACAAAGCATATTTGGATTTTATGCCCAGTGTTGTCAATGCATGTCGCTCTACAAGAACGATGTCGTGTATTTGATTTAAATAAAGTTTTTATAAAATAGGCTTATTGCTTGTTATCATATCGCCATTTGAACTATTTGTTATTTTTCTATGTATACATTGTAAATGTGACGTTCTGTTTTTTCGTTCTAATAAAATATTGTTAACACTCTTAAAAGTTATCTATACCGTCTGTGTATATACAGTCGCCCTATAGTATACATAGAACATGTATAGGGTAGTCAATAAAGAGCGTTTGTTGAAGCATTTATTGCGAGGGTCTTAATTGCAACTAAGAGTCCTTTAACATCATGCCTCCATTTAAAAAAAACTGGTAATTTGTTTACTTAGAAGCCACAACATGCATGTTAGATTTGACAATTCCAATTAACAAAAATATTCATGATGCATAATGCCCCATTATCATTATGTTTGTACAGTCTGTCAGGATGACTGAGGTGTCACTGGCTTTAAAGATTATCCCGCACGAAGAGCTGTGTTAATTTTCTATTGTTTATGGTGTTCATTAATTTGCTTCAGATACTAATGAAATAATGCGGTTAAGCTGATAATATGAAATTCAGTTATTTCATTGGCCTTAGCACAGTGTGGTGCGAACACATCTCATCTTTGGTCGCCCAAAAAACTAAACTAAACAAAACACAAGGCAAAGATGGCATGTATTCCAATAAAATGTGTGCGCGCAGTGTTCGTGATATACGAGAGACTACACAATCATGGATTTAATTAAAATTCGAGTTTCACACGTAAGTGTTTATATAAGTCTATAAAAAAAAAATTGGGTATTATTTCCAACAGTCTGACCATTGACATATTCATGCGTTCAAACCAGTTAATCTATTTTGTAACTTGGCTTTTAGTCGCCGGGCTCCGGCATCTGGGCTTTTAGTCACAACTGAAGTGCGAATATTTTGGAGCGAATTTCTGCAACAATTTCACCGCGTGGTGGACCCATTTGGAAAAAAATACATTCCCTGTGTCTAATCCTACATTTTGATATACTATACGCCCCATTATATTGAATATACCAGCTGAAATCGATCGTGTAAATGTAAACATCGAGTCTATTTTTAGCTGTTTTATCGGCGCTTGTTTGCGTTTCGCTATTACAGTTTTCGCACTAAAACAGCCATATTGTAGATAAAAACGAGTGCACAGTATTCCACTGCGTTATTTGATACCTAAAACTTGGTGTTTGCTAGCGTATTCGTCGAGAAATCTAAATTCTAAACATTAATGTCGAACGCAGTTTTTCGTGTTTGTGGCATTTTATGTTAGGTCAGTTTTCGACCGAATAATGCAACTTCCGGTGTCCGTTCAGTGGCGGGGTTAATATGTGTGGATAGGGCGAATATCGGCCTTTCGTTAGACACCAAAATGAGCGCCCTACGCCCTGTATTCCTCGATATATCGGCCGTTCCACGCAATTTGAAATTCTGTTCCACAGATTGCCATGCTATCCCAAATTTCACCCCATGTTAGGTCAGTTTTCGATCAAATAATGCAACTTCTGGTGTCCGGTCAGTGGCGGGGTTAATATGTGTGGATAGGGCGAATGTGGGCCTTTCGTTAGACACCAACATGAGCGCCCTACGCCCTGTATCCCTCGAGATATCGGCCGTTCCACGCAATTTGAAATTCTGTTCCGCAGATTGTCGTTCTATTCCATATTCCATCCCATTCCGCAGATTGTCATGTCCCTATTAGAAACTAATCACAAATTTCAAATTTGTATAAGTTTAGTGCATCGTTTATACACATCTACAAAACAAACATCTGATATCTGATATTTACAAATGTGATCACGCACGAAGGGTCAACTATAGCAGGATATGAGTCATGGGTGTTGATTAAGCGATATATATATATATATATATATATATATATATATATATATATATCAATTGGCCCTTTCGACTTGACATATGCGTGATAGCGAAATGTATTTATTATATATAAGAACACCTTGCATGCATGCGCCATATTTGCAAAGAGCTAAGCATTTCTAAGAAATTCATTCTTTAGCATTAGAACTTGTGCAGCGATTGGTGAAGGTTTAACCATGTGCATGCACTGTGGAGGATCCGCTCCTCGAAATCTCATTCCACCCGAGCAAAATTCCGATTCTGAGCGGTATAAGTTCCGATTCCGCGAACGTTTTGCTCGATTTTTCACGACCATGTTTACTAATTGGTGAATATCGAGGGAGCAACTCATGGGATACGATACGATACGATACGATTTATTTGCATAGACACCAATAAAGGCAGTATGCTAACAATACAATTCATAATAAAACAATAAACAATTACATGTGAACATGGCATGTCTAGCTATTTGTATTGTATTGTGTGATGGCAAGCATAATATTCATTCAGAGCGCTTATCAAAGAAGCGCCGGACCACGTTGCTGATTTTGCTGCTTATTTCAGGGTTATCATTTTTCATTACAAGATTAAATATCTGATCGTTTGACATACTTGTAAAATAGCTGTGATATCCACCAACAATTTGGAAAAGTTCATCTCTAAGATCGTAATAGTGTGGACATTCCATAATGAAATGATACTCATTTTCTATACCAGAACCGGTCCTGCATTTAAGGTACAGTCTCTTCCCCTCCTTAATTATAGGCTGATGATGTCTACTTTTTTCAATAGCGAGTTTGTGATCACTAACACGGAGTTTTGTAAAACTGATCCTATCTTTTAAAGATGTTGTGTTTATTAAGTAAGTCTCTAAGACATAATCATTTTTAAACAATCTATATGTTCTGAGTTTATTTTTATGGCCATCTCGTTTCGAGTCATCAAATATAGATCTCTTGAATTCTTTCACATGTGCTTCCTGGAGCTTACACTTGAGATTTCTAATGATACTATATGTTTGGTTATTTAAATGCGTTTATCGTCCTGAATAAAGAGTTGCATTTGGCTTTCCCCATCACATGTTCAGAGACGGCTGATGCCATTAGTTTGTTTTTGGATACATTTGATAATTTTGCACCATAGTTAGCCATTCTGCATAATATTTCGACGGAACATGGATATCTACCGAGCTCTGCTCTGACTGCATGATTTGGAGCGTACTTACCTACTCCCAATATATGCTTACAATAAGTAGTGTGTAACTTTTCGCAACTCAAACTATACTGGTTACTTCGTGACGTGTCACACCACCATACTTCACATCCGCATAATATGATTGGTTTGATCAATCTGTCATATAATTTCAACACGATATTCACTGAAGGAAATACTGTTGCCCTGAATGCATTCAAAAGTGAGTACATAGCTTTCTGACCTTTTTGAAAAAGAGCCTCTTGTGCTTTGGAAAACTTCCCATCATCTGAAAATTTTATTCCCAGATATGTATAATCTTTAACGTTCTCAATTTGACTACTATTTATATTGAGTACTGGAGAGTTAGTGAGATACTTAGATAGGAAAACAACACATTTAGTTTTCTTCATGTTAAGTCTTAATTTGTTCTGATAAGTTATTCCTCAAGCTTGTCAAGACATCTCTGTAAGCCCACCTGGCTTTCCGACACCAGAGCCAAATCGCCAAATTGGGATGACACATTCAAATGTTAGGATTTGTTTCTACGGTATTCTACTCTTCACTTACTTATTCTTTAGTCCCATATATATCACGCTGAACTAAATTACAAGGGTTGCTCACTAAAATCCACACACACAGAAGAAAAGTATGGTGTATAAATGTGAATTTCGAAGGGAAAAAGATCATGTTTTGCAGAACAAATTGCTTATGTGTATCCGCAAACAACCCATCGTTACTTAAAAAAATAGAGTTGATCAAAATACACGATTTTAGCATGACATGTTTCCTTAAAAGTAACCCTACCATATGTTCCGATTCTGTTTTCGGAGTGTTCCGATTCACGACACGCACATTTTCAGCGTTCCGATTCCTGACATGGATAAATATTTACCGCAATCCAGTTAATTGCTTCATTTTGCTGGCTTCACGGCGGTTCTACATAACTGTAAATTGTCCTATAATGATTACCTAAGTAGAACGAATTAGTAACGTATACTACAACAGATCTACAACGTCACTGGTGTTGATTTTGATGCGATTTTTTTTTTATTTTCCTATAATATCTTGAGGTACTTTATTAAAAAGACCAAACATACATGTACATGTATATGGGAAGTCAAATTGACATTTATAAATAATTGAGCGTCAAGGTACCCAATCCGAGTCGATGGTCCCCATATCATCAGATTCCAACAACAACAACAACAACAACAACAACAATGTTTTTAAATGTTGCTCCAGTTATCAGAATCGATGAATTGCCCGAAAATAAACCAGTCAACTATAGTACAAAATTGCCCAAAACCTTTATTTATCAACATTTTGGTCAATGAAATTTTGCCGGTTTGTCAATTATTTGACACAAAAAGCCACTTTATTTTAGAGTTATCCATCTTGGTCCGCAATTTGGTCCGAGACCGTCTTCTCATCGACCTTTTACTGAGCCACTAAAAATTAACGGTGGTAAAAAATAATAGATTTCAAAAATCGATATTTGATAACACTGAACTTTGATGGGTGGGTTCCTCGACTCGAATCAAATATTTTTGACCACCGAAGCATAGGAAATAGTAATTGTATGAGCGTTAATTCCGATTATGCACCTTTAAGCACAATAAGGAATCACTAATTGCGCTTAATTCGGATTCTACTATTTGCACAGAGGGGTGATCTCATGATGGAGATATTAATTGCGCACGAGGAGTCAGATATGTAATTGCATTTAGGTGAAATAAGAAATGTCTTATTTCGCTTAAGCGCAATAAGGAGTCCCCCAATCGAGCTTATGTGCAATAAGGACAATTCTAATTGAGCTTAAACACAATAACAGAAGATATTATTGCGCTCATAAGAACAATAAGGAATATATAATTTCGTTTAAGCGCAATAAGGAATATTCTTAATGCACTTAAGTGCAATTCCGTATACAGTTAATTCGACAAAACAATCGCCTGACAGCAATAATTGTAAATTGAAATCACGAAACCACATATAATAAAAAGGAAACCTACTGCTTTTGACTGGATATTATATCATTCGTCGGTATTTGCTTGTACCCGTTCATGATAATTCTCGTTTTCAGTCAAAAACCATAGTTATCCTCTCGTATCATCGTTGATTATTTGCACTGCCAATCGATATATCGATCGCTCAGCACAATTTCAAAGTAAAATGTGTTACTTCCGGCGCGAAACTGACGTAGGAAAGTTTTCAACGATGAATACTATTTATATCAGGAAAATGAAGACATTGATAACATTTGATAACATTATCCGGAAATGTACTTCATAAAGAGTCTGAATGCATGCCCCTTTAATACTTTCGTCATCATTTTGAAGACAAAAGCTAAGGGCCGTCCCATGGAGCCTTTTACCGCTAGAAAACTGGACGTTTCTAGTCGAAATCTAAAGAGCATTGCTGGGGCGACAATTGAACTTACTCGGGCGACAACGGAACATACAGGGCGGGAATCGGAGCGAAAACATAATCAACCGATTACAGCATTTTTATGGCTTTATAGGCAACAAAATTATAGGAGAACATGTCCCGGTTGAAGCTAGAGGTAAATATTAACATAATATGTTATTAAACTTGCATTATATCTGTGTTTTACCGTTTTTCGGCTGGTAAATTTGAAATTTGCTCGGTCGACAAGCGGAAAAACTCACAACGAATCGGAATTTGCTCGGGCGGAATGATATTTCGAGGAGCGGATCCTCCACAGTGACCCTGTGCCATATTATATTTGGACATGATATATTTTTTCCAAGAAAAGAATAGCTAGTTACGTGACCAGATGCTGCCGTTGGCCACAAGTATAATATGCGTGACATATAACATGGTGCATTAGACCATATACAGCTGCCATTATTCCTCACCATGCAGGTCTGCAGTCATATCACATTTGTGTTCCTTCATTCATACTAATAATAATAATGATAATAATAATAATAATAACTACTTGTAAAAAAAAAAATTATTGAAAGTTGTAAGAAGTCTAAGAGAGGACTGTCCGTATATAGCTTGGGTTGATTAGTTTAAACATATTTTATTTTAACCAATATAATGTACAAAATTCACGGTATGATGATGAGAGATATTGATGGTTATAATGGGATTTGGCAGTAAGCATAATGCTTATCTTAAGCCATCTCCTACACGTATGAAATAATGAATGGTGACCGTTTCATACAGACAAAACTAGAATGTACATTTCGATGTATATGAATGTATACAGCTCAAGAAATTACTATTGTTATTGTTAATTATAATGTGCCTGATAGCCCCCCCCCCCCTCAATCGTAGCAGGTTTTGGCAGGGTACTTTTGGGATTGATGTTACACTTAGTTTAATTTTGATTTTAATGCGTTTTTAATTTGTTCCATACATAGCTTAAGGTCATATACATAAGGTCTGTGCATAATATGGCTTGAATCTGCCAGTTAGTTCTATATATTTCTGAATGTTAGCGAATATCTCAATGTTTTTGGATAAGGGAAGTGATTTTGAACCTTCTAAGAGTGTTTTTGTTTCCAAATTATTAAGGTTGCTGAGACATATATCTCTCTCGGCTTCAAAGACTGGGCAATAGTGCAAGAAGTGTGATACTGTTTCAACTTCGCCACATATACAATATTGATTGTCTTGCAAATGATTGAGATATAAGTCGTAGTTCAGATTGCTACACCCTAATCGTAGTCGACAATGACAAATTTAACTTCGTCTTGTGTAAGCAAATTCCATGTAACGGGGGCTCACGACGAGGTCAGTATTAAGAAAAGATTTGAAGTCCGATATGGTTTCACAATTTTTAGCCTCCGGTGGTAGATCATTCCATAGACTCACAGCTGCAGGTTAAAAGGATTTTTTATATGATTCAGTATTACAAAAAAACGGTTTCATGTCTTTAGGTCTGAAGTCGTAATTTGTTAGACTCCCTGATATAGGGGGAACATATATGTATAGGTAGGCGGGTGTTGACTTTTTCACCATTTTGAAAAATTGAGTTAGCTTGGTTTTTCGGCGTCTATTCGTAAGTGTCTCCCACCCAATTTCGTGGAGCAAGCATTCTTTACTACAGCTTCTTGTCGCGCCAGTTACGATTCTTGCGGCTTCGTATTGGATTTCTTCTAATTCATTAGCTTCTTCGTTGCTGCAGTTGTCCCAAACTGAGGAGGCATACTCCAGGACAGGACGAATAAATGATAAATATATTCTTTCTATAGTGACCTCCTGCCAAGGTTAAATTTATGCCTCCTCAGCAGGGACAGCCTACTATAAGCTCGTTTTTCAATATCTGCGATATGGTATTTCCATTTACCATCGGAACTAAAGGTTAGACCTAGGTGTTTATGTGTCGCTACTTCGCATATTGGCTGATTTGTCATTTTGAGATGGGGGTGGCTAGGTTTAATTTCTTTCCTGCTAACTAAGAGGGATTCAGTTTTGGATGGGTTAAATTTAACAAGCCATTTGTTAGACCAATCGTGTATTTTCGATATATCTTTGTTTAGGACGTCAGCAGCCATTATGGGATCATCTACTGCTAGAAAAAGGGAGGTATCGTCTGCAAAAAGTCGGATATTACTTGTTATATCGTCTGCTATATCATTGATGTATATCAAGAATAGTAGGGGACCCAGTATCTACCCTTGGGGGACACCAGATTCTACAGATTTCCAAGACGACTGGGTAGTTTCCAAAATGACTCTTTGTTGTCGATTTTCCAAATAATTTTTCAAAATGTCGTATGTGTTTTCACACACACCTAGGTTACTTAATTTGGACAATAATCCCTTATGCCAAACTTTATCAAAAGCTTTGCTGATGTCACAGAAAAGACACCTTATTTCTTTTCCTTCGTCTAAAGATGAAATAAGATAATGATATATGTCTGTTAGTTGGAATACAATACTGTCATTTGGAGTGAAACCCGATTGTAAATCTGTTAGGAGCTTATTTTCGTATAAGTATTTTGATAAATGTCGAAAGATACATTTCTCAAATATTTTTGAGAGGCAACTTAGCAATGAAATCGGACGATAATTCGATAGCATACTTGGATCTCCTTTTGTAAAGATGGGACAAACGTTTGCTCTCTTCCACTCATCAGGGAAATAGGAATGTTTTAACAATTTGTTAAATATATAGCACATAGGACTTGCTAGGGCCGTTGCGCAATTCTTTAGAATTTTTGGGCTGATACCGTCATCGTCACTGGCCTTTGCTGCTTTAACACTTGTCAGGGATTCCAATACATATTTGTGTGTAATCTTAATAAGTTTCAATGTACAATTTTTAGATTAGATAATAACGGTGGTTCTTTTTTGTCAGATTCGGGCAGGGACGATGTAGAGCAAAAATAATTATTTAATATTTCCGATTTAGAATTGTTATCTGTGTTTACGTTGTTGTCCTCGCAAAGTGACGGAATAGGTTTGTGGTCTGGGGCCATGAGTCTATTAAGAGTTTTCCACCACACTGAGGAATCAGTAAAAGAACTGCCGAGGAGTTTTTGTTTTTTTTCCATTTCCAGTCGCTTGGCAGTTCTGATAGATGATATTACTTCATTTCGCTTGGTTTTATATTTAGACCATGCATTTAATGTCGTATTCTTTTTTGCTTTGACATATAATCGTTTGCGTTGCCTCATAAGGAGACGAATGTGGCCTGACATCCATTCGGGTTGATCTGTTCTAATTGTAACAAATTTGTTTGGAATGTGTTTTATCGCGACTTCATTTATTTTGTTAGTTATCACCGTCGCAAGTTCTGTATAATTCACATGTTTCAACGGATTCTCGGAGCCCCACGTTTGCAATTCTTCATTCATTGCACTGAAATTTGCCTCGTTGTATTTCCATATTCTTCTTTTGGTGAATCGGTTAGATGTCCCTTTACAAATATTTAAAGTAAGTACGATTGGGCAGTGATATCGAACCAATTCTGCAAAAAAAAGGATCTAAAATCTCACACGACTGTACAAAATCCGGTTTATTTGAAGAAAAAAAAACAGGTCTAAGAGTGATGGGGAATTTTCAGTGAAGTAGGTTGGTTGTTCTATAAGCTGTTTCATACCAAACTTCCCACATATATATCTTGTTTGTTTTGGTTCAGTGCACAGTTGGTTACAATTGAAATCTCCGGTAACAATTGTGTGATTTCTGGATTCTTTTGTATCCATCGCTCCATCAAGTGAAGTGTATATTTTATCCCAGAGTTCTACAGGTGAATTCGGAGGTCTATAGAAGGTTCCAAAAAGGAAATTGTTCGTATGCGTGAAGATTTCTAACCACATATGTTCAAGGCCGAGTATTTCGATATCTTTTCGCCTTTTGAAATGAAGTGAGTTGCGGACATAAATCGCAATACCTCCACCGAGAGTAGGACGATTAAGTCGTTCAGGGCTGTTGAATCCCAGTATAGTCAACTCCTCGTCCGAGGTTGAATCTGATAGCCAGGTCTCAGTAAATGCAAGTATATCACAATTTTGACATTCGGCAATAATGGTATCAATCTTTGGCAATAGGCTTTGTACATTGAGGCACATAATCGATAGTGTATGTGCGTTTGGTCCAGGATTTGGGTGAACGCTCCCAGATTTCATTAATAAACTTTTCATTATTTCATAAATTGCACGACATAAGTGTGATAAAGTTATTAGTGATGATCGAGATATTGTGTTTATTGCAACATTGAAGGAAAGTTTGCTAAAGTTTGCAGTGAATCTGAAATTATTCCTATCAAAAATATATTTGGGAAGAATACTATCGTTATTCAGCATATAATAACTCAGAACAATGAGGAAAGTCAAGTTTTGCGTTATACCAATGGAACGTAGTGCAAGGAATGACAGAAGGCTAAGTGAACACAACATATTTAGTTTCTTTCCCTTTGTACTTACTGCACGCGTATAGAACACACCAACTCTTGCCCGATAAGTCATAATATTAATCATTACAATAGGATTCGGCCACAAAGGGTTGATTATAAGAAGGCATTCGAGAGTGTTCCACACAGTTGGATTAACCCTTTACCCAACATAAGGGCCCTATGCCAATGCATTCTCTTATATATGCGAGTCGACCATAGGTCGCCTCGCATATATAAGAGAATGCATTGGCTTAACACATTAAAAATTATAAAATTGTTAAAGAATGTAAGAAAAAATGGTAAAAAGTGTTAAAAAAAGATTTTTTTTAGGCCAATGCATTCTCTTATATATGCGAGGCGACCTATGGTCGACTCGCATATATAAGAGAATGCATTGGCACAGGGCATAACTGTAACTATCACAATGTGGTCAAGGAGCCGGTTCCAATGATATCCATATTTGTATGGTTCTATTGAGACAGACCGAAGATATTTTAGGCTGTTGAAGCTTTATTTGGCCGGTTATGGCCGGTTTGTTGGGTAAAGGGTTAATTGAAATTGCGTACGTGGTTCAAATTTCAGAAGACAAAGGCCAAGTTTGAATTTGGTCACGGTCCGATGAATTTTGACAGATAACAAAAAAATCATCCTAACTAAAAAGGCGACCTTTTATTTACATTGGTGTAAATGGATTTTTACCGGCGTTCATCGTTGTCAACCTGACTTTACCATGAATGTCCTTGGAACTTACAAGGGTATGTCCTTTTTACATGGCTCTTACCAGAATACATCATTGTTAGCCTGACATTACATGATTTACTTTGAATTTACAAGGGTTTGTCCATTTTACATGACTTTTTAATGGCTTTTACCGGAGTATATCATTATAAACCTGATGTTACCATGATTTCACTTGGAATTTAAAGTGGTAAGTCATTTTTACATGGGTTTTTCGAAAGTATATCACTGTAAACCTGACTTTGCCAGAGTGGATCCTGGTAAACAATGGTTTACCGGGCTTTTATCAGAGTGTTTTTAATGTAAACCTGACTTTACCAATTTTTACCAGAGTAGAGCATGGTAAACCATGGTTTACTGGGTGTTTACCAGAGTGTTTATACAAGGGTTATCAATACAATGCACACATATATACACATGCACTTGCATATTTCAGCGTCGGTGTCGGTTGCAATACAATACACACCTACGCACCCCCCCCCCCCGACACACACACACACCCACGACGTTCACATTTCAGAATCGGTGTCGGTGACATGTCCCCTGATAGATGCGTTTATAACGCAATTGCACGTGCAACGTCGGTATCGGTACCTATACGCACATGTAAACATACCTATATTGTACATATATAGATATACACATATACGTGTATATACGCGTACACAATATTTTATGTCAATTTCCGACACAACGTAACCAAATTTAGCTTGTTCCATCTATCCTAGCATATGGCAACAATGCTCAAACGAAATTTCATGTCAATTTCCGACACAACCTAACAAAATTTAGCTAGTTCCATAGAAATAATTACATAAGAAATCGGATACGACCTGCGCCAGTGCTCTCAATAAATATTCAACAATGAACGGATACCTTTCTTAATTTTAAAACTATTCCATTCTTCACGTCAGCAATCAGCTACCTCAGAGGAGAGTTTTTTTTTTTTTTAATATATATATATATATATATATATAATTTCCTCTTAGCCGTATAGGTCTGCTGATAATTAATAAATATGAAGAGTAGCACATTTTAAGACCTATTTTATGTATTTAACCATAAATACATGAAATAAGACATATTTTATGTATTTAACCATAAATACATAAATATATTTCTATTTGACAATAGAGGGGAAACACACTATACATATGTACACCGCCGGGTAAATTGGAGAATATACAATATTTGCGGTTATGGTTATAGCTGTGTTGCGGATTCATTCTACCACACGGGTATCATGTCAGTACTCTCTGCTCCATTCACAATGTTGCAGGCATGAAGAAGAAAGACTGCAGCATCGATGATAAGGTCTCCGACATTAATCAAATTATTTGTTATTTCAAGAATGTTTACATTTCCTAAGAAAAGTGATGAAAGCGACTCCCCCGAGAGAGAGGCTAAAAGCTCGTACTGCTCTACACGGTCCATATCAATCACCATTTCCCCGAATCCAGAATATATCGCGGAGGTGAATAGCGCTCCTGCACAGCACGCAAACATTACATAATTTCATTATTGTATGTCGAACCACATTGAGCGCAGCACAAGTTATTACGCCACCGTAGTGTGGTGTTTCTAGCTTTTGGTTTTTTGATATCGCATGGTCGATCGATAATTCACTGGGTGATTGTACATTCGGCAAACCTCGTCAGATTCCGTCACCGTTTCATCGTACCGATAATTACGAGAGTACAACTAAGATTGGCACATGTGTTTACGTCACCGGTGTAATTGTGGGGACCTGCTTCTATTATGAAGGTTTGCTATCCCGAAGGTCCGCTATTCCGAAGTTTCTCTATTCCGAAGGTTTTTGTTATTTTTAGGTTAATTCTATATTTTAAAGTATTGAGACTAATTTGAGAGGGTTCATTTTCACAAAGATTCTTTATATGGAGTGTGCGCTCACATCCGAACTGATCATGCGCGCACACCGATACAGATACAGGAGGAAATAACTTAACTTAGAACATTAAATGTGATTTTGTTTTGTTTTCGCTGGTTTTCTTGAGATTTTATGTCATTACGTGGGCCCATACCTTTGAATTCTTGGCATATACTATGAATGTTGTGGTATATATGGACCCTCCCGCATTGGGACATGACATAGGTTCAGTTGACTTAAGTGGTGTTCTGTGTGTGCTCCAATTTGGAGTTCAATATTTTAAGGGCCAAGTTTAGAATTTTATGGGTCCATACCTTTGAACTCTGGGCATATAATATGAATATTGGGGGGGCATGTCTCTATTCCGAATGTTCACTATCCCGAAGGTCCACTATTCCGAAATTTCTCTGAATGTTCGCTATTCCGAAGGTTCATCAATCCGAAGGTTCGTTATTCCGAAGGTTCTGTGTTCCAAAGATTTTTTTTATTTTAAGGTTAATTCTATATTCTAAAGTAACGAGAGGGTTCATTATCACGAAGATTCTTTTTATGAAGGAAATAACGTAAAACATTAAATGTGATTTTGTTTTGTTTTCGAGGGTTTTCTTGAGTTTAATGTCATTACGTATGACCTTATTTCTCATTACATATTCACGCCAAGGAGCCCACACAATTGCTATGTTACGATGCGATTTAATGTGATTATGTGTGACCTAATATCTCAATAATCTGAGGCAAGAGTACGCCTGCTAAAGGCGAATTATAACAGTTGGGGGTATAACGCTCAATAAATACTGGAGGCTATAACAAACTGCGCAGTAGAATATCGCTGAATGGACGAGTATGAGATGAGCCTAAATGCAATTGTGACTTTGTTTAAAGGCCCACTTAATTTTCGAGTCATTAATTTTTTATAGTATATACGGTTTTAATAACAATTTATGCCATAAAATTTGAATAAACTACTATAATTCATCACCATTTGAAAGGCAGAATACTTCTATCTCCTAGTTTGAAACACCTTCAAAATACCGCGTCGTATATCTAGCAATAAGCAACCAACATGTCCTCCTCGGCTTTCCATAGATTTCAACGTAATTTGATACTTATGGGTATTTGTGTCCGGGAAGTGTTTTGAACGGGTCAAATCGTGACCCCGACCTGACCTTGACCTTTAAAACTGTCAATGCAAGGTCAATTTGGGTAAAACGGACAAATTTCGGCGAAATTTTATACCTAGGGATACTTTGGTCCGAGGAGAGTTTTGAACGGGTCAAATCGTGACCTCGGCCTGACCTTGACCTTCAATATGGCCAATCAAAGGTCAACTCGGATAAAACGGATAGATTTCGACGAAATTTGATACCTATGGGTACTTTTGTCGGGGGGGGGGGGGTGTTTTGGACGGGTCAAATCATGACTCTGACCTTATCTTGACCTTCAAAATTGTTAATTAAAGTTCAAGTTGGGTAAAACGGACGGATTTCGACGAAATATGATACCTATGGGTAGTTTTCTACGGGTGGGGGTGTTTTGGACTGGACAAATCATGACCCTGACCTGACCTTGACTTTCGAAATAGTCAATTGAAGGTCAAATCGCACCTTTCACCGGAAAGCAGATGGGAAACAGCCCGGGTGAAGTCGGGCCTATCAGCTTGTGTAATAAAGAAGACAGTTTGATGAAAGTAATGTATGCCACGAGAAACGGGAAAACTTGAAATATGGAAGTACGCAAATTTCCCGCATAAAATTTGAAAGCTAGTTTATAGAATAATTGTATTATTATTTATATTTATGGCTAATAATACGATCTTGGTGGCGTTACCATTTCTGACTATGGTTTTCTTGTTTGCGTATGTGGATTTGTTTATGAGAAGCGCCTTGAGCGATGGCGGTTCCGAGAAAAGAGATACCAGACGTCCCATAGAGTGAGAGGGTCAGATGACATTGCGAGAAGGTCGCCGTGAATCACTCTCCCAATATTAATCGTCACTCGTTTACAATTTATTAACCGACCGCTTATGCCGAGCTCACGTTGATACAAATTTCAGAGTCAGATCAGCATCCTAAAGTTCACATGCTTGCATGGTGTTTCTTGTTTGACCAATGCTCATATTCAAAATCTTCAACAAATAAACAGGAACAAATGTTTCGGCAATGTCATTCAAAAAGTAACTATAAGCACACCCTTAATTAGTCCACCAAAGTAGACTTATCTGGAAAGAACTTATTTTATATTTGGATATTTAAGAAGAGGACTAGTAAATGTCCACATATTAATATACCTCTTACCCGATTAGTACCAGATTAGTAACTGATTAGTACCCGATTAGTACCCGATTAATACCCGATTAGAAACCGATTAGTCTACTAATCTCTTACCCGATTAGTCTACTTACCTCTTACCCGATTATAACCCGATTAGTACTCGATTAGTACCCGATTAGTAACCGATTAGTCTGCATATGTCTTACCCGATTAGTCTACTTATCTCTTACCCGATTAGAACCCGTATCAGCCATATTCCGTATCAACCATGGTCCGTATCAGCCAGGTCTCGCATCAGCCAGGGTCCGTACCAACAAAGGCCCGTATCAGCCATGGTCCGTATCAGTCAAGGCCCGTATCAGCCATGGTTCGTATCAGCCAGGACCCGCATCAGCTGGCATTCGTTTTGTGATACCCACCCTCTTATGTCCACACGGATGCGATACTGATATACGCCCATTTGAAGGTGAGACCCGGCATGTGCCATTTCGTTCTTCACCGTGCATGCTGTTGTCAGCATCCTAACTATATATTGTTACCCCCATAGTTGCAGTTGTACATAGCCCGAACTACACAAAATACGTTGTGCTCGTCCCCCATTTATTTATATATTTGCCAGCGTTATGGTCCTTGTCGAATCAAAATTTGTCAATTAGTTTGGTTTCCGGATGGCAACTTAAGTTTTAGTTATCTGATTGTTTTCAAATTTGGTATTAGTCTATAGTCGATGTAGCCAATTACTGACCCAAACCCGGAAGAAATTGTCGCTGGTGATGTTGATGTCATTCGACACGGAGAACACTGTAGATGAACATATCCGAAATCCACGAAAATCCGATGTGGTTAAAATGTTTTAGAGCTCTCAAAGTGAGACAACGTTTCTACTAAAAAAGTCAACGTTACAGTTAGCCCTGTGCCAATGCATTCTCTTATCTATGCGAGTCGACCATAGGTCGCCTCGCATATATAAGAGAATGCATTGGCCTAACAAAATCTTTTTTTAACACTTTTTACCATTTTTTCTTACATTCATTAACAATTTTATAATTTTTAATGTGTTAAGCCAATGCATTCTCTTATATATGCGAGGCGACCTATGGTCGACTCGCATATATAAGAGAATGCATTGGCACAGGGCCCTTCTGTTGGGTAAAGGGTTAAAAGTCAACGTTGGGATACAGGGGTTTGTCACCGATTTCGTGGTTGATTGGTTGGTAGTAAATACAGGCGTGAAATTAGGTTATGAGAGAGAATAGAGTGACACGGGCATAATATAATACAATCGCGGCCATGAAACGGCTGTCAAAATGGCCACACCTCCAAGACATGCCACGACGATGGGTACGACGATGGGTACTAAGATGGGAGTGGAAATGTGTATGGGTAATATACAAGTCAGATGTTTGATATCTTTAAAGGTACATAGCTAATTAACATATCAATCTGAATAATGTATCGGTCGCTACAACCCAAGGCACACCCATTTATTTACGGCTTTAAAGTTGGGGTTTTCTGCTTTGAATTCCCCCAACAGGACCAAAAACAAAATAAAAACATTTCGGTCATGCAACAGGCGAGGTATTTTTCGTGGAGGTTTCATTCAGCATAGTGATTAATTATTTAATTTAACACAGAAACCGAAGTGCATACCCTTATGGTATAAATACTTGTTACATTTCCGGGATTTTGAACATTTTCCGTGATAACAAACCATACACGTATGTCTAAATTCTTATCACACTGTAATAACACACTAATATCTTCAATAAATTAGCACCCATCTCACCAGACCAAAGAGAAGGTACATAGTGCATTTTATGTAAAACCATTTCCATGCTGCTACCAAGCCGGTTTTGCAGTATATTTCTGTTCGACAATATATTACCAATACCCCACATACGTGTGCTGAATATCAGGTGATCAGAGTTTAAAGCTGTCATTTGAGAGTTGCCTATTCACTCACTGTTGTTATTTGTAAATATGTGAACATTAGATGTATGTAACATTAGACAAAATGGAGATAAACCGTATAGCGGAGGAAATAAAGATTATATAGCCTTCCTTACAAATCTTTTCAGCTTCTTCAGATATCATTTAATCGGACAAGATGGGCAATATCGATGGTGAATTGAAGAAGGGGCACAATATTTTTGAGAGAACAGATCTACTGGTAATCTACACAGGGGGAACAATCGGCATGAAAATCAACGATGAAGGAGGTCAGTGCTAACGTGTTCATTTGAAGGTCATTTTATAATAGCGCTGAATTGAAAGGTGTATTTAGAGGTTCCGACCTTCATTTCGCAAGCTACAACAGCATACAGACACTAATTGACCATCAGTCGCCCCTGAAGAAAAAAAATGTGAAAACCGACTGTAGCATATATTCCAGACTTATAAATTACCAGATGATAATGTTGTTATCGAATAATTAACTAAATATTTATTGAATTTCCCCCATAAATCGTCACAATTGTGTGAAATCAACGGATAGAGAAATCAGTGGTGTCTTTTGACATTTTATTATCTCAACATTTCCTACCAATGGATAGGATTCCTTCTGCAGTTGTGTCATGTGTTCGTTTGTATGTCGTCTGTAGTACTGTTCATTGTTTATATACACTCAGTTCAACAAATGACTGAATATGAATCCTATCCTTTTATGTTATCAACCCCCAAAGGGATAGTATACCTTCCATTGTATATGTATATTTTATAACTGAATTGACCCTTTCTATACTAAATGGAATCCCTGTCAGGCTAAAAAATTGTACATAGGAATGGTCTATTATTGATTGGCATGGTTGTTCATGTAATACAAGCAGACGACAGATAAAATAAAAGTACAAAAGGTTCTACAAATGATCCGTTGAATATATTACCTGAACTACTTATCAATGATGCTTTAGTATAAACAGGGTTGATTGATGAAACATCTATTCAGTAATGAAAAGTTTGTGTTGACTGGCCATCATCTGATCATATACATGACTTCACGCCGGATATAAACGCAGCGACGATTGATTTAACTTTATTGTAAATTGCAGAGAAAGCACCAAAATGCGACTACATGGAATCAGTCCTGCGGGAACTTACGATATTTCACGACAAGAAATTTGCTGAGGAGAACTTAACAAAGGAGGAAAAGATAAAGTATCTCGTTTTGCCGTAAGTAAAATTTATCCCGAGTGGTTTTCGTACAACATACTTTTTGGGAGAAAGAGGTGCAACGTTGAGGCGGATGTTGATGACGATGAGGATGTTGGTGATTATGATGACGATGTAAGTGACCCCATTGTATATATGTACATATCCATGTTCTGCATTAATTTGCAGCGTTAACAATTAAAGCATACTCTGATGCGCATGTAAGATGTAGGTATTTCTCACGATATATAGAGCAAAATTGTGGCCATAACCACAGAAATAACTCCCCCTCTCCCCTACTCTCTTCTATCTCTTTCTGCGACACGCGGTGCTCTCTCTCGTTATATCTCACTCCGCATCTCTCTTCTCTCTCCTAGCTCGATCCTCTCTCTCGCCCATCTCTCCTCTCTATTCCCTCTCTCGTTATCTCTCTCCGCATCTCTCTTATCTCTCTCATCCCTCTCTCGCCGCTCTCTCTCTCTCTCGTCCTTATCTCTACCCTCTTCTATCTCTTCTCTCTCTTCTCTCTTTCTCTCTCTCTCTCTCTTTGAGAGAAAGTGGTGCACCGTTGAGACGGACTCTGATGTACATGTAGTAAGAGGTAGGTATTTCTCACGATGTATATATACATCTAGAGCGGAGTTATTGACATAACCATATAAATTGCTCCCTCGATCTCTTCGATATCTTCGCGCTCTCTCTATATCTATTTTTTCTCTTTCTCTCTATATATCTCTCCGTTCTAATTTCTCTAATCCTCTCTTTCTATCTCTCTCCCCTCTCCGCTCTCTCCTCTCTCTCTCTATACCCTCATCTCTCTTTTCGCTTTTCTCTCTTTCCGATCTTTCTCTCTCTTCTTTCTCCTCTCTATATATTTCTCCCTTCTCCCTATCCTCTCTATCTTCCCTCTCCTTCTCTCCGACGAAGTGATCGACGTGGGACATATGGAACAAGGATATCACTGAAGTATACCAACATATCCTCTTGCAAATAGGTTCACATTGGACCTAAATATGCAGATAATTATGTCCATATTGGACTTATTTGATTCTGCAATAAACCCACCATGGACTTATACCCGCTTTTACGATTTATGGTGCGGGCCAAGTGAAAACACATTATAACGAGCGTACATCTGATAAATCATGAGTTGGTTTATTCGTGTTGTTTGGTTGATCAAATAAGGTCCGTATGAACTTATTTGAATTGAAATAAGTCCGTGTGGAACTTATAGTTCGTTGAAAGTTTAGGTTCATATTGGGCTTATTTCACATCTAACGACTGCCAATATGAGCTTATTTCAGTCAATAAATAGATAGAACGACACAAGTGTATGAACTGGTTAACGTTATTGCACGAGTTTGTTGTGACGCGATGGTAAAACGAGAACCGGAGGTTCGAGGTTTACCTCGCGGCACGACAAACGAGTGCAATAACGTTAATATGTTCACACAACTGTGTTGTTCTATGTTTATTGCACACTCTGAAGATCGCAGCTTGTAACATACTAACATTTAGGTCGATATTGTTGTATTTAATTGAACAAACGTGTGCTTAATGTAGACTATATCCCATAATTTAGCGAAGACATTTTCTGTTAAAGTTGACGTCGCCAGTGACGTCGTTGACGTAATATGTTTGTATTGTTCAAGAACAATACACAATTTGTTATTGAACGTTTCAATTCTACTGTATTTTGCTGTATTTCGCACAAATAAGCCATTGGGTGTGCAATAAATAAGTTCACTATGAGCTTAACAATGAAAACACATTACAGAGAGCGTACATCTGGTTCAACATATCATCACGGAAATACGCACGTAATCGACATGTAATGTGAAATAGGTACATAATGTGATTATTTGGTTCTGCGATAAGCAGATAATGGACTCTTACCCGTTATTTCGTTTTATGGCGCGGTGAGAAAAATTATTAAAGAGCGTGCACCTGAAAAGTCGTGAGTTGGCTTATTTGTGTCACTTAATGCACATAATCTGCTTAGAATCGCTTCATTATCAGTCGATAATGCGTCTAAAATGTTCTCATTTCCAGCACATTATCGACTCAAAATGAGGCGATTCTAAGCAAATATCTACCTAAAACAAGTTCTATTATAAGAAGAAAATATGCGAATTTTTGGGAGAACAGCCTGTCTGGTTGATCTAGGTTCATCGGGACTCAAATAATGCCGATATGGGCTTATATATGTTTTTGAAATAAGTTCAATATGCGCTTATTTTCAGGAGAAGGCTGGATGCATGCGCAGCCTGTTCCCCCGAAAACTCGCACATTATCTGCTTATAATATAATTGTTTTAATAGGTCGATAATCTGTTTAGACTCGCCTCATTTTGAGTCGATAATTAACTGAAAATGAGAGCATTTTAGTCACATTATCGACTAATAGTGACTTCATTATAGGTTCATTATTTGAGGACAATGACATACATAAGCAACTGACTTGTCAGGTGTACGCTCTTTAACATTTGTTTTCACGGTAGCCCGCGCCATAGAAACGGAAACTTTATGACCACCTAGTCCAACCTATTTTATTTTGCACGGTTGTGAAATTTGGGGATTTGAACATATTCGCCATATTGAGACGATACACCTTGCATTTTGTAAATCATTGACGAATATGAAAAGCAGCAGCACCCCAAGTTATATGGTTTATGGCGAATTGGGCCGATGGCCACTATCTATCGAGATCAAGAAGAGAATGACCTCATACTGGTGTCGAATTGTCAAGAAAGATAATGGTATCACATCAGTACTCTATAGCTTATTGTTAGAAATGCATGCACAAAAATAAACACATAATTATTAAGATATATTGATTATATTTCAGGATTTATCCAATCTGCGAATCTAAATGATAACTGGGATAACCAAACTGCTCTATCATGCAGCTCCTTTAGAAGTTTTAATGCAACACTAATTGAAGAGTTTAGAATCCAGTGGCGTAACGATGTCGGTTCCTCGGAAAGAGGGGAGTTTTATAAACATCTGAAATCACAACTCTCATTGAGTTGGCACTATACGAACACGCCATTTGACATTATGATCCACGTTCAGAAAATACGAACATCAAATCATAAATTGGGTATTGAGACCGGTAGGTGGAGAAAACGGAAAAGCAAACATAAAACTAATAACAAAGACAGTTCTTGCTCGCTTTGCAACGCACTGATATGTGATAAATTTCATTTTATATTTATGTGGCCGCAACTCAAAGAGTTGGGCGAGAAATATATTCCGAAGTCACGTAATGACGCACCGTCGAGAGAACTTTTATTCGAAATTCTTAGGTCGACCAGTCCTGAGAAATTGAACAATTTGGCAAATTTTATTAAACTAGGTTTGAAACATCAGGGCACACTTTTTAAGGCATTATTGTATTTTTAGCTGTACTCGTTTGCATATATTGATTATGTTAGGTATGTATGTTATTTAATGTTACATGTTTGCTTAGTCCACTGAGTTACATCTAGCTGTACGATGTTGCAGTTGAATATTGAATATATAATATAATATTTGTTTTGTAATGTTTCTGTGAACCGCCAATGTTCATTCTATGTGAAAATAGTGTAAATATTTGTCTCATGTAAAAATGGCTGAGAATAAAGCATTCATTCATTCATTCAATAACGGACATGAATCCATTATCTGCTTATATCAGAATCCATTGCGAACCTACTTGCCATGATAGGTCGATTATGTGCATATTTGCGCGAGGATATGTAGCCATATCCGTAATCGATTTTGCGAATGGTCTCTGTTTGCCAACTGTTAGGGACGTTCCACAGAACACACGAATAGAGTTATACAATTAAGGCCGTGGTTGGTTTGTAGAGTTTGATAGGGTATCTATTTCACCGTGGTTGGTTTGTAGAGTTTGATAGGGTATCTAATTCGCCGTGGTTGGTTTGTAGAGTTTGATAGGGTATCTATTTCACCGTGGTTGGTTTGTAGAGTTTGATAGGCTATCTATTTCACCATGGTTGGTTTGTAGAGTTTGATAGGGTATCTATTTCGCCGTGGTTGATTTGTAGAGTTTGGTAGGGTATCTATTTCGCCGTGGTTGGTTTGTAGAGTTTGATAGGGTATCTATTTCGTCGTGGTTGGTTTGTAGAGTTTGATAGGGTATCTATTTCGCCGTGGTTGGTTTGTAGAGTTTGGTAGGGTATCTATTTCGCCGTGGTTGGTTTGTAGAGTTTGATAGGGTATCTTTTTCGCCGTGGTTGGTTTGTAGAGTTTGATGGGGTATCTATTTCGCCGTTGTTGGTTTGTAGAGGTTGATAGGGTATCTATTTCGCCGTGGTTGGTTGGTAGAGTTTGATAGGGTATCTATTTCACCGTGGTTGGTTTGTAGAGTTTGATAGGGTATCTATTTCGCCGTGGTTGGTTTGTAGAGTTTGATAGGGTATCTATTTCGCCGTAGTTGGTTTGTAGAGTTTTATAGCGTATCTATTTCACCGTGATTGGTTTGTAGAGTTTGATAGGGTATCTATTTCGCCGTGGTTGGTTTGTAGTGTTTGATAGGCTATCTATTTCACCATGGTTGGTTTGTAGAGTTTGATAGGGTATCTATTTCGCCGTGGTTGGTTTGTAGAGTTTGGTAGGGTATCTATTTCGCCGTGGTTGGTTTATAGAGTTTGATAGGGTATCTATTTCGCCGTGGTTGGTTTGTAGAGTTTGATAGGGTATCTATTTCACCGTGGCTGGTTTGTACAGTTTGATATGGCATCTATTTCGTCGTCGTTGGTTTGTAGAGTTTGATAGGGTATCTATTTCGCCGTGGTTGGTTTGTAGAGTTTGATAGGTATCTATTTCGCCGTGGTTGGTTTGTAGAGTTTGATAGGGTATCTATTTCGCCGTGGTTGGTTTGTAGAGTTTGATAGGGTATCTATTTCGCCGCGGTTGGTTTGTAGAGTTTGATAGGGTATCTATTTCGCCGTGGTTGGTTTGTAGAGTTTGACAGGGTATCTATTTCGCCTTGGTTGGTTTGTAGAGTTTGGTAGGGTATCTATTTCGCCGTGGTTGGTTTGTAGAGTTTGATAGGGTATCTATTTCGCCGTGGTTGGTTTGTAGAGTTTGATAGGTATCTATTTCGCCGTGGTTGGTTTGTTGAGTTTGGTAGGGTATCTATTTCGCCGTTTTTGAACCAAAGTTGTATTGCATCACACATGGATCGCTTGGCAAACCTCTGTCAACTCAACATATCCTCGTTCAAATAAGTTCCTATTCGCACGTTGGATGGGGGGGGGGCACAGAAAGAGCTATTATAAAGAGCGCAAATGTGGTAAGCCGTGAGCTGGTTTATTCGTGTTATTTTCCAAACTGTTTTCGTCAAAATAAGCACAATACCGGCTTATTTCGGCTTATTGAAATAGTCCCATATAGGACTGTTTTAAAAGCTAACGTATATGCCTATATAGAGCGTATTTGAGTTTTCAAATAAAGCCAATGTGAGCTTATTTCGTGCAATTGTTTTGTGCTTATTTTCAAGAAAACAGGCTGGACAATTATCACCAATTAGCTGATTGAATTGAATATTATTGAACGCGTTTTGCTTATTTGGTAGATCGCGCAGAGCGAAAATGTCACTGGGCACGATTATCCATGCCTTGTCGTTTTCAGTAATCCTAATTCAGTAATTCTAATTCAGTAATCCTAATCGTTGTTGTTATATTTGCGAAACGGATTTGTTTGTCCAACATAAATTATATGAATATTTAACGTAGTCGTACCTCTATCCACGAGTTGCGAAACATCACTATTTCCTATACATTGTATTTAACGTTTTCAGAAAAGATGCCAAGAAGTGCCCGGAAGGTATACGGAATGACGATGATAGGCAAGTTAACTTTCTATGGAATATAACATGAATCTTTCGACTTTTGCATTCTACTCAGCATGTAGTATATACACTAGTCTCAGAATACATCACATGAGTGTCCCAAACCACACAGATGTAACGAATGTACCAAGTCATATACATAGCTACAAACCACCCATCTAGTATCCAAAAGCAACCTGTGACTATCCCAATCCAAAATATTATCCCCAGCCATCGAAAGAGTGTCCCAATCCACCCAACTAAACATAATTTACAGTGGGGTAACTAGATATTTACGCCAATAAATGTTTAAATTTTACTACTTTCGGTCGCCATTTTGTGCTTATTTTGGAAAACGATGCCATAATTTCTGCTAAATTGGGCATTAGTGGTTCATTTATGACATCTAATCAGTGTTCGATTCAGTATATCCTGTGCATTAAAATAATAATGATTGATCTTCGACATCTAGTACATCTATTTCGAATGGTCAAACTATCAAAGTCTCTATCGACCTACCTCAAAACAAGTTTTTTCTTTTTTTATACATTAAAAGAACATAGCTCTTATTGTGGGTGGGGGTAACATGTGTTGTTTAGTACTATAGCATATATTGTTTATAAAAAGATAATGATTCGTTCCTTCAAATTGAGAGTCGCGATGGGTATTGCTGGTAAAATATTCAGATCTGTTAAAACCACCTTAAACAGGAAGAATATTAAAATATAGACAGACATTGTTTTTTATGTCAATCATAAATATTACATAAGTAGTACGTTATTGTCAAGTTTGTACGCTTTCTTATGTCTACAAAAGCCAAACAAAGAAGTTGTCTTTTGTTAACATAACACAGCGTACACACTTGACAAAAGCATACTATTTACTCGATATTTGTGATTGGTATAAGGACACAATGTGTCTATATTTTAATATTATGTCTGTGGGCGGTAGTTTTAACTGGTGTGGCTACGTTAACAGCATACGACCGCGAAGGCCATCCGTAACTTTAAGATGGATGATGATTACTGTCGTCCATGGCTAACACCGGTATGTCTATGTAGCTTAGATATTGTAACTGTAAGATTTATGAACCTCATCCTGCATTTAAATTCTATTCAGGGAGTTGGGAAGGATCGTCTACGAAATAAGAGAATACAAGCCATTGTTAGATTCCTCCAATATGTCGATGACTGATTGGTCGAGGATAGCAGATGACTTATTGGTGAGAATACAGAAGCGTCGTATTTACAAGTGTATACCCATCCCCAAGCATACACCGTTAATATGTCACTATACCACTCCCCAATCATACCACAGGCCCCTGGGAAAATTACTAAAATACCAATATAGACTATTAGGACGCTACCGGTGTGAGGATGAAGCAGAAAGGTTTTGTGTTTTATGTGCGACGAACACAATAGCAAATGATCTTTAATATCCCAAATTTATCGGGAAACAATATAGCATATGTAACAATACAATTTTATTATTACTGTCTACAGTATACTGAAGTATACGAATATCACAATATCAATGATAACATCGCATCTCTGTATATTTTATGGAATGCCACCATATATCGATATCTAATTTATTATATGGCATTATAGACATTGAAGTATAATTATAATTTGCAGATATATGACCTCTGTGATTGCGATCGCCATGCAATTTATTATATATACATGTGTATATGGGCTAGTATTGACGTTATACATACACGTATATATAGTACAGTAATTGCTTCTAATTTCACACGATGCATTTGTGTCTGTTCTGATAACATATGCGTAACGCCTTATTATTCTTAATGTTTTTTGATTATGTAATTGTATATACGTTGTACACTACGTCTCCCGTTCGTGGAGGAATAAACAATCTCTCTTTATGCGTCAGTGCCCCGCATACGATGAAGAACTTACACATTTGTTGGAACAAATTGATGACACTTCTAACTCTCCATTACCCTGCAGGGAGCCCCACACATATATAGAAGCATATAGAAGAGTGTCGTCTGCTCATGTTTGTCTGGGGCTCTGTATGGGTGAAATTATAAAATTGTTAAAGAATACAAGAAAAAATTATTAAAATTGTAAAAAATTGTTAGGCCAATGCATTCTCTTATATATGCGAGGCGACCTATGGTCGACTCGCATATTTAAGAGAATGCATTGGCACAGGGCCGTTCTGTTGGGTAAAGGGATAATATGACACATTGTACAATTCAAATTCCCTAACAATCTACCAGTTTTATTTCAAAAGCCTTACTCTTTGAGACAAGCAAAACTTTCAAAAATGCAAATGTATACATTAATGTGTGTATAATGTAATTTATTGTAAAAGTGACTTATTGGCCATATGGGCCGGATGCTAGCCATAGATATGTCACTATAATCATAAATATATTCATGTATTCATAATAGGAAAGATAGACCATCTTTAACGAAATGGTGCTTTCTTTTTCAGAAGTACTATGATAAGTACGATGGGTTCGTGATATTACATGGAACGGACACTATGGCATACACCGCATCCGCACTGTCCTTCATGTGTAAAAATCTACGGAAGCCTGTCATCGTCACCGGATCACAGGTAGTTATATGTGCATGTGTACGTTAGACAGAAGGCCCAACCTCAGATATGACCCCACAATAAAGTACGGAAGAATACTCGATGCAGACTAATATTTGTAAATTTTACCATGTCTTGATGACGATCCGTTTTAAAAAAGATTGTGCCCACATATATTCTTTATTACCTCCTTCTTGGGAGAGAATATGTATAAATCAGTTTCTAACAGTTTTGTTTTGTGTGACAAAGATTCCCAGGTTCTCGAAACAAAATAAAGTTACCCAGTTGTGGAGAATTGTGAGAAAGTTACCCAGGTTATGCAAATCTCACAATATGAATTTTATTTAAAGTTAATGGGTAAAATACTGTTCAGTTTTGGCAAATGATAGCCCCATGAAGGCTTACATTACGAAATATTAGTATTGGAATGGGTCATATTAGTACTGGATGGGGTCATATTAGTACTGGATGGGGTCATATTAGTAATGTATGGGATCATATTAGTACTGCATGGGGTCATACTAGTACTGGATGGGGTCAAATTAGTACTGGAGGGGGTCATATTAGTAATGGAGGGGGTCATATTAGTACTGGATGGAGTCATTTTGATCGTAAGAAATGAACACCTGTTGCCATAAATGAAATTTTCTTAAACTAAGTAACTTTATCACAATCCCCCCAACCTAGGTAACTTTATCATAGATCCAGGAACATGGGGTAACTTTATTACAATTTCGCTAACACCCCAGAGGGTGAATTGAGTGACGCTATCCTGCATAAATTCACCCTCTGGGGGTCCTCATCCTGCTTAGGCCTTATTATCTGGGATGTGTCTATAATATCAAATTAACACTGTTTTGAGTTTTTACCCTTTACCAACTCCAATTGGGAAACTTTATTCTGATCGTAGGTCTCCCATAGAAGTTGAAGCCCAAAAACAGAATGAGGTCATCAGATGGTGAATTTGGTGAAGCTAATCCGATGTTCGGGATAACGTCACTTGAATCACCCTCTGGGGACATCATTCAGCAAATGACATACACACTATTTGCCGCCTTGCCGACAACATCGCCCGGACATGGTTTGAAATCTGGATGTCAAATCGATGTTGTCGAGGATAATTTACAATATCCCACGACTCTATCGCGATGAAGTATAATTAGAATGCAACAATTACAAAAGGATCGCCATTCTACTATAATTTACAGGCGAATTCCTGGTATTCGTCGTGTCGTGAAGACAAATAAAGACTAGAGAAATGAGCGGTGAAATATTTTGTATCCGCCACTAGATTAATATAAGTACAATGCTACATGGTCTTCATTTGAGAAGGAACAGGTCAAGTTAGAATTTTTAATTCTGATGGAGTTATGCCCTTTTAATATGCTTGTAATGTGCCAAATTTGTTTTGGTTGTAGCTCGCAGTGACACCATGTACTATTTTCAGATACCGATATTTGAGACAAGAACTGACGGCAGAAACAATATGCTCTCAGCACTTTGTATAGCAGGCAACTATCCTATCCCAGAGGTAACGTTACCATTTACATTATATGGTAGAAACGAAAGAGAGCACAGCTGTACACACATATAGCTACTTGGTTTTGTGCACCCACAAGGCTTTCTTCAGCCACCTCAACGACAATCCAGTTGTTAAATATAATTGTATATACGCTTAGGGAGAAAGTTTATGGAAAACGACCATCTCCACCCTCTCTTTAACCGTTTTCAAAGGGAATGGTATTTTGTATTAAGTACTCACTGATGAATAGTTCCCTTTGGAAATGTTCCGATATTATTTACGTTCAACAAACGGTTTTTGAACATCTGAATAATCTTTCTCACGCACACCCCCTCCAAATGGATAATAGACCTGTCAACAAATGGCAAATAGACAAATGGCACGAGATAATTTAGCACCACCAATGTTGAACTGTTGATAAAGACAATAAGACATATATCAAATAATAATCGAATCGTTCCCGCGACCACATTGTGATAGTTACAGTTATGCCCTGTGCCAATGCATTCTCTTATATATGCGAGTCGACCTATGTGGTCGACTCGCATATATAAGAGAATGCATTGGCACAGGGCCGTTCTGTTGGGTAAAGGGATTAGAGAGATTAGACTCCATTTCTGTAAATGATTTTTAATGTATATTTCAATAATACTCACATCTTGACAACTCGAAGTTACGATCACCACGTGTGACTGTAACCTCACAGAGAACAGAAGTACATTTTACTTAGGACCAGACGCACGTTTTGTCAAAATTTCCTGGTATTTAAGAATATAATTTATCATAATCTGTACAAAATTCTTTGTGAAATTTAGGATAAGCGATTATTTGTGACACAATATTTAAGAACAATCAACGCACAGGAAATAATAATCTCATCTATATTACCTTTATGGCATGAAACATTTCACTGTTTTCAGGCACCAAGAACTTCTGTAAAATATATATGTTTCGAAAGTGCAGTTCTTATATATCCATGATATCATATCTGAAGATCATGAATAGACTTAATTATTCTTGATTACTTTTCTATAGTTGAGAATGTTCATGTCATTCATTTTGAACAATGAACAAAATGGGCTGAGATGAGTTGTGGGTCACAGGTTCATAACCAAGTTAAAGCTGACCACCATATCTCTTAACACTGTAGCCTAATTCCAGTTGATTGCTCCCTGGTTGAGCGGACCACACTGCATATCAACATTTGTTTTCACTGTGCTGGAATATTTGTGACTGCTTTATTATTCATTATAATATATGGCGGTATGATATTATATTCTTCAATTACAAAAATTACTCAATATTATGATACAAACGAAGCCTCCTCTCATAGAGCCAAGACAATAATCTATTTGGTGATTGGAGTGATGTGTGAAGTTATTAATTAATCCAGCAGTTCTAGCTACCTAAAGGGACAACAAATTATATTTTAAACCTTTCAAATGTATTCCACTGTTTTATCGCCACCTAATAATTGCTTAGAGTCCATATAAAACGAAGTTGATGATTTCTGAAATTCAAGATTTTTCGCCAGAGATATATTCTGTGTTGAATATCTCTTGCAATTTTGGGCTGGATTTATGTAAAGCGTATGCGCCTTAACTCTGTCTATGCTAAATACTCACTGAAGAGTACTTCCCTTAATGAATGTTCAGATGATAAGTAGGTCGTTTGTTGAATTACTATTTGCACATTTCCCATCAATGGGTATCAATCATTCTGCTGCTATATTATCTGTTTGTTTCTGTCTATCGTCTGCTTTTGGTACCTGAACATCCATCCAAATGAATAATAGATCGTTCCTATTTATACTTTTATAACTGAATGGGAAAATTCATTTAATAAAGAAGGGTTGATAGTGTGAACTCTCCCCATCGCATCTCGTGATTGCGTTACCACAGGAAACCATGTGAGTTTTGTCTCTGATATATTTTACTAGGAGGTTTTTTTAGCTTTCCTCCTGACTATTGTCAGGAACCTACGTAAGTATGTCACCAAATAAATTATCTAACCCAAAGAAGTTATTATCTTTAATTTGTTTAAAACAATTATAATCGTTTGTCTGGCGGGATAACATATAGTGCATGCGTTATGGAAATTCACAATGCACTTCCAAAACAAGTAATTGTTAAAAACTCATATGTATAACTTTATCGATTGTGCCCCGAATTTGAACATCAAACACACCTCAACCATTTAACCCTTTACCCAACAAACCGGCCAAAACCGGCCAAATAAAGCTTCAACAGCCTAAAATATCTTCGGTCTGTCTCAATAAAACCATACAAATATGGATATCATTGGAACCGGCTCCTTGACCACATTGTGATAGTTACAGTTATACCCTGTGCCAATGCATTCTCTTATATATGCGAGTCGACCATAGGTCGCCTCGCATATATAAGAGAATGCATTGGCCTAACAAAAATCTTTTTTTAACACTTTTTACCATTTTTTCTTACATTCTTTAACAATTTTATAATTTTTAATGTGTTAAGCCAATGCATTCTCTTATATATGCGAGGCGACCTATGGTCGACTCGCATATATAAGAGAATGCATTGGCACAGGGCTCTTCTGTTGGGTAAAGGGTTAATAGATGTTCGTGAAATGCACATAATCACTTTCACTCGTGAGTACAATAATCCCTGCGATAAATACCTGGCTCAGCCATTGCGTGAGTCGCAGATATCAACTATCAGAACGTCTGATGCAACGTTTTATAGATTACATTAGTGACGTATGTTCCTGGTCCTGATTATAATCTATGAGTTAATTAAAACGACTTGATTCCACAGGTGATGATCTGTTTCAACAACAAGGTTATCAGGGGAAATCGATCCAGAAAAGTCGACTCAGGGAGCTTCGGTGCATTCGACTCTCCGAATTTTCCACCAATCGCGAGACTGGAAACAAATATCACAGGTAGGCTGTTGTAAATTCAACAATGACGTCGCTTTGGTGTGTTGTAAATATATAGCTGGTACAAAATTTGCATTCCTAAAAATGCCGCATCCGATTAGACAAACTGGTCAAATTTCCAAAGCCAATATTTCCTTTGCCAGTAAAACATGAACATTTGCAAACAGCGTCACCCGCAATACATAACAGGCACCATGAAGACACAACATGACATCCAAACAAGCAAACTACTTCAAATATTAAATAGCTAGAAATGTTGTCCACGATGCTGTGCGGAGTTCACCGAACGTTGTTGTTCGATTTGCTCAGCTCGTACTACGCCCTACACCTATGCATATGTATATTGAAGTGGTCGAAAAGATCGAAGGTCCGTTTCCTTCACCCCTCGATTGGTCGATATATTTCAGAGTTTAAGATGCTCTGTCCGATTCGAAACCATCAAGCCACATTATGAACGTTTATATACCAGAACACAATTAATTCGGACCCATGAACCCACGAATGATGGATGTGTGACACGAATGGTGACACGCGTGGTGGCTGTGTGATACGAATGATGGCTGTGTGATACGACTGATGGCTGTGTGGCACGAATGTTGGCTGTGTGGTACGAATGGTGACTGTGTACTACGAATGGTGGCTGTATGGGACGAATGGCGGCTGTGGGATATGAATTGTGGTGGTTACAAGTCATGGTTATCGTAAAAATGGCTTGAGAAATTAATTAAGTTGGTGTCAAATCGGACCATGACTCTTTAATGAGCAATGAGTTGAGTTGAATGCGTACACGTATTATAGTGGTTCTCATATATTATATTATTCGTGTTTCACCTCACTTCAGTTGCATGGGCTAATGTCTTTCGCTGTGGAGGGACTGACGACACGTTCAGCATCCAATCAAAAATGTGCCCTAATGTGGGCGTGCTGCACATGTCTCCTGGAATCACCAAAGATATGGTCAGTTAAAATTTAAAAATATTTACATGTACATGTATTTCATATCTTTCAAGTTTCGTTTTAATTTAACTTGATGTAAACGTAACTGACGTGAAACGACATCTTGTAAATCACAGTGTGTCGCACAATGCTCAAACTTTACAACATCCGAAATTCATTGCAACGGTTTATGAGCCAGTAATTCGAAAAATCTGCCACCTAATGGCGTGATACAAATGAAATTTACCGATTCCGGATATATCTAGTTGGTTCGTGGTGGGGTGAGGCGCGGCTTCAATAAGAAATTATATGTTGGACATTTCTAAATCATATCACTAAATATAACGTCCATTTAATTCTAATAGCTTTTGTTCCAGATATTCGCATTTACGTCCACCTGTCCAACAATTTCCAACTGCACCTCTTGAACCAGACCAAACTTTCGAGTTCGCAACAAATCCATTTGCACCCATGAAAGTTCAACTGGTACCTCAAGCTTTCCAACAGTACTGTTCGAAATTTGCAACCTAACACACCCCTAATTACTACAACATATTTAGCATATTAATATTAAACCAAAAATTTCAACCTATTTTTGGTGTGACATTGCCAGCTCATGAATGGAATTTACAACTGCTAAAAATCGTGACCAGAGTTGGGTGGGGTGAGACAATTACGTCCCTTTCAATTCCCAATCTGCACCCAAACTGTGATAAAAACGCCCAACTGTTGGAAATGTCCCAATTAAATTAACGACAGTTATAACTTTAAAACACTAAATACGACATTGTTTTGTTATGATCCCGTTTACGTATCTGTTTGATGTTCAGTGCACAATTGGTTTTCCAATTTGTCATGCAAATTCAAGTGTTCTCATATTTGAAATGTTTTGCCTTTAACGACATTTATGTCAGATATGACACAATGAAACCACCATACGTATGTGTTCTATGGCAACACATAATTACATCGGACTCACGAACCCATTGATATGAGGTTTTTGAAACCAGATGCCGACTTTGAAAGGGGTCGTTTTAACACGTTTTGATTTTAGTTATTGTTAAGATAATTACCAGCTCTTGTTGGCAGTGGTGTAGAGTTAGATAATTCATATTAGGAAACATGGCGGCTGTGGTTTAAATACACTTAAGGTTACAAACAACTAATTATATAGAGTTACGCTTCTTGAATTGATATAGGGGAAACTCCAGTCAGCATAAAACAATGCTTGCTGCTGATTGGTTGATTATCATTGAGAGAAATGTCCCTAATCGGGAATAGATAATCATAGCCTGAAAAAATATCAAAAAATGACGCGTTTGTTGTCACATACTGGTGAATCGGATGACGTTCTAAGAGAAATTGACAATTCGAGTTCAAATAGGCTTAACCCAATGGCCGGCGGGTCTTATAGTTAACACTGTCGCCTATGGAAAATAATCAGTTGTTTGTAACCTTAATGCGTGAACTAATATTGAAATAGACTGCGTAAAAGCTGGCATTTCTCTTTTAGTTATGTAGTTGTTTTTGTCTTGTTTGTGGAATCGCTAAATGGATATAAGGCACTCATGGTGAGTAATTGTGAACAATCAAAACAGGTTTGTAAAACCATAATATCTGAAAACGAACAGATAGACATTTTTCTTATGTTTATTGTTAAACACTCCATGCAGTGACGTGATTTCTCCTGTTATAACCATTGTTATGTAGACATTACTGACAAACGTCCAACAAGATACCGAAGTCTATTCCTGTTTGTGTCGCAAAACTAACATACATGTAATTTGTCGTCATGGAAGGGTTAAAGTTTCTTGTTGTACAGTTGTTGCTGGTTATTTTTTTCTTTGTATTAATTTCATATCATTAGTCACAAGCACTTGTATATGGATGGTATGCGCGCACTCATTTATGCATATCTAGTGCAATTGACACAGTCGTATCAGGGTCACGGTTGGATGCTTACGTGCGTACACGAGTCGGCCATATAGTTATGATGGCTGGCGTGGGTACACATGAATTCATAGTTGTGATGACTGACATGGGTACATTTATTTATAGTTGTGACGACTGGCATGGGTACATGTATTTATAGTTGTGATGACTGGCATGGGTACATGTATTTTGTACTTATCAGGTGTTGTCATATCTGAAACCGCCAATGCAGGGATTGGTCTTGGAAACGTATGGCGTTGGAAATGCACCGGATGCCAATAGCGATCTAATGGACGTGCTGAAGGATGCGACAAAAAGAGGCGTACTCATAATCAACGTCACTCAGTGTGTGAGGGGATACGTCGATCCCGTATACCCAGCAGGGAAGGTACAGTACACCACTGTTGCAAAAATCACGCGAAATTCCTGACAAATACCATATATCTTGTTCCAAATGTAATGAGAAACTTTTCGATATAATTCAGCAATGTATTGTATCAACAAAGCGTTTGGATAACTGAATTAAAAACAAACATATATTCACAAGGAATCACTGCAAATGACTTTAATATAAATGAACTACGCATTTTATTAATCTACGACTCCCCACTTTTGGACCTACTCCCCAACTCAACCACAAGTTCTAGTTATATTATCATTTAGACGATATTCATATCGTTATAGTATTTATCGCTATTGTCGCGTCATGTGGATACAAAATAGCACAGTAAATACACGAGATGTATATATACGCTACATCACACGAGATGTATATATATACGCTATATCACACTGAGGTTGGGCGAATGGCACCCAAGATATCCGGGATCACAAAAGAACCCCGGAAACATTGTCCACAAGAAACCTGATTTAAATTATCATTTGATCCGGGAATTTCTTGTAGACACAACCCGAGTTTCTTGTATACAGGGTCTGTGTTTCTATGTGTGCCATTAGCCCAGTGCGAACATGCATATATGCCGGAAAAGCTCACGGAATATATAGAGGATCTATTACCCAGGTTATACCTAAATTTACAAAACGAGTCCAGTAAATTAATTAACTGGGCGAGTTTTGTAAATTTCGCCATAAACTGGTGACGATTTGTAGATTCTATTTATTACATAATCGAAAATATCGATAAAATATAATCAATGGGAGGATAGACTATAAGGCCTGTGGTGAAGTTTCGCGTAGATATGCGTTGTTTGTCTGCGTACCGCAATAGTCCCAGATAAATAAAAACTCTTTGACATATTTAATGGCGTACGTTTAACGAAATAACATTACAAGCTATATCAATATCAGCCACAGACACTGAAAATTCTCCAGTCCTCGTACTCCGATTCCGAATCACGTTTGCGCAAAATAAAACATTTGGGTACTCCTGCTACTATTTCCTGTTATACAATGATCGATTCATATTATTATGGAATGGATTTAATGAATTGAATAAGGGTCGGGTCATGTAAGAAACATATTTGATCGCATCAGGCCAAAACTAGTTTTTTATATTCGGCGTGGATAGTTAAAGAACGTAAGGTGTCAGTTGTGTCCTGATATATGGTAGACATAAATATCGTTTATGTAGAAATCGCTGCTGGTAAGTCTCAATGTTATCAATGTTTAATCATTCAGCTGGCCGTCTCTGAATGATGAAACATTCCGAACACCTCCCCCACTGGCCGTCTCTGAATGATGGGAAATTCCTAACACCCCCCCCCCCGCTCTGAATTCAAAAGAATAATCCAGATTTTCTACCAACGCAAGCAAGAACGCTCCTCATAAACCATTTCTTTACTGAATGGATTCTCCATTTGACAGGTGTTGATAGCTGCGGATGTTATACCAGGAAGCGATATGACTCCTGAAGCCGCGCTATCCAAACTCAGCTATGTGTTGGCAAATGATGATTGGACTCTGGAAGAGAAAACTAGGGTATGACAATTTATATGTTCAGAAATAACCGGAACTTCCGGAAGCAAACTAACGATTGAAAGGGGCCCCGAAGAGGGTGATTGTAAAAACCATAACACGAAGAACATGGGAAACTAGATAAATGTTCAGTTTGTTTTATTGATAACTCCCCAATAACGAGACATCGTGCGTTCAAACCTGTGCCAGGTAAGCACTACTATTATAGTGCCAACCTTGTTATCAACAAACAGTTAAGAAATGTTGATGAAGGTCTACATTACAAATGGACAGAGCAATACAAACTATTCCAAAAAATAAAAAAATAAAAATTCAACTAAAACATTTGATTTGCTATTTGATTTGGCGATGTTTGTTTATAAAATTACTTTCACTGTAACAGTAATGTTTACATAGCGCATGATTCAACATACACAATGTCGTCCCCGGAGAGTTATCAATGATAAACATAAGAACAGTCTCTTTTATTTTATTACATGTTGTACTTTGTGATGATGGTTTTACACAACATTTAGATTTTTTCACATTTATCCACTGCATGCGAGCGCCCTTTGTCCATTTGAAGGCATATGCATAAAACAATCTCGATGTAGCCAGTGGGGTGCTAATAAAGAGTAGGGGATTTTCCGTCGCTGAAAACACATTCTTCTTCGGAGAAATGCGTTATATCAGTGGACATATCGCTTTGATAATCTTTCGGAAACGCGTTATATCTCATGTCGTATTACACGATATGCCGCATGACATGGTCAACATTTTGGGGCAATGGGACATGAGGGTGACATATTTCTAGACGAAAATCGTGACGGAGTTATATGTATGCAGAGTTACAGACACACTTTGGTTTTATATATGTAGGTTGGTTTCTATATATACATAGATGAATGTATATATAGATACCCCCTCCTCGATGGAAACCAAAAAATTCGGATGAGCTATCATACTATGAAGGTGATGGTCCCCATACTGATGATTATGATGACAACCACACGTGAAGATGTTGACGATGACAACGATAGTGATGATGATGGTGATGATTGACGACGAAGATGGTGATCAATTGTGATAGTGCTAACGATGATGATGAGGCAATAAAAGTCCAAACCTGGTAAAGTTGCCTCTTTTTAAAGTTGATATTTTGAAATGAATGTGACCCCCTCCCCAGATGCAAACTCATTATGTTAGCATTGAATTGTAAGACGCGTCTTTAATGCAGAGAATTGAGTTGTTGTAAAATTGGTCTCATTCAGTCTGACTTTAATTTTCCTGCACAAATCGTTCTGCTTTCCACACAGATGCTGAAAAGAAACCTCAGAGGGGAGATGAAGGTTATGGGGAACGAAGACATTCAGTATTAGTGGCAAAGAGGTCAGTAAAATGAAACAATATTGAGTGTGTAGTGAATACCATCAGTATGAGTGGCAAAGCGGTCAGTAAAATTAAACAATATTGAGTGCGTAGTGAATACCATCAGTATGAGTGGCAAAGAGGTCAGTAAAATGAAACAACATTGAGTGTGTAGTGAATACCATCAGTATGAGTGGCAAAGCGGTCAGTAAAATTAACCCTTTCAGTGCCATGGGCCGATCCCATCGGCCCTAATTTACGGTCTGTAAAATGGGCCCTAACAAAAATAAAAAATATGTTTTTTTGTTTTTTTTTAGATTGTTTTGTTTTTGTTTTTTTTGAATTTTTTGGGTATTCTTAAGCATGCTATAGCGAATTTAAAAACAAACTGGTTAAAACCTTAGGGGCACGTTATAACTCAAAACTATCACCAAGTATTCATAGTAATAATTTTGATGCCCATGAAAAACGTAAGATTCCCTGGCACTAAACCTACAAAATAAGTCTGTTAAAGAATATAAGAAACAATTATTAAAATTGTAAAAAATTGTAAAAAATAATAACAAATGATGAAAAATTGTTAGACCAATGCATTCTCTTATATATGCGAGGCGACCTATGGTCGACTCGCATATATAATATAATGCATTGGCACAGGGTATATGGGTTGATACAAAAATCGGACCTGGTACTGAAAGGGTTAAACCAAGTCCCGATGGAGGTTTCCACACATATTAACTAGTGGGAGGTGACTACGGTTGCATAAATAGTAGAATAAGTTTTACAGTGTGCCACTCTATGCTGTAATACATCCGATAATTTACATTATTTTCGTCTTTAGTGACAAATATGAATATACGCATCCTCATATATTATGCCTACACACATACACAGAGTTGTTACGGTATCTTCCAATTACTCTTGTACTATCCCATTCTTACACTTATATGTAAGTTATTTGGGAGGCCAAATTCACATGTATATATTAGCTATTTAAGCGTAATTGCGTAAAAACTCAATCACGTTTTAGGGTAATGTCGTAATACTCTTAAGCGTAGTTGTTTTGATAGCCTGTTTTACCTTACAAATAATGGTATCATCTGTGATATAAATTTTGTGGGCGGAGCCTAACATTTGCCCTTGAAGTAGTATTACTAGTATAAATAACACATGGAGTTTTGAGAGATGGCATCTTAATTACGCTTAAGACTAATTCCATTACGCTAAGCATAAAGCGTTTACAAATTCACATTCCATTACGCTGGAAATCAGAATTCAGCGTATATAATCAGGTAATAAGTGTCAATTTGGCCTCCAATGCATATGTTGTCGTCCATCATTCACTGACAGCCTTATTTATTCTAGGTGGTGAAAACTAGTCACGGATATGAAGAGGAAGAGATCACATACAAGGATGAATCTTCCTCCAATGACAAAGAAAACAACATGCTATTCCTGAAATTAGGAACATATTGGAATCTACTGAATTTGAATTTTGATTCACATATAACGCATTAATAGTGACAAGCAATTACCGTATCATGCGGGATTATTATACTTCCATATTTTAATATGGAAGTATATTGTTATTCAATTTTTTATGTTTTTCCATTATTATTTATGTTTATTATTTATTATTCTTAGCAATTTTTCAACTCATTTATCTCTGGAAGTACAAGAGATAGGGAGCTGGAATTTCGTATGTATATAGACCTATACTAATTCTAACTGAATAGACTATATAGGATATTGTACCCGTTTGATTTACAGAGTTATCCCCCTTTTTGTGAAAACATTGAGTTGCTGTATCTCGAAAAGTATGAGCAGCAGAGACTCCAAATTTGGACCATATGTACAACTCGGTATGCCCTATTGTGTCCATACATTAAAATTTATGTCCGCGCTTTCTCTACAGAGTTGTCGCCCATGGTTTGCAAAACTGGATTTATTTCATATCCTGTCTCTGCCTATGACATGCAAGGTATCCAGATTTGAGAGCTTCTATGCAGTTAATCGTTAGCAACTTGATACGAAACAAAGTTTTGAACAGGGACGAACTTATATTTTTGGGGTTTGGGTGGGGCAAAAGTTTTAGCAATTTTTGTTTTGCGATGATTTCAACCATTTCTGTCGTGTATATATAGGACGTACTAATGATCCTCCTTAAATAATTTTGTAAATTGGTAGGAAATGTCAAAGTTACAGACCATCGAAAAATTAAATAACTTGGCTAATGAAGGAGCATGGGAGAGGGTGAGACCATAACAGGGGAGGCGACGAAACCATGCTGGTTGGTGATACCTGGTCGGGCGGTGAAACCAGGCCGAGGGTGGTGGACCAGGCTGGTCGGTGGCGGATGTAAACGTCCGATTTAGCACACACAAAACAAAAACAAAACAAAAAAACAAGTCCAGCGGTATAATATTTTTATTGCGTTGACCAGATGGGAAGAGTGATTCGGACCGGAATTTACAATTTACATGTATAAGTTTTTTGTCCAAACCGTTACCGATCTACGGAATGGACAAGGATATGACATATTTTTGGCGCCAAATCCAACGGGCTAATTGATGAGCAATGCAGGAGCAGGTACGCCGGTATCCCGTATGTAGGCCTGCAAAGTTTCATAGCTCTACTGTAACAGCAACCTGCCAAACTGCAAGCGAGCTTCGGGTGGGTTCAGACTTTTTGCAAATTCCAACGAAAATCAAAGGGGGGAAATTTTTCCAAAAATAAATCATCGAGATAAACACATTTTGAATAGTGGATATGATAGATAGTATCCAGGCGCAACTTATTAGTGTCTGCTTAATTCGCGCTAAAGTCGATGGTTTACTCGTGGCGAGGCTTTATAATGTAAATAAGTATAGTTAAGTGCAGTATCACTAACCTATTTTCTCGCAAAATCCAAACGCGTTAACGAAGGAGCGAAGTAATGCAGGAGCAGGTATGTCGATATACTGTTGGTAATCTCCCAAAGTTTGACCGCTCTACTTAAAAAGCATCCCGACCAACGGAGAGCTCTTGTTCCGGTGGGTTCAAATTGGCAAATTCAAACAAACACCAAAAGTGGAAACATACTCCAAAAAATCAAACATGGAGATACAATTTTGCTGACGAGTGGGTGTGATAGGGCTATCAACGGCCAACTCGGGAGCGATTTCTTAAGTTTTAGAGCAAAGGGTTCACTCGCGGCGACAGTATAAAGCGTATAGTACGTACTACATGCAGAGGAACACAGCCTACCGTCGATATATGACAAAAGGCGAAATTCGCCAATTTTCCCGCCAAATTCAAACAGGCTAATGAAGGAGCGAGTGAAATGCGCGAACAGGTACCTCGATATACCATAGATACATCCTGGAAGTTTGACTGCCGTGGTATAAAAGCAATCCGTCTAACGGAGAACGCGCATCGGTTTGGGTCGAGGCTATTGGCAAATTCAAGTAAAACTCCCAAAGAAAACAAAAAATGGAGAAATCGTGAATCGAGATAAAACAAATTGGATGTGGTTGGTACTATCCACGCGCAAATTCAGTGAATTTTTTTAACTTTTCAAAAGAATGCGCAATGAGTTAATCTGGATTAAGTGCCCGATATTACATGCATTCACTTATTATGTAGGAAAATACCCCCGATTGTAATACGACCCTGCCTAACTATGCTTAAAAGCCATGTCCTGATTGACCAGTGGCCCGAGTTACCATGGCTATCTCGTTCCAGTTTTGTGGTACAATTCTACTTTTTCCAATTGTACCACGAAAAAAATCGGTTTATTCAGATCGACGCACGCGACTTTTCCCGTCTTTTCTAACTCCGCGCAAACGGGGCATCAACGGAGTACACCCGCACCCGTAACCCTTTGAATTTTGCTACATCTTGACAATCTTGCGAATTTTCTAGCGATTTGTCGCTTGAAACCAGTTTGGTTGCCAATGAATATGGTCCAAATGATGTTATGGTATATTGATATATGTTACGACCAAAGAAAGTTACTTAATAAGTATATTAAATGACAAAATAAATCCATGGCATGGGGCCGGGCTGTGCATTCGTCGATTCGAATCTCGATCATATTCGTCGATTCGATATTTCGGAATCAAGTTGAAAATGAAAGCGTTTGTTCACCAGTACAGAAGGGGGATAAGATCATTTAGATCGCTTTGTGTAAGGAAAATGGTCCATAGTCGATGATCATATTCATGTTGTCCCAACAACGTTCAACACAGAAATGACCGCAATTCGTATTTCCTGTACAATTTAAATGAAAGGCACGGGCGCCGCTGAAAACATCGTCTTTTAGCCAATCACAACGATTATTTTCTAGAAGAGGTGCCTCGAAAAGTCAATGGGGGAATTTCATAACAAGACAAGATTACCGGAGTATTCCATGCAAATAAATCGAGTACGCCCAATACGAATTACACCACGAAATGTTTTCTCACCTGAGACCGAAAAAGCGCAGTATTTCGTTGACTATTCAGTCGAATTGTGACCATAAACTTTCAGTCGTATTACAAAAGAAATAAATACACGGTGTATCGGTGTGTATGGTCAAGTTGTACCACAAAAAACTGATTGTAGGACTCCGCTACGCGTCGTCCTACAATCAGTTTTTTGTGGTACAACTTGACCATACACACCTCTACACCGTGTATTTATTTCTTAAATGACTATATACACTAGGACATTTAATAAGTTCATGTAAAGTGTTAGCGATATGATTATCTCTTTAAATAACAAATTTGAAATAGTTTCGTGGGTATAAAATAATAAATATGAATTGAAAACTCTTGTCCGGAAAGACTTCTATCAGCTAATATTGAATTTATTTCGAAAATTATATTATGAAATGAGATGTTTAATTGGGACAAGTTATTGGTCTAATTTTAGAACATACCTGGTCACTGGTAAAAGTAACCACAATTGTCCGTTAGCTAAACGATCACACCTTTTTAGACCAGAAGATATTCGAAATAAAATCAATATTAATCGATAGAAGCATGTCCGCAAAGGAGTCTTCGACTCATCTAATATTTTATACCCTGATAACTATATAATACATGTGTACAGAGATAATCCACTTTAATATTAAGGGAAGGGTTATGGATATGTGTAGATCAGGGTTATGTTTAGGGTTAATGGTATATGTAGGATCAGGTTTATAAATTGGGTTAGAGTTGTGGATATTGTTAATGTTAAAAAGGTGACAGTGTTATGCAAAGGATTTGGTTTTATGTATGACTAGGCTTATCGAAAGGGTTATGGTAAGGTTCCAAGGTATGGATATGGTTTGCAGGAGGGCCATGAATATGGTCAGGGTATTTTATTGGGTTAGAGTTAAGTGCTGTGGATAGGGCTCGGAAAGGGTTATGATTATGGATTGGCTACGATTAAGGTTATTCTTATCGAAATATTAGGGTTGTGGAGTGGTTTATGGGTAAGGATTGGATAGGGGTGGGTAGAGGATTAAATTATGGATGGTGATCGGGGATGGGGAATTTATATGGAAGTATCTGCAGGCCAGAATTTTAACCCTCTAGTTCGTTTTATTATTTATTGTTTATCGATTATTGTTTACGGACTGGGTCGATTAAGCGACCACGCAGCATGCTAGCTAGTATCCATCTTAAATCCAAGAACATACACGACAAATGAGACACTCATGCAGAAAGGCAGCCAACTTTGTTAGAAAAGTATCACTAAACAGTTATTGCATTGTTTCGAGGTTGACATGATGACTTATCAATCCGAGGATGTTAATATTAATAATATAATGTAATGGATAATATCCGAAGCAAAGGGTGTTCGGTAAAAGAATCGACGAGGCGGTTGCGCCGAGTGGATTCTTGACCGATTACCCGATGCTGAGAATATTATTTAACTTAAAACCCACACATCGAATTGTCATTGGAGCCAACTATCCAATTCGTCTGGCATACAGCTCTGTCTTGGTAATCTGGGTATACGCCCACAGTTCAGCACGGGCAGTTATTGTTGTTCACGGCGAAATGTAACACGTTTCAATTATTATTGAATTCGAATCCGGACTCGCCAGTTGAGGGACGTTTCCTCCGAAGTTTGCCGTTTCGCGGTGGATTCGGCTGGTGTGAGCTACATATTTATATCCAATTTATCTGGGGTTTTTTTCTTTGTTGATTTAAAGGTACTCTTAAACCTTCCATAACCCCAAATCCTGCCGATCTCATGGTTGCTCTGCAATCTCTATGCACGTCTTATCTCCCCTGAGCATGACTATAAATAGATTGGGATATCACTTTCTGTTAATATAGTTTTTGAGCCGCATCTTAATGGCGCTGAAGTCGTAAGAAAAAGACAGCTATATTGAGCTTAAATTGGCAAAACGCGGTCAAATAAGAAGTTTTCGTCACCGCGAATATGCGGAAACAAATTGGAAAGAGCAGCGAATTGTGTGTGGCTTCTGACATAGATTTTGGGCATCACTTGTGAAGTTGAGTTTGTCTAATTCAGTACTTGGACCCTGTTTTGAAATATTTTTATTCTGGACACTGATGTTCCACAATGCACAGCTAGGTCAATTCAGATTTATGTTGTAGATGAATGTTTCAGCTGTATAAATATTGCTAGAACAAATCATACACGGTTTATCTTGCTGGAAAAAGATTCTAAAACTACAATGCAATTTGGAAAGTAAATCACCTAGATTGTTAATGTTATTGTATTTTCGTTGGTTTTCTCTGACCGCATCCAGTGTGGGGTGTTTTCAACAATGCTAACAAGGAGCTATTGCTTAACTATTAAAAATTTATGCTTGTCTATCATATCGTCGCCTTACAGTCAAAAGGTCGTAAGTAGATTTCAGTCACTTTTCAGGAGAGACAAAAAACTGTTTTCTGACCAGACATCAAAAGGCAGTATCTCGAAAGTCTCGACATGAGGTGAACAGTAAAGTTAATGCAAAACGTCGTATCTAACATAATTATCGCTATAGCACGCCACGAACCAGTGTTTATCAATGCGTAACTGGAAATATCCAGAAATGATTACCTGACAATGTCACAGAACCTAAATTTTGGAATTAAATTACGATATTTGGAAGAGAGAACATGTTTTTTAACGACGTTTGCTAATTGGTGAATGTAGCTACTATTATGCTATGCATTAAGCTGCATTGCATGTACTATAAGAAGGTAACATACCTGTCAGGTTGAATTTTGTTGAATTCCTTCCGAATTTGAAGCTTTTCCCGGCGACAGTAGCACACGTGCTTATGGTGTGTAGGAGTTACGACGTTTTGCCTGGAGCACGACGTCACAAATCGGTATACGACAAAATAGCCACATGACAAAAAACAAGGTTCCGATTGAGCTAGAGGTACGACGTTTTGACACAAGGCGATGCTTTAGCGGGAAAGTATTTTCACGAGTTAATCCGTTTTTGTCCAAAATCCGACTTACGACCTTTTGACTGTAAGGCGACGATATATAATAAATTATTTTTCAATTATTTCGCTTGTTGCTTATATTTATACTCCAAAATCATTTGGATGGCTCAAACAACAACATTGCATATATCAATATATGGGAGATCAATTTCACATTTAATGGCTGATTACGGTTAAGTGTAACTCAATTACGCTTAAACATAATTGGTTTTTATTGCCTTACAACCTTATATATAATGGTATCATCTAAGGTTTAATGTTCTGGGCGGATGGTAAGATTACTAGCATCAGTAATTGATTGCATCAATTTCAGCTTCAGGAGAAGTTAAGTGTAATTCAAATTCTATTACAATTTACTTTAGCGTAAATGCATTACGCATAATCGTAACTGAATTACGCTTAAGCATAATGTATTACGCTTAAGTATGGTATAATGGAAATCTAAATTACGCTTAGGCATTGTGAATTAAGCTTAAATTTATGCTTAAGCATAATGAATTACACTTAAGCGTGAATAGCAATTAAATGTGAATTTGGCCTCCCATACCGGAATGTGTACACTTTACGCCACGCGTTTGGTTGTTTCACACCATATATTTGGCCATTTCTCACCACATGTTTTGTCGTTTCCCACAACTGTTGAATTGTCATGCGTACCTTTTGAAAAAATATTTTGAAAAAGAACATATTACGTTACGGGATGACAACCCGCCAATTAAACACATTTCTTTTTTTGCGAAAAAAAAACAAAAATTGTGACAAAAAAGTTCACGTAATTTAAAAAAAACATCATACCAATAGATCCAGTCTAAATAAAATTAGACCGTGTTTCATTTCAATCAACTTACGAAATAAGATGGAGTCTGGATTTTTATCAGACTGCAATATACCTTATACTCAATGGTAGGAATCATCCAAATTATACTGGTATGAAACTGGCCACTTGGAAGGAAACGCTTATGGGGGAGACCCGATGTGACATCGTCACCACATCCCTGACAGTCTGAAGTTAAAATGACACCTGGTTCACTATGGATGAGTGATTCTCCGATAATTATTACTTTATACATATATATACACAAGTGTATGGTAATAGCGTATATGAAGACAGTGGAGAAAATTTCACACACAAAATCAGTCTAAAATAGGTTATCAGTACATGTTTATATACAAAGTACATGTATATTTAGAGTTTAAAAAAGTTCCTGAACCCATTTGGTTGTAAATAGAATGCACTCAGAGATTCTGACTTCAAACTTGTGCCTCATAATTATATGGCTTGATAGACCTGTGTTGATTAGGTGGAACGATTAGAACATCAGTGCCCGCTCTTGAAATTATTACTTATTGTCTGTTTCATATTGTAATTACAGTTTAGTGATGGTCTATATATTCCTATTACAAGTTTTATATATTTTCCTGGGTGTAAAATAATAAATATGAATCGACAAAACCTGTCCGAAACTCATATATCAATTACTGTTCATTCTATTTTGAATTTTCTGGTATATACTAGTATACATACAAATAATTTGCGACATTTTACCTCTTGATGAAACATTCGGGGCATAGCAAGCAGGAAAATATTAAACAAAAAATTGTCCCAATTGATAATCAAATTATTTAAGGAATTATTGATAGAAAATTAATATTAAATGATAGAAGCGTTTCTGGACTGGTGTCTTTGACAACTTGACTTATCATTATTTTTTTATACCACGGAAATTATAAAAAACATTTAAGAAGAGATGATCCATCTTTAAGCCAAATCACAAACTCATAAATAACTGTTTATGATTCGGTATAAAGCCTCTGGCCTGTGTAATTATATTAGGATACCAAGATTATTTATATTTATAAATACATCTCAGTAAAAAATATCAACCTAAAATGTATTTGACTGGGAAATATTGTTAAATATTATATTGGGAATTTATAGTGACATTGATGTGACACTGTGTGTCATAACGACTGTCAACGTGCACTTCTAGTTTTCTGGAGAACTATCAATAATGAACATAAGAACAAAGTTGATCTATTTCTCCATGTTCTCCTAATTGGTGATGTTTTTATCGAATATATTTGCACATTTTACCCACTGCGAGTGCATTGGTCCCTTTAATAATTCATGTAAAAGTGGTGAAAACTAATATTAAACAAGAAAAATAGCTGAAATATTTTCACAATGGGGTTTCTATGAGGATTTTTTTTGTCGATATATGTCACATGATCTAATTATATAGTTCAGACAAAAATATGGACAAAAATGTGCCGTGAAAGTTTCAATTGCTGACAGTTATTGATGTTCATCTCTTCGTAATCATCTGCTACGCAGTCTCTAGATCTTGTGATTCGGGGTCGTGGGTCCGGGGGAGCCTCAATCAATTAGCGTTTAATTTGTATCGATTTTTATTGTGTAATGCGATTGTCGGGTGGAACATTCATGACTTCGTTACTGTTTTTCATTATTTAGATAGAGTTATTGCGCGTGCAGCACCCCGAAGAAACGCGAGCCGCAAAATATTTTGCCATTATTATCGAGAATTATCGAGAGGGGATCGGTGTAGGCTGGTGGAGGCTTTTCCGGGCTGGGGTCTTCGAGTCGATTTTGTTATTCAGTACATATGAGGCGGTGTAGCACTTGTTATGGGAAGAGATGATCCATCATTAATCATACGTAATTATACATATAACCTTTGTGTTTTCCAGGGCGCTATCCCAAAAAACGGGGTCCGCCATGTGTATTATATGCTTATATATGTTGTATTAATTGTTATTTGTATGAAGAGTTTGAGCGATAGAGTGGCGTCAGAGAAAACAATTATATGGCACACAAGTCTTATCAAGAACCCGAACGTGAAAATAATGCTAAATTGCCTGAAAACATTTTAATGTTTCTTTGCTAGCGTTCCTGTTTATCTTAATTGTGCAGTATTTTAAAATGCTTTCCGTTACAGTAGGGGATTGGGTGAGGGGACAAACATGAGAGACGCTTTGACATTTCTCAAACAAAAGAACTATTCAATACACTGTCTTCATGACATTCACTTGATTGATAAACTAGAAAATGCAACAACGTTGGAATGGGGATATACATCTTATTTCGCTTCATTCAATGGGAGGTCAAGGGGAGGCGCAGTTCTGCTCAAAAATAATTTTCAAGTAACAATATAAAACGTGATCCAAATGGGAATTATATAATTCTAGACCTAACAGTAGAAGGAGAACGACTTATGTTTTAATCTATACGGTCCAAATGACGTCGAACTGAAATTTTCTGAAAAATTACTGAAATTCTAGAATCATTTGAAAATAAAAACGTATGCTGTGGAGACTGGAACCTGGTAAGGGACATACACATGGACACACTAAACCACAAACAAACACCAAATCAAAACTTAATGAAATGATGAAAAAACTTTATCTAAACGATATATGGAGGATAAAAAATTAAACTCTGAAACGCTATACTTGGAGGAAGGTGTCACCAGTGAAAATGTCACGCCTTGATTATTTTCTAATATCAAACGAACTATTGGACTTCGTAGATACCGAGTCACGTCCGAACATTGTTCCACGCTACCGATCCGATCACTCTATCATTACAATGCCATAACATTTCACAATACCAGAAGAGGAAGAAGTTTCTGGAAGTTTAATAATTCTCTCTTAAAAAATCCCGATTACGAAATAATGGTAAAACAAATAATACTAGAAAAGGTAAACAGGTACGCATGTATGGTATATATATATATGACAAAGACTATATTAACTGCCCACAACTCGACATGAATGATGTACAACTCGTAATAAATGATAACGTGTTCTCTGATGCGACTTTTAGACATACGAGGACATACAATAGCCTTTTCGTATAAACAAAAGAAAAAAGCCCAAATCGAGATGGATGACTTGGAGAATAAGAAAAAATCACTTGAAATCAGACTAGCGGAAAATGTCGACACAGAGGACTGTGAAACTCTGATCAACAACATATATGAACTGGGAAAAACTAAGTGAATTCAGGGGAAAACAAATTAAAGGTTCAATGATCAGATCAAAATCAAGTTGGATAGAAGGGGGAAAACCTAGCAAATATTTCCGAATATGGAAAAGCGTCATTCCACAGCAAAAACATTGTCTAAAATAATGCAAGAAAACTGAGAAACAATAACGGACACCAACAAAATAGTCAATGCATCTAGAACTTTCTATGAATCCCTATATTCGAAAAAAGAATCTAAGCTGTTTGATCTGAGCACGATACTGAAGGACTGCGACTTCCCACATCTCACTGCAGAACAAGCAATAAGCATCGAAGAGCTAATTACAAAATATGAATTACTTACTGCACTTAAAGCTATGTCGAATGGGAAAAACCCTGGATCTGAATGGATAATACAGTAGTGTTGCATAATTTGGACTGGATAGATATAGGGCATTTTTTATGGCGCTCAATTAATCACGGATACACGATGGTGAATTATCCATAACTCAAAGACAGGGGTTGATCACTTCATTGCCAAAACCAAATAAAGACAAAATGTACTTTAAGAACTGAATGCCTATCACATTACTGAACTGTTCATATATACTCGCAAGTGCTGGCATAGCAAGAATAATAAGAAGTATACTACGAAGTATAATCCACTCAGACCAGAAAGGGTTCATGACCGACAGTGTATTATGACGAAAATACAGGATAGAATTAGAGCCTGAGATAGATTGGACACCACAATAATTTTTTTACCCTGTGCCAATGCATTCTCTTATATATGCGAGTCGACCATAGGTCGCCTCGCATATATAAGAGAATGCATTGGCTTAACAATCTTTTATCATGTTTTTTAAATAAATGTTTCTTACAATTTTTAGGACATAAAATAAAAAAACATCCATTACCCTGCAGGGAGCCCCACACATATATAGAAGCACATAGAAGAGTGTCGTCTGCTCATGTTTGTCTGGGGCTCTGTATGGGTGAAATTATAAAATTGTTAAAATACAGGATAGAATTAGAGCCTGAGATAGATTGGACACGACAATAACGTGCGAGAGCTTGAGAAATCATGTAATCGGGTGATTGATGCCCTTCAGGAATTACAGACAGAACCAGTCGCGGTTGAGATGCTTGAAGACGTCATCGATGATATAATCCACTCAGACCAGAAAGGGTTCACGACCGACAGATATATCGGAGAAATTACTCGACTAGTTTATGACATTATGCACATCACACAACAGAAAAATATCCCGGGAATGATACTCCTGATAGATTTTTAAAAAGCGTTTGACTCTATCTCATGGATTCCGATTTATACCACAAAAGACAGCAATTTAAGATGCTCCAATACAGGATATTACAGACAATAATAAGTACGAACACATATCTTGAAAAATACGCATACGTTCAAAAGGAATATGTCGTAGATGTACTCAATATAACGAGACATTACAGCACATTTTATGGGACTGTTCGAAAGTCAAAGATTTCCTGGAAAAAACTTGAATCCTGGTATTCACAAAAGTCAATAAATATAAGATTGTCAGGAGATACGTTTATTTTAGGTTCTATTGGAAAAGAAAACAAAATGCTAAACTACTTAAACCTACTTGCAAAAAGATATGTATATCTGGAACTATATCTGGAAGCATTTCTAGAACTAGTTAACAAATGAATATGAAGCAATTGAACTAAATTTCAGAAAAGACGTATTTGAGGGGGAATGGAAAATAATTCAAATCGCATTGTATCCGAAAATATCTAAATAACCGCATAATATTACTACTGCACATTTGTTGTTTCATTGTACATTTAAATAAACACGTGGCGAGTCCGTACAACACATGGAATCCTGGCTACTGTCCTGCATCACCATAGATCACCTATAAATAAGGACAAAATCAGTTTATTTGCCGAAAGATATTGAGATGCCTGACAGCATCTATTATACTCGACTATAGCTGTGCTATTATAGTTGTCGACAAATTCGACTCTGTGTATGTATATGTATTATGCTTGCCTAGATATATGTGTATATGCATGTATATATGTGTGAAAATATGTGTGTATATGCACGTATATACACATGTGTATGATTGTGTATATGTGTGTACTGTTATAAGACCACACTGATGCTCCAAAAACCATAGTCTTTAATTATCTATATACATGAATTCGGGTACAGTGACAATACATACGTGAAAATATCAAATAAGCAGCGAATCTGCATCAAAATAAATAAATGAAGATGAACTGAAGAAACTCTATAACACATGTATTATAATTATAAGCCACATTCAAATTGTGAAGCTGATTGGTAAACACTTTTAAAATCTACTATCCTAAATCACTAACGGAACAATACACAAACTAATGCAAATGAAACAACTATAAAAAACAATCAAGTCACAAAAACTTAAAAATGTTGGCTGACACCTTCTGGGTCTTGTACACATATATTTGGTAACCCAGTAGTCGAAAAATAACATAACTTGTCTGCCAATCAGTTTCAAACAAGTATACAACTGGTCAGTGCACAAACGTAAAACCTGTAGTTATTTTTCTTTGAAATAGCATACAATCGCGTGAATAGTGCTTATATATCGTTCAATATATAGTTGATTAGTCATTAAAGACGTAGCTAGAGGGCTCCGTTGAGTTTCCAGCTGCATCCCGCCCCTTTTAACCAGGCCGAACTCGCAATGTCGCGTAGTTGCATTTGCTTCCTACCCCGTGGCTTGGAATTACCTAATTGTTGGAGGAATCATGAAACAATTTGAAATATGAGCCTGAACACTGCAAAATCATAGCATCTATAAAAGTCTAACTCCATGACAATCCAGGCCTTGATATGCAGTTCTAGAATATATATACATGATTGTATAGGTAAAATTCAGGCTGCTATTTTTGTCTGTTTGTTTCTCACCTTGGCTCGCACATCAGTTATCTGTTGATTTAGAATTCTATATATCCTATATTTTTCCGCATTCTGTGTCTAAAGTTTCATCTCTTGATATTGATGACCATGTTAAACATAGCTACGTGGAACTGTACCGGCCTGCTGTCTAGTGGTGCATACCTGAACTCATTGTCTAACCACGATATCGATATACGTGGAATAGCCGAACATTGGCTTCACTCACATAACGCACTTTCTTCAGCATGTAAACGATTTGAATACTTATCATGCAGTGTGTGATTCCTCCCAACGATTTCCACCCAGGGGGGGGGGTAGATCAAATGGTGGTGTGTGCTTGATGTGGAATAAAATATTAGTGATAGAGTAACCGTTCTTGACATTGATGACGATAGGATATGCGGTATACAACTTCAACTGGAACAAGGCGTCTTCTTATATATTTTTCAAGTATACCAACCCTCAACAAATTACACGACAAAACACCATGAATAATATATACAAAAAACTGAATGATTCAAAGTCCATATTCAAATCCCTTGGCCATTTAACCCTTTACCCAACAAACCGGCCAAAACCGGCCAAAACCGGCCAAATAAAGCTTCAACAGCCTAAAATATCTTCGGTCTGTCTCAATAGAACCATACAAATATGGATATCATTGGAACCGGCTCATTGACCACATTGTGATGGTTACAGTTATGCCCTGTGCCAATGCATTCTCTTATATATGCGAGTCGACCATAGGTCGCCTCGCATATATAAGAGAATGCATTGGCCTAAAAAAAAATTCTTACATTCTTTAAAAGGGAACTGTTAATAAAACGTTTTGTTCAGTAAAATAAACTATACCAGTGTCATAATGTAGAATTAAGGTTACTAAAAACGAATCATATTCGAAAACACCAACTTATAGCGTAAAAATCGAGATTTTAATGCCTTTTTGACGTCGAAAATAATAAGGAAAAACTAAAAAGCCACTCGCCAGTTTTATGTGCACAAAGAAGCGTGACGTCAATGTGGGAACGCAGCTTTTTTTCGGATGATGGAATAAGACGTAAACATGTCCACGTGTTTTCTCATTTGTTTTGTTAATGGCGACTTACGATACAAATCTACTATTTTCAACAATTTGGACATTTAGAAAGTATTCATGACTGAAGTGTGTAATCATATAATATCACGGAGTTGTGCTTGGACTATACGTTGGACGCTGTTTTGAGAATTTTCGATGAATATTGTGAATTGGATTTTCGATTCTGGACAGTCACAGTGGAGGTTGACGTTTCGCAATTGAAACAAATTGACACTTTTATTGACAGATTTATGTTTTAGAGGAATGTTTATCAACCAAGAATCAAAATTATTGGACTGTAATGTGCATAGAACAGTTGTCTGCAGTTTTCAATACATTCTTGGTGGAAAAAGATTCTAAAACTACGATGGCAATTTGGGAAGTAAATCACCTATTTTCGATGTTTTTTCCGCTGGTTATCCGACGTGGGCCGTATTCAACATTGCCAGCAAGGAGCTGATGCTGAACTCTTCCAATTTGATGATTATTTATTATAATTAATAAATATTTTTTTTAACCATTTCGCTTGTATATATTCTCCAAAATCAGTTGGACAAGTGTATGTGAACACCTGATATACATTGTACATACAATAATAGCCTGATCGAGTTAAAATATATTCATTGATCGGTCTTCCTGGCACATTGCTCACTGTTGTACATATTGTAAGAGGGGAGACCTCTAAATATCTTGAACATTGTTTAAGAATTTGTAGATGTTTATATTGAATATTCTCAGTAAATAATTATTCTGTTTGTTTCAAAAGAAATCAGAATAATTGTTATTGTTTGCAAGTACTAGTATTGGTTGAAAGATAATTATAGAACAGTTTAGATTGACTCCCCTCTTACCAGATGCATGCTGACTGAAAGACCGATCGGTCTATTTAAGCACTTCCGGGCTATTATAGATCACTCGGTGATTCACCCAGGTTCGTTGGATGGCTCAAACGATGTTTCCTAAGAAATTTATATATACCCTTAATTTGAACCACACAGTTGATTGTTTCGTACCATATGTTTTGTCATTTCACACCATATACATTTGTATGTTTCGTTGGTTCCCACAAATGGTAATTGGTCATGCATATGCAGCGTACCATGTGGAATTTTTTTTAATTTTGTTAACGTAATGAAAGCGAACATGTTTACGATTTAAAGTTACGTGATTATGACAACCCGACAATTACATTTAAACATATTTCTCTTTCTTTTTTTTGCGAAAAAAAAATTAACAAATTGAAATTGTGGCAACAAAGTTAAAGATACATAATCCGAATTAACGCTTGCATATTACTATTTCCTTGGCTTCGGGTGTAAACATATTTGATTATTTGATTCGAGTCGATGAACCCACCCGTGTTGAACAAAATGTTGATAAATAACAGGTTTTGTGCAATTGTTTACTATGGTTGACTGGTTACAGGGGAGGGGGGGGGGTGGCGGAAAAAAACTGCAGACACAGGGTGGAAAAAAATGTTTTCTTCGGTTTGGGTAGCCCCCCCCCCAAAAACAGCAAAAACTGAAGTTTTTTTCCACTGACCATTTGACCCCCCCCCCAGAAAAATCAAAACTACCCCAGCCGGACAACAACTCGGTTTGACCGGAAACCGAAAAAAACACTGGAGCATATATACAATTCACGAGAAGGTGCTTGGTAACTTAGTTTAGATTATTATGACTAAAATGGTAATTGTCTACCAGTAGAACACAGATTTGTACCTCGTGATGTCATGACATGTACAAACATGTATATTGGTGATCGCAACGCTATGTATGCACTTTAAAAAATGACAACTAGTCATTACCTCGACTTTGAAAAAGATGCAAATGAGATGAGTGAGATACCAGCATAAAACTGTTTTCTGATACCATTGGAGGAGAAATTGTTTAATACATGGGATAGTTCTGCAGTAAAAATTTGCCAGATAAGCGATCGCAGGGTAGAATTCTGCATTCGACTGGTAGACACTGACATAGTCGGCATTATTAAGAGGGTTAATGGGGTCAATATCACATGTAAACCAAGACAGTGGTCATCCAAAATTGTTTTATGTGGATTGTACTACTCATTTATATATGATTTGGATATTAAGGTTAATCCATATTCTATAAAATGAGAGAAAATTGAAGTTGTGAGTCTAAAAATACATATTTGGAAAAAAATTACATGCAATTTTTTTCCGACAACCCCCCCCCCCCCCCTAAATGAATAAGGAAAAAATTTACGTGTAAATTTTTTACGCCTAGGTACCCCCCCCCCCACCCCCGGTACGTTGTGTCCCGCAGTTTTTTTCCGCCCCCCCCCCCCTGCTGGTTAGCATATTTTTTTTTGGGCCATTAATCGATTCTGATAACCGAAGCGGCATTTCAAAAAAATGTTTGTTGTTGGAATCTAATAACATGGGAACCATCGAATCGGTTTGAGTACCTTTAATGTTATTTCAAAAAAATCATACGGTATACTCAATAGTACAAATTGTCGAAATGATACATGTACTGGTACGAAATGTCCAGAACCCTGGTGCGAAACATCTCTATGTCAAACTTCTATGGCACAAAATGTCCAGCAACCTATTGGCTGTTCAGTCCATTGCACATTATAATTTATTTCCAAATAAAGGTAATACTAAATATTAAAGCAGCGTTTAGTGTTAAGTTCAATCTTGAACTAATTGTACATGTGATATAGTCACAGGGGCTTGTTGTAAAGAAAACAAGTAAAATTGAGGGTGCCACTTTATCAAACATTATAAATGCATCAATATTCTATTGATATACATGTACATGTAATGCTTTAGAAACCCATGTTTTTGTATATATATTTTTACTTGTTTTCTTAACAAGCCCCTGTGGCCTCAGTTTAAGTATAGGAAGCCATCATGACTCATCTGCGAAAGAGCTCTGGATCTCTTGTTCACTCATTGTGTGACCACTGAAATCAGAGACGTGGCTAGATAGTCTCCCCATTGGGGAGGGGGGGGGGGGGTCCACCTTGATACCTGTATGTTACGACAGCACCCATTGGAAGGAAGTTTCCTATTCGAATTTTTGCCCGGTACGGCTTGTTATCAAACTACATTTGTACATGTACTTACCGTAGGTGAATATCACTTCAATTTGCCTTAAATTGAGTAATATAGTTTTAGGACATCACGGATCCGAGTAATATGGCTTTACAACATGGCATAATTCTATTTCACTGTTAAATAATGCATAGACAATGATTTTTTGTGATTTCACTCATTTGAAAGAGTTGTCCATACATGTAGTACACTGTTACTAAGAGGTAAACTAATTAATGTTATGGATAGGGTATTACTCGGTTGGTTTGATATTATAGGCCTGATTTCAGCCCTCGGTAACCTCATTTCAGCCTTCGACCTTCGATGTCAGGCTGATAGTGATATGAGGTTACCTTAGGCCTAATATCAAACCAACCAAGAAATGTCCTCTAATTATTATATAACTAGCAGGGTGACCAGTCGTTGCCCAGGTTAATGCTCCCACTTTTTTACTCTGACCCCAATACCATCACTGTAGACATTTCTAATCTGCACCATTATGATGATTATCTTTCTCATAAGAAATAACAAATTAATAGATACATGTATGTGTAGGGTATTACATGTACTTGGTTGGTTTGAATATATAGGCCTGATTTCAGACAATTATTTTTGTGTCTAGACTTGATTATAAAGCAAGTTTTCGCAATTGACATGCTTAAAATTGATATATGCATGGGGAAATGTAACCATCGTTGTCTACATGCCCCGTGTGCGCAACATCTCAAATGAAAAATCCAGTCTCTTGTACAAGTATTTGTAATTAAACTATTTGTATAGCATTTGTTATTTAAATTTAGAACAGAGCCATAATTTTGTTTAAATGTGCAGATCTACATGTATGATAATAAGGCTTAAGCATCGTGCAGGGTGGATTTTTCTCATAAAATTAATAAACATATAGGTACAATTATTTGGCACACAAGAGTAGGCACTTTGCTGGAGTCTGATGATGTTAGATGCTGATAGTCTAAAGGGTCAGTGTCTGGTTGTTCCCCTTGCAGAGGAGATATAAATGGTTACACGACATTTTGGATCGTCTTAAGTCGTTTCGTACCATATTTTTTGTAGTTTCGCACCATATTTTTTGTAGTTTCGTACCTTATTGTTTGGTCGTTTCGCACCATGGTGGAAATCAATTCGTCTTTTGATACCAATGATACCATATCACTATACATGTACATGTATGTCACACCATAGGGAAACAAATAAATGATTTTCTGCAAAGTACGAAATAAAAAAAAGTAACCAAAAAATATGGTATGAAACGACAATGGTATCGGATAGTGAAATAATGAAGAAGTCACTATAGTTGTATATCATTTATATGGTCACAATATATATAATGCAACGTGAAAGTTGATATGACATCTGTTCTGTTCGACTTCAGGTGTACTCAATTTCTACTCCGGCAATGTTCAGAATCCTATCCATTGATAATCCAACGACACTGGTATGAAGCGTCTAGAACTTAGAATCCATATTTAATATAAATTATAAATCCTTCAGACATTCAGTGTTACCGATCTCCATTCTCCAGAATCAACAACTGACTGTTCAAGGCGGTTCCACTCAATGGTTGTTTTTAAGAAGTCATCGTAATGAGTAATGTACAGTGCTAGTACGCAGTAATTGAACGATTCTCTGATGGTGCTGTTAGCACTTGTTGAACACCTCCTAAGTTCTCCACCAGATTTTGACAGACACTCCCTGCCACACTGAGGACAGTAACAGTACTAACACTCACACTGACAGTGAATAGGCCTACTGGTAGTCGAAAATCTACGGGATACTAAATATATAGTCAATTTTGGAGCAGCCTACTGTAGTACTGACTACTGGTACTGGTACAGTGGTAGTGATGCAGTCCTCAAATTTGGTTGCTTTATTTTCCTTGTCTTCTTCGAATTTTTTTTTTAGAGTTACCCGGTAGATGTAGATTATTCATTTGTAGAATAACAATCAATTATCATGACAATCGTCGTCAACAACGAATGACATTGATAATTTGATCGATTCAATGATTGTTGACACTGTGACTTGGTGAATTTAAATTTTAAGTCTCGCTGTCCTTGCTATCTTCGTCGGCTGGTTCGTGTAAAATGGGCCAATATTCAAACGCAAGCCATCAAAGGCATCTTCAGTATCTGCCATAGATGAAGTATCCTCCGCAAAACGTAACTCGTCGTCATTTTCGTGATTAGAGTCACTTTCAGACGCGGAAATACTGTGTGCAGAAGCCATTTTTCGTAAACAGTTCGTCTGCAGGGGCAATTCCCACTTTGACGTCACGGGTTTTGCGGTCACGTGACTCGAGCAAAATCAGCTAAGAAATAATAATCGATTTTTAAAAGTCGCTAAAAACACGTTTATCGATAAAATTATATCTAATTTTTTATTGGATGTTATATTTGAACCTTATTCACACCAAACTAGCGATATAACATTGAAATGATAAACATTTAACAGTTCCCATTTAACAATTTTATAATTTTTAATATGTTGAGCCAATGCATTCTCTTATATATGCGAGGCGACCTATGGTCGACTCGCATATATAAGAGAATGCATTGGCACAGGGCCGTTCTGTTGGATAAAGGGTTAATACTGATGGGAGATTTCAATGGTAACCTTGAAAACTACGACGCGACGAACAGTGCATTTGCACAACTGCTACATATAGTAAAATTGTCATCTGCACTGCACATCAGCCTCCATATGTGTCAAGACCACATTTGTCCCCGCGGACGGTGGCCCTGGTACGGTCATTGATCATATCCTTATACCCTCCACGGAACTTTATAGAATTGAACACAAGTCCTGGACGACTCTGCCACCAATTTATCAAATCATCGCCGCATATTTTTGAAAATCCTATATGACATTGCAACGCCCACTAGTAGAACTACATCCATGCAATATATAGACTGGAACGAGCCATTCGTTCCGCTGATTCCATAGATACATATCAGGTCCATATACACAACAACTTAGAATTTCGTACAGTTAGTAACAAAAACGAAATAGATGCGTATTACAACGAAATAGTCGCAATTGTATCAGAATAGGCTCGCATAGCAATTACACCCAAGAAATTCAATCGCCACTTCTGACCATTTTGGAATGTTCTGAAAGAGCTACACAACGAAATGGTCCTGAGGCGACGTGAGTGAATTTCTTATGACAGACCTGGAGATCATTCACACCCAACATGTACATAACGAGCATACAAGGAATCTAAATGTTTATTTCGTCGTGACTTGCGGAAAGAAAATGAAAAACACATTCAACAACTCGATGATCGACTTGATATATTAGTAGAGAGATGGATATTAACGCCGTTTAGAACCTTTAATAAAAGACGCTCCGATAGAGGTTATCACGTCAAATTGTCTATTTGAAGTAAATAATTCCACTCTTAAGAGAACCAAGTGACGTAATACAAGCATGGGCATCTTACTTTGAAAACCTCTATTCCCCATTAGTCAGCGATGACTTCGACGAAAACCACCATCCATCTATTAGTAATCAATTCGTAGAGCTATCGCAGTTACTCGAAATATCAGACCGAACTATGCCATGAAATTTCTTTAGAAGAACTTAAAAATGTCTGAAATCGGTCAAAAAAGGCAAAGCTCCCGGATTCGACTCATTGTGTTGTGAGCACATTGTACATGGTGGTGATTTCCTCCAGCTCTCAATAGTTAGGCTGGAATTCAATCACGTACCCACATGAGCAAAAGTTGGCATAATTCCTCTATATAGAGGAGGAAACAAACCAAAACATTAGTTTGACAGTTACCGCGCCATCACTTTGCTTCATATCCTATAAAAGATATTTGAGAAAATAATTCTCGTGCGCCTTGAAACAAATTACCCCAACTCATGAAAGTACACACATGGACGTGGCTAGAGGGTCTTCGTTCGGGGGGTGTCCACCTTGGAAAATTGCAACTGCACCCCCCCTTGAATCAGAATCAGTCCAAACACAAGTTTTGCATAATTGCACCCCCTTGCACCTCAGTGCTCAGGCCTAATATCCTATATATTCATAAACCATGCATGGTACTATATTCCCCGTATAAAACATTAAGATATTTTAATCTGAATAAATTCTAACATCTAACTCCAGACAAATAATAAACACGGCTACGGGCAAGAGACGAGGACACATCGGGCCCACCATGGTTGTTCGGCCCGGTGTGAGAAAATTTTGAAAACTATACGAGAAAATCGCAAATCCTAGCATCTAGACTGGCCTCAACTGAAGCTTTGCTAGTGTTGGAAATTTAAGACTTCATACTCCCCCTCCGGTTGGAAAATTTTCCAACTGATGACCATTTCAGTCCACAAGTTTGACCAAATGTAGTAAAATATTGTTTTGTTAAACTAATTAGCAGTTTTGTATTGGCCACGGGGGAGGGACAATGACACACCGGGCTGACCATGGTTCGGCCCGGTGTGCGATAATTTCTAAATCTGAACAAGTCGCAAAATCCTAGCATCTAGACTAGCATCAAGTCTTCCTAGAGTTGGAAATTTCAAACCTGTCACCCCCCACTTTAGGTTGGAAAATTTCCAACTGATGACAATTCCAATGAAAATGTTGAACAAATGTATGACAATATTGTTTTCTTAAATTACACTAGCAGTTTTTGACTGGCCACGGGGAGGGACCAGGACACAAGCTTTCCAAGTGTTAGAAATTTCCAACCTGTCACCCCCCCCCTTAAGGTTGGAAAATTTCCAAAGGATGACCATTTCAGTCCAAAATTTTGACAAAAAATACGAAAATATTCGTCCAAAAACAATTAATTCCCTCCATTAAAATGTTTGAAAATAAAACTACAAGAACATTTCAACCTATGGTTGGTGTGAAATTTCCAACTACTAATGTTTTGGCAGGTATGAAATTTCCAACTGTTGAAAATTTTGACCAAAGTTGGGGGGGGGTGAGACACCACAACCCCCCCCCCCCCTGTCGCCACGTCTCTGAGTGCACCATCTTCAACATGGCTTCCAGAAAGTAATTAGCTGTTTGAACTCATCATTTATAATACAAGAGTCAACATCATTCACAGCCGAAAATCATAGTACTTTATTTGCATGTTTCTTAGCTGTCTACAAAGCCTTTGATACGGTTTGGACTAACAGACTTCTTCTCAAACTATATCAGCGTGGCTTCCAGGGGACAATTTGGCACATCATCAACTCCCTCGTATGTGGACTAAAGTGCTCTGTCCGGTCCAACGGCTGTGTTCTCGCCTTTTCGAAATACAGGATGGAACCAGACAGGTTTAATCTTTTCCCCTCTGTTCTACATAATATTCATTGACGAACTTATACCCACCTCTTGAACAGAGCAAACATTGCTTGCGCTTTGGCTCCGCATTTTGTGCCTCATTAACCCAAGATGATGCATGACATAACTTTACTGACTTTAACCGTTCCGGGTCTAAAACTATTGTGTACCATATGTAGTACATTCAATCAATAATTGAGATTCAAATATAACCAAGACAAATGTAAAATAATAGTGTTCAAGGAGCGCACATCCGTTCAATCATATCGAAGTACAAAATCGTGGTTTATAAATGGAAAACCTATTCATGAGTCGAATCAAATTACGCATCTTGGTATTCCTCTCACTAACACAGATCAGATGAACAACCTCACTAATCACATTTGTCAGAAACTGAGAGCATCATATTTTATGCTGACCAATGCGAGTATGTATGCTGGGAGATTAACTCTACTTAGTTCAAACCTGTTATATAACACAATTTTCTTACCAAGAGCGCTATATGGGAGCGAATTTCTTTGCGGCATATCCACAACGAACGAAAATTAATTCGAAAAAACTCATCGATTTTGCCTAAAACAAATTCACGGGCTTCCATATAGGGCCCGAACTGATGTTGTACTGGGCCTCCTAGGCACATTCCCTATTACGGCCCTCGTTGACAAAGGCAAACTCGTGCTACTCGGAAGTCTTTGTAGAGCATCCCTAATCAAATCCTCAAAAGAAATTTCAATGTGTCGTTTAGACAGCGCCATCACAGGGGACACCTTAAGCGACTATTCGTTTATATCATATATCATTTCAATCTTGGAGAAATACGATCTCAATTCACATTTAATTGCGTTCGTTGAAAACTAGAATTTCCCATCGAAGGAAGCATGGAAGCAGCTAGTATATCAGGGAGTAGCACACTTCCAGGAAACGGCTCGTCTTCATAGAGAAAGTTCACTTCAACATTTGTTCAGATAGTTACAGCTCACTGTTTCGCCGTTATGGTTCACGTGTAGAGCTTATCCACAATACAAAGTTGAATTACTTGAAATAGCGATGCTCCTAGCTAAATCCGTGAATCCCGATAACGGAAAGTGTGTTCACTGTAGTAAGCAATAAAATAACAGTTGAACACAGCATCATTGTGTCCGGAAATATCTGCGGCAAGGAATTACATGTGGTTCCCACTCCTTGAACATTTTGACATTCGTTGCTTCATAGAAATCGACAAACGAACAGATGATGATATTTCGGGCAGGCATCCCACCACATGTTCGGGAAAAAAATAAGCCCACGTAAGGCTCTGAGTGTACTGGGTGCACACACGCGACACTGGGAGAGTTGAATTGCAATACCGTTCCTTTGAAAAATTGTTTTCTAAAAATAGATGACATTTGACATGCCCTTTTGAACTCTTGGTATCGTCTTTCCAGGTCACCTATGTAGCGTTTGGACAATCGCGTTTTTCTTAACCAATCAGAATTAACGTTGCTCACAGACGGTTGTTAGGCAAGTGATGCTTTTCAAACAAGTGAAAAATCGCCACCTCGGATTATTATTTCAACGAATTACCAATTACAACACACGTGGTGGGCGAGAACAAACTGCTTACATTATGATATACAAGGTGAGTACATGTACATCATCCGTATCGGATGTAGGATTTACCATTGTACGCCTTGTTTGACCACGAATGGAACAAATTCACCAATTCCGGACGAGGGCAGACTGACTCTTGACCGTTGACTCTAAATTCTAATGACTAATCTAACTTACTTAGTTCCAACTTTTCAGTGACTCGGGTTCAAAGTCATAATTCCACGATTCACTCTTGCAACAAATTTCGAAATTACAATTTGAACGAATCAAGCATCTACCTCATTGTGATTATACTTGTGAGTGCTATGTACACAGCGACAAAATTAATTTAAGAACACAGTTTTGTCAAAGGTTTCAATAACTGCGACCAGAAATTATTTAGACAGAACGGAAGCAAATCCGTATTCGAATTCTCGCATTGTTGACTTGTCTAATGATAGAACACTGACACACGGCGATGGTAAAATAGCTTTTACGGTGATAATCCTGATGAGAAAGTATGGAATAATACAATAAGTCTGCCGTACACTATACTGACTACAGTACAATACCGTTCATTAATATAACAGTTTGTTTTGAAACTTGTCAGAGTAATCTGGTAACCATTCTGTAGGTACATTACCTCCCCTGAGATGTCGCTCGTAAGCTGACTTCCGGTATTCTAAAAAAGTCAACCCGACCATGGAACCGGAGCGGGGTGTTGCAATCTATGGAATCACATGACACTCGATCTTTATAGATCTATTTGGATTTCGTGCTAAAACGAAAGCCGAATAAATAAGCTATCATTTAGTGCCCAAATAAATAACCGGGATCAATTAGAACCTGATAAAAGCATTTTTCGAAAATTAGGCGGACACAGTAATTGGGTTAAACGAACTTCACGTGGATAAAAAGTAATATTTGAGAAAGAAAAAAATATGATTTACCTGCTGCGCTCTCATCGGTCACGCGGTATCATCCGTGGTTAACGTAAATGGCGAACCAAATTTTATAGTGGCTATAAATAGTCAAACTAATATGGCAACCTGGGTGATAATTCACTGAATAGTTCTCACTTCCGCTTTAGATCGAGATCTGAAGCAAAGCACATTTTCGCGAACGGAACGCTTTTTACGAAGCAAAAGCTATAATAAGAATATATTTCACTTGTTTATTTTGTGGTAGTTGAAGCTAAACATTGAATACGTATATTCGGAGTGCCATGGCCTTGTTCCCATTGTCTCCGACACAACTTATAAATTCTTGTCATTGCGTCATCAGTTTTACTAATTACCTGAGACTGAGTACCTGGTCTAAACAGCTGATCGCTACAGGTGTTAGATTAAATTTTATTGTGATACCATTCATATACATGTAATGCAGTGCAGTGTTACAGACCGGGGGGACTATTAAAATAGCCGGTGTCGTCCGTCCGTCCGTGTGTGTGCGTCCAGAAATGGTTTCCGGATGATAACTTTAGTTTCGGTTATTAGATCAAAAGAAAATTTCTTAGGTGAGTTTATCAGACCAAAATACAGATCAAGTTCGAATATGGGTTTTCTCCGCTTAATTTTGCGAGAGTTGTGGCCCTATTTCGACTTGGAATCCTGTCAATTTCTGGTTTCCGGATGATAACTTCAATTTGTGTGATCATATTTGAACCAAATTTGGAATATGCGTTTCTCAGCAGCTCGAAATACAGGTAAAGATTGAATATGCGTACAATCCGCCCATTTTTGCTACAGTTATGGCCCTTTTTCGAATTAGAATCTTGTCAATTTCTGATTTCCGGTTGATAACTTCAGTTTGTGTGATCATATCTTAATCAAATTTAGTATGGTAGTTTATCAGCCCAAAATACAGGTCAGGTTCCAATATGGGTTTGTTCTGCCCATTTTTGTGAGAGTTATGGCCCTTTTACGACTTAGAATCCTGTCAATTTCTGGTTTCCGGATGATAACTTTAATTTGTGTGATCATATTTGAATCAAATTTGGTAGATGAGTTTATCAGCTCGAAATACAGATCAAGTTCGAAAATTGGTACGATCCAACCACCCATTTTTGTCTGGTTGCTTCGGATTTAGGGTCCTTGTTATTTTTTTAAGAAAAGCTGATGCCCCCAATGAAACCACTTTTTCGGGGGACACTGTGGCCTGAAGGCCTTTTATGTGTATATAAACTGTGTATAACATAAGTCAAATTGGTTTCTATATATTATACTGTAACTGTGATGTATATATATGTTATAATCTCCTTTAAAGCTGTGTAACAGTGCACTGTCATGTAACTGAATGTTATCAGGATAATAAAATAAGCAGGTCAAGGCCCATTTATGTCCATTACGGTCCCCAAGTGTGCTCAGGGGGACACAGTTTTTAGTAAATTAAGTGGGTGGTCAAGTGACACATTTTGAATGGGGATGTCCATGCAAATCTCCCCAGCAAAAGTTTTACCGGTAGATGAAGCAGTTGTCTGGGAACTATAAAGAAGCCATATAATTAAAGACATAACATTTAACTGGCGGCTGGTCTTGCTAACTTGGCAATTGTTGCAATAAATTTATTTGTGAGAATTATTTTCTTGAATTACAACACTTGACCTACCGGTAGTTATGAAAAATAAATATACAAAGCAAATATAAATACACCAACTCTCTAAAAGAAAAAAAAGCCGACCTGCCAGGTAAATATGTATTGTTTTCAATACCCTACAAAGTTACACTCTGAAATATTTGCAACTCTAAATTATGCTGTGGAGAATTGCACGGAAATGCCCATTCAAAATTGGTCACTTGACCTCCTGAATGTGCTAAACTTCAACCTATGTGTGTTACAACAGTCTTGTTTGTGAATGTTTTTGAGAGCTGATTTCACATTGTGCAAATTAAACAATATTTTAATGATATTTCTGCACCGATAAATAAATAATGCCCATTAATCGACAATGGAAATGGTTATCGATTATCGCCTTTATCAACGGTTCATCGATTATTCGATTATATATCGTGGCACCACTACATAAAATGATAAAATTAAATTGAGCTGCAGGTGCAAAAACATTATTCAGGTAATTGTTCACAGGGAGTTACAGGTACTCAATCCGATCAGAGGGTCCTATATTACTATTTCTTTGGCTTCGGGGGTAAAAATATTTTATTCGAGTCGAACCCACACATCAAAGCTCAGAGTGATGAGATATAGATTGTGGAAATTCGTTAGTTTCTCATTAAAATGTGGGTGTAAGACGGATAACTCTAAAATCAAGTGGTTAGTTATTAACAATAATAACCACTTGATTTTAGAGTTATCCATCTTCCACCCGCAATTTTTCTGTTTGACCACGAGGCAGACTAAATTAGTGTCCCAGATCTCGAGAAATTAACGAATTTCAAAAATCTATATCTGATCACTCTGAGCTTTGATGTGTGGGTTCCTCGACTCGAATCAAATATGTTTTACCCCCGAAGCCAAATAAATATTAATATAGGACCCTCTGATCGGATTGAGTACCTTTAACAATGCCAAGATCCTGAAATTAAGGTTGTGTCCTATGCACAAACACTACTAGCAAATAGAAGGTGAAAATACTGTTACATTTACTCATTGAGATTAGATTAGATTAGTTATTGGTACTCTAAATTATGCTCTTATAATGCTGTACATATAACTATTTCCTTTCTTAACTCAGATTCTCAAACATACGACATTCGTTATTCATGTCTGACGAAGAAACCCAGGCTCCGGAGCAGTCGCAATTAGTGTCTGATGACGACACCCAACCTCCAGAACAGGCTCAGACACAGACTCTCTTTACTGAGGTGAATTATTTGCATACTTGACTTAATATGACATATTTTCTCATTATAAACGATGATCAGTGGTCTTTTCTATACACATGTGTTTGGTATTCAACACTATAGTAGGCGCAAAAAACAATATAAATCTATCCAAACATTTCCACATCAAATTATTGTCATAAATTTAGGATGCTGTGACAAGGTCGGTATATGCGTGGGCACATAACAATGGGGGTAGTGCTATAACTTGACCAAATATCAACTGATTCCGTTGATATTTGGTACATGAGACTTGTTGGAAACTATCTCAATCGACTTTGAAAACCCACAATGGCCGCCTAGTTGGGGCAGAGTTATGGCCTTAATTTGTGAGCTTTGATGTATTTTAACAGCGAAAGCAGAATAACTTTGATGACATATGTTATTAGGGGATATTTCATCTGTCAACCTTCCTCAACAGTGCTGTACATTTTAACCGCAGTTACGATTAATGCATGTTCTATACAAGCCCATGTTTTTGCATAGCTAAGTTAGCTAACAGAGCTAGCGTTGCATCTCTGATGCGAATTATGGCAAAATCGTTATCTACATTTCTGTAGAATAAATTAAAATGAATTTGTGCTTACTTCAAATTTTAATGTTATGTCATGGGTTATCCATACCAATAGGTCAGTAATTTGATTGATGAATCATAGCATTGCAATTATATTCACTTTCTCATCGAGAACATTTGTTTGTTTCAGTTTTTCGCTGATGATATACCAGAGATATGCATTAAAATACCATCAGAATCAGAATCCGATATTGAATATTGCACAAAGACTAAGAAGACCCTTGGTCCATTGAATCTGCAAAAGGTATCACATGATATATTGTACTTCATAAATATTGGACTCAAGATTGATATCAACAGACAGAAGCTGACTTTGTGGGAACTCAGTAGTCCAAGTTGTAATGGTGTTCAGATTGAAGCACAATCAGCACAACAATATGAGTTACATTACAAGAGTTGCATGCAAAGAAAACAGTCCATTATTAAATAATCTAGCTATTGGGTACCGGTATATTGATGCAACCAGTCATTACAAAGACCAGAATGATTTAACGTCATTTTAGCAATAAAGCCATACCACGACGAGAAGAAACAGATAATCAAAATCGAGTGAAGCAACTGTGAATAGAAATGACAGTGAATTAGACAAAGACCAGAATAAAAACTATTTGTATCTGCTATATGAACTCTTAACCCTTCCATGATTGGAGCTTCCTAAATGTTTTTGAAAAACCTTGCCAATGCATTCTCTTATATATGTTAGGCTCCCTATGGGAGAATCCATATTTATGAGAATGTACTGACACAGCATCTTTAATGCTGCATCAACACAGCTGCCATTATGAAAGAGTTAATTGTGGCTGTATGTATGATAATTTCTTTCTTTCTAGACATAGTTCCGCGTTTTTGGTTGTTGATATCAATGCTTCTACAATTGTAAATACACTTATGTTCTGTTTATTGTATGATGTATCGATGAATTATTATCAGTTGAAAATAATGGACACATTAGTTGAATGGCAGGTTTTTAATAATATATATTTTAAAAGATCCATTTGGAAAAAGGTCAATCATATTTCATAGATCTTTGATTTATATAAAGAAAGATGATAAAATGTATTTCTGTTGAAATTAATTGTGCTTCGTCAACTTTATTCACTTCGAGCATATTGACACAGCAATGGTGAGGTCACAACAAATTACGTGGTTGGTTTGATTGGGTCAATTATCAGTCTAATACACAAACTTTGCCAACAACTGTCAAAGTTTCTATTTAATGGATATTAATGTTCCTCTTAATGGCAGACATTCGTCTCAAAGTTGACATAATTGCTTAGTGAATGAAAACTGTCATATAGTTGTTGTCTGCCATTCTTTCTTCGACTCTCAAATATGTTTATTTGCGGTCACCCAATGTATTTTGTTGACTAAACTGGTTGCTGGTTCACAACTGCAAAATTCTGAAAATGTAGTAACCTGACTCATCCAGCTATATTGGCATGACATCTTTTATATCAACAGCAACTATTTTTTTTCTAGCAGATAACTGAACAAGAGAACCTTGGTAGTGCGTGTGACTATTTCATCCTCCTGGTAGACAGTCAGCAGCCGCCAGAGCACATTGAGGCAAAGCGACGCAAGTTTAATGAAAGTGTATGTGCATATTGTCAAACGCTATCCACTGGTGACTTTTTGTTAACATCGCGAAATATTGTGGCTGATGATTTAGTCACCAGTGTCAACAGCAACAACAAGAAAACACAGACAACTGTCACTGGCACCATCTTGCTATTTAGCAGTTGCATGCATTTAGAATGAATCGACACTCATAATTTTCTCAATGACATTGGTGCAGAGGTTGAACTCGCTGGACAGGAAACATATCAGTTGCCATATCTCCTTGAAGGAAGCTTATCAAATGGTGTAATATATGACCTATATAACTTGGCTAAGAAAAGCAAATATAATATAACACAGTCACTAAAGAAATGGATCAGTCAAATGCGAGCTATGAATCTTTGATGCATATCGCACTTTCCGAAATTGCAGTGCAATGGTTGCTAAAGCTAAAGTAAAGAAGACAAGGATTGAAAATGACATCATCTTAATGAAACCATTTAAGGTATACATGTATAACACATCAGATATGACTACCTCAACTGTTGAAACACCAAATGTAATTACCCCTGCTCCATCTTGTAGTACTATGCCCCCAACATCAAATATGGAAGAAAAATTAGAGGAACGGAGATCTATGGTTAGAAAGTTACAAAATGAGCTAAAATGTTTAAAGAGAAAATTTCTACGCCACACACAGAAAGAACTGGCACTGAAGAACAAACTGCAAAAGACAGAAAATCAATTTAAGTCATTAGGGAAGCAGTGCAAAACTGAAAAAAGTAACACTCCTTGTCATTTAAATTACTTGAGACAACAAAGTTACAACGGAATAAATATTTCAGTCAGACAATTAAAAACAATCGAGAAATCAAGGGCTTAAACGAAAAAGTGGCTGATGCTGATTGGAGAATTGCCAAGTTGGAAAGAGAGCTAACATAATTTAAAAATGATGATGAGGTTGATCAACTCAGGAAAAAGATAGAAAAACAAAATGAAATTATAAGATACCTGGAAAATTAAACAAGCGACAATTCTGTGCTACAGGTTTAAATAACAATGAGAGAGCATATTCTAACAACTTTGTGAAATGTGTCATGGACCTGACTGATGCAAAAGTAGCTGTGGAGAAAGTTGGCACAGTCATGACAACTGTACTGAAGCTGTGATAAAACTGTTAATAGGCTTCCTTCGTATAAAACCATATGCAATATAGTTGACAGGAAAGCAACAATAGTTCAAGAACAGTTAAGAACTATTTTGCCAGAAGAAAGGAACACCACACTCTACACCGATGAGGCAAGGAAATATTGCCGAACATCAGGGGTGCTATTCACCGGCTGGGTTTATAATATAGTCCAGGTAGTTTTACGAGGCGATGCTCAATGCGAAGCTATCGGTGGACATATCGATGGGAAGAGATCGCCGCGCCATATATGATTATCCAATCAAGGTGATTGGCGTCAATCATAGATTGACCACCGGTCACATAAACATGCTGCGTGTAACAGTACACGTTTGTACACATTTCACAATGAGCAACCGAGGAAAAGGACGTGGGGCAAAATATACCACCGACGACATGAGGGGGTCTACAAAAAAAATCCGTATATAGGGCCGGGGCGGGTGGGTTCTCCAGAAGCCGAAACAATCGTGCTTGTAATTTTTTTCCAAAATGGGTTTTTTTCAAACAATTTACAAGTACTGACCATGTAATGTTGTTTGTAAGCATGTTAATATCATGTTTGTTGGCATATGGCTATATAGACAGATATAGTGACTATATAGCCTCAGATTTAGCAACATTCTGGATTTCACAGGATCCTGTCCCACTTCTCAGTGGAAAACCGTAATTTAGTATAAAAAAAAAAGTATTACCCAGTTGTATTACACGAATAAAAGTAATAAAATACAAAAAAAACTGTATCACAAATACTACATGAACATGGTGAATACTCAATGATGACTAGATATCATTGACCCGATTGTTGCATAATATGAAATTGAAAAGGGTATCTCATAAATTTCTAATGTCTGAAATACTGTCTTGTTCTGGCATGCAATCAAATTCATTCCTTCTGGTTATTTCTCATCTTTTTAATGATTGCAAGTAATGTTAATTTGCAGCACTTATCCAAATAAAACTGAATTGGTTATGATGAATGGCCGTTACTGTTTATTGTTCAGACAATCCCAACTGAAGGTGACGCTATTCTCCTTGAATTTACGAACTTCATCTTGAAGCTTAAATACTGCTCAACAAGACTAAACTACAATACTAATTGCATACTGTTATCGCTTACAAATAGATGAACTGAAATAATGTGATGCATTCAGATGCTTTGAGAAATGACATTCTTCAATGTCTTCAAAGTTCAAACTAAAATCAAGAATAAAATCTGACTGCAGACTCTAGTGCACAAATATACATACAAATGGTTGAGTTATAATAATGCAAAATGTGTTTACGGATGGAACCAAATTGGTAGCTCTGGTATGCATCGCCAGGCAAAACCTGTGATATGCAGTAATATCTGCATACATCCTTCCCTTATCATTCAGGTCTATCACCATACCAAACCACTTCAAAATTCGACAACCGACACGTCAACTTATATGGCAAAAACTTTGTACGGATTGAATTTCATAAACAGGGCCCATGGATAACTCTGGTAGGCATTGGTACTCACAATCCGTGATATTATGCATATTCGTTCCCCATTTCTGGTCCGTCACATATCATAGAGCATCAAAATATGACAACCGACTCTTGAGTTATGATGCAAAATGTTTGTACGGACGGACGCACGGACGACTCGAGACGTCAACTATATACCCGCCGACTAATATCGGGGGTATAATAACCATATATCTATGTGTATACCTAACCAAAACAATTCCCCTCCTCACCCACCCCGGTGGATAAGACTAAAGAGTTCTTTGATCATGCACAAATAATTGTAGAACCCCTGACCTGTTTACCACTATTTACACTGGCCAGTGTTCTCTGTCAGACTAAACACGCTCGATATATTAATGCGGTCTAGGGCAATATAATGCGGTCTAGGGCAATTTGTGACATGCAGTGTACCTACACAATGCTTTATTATTGTTGTTAGATACTGGAAACACCAGGAAACACATGGAAGTACAGTTTATTTTTCGTTTTTCTGACCTGTGATTTACCGATTAAGGATGTTATTGCTTGAGTCTTAATTTTACACACTTTGTACCAAAAAAGGATAGTGGAATGGGATTGAAAGGCAGTTAACACCGTTATTGAAGAACGGCTAAAAAACTCTGAAATTTTGATAAAAATATGAGAAAGGGGGTGGGTCCCTAACATTTGGAGGAAAAAATTTGCACAAATGGGGTGGTGGGTCCCTCGGGGTCGGAAAAAACTTTTTGGGCCCTATATGTGCAATTGTTTTCCAGACCCCCCCCCCCCCACTGCTGACGAGCGTAACACTTGTTTGGGCATTGTGGAGAGAAGAATCAAAATATTAAAGAACAAAGAAACCGGCACCATTCACCAGCGCCGGAAAAATGATGCATGGAAAGAAATTTCTTTGGAAATAGCAGGGAAATATCCAAACAGAACCAAAACACAAACAAAATTCTTCTGAGACGTTATCTTCTTGGCTCTTCATTTTCACACTGTGCTAATTAAAAAACCTCATTAATATCATCATTCTGCAGATATATAATCGCAAGCATGAGTCTCCACACAATTATACCCCAAAATTATACCGCTATACATGCCGATTGTGGCCGGTGAGTGTTCATGAATTAGTCGTAAGACGGCGTCAATTGACAGGTGACAAATCTGATAGATTGGATCAATCACACCATCGTCAGCGTGTCGTTTGCGCTAAAGCAAAGATACCTTTGCGTTCAGCCGCTACCATATAAACTACCTGGTTTATATAATAGTCTCGCTTGGTGAATAGCACCCCAGAGGTTTATGTATTTATTAACTGATGACACACAAACTCCGTGCCTTCTAGGTCTGAGAGAAATGGCTGATAAGAGCTCGAAATCAACACTGGACACATTTAAGGAGATCTTAGATGACATCAATATTCACTGTCATGCAGAATCGCCATATAATAGGCCTGGCCATAACATTCTGGTAAATATTAAAAATACTATGTCTGATCGGGCATCAACAGACATTGTTTTCAACCAAATGTTAGAAGGTTACAGAAAAGATGTGCTACCCGATATGGTCAGTGGTTGGTCAGATATGACAGAGGAGGAGCAGAGTATGTGTTCACACATGAATAACTTCTTTTTTGGGTTGCATCTTCTGTGTGGGTTGGCAGATGATTGTGATGAAACCTTGAAAAGGTATGAAGTTTCAGTAACAGAAACATTCATAGGGTCAGCTAAATATCCTGAGTTGAAAAAAATTCACAAAACTGAAAGTGGTAATTTGCGCTTATTACGAACAAGCTGCAAGGCATTTGCTGTTGGCGAAGATGGAAAAAACGGAGTCAGTGCCCAATGGAGGACCTATTTGAGGAGTACAATGGATAATAATATAATAACTAGGTTCAAACATAATAGGTTCAATTTAATATTTTGTCCTTGGTCATGCTATTTACTATCACCATGAAGATATTGCCAAATTCCTCAGTACTGTTCATGGTACCCAAAACCTTCTTTGAAAGCTGTTCTTGCAGATGTTAATGAGAGTCTTCGCCTGGCAGGTCTGCGAACACTTGGAATGATTTCAAAATTTGTAACAGCACCACTGTGGCGGCTTTTAGAAGAAGAAAACCATATCATGAATATGAAGTCACTACTCTAGTCTAATTAGCTTCCTTGATAAATGTGCCATTAATACGGAGGAAACACTGAAATTCTTTCAAGAATGACTGCTGACCACATCTCTGGGGGAAAGTTCTGGAGTCCCGGATCAAAAATCATTGAGGAAACCACATCTACGGTCAAACATAATTACCAGAATATTTTTTTGGCCAGCTTGATCAACTTCTTAGATACCGACCTAACTCCACATCCCTGACAAATAAGTCATTTTTAATGTATCTCCATAACAAAACTGGAAACTGGCTGGACCAACTAGGTGAGGAAACAAGGGATAAGCTTCTAACTCAATCACGCAAGCAAGGACTTGAAATCAGGAAGCAATTCAAAGAAAGGTTAGAAAAAATTGAGGATACCAGGTTAGCTACTCAGAAGCACAAACAACAGGAAACAGCAAGATTGGATGAGAAAATGATAAAATATGCAATTAAGATCACAGGTGGTGTGACATTTTATGGATTATGGCAATCTCCAGAGCAAGTTGAGGAAGGATTGGTTCAAATTCCAGAAAATGAGAGATTGGCTGCACTCAGTGCTCAATTAAAATTTAGAAATAGGGTTCTACACCAGAACAGCTCAAACGTAAACATTTATACATTGTCACAGAAAGACGAAAATGGAAAATATAAAAAACATGACTGTGCTAAATTAAAAGAAAACCTACTTGTTCTCATTAATGATGTTCTCGAAGACACCACAAGTGAGCGGACACAGCAAGGTGTTCCATTATTGGTCGACAAACATGTTGAACACACAATTGACACAGGTACTTACAGAGGAAGAGTTTTATCAGTAGTGCCATGATTTCCTCAATGGTATAACGTCATATATGATGAAGATCCAGCAATATGTGCTTACAACCTGCAGGAAGATTATGCTAAGGGTGACATGAGAATCATTCTCATTGCTGACGAAGAAAATGTGGTCGACAGTGCAGTATGAGGAGGTATGAATCACTTGAAGAGAGATGTTTGTTACATCACCACCACCGTTGGAATTCACTGTTATTCAATCGTTCTATCAAGTTGTACCATAGCAGGATCATCACCTTTTCCATACCAGTTACATCACCTTCTCACCATATAAAGTAACAATTGCACACATCAGCATAGCATATGCACTATACATTTGTTTACTTGTTAAACTACCACATCATATAGTAGTTAACATGCATCAATGGGTGATGGTTGCACTGAATATTTTGTATAGTTAATGTTTGATATCTGACCACATATCAGTCACAGCTCAGCTCGTATTTTATTTTTATTATGTTTAAAACTCTTTCGCTGCCAAACGCGCATAAATGCGAACTTCGGAGACGCTGCCAATCGCGCATTTTTGCGAATTTGGTATGTAGTCTAATGTATGGGATATAACTCTATTCTTTCCGGCATGTTTGACAGTGTACAGTGTATTTATCGGTAGTACTGTTGCGCGGGAACAATTTAAAGCGACAATGTCCTCAAGGACATGCTATTTCTGACGTTATGGGTGTACAGTCAGAGCCGGAATATTGCGTCATTGTTGTTAGCACGTGGTTATCAGTCGAAAATAGCTGCTCGCAAAAGACTCAGGACTGAAGAAGTTATTGTTATTACCTCTATACTCTAATGATCGAGGGGCGCCTGCGGCGCATAAGATACTTATACCTATTATTTATGTGGGCAGTAGCCTCTATAGGGGCGCCTGCGGCGCATAATATACTATGGGTGGCGGGATGGGGTGGTGGGTGGGTAACTAACCTTTATACTCTAATGATCGAGGGGCACCTGCGGCGCATAAGATAATTATACCTATTATTTATGTGGGCAGTAGCCTCTCTAGGGGCCCCTGTGGCGCATAAGATACTATGGGTGGCGGGATAGGGTGGCGGTGGGTAACTAACCTCTATACTCTAATGATCGAGGGTCGCCTGCTGCGCATAAGATACGTATACCTATTATTTATTATACACCTTTACTGGTTTTGAACAACCCTTGTCTATTGTATCGTTTTCCAGTGGTGATAACAGGCAAGTAAATCAATTATGCTGGTGAGTTGACCATGCGTACGCCCGCGTGACCCATATAATTCACATAAATCATTGTAAAACCCAATTTTCCTGAAATTCAAGATGGCCGCCAAGATCACGTGACTTATAAGGGGCGGAGCAGGGTCATATATCCCCCTGCAGGTATATATATACATATGGGTATGGTTATATATATATATCTATATTTGGAATTGTACCTATCAGGGAATATTCAAGCAACAAAAGCACGAACTAAACAAAGTGCGCCATTGTATCCCATTTTGCTACAAATAGGTGGCAACTTGCATAAATCCAAAATGGACGCCAAGGTCACGTGATCTATTTTATGTCCAAAGTGGGTTCATATATAGGTAGCTCCCGTGTACCTTACTGTTGGACATCGTATAATTGGGTTGAAAATTAGAAAACAAACAACACACCCATCCATACCCACACAAAATGTACATATACAGGCAAATAGCCACTAATCCAAGATGGCCGCCAATGTCACGTGACCTTGGTGGGCGTGTCCATGGTGGCATTCGACAGGGTATACCTATGTCTATATACATGTGAAGTTTCAACTAATTATATTAGAAACTGCTTGAGATATAATGTATTACCCATATATACCTGAAATACATGGATATATGTACAGGATGCGTGGCACTGGGGGGGGGGGGTAAGTCTGTGGTGGCGGGTGGCAGCGAAAGAGTTAATATTAAGTTTCAAGATGGATTATCTCTTTAAATAATTGTTTTTAAATAGTTGCGTTGGTATAAAATAATAGATATGAGTTGAAGACCCCTGTTCCTAAAGGCTTCTGTCAATTAATATTTATTTAATTTTGATTATCTTATTATCACATGACATGATTAATTGGGACACTTTATTTTTCTATTTTTAGATAAGACCATTCGCGCGATACCATATATCGATAGAAAGCATTAGCCTGTTCCTATAACTGCGTATCGAAAGTCAAATGTCCCAGATTGATTGAATGTATTGTTCATTCCATAGTTCTAACCGACAACAAATCTAATTAACATTTATATGTGAAAAAATTACACAATAATATTTCTGGTGTCTGTTAACAGTCCACTATTGTTTGTTAGGTAAATAACTACACCTTTTTAGACACAATTACTGAAAACAAATTAAAATTAATGTTAGCAGAATTTTCAGACATGAGTCTTTGATTCATATCTAATATTTTGTACCCGGTAACTACATAATACATGTTTACAAAGAGATAATTCACCTTTAAGTATTAATTTGCTTTCTTATATTGAAGGATTGAATATTAATTAAACTTGTAATTTATAATGGGAGATAACTGCATTAGACTCATACATGTATTCCTCTTCAACCTACGTACAAAAGATATATCCTATAATTAATTTGTTCATTGACATTTCAGTCATTTGTGTGCCCGGTATTTAAAAAAACATGCTTGCTAGTAGATTGATATTGAGCATTGACTTGAGTATGTTTACTGGTATATATAGGGTTCATAGATCATTGCTATACATATGCTGACAGTATTTCCTATTCATATATTTCAGGTCGACATAAATTGTACAGAAGGCCAAACTAAATCTGGTGAGCATGCATTTGACAGTAAACATAGTGATTGGAGGCTTTTAGATCCGAACAACATACAGAAACATGTTTATACATGTTCCTCCATAAGGGATGATAGTGGATATGACGTAATAACCACCACACCATCAGAGCTGGTTGATTGTCCATCATCAACCTATTCTACTACCTCAGCTGTCCTGCAGACAGTGTCCTCAATTTCGTGTCTGACTGAGTCAGGATGGTATGGGATAGGTCCTCCGGATACATCCCGTATTCACACCGGCTCACCCAGTGCACATTCATCATCAAATGTTGTTCCAAATTGCTCGCAAAACAGATTCACCACCAATGCTTCCTGTTTCCTCTGTTTCCTGTCTGACTGAGTCAAGATGGGTATGGGATAGGTCCTCCGGATACATCCCGATATTTCACACCGGCTCATCCAGTGCACATTCCTCATCAAATATTGTTCCAAATTGCTCACAAAACAGTTTCACCACCAATGCTTCATCTGTTTCCTGTTTCCTGGCTGACTGAGTCAGGAAGGTATGGGATAGGTCCTCCGGATACATCCCGTATTCACACCGGCTCATCCAGTGCACATTCCTCATCAAGTGTTGTTCCAAATTGCTCACAAAACAGTTTGACCACCAATGCTTCCTCTGTTTCCTCCGTTTCCTCAGTTTCCTGTCTGACTGAGTCAGGAGGGTATGGGATAGGTCCTCCGGATACATCCCGTATCCACACCGGCTCATCCAGTGCACATTCCTCATCAATTGTTGTTCCAAATTGCTCACAAAACAGTTTCAGCACCAATGCTTCATCTGTTCCTCCGGTTCCTCTGTTTCCTGTCTGATTGAGTCAGGAGGGTATGGGATATGTCCTCTGGATACATCCTGTGCTCACACCAACTCGGCCAGTTCACATATATTGCCTGGAGATGAAACAGCATCTCATTATCTCAGCAAAATTCTGCGCCATTCTCCCATCATTGCCAGTGCTGGTTTTATATCTGCTGACAAGATCCTCACACATAAACCTTTGAAACATCTCTCTTTACGAGACATAAAGCGTGTTGTTGATAATAATGACAAAAAAAGATTCCACCTTCAGAAACATTCAGATGGTCAGTGGAAAATACGTGCTAATAATGGTCATACCATACCAACTGGAAATTTATATCTAACACCTATAACTGATGCAAAACATTTAGCAATGGCAGTACATGGCACCTCTCTCAAAAATTGGGAATCTATAAAAATTGAAGGAATAAAGCCCATGAAACGACAGTATGTTCATTTTGCCACCAGTGAACCAGAAACAACTACTGTTATTAATGGGATGCGGAAAGATTCGGAGGTTGCCATCTATTTGGATATACAGAAAATGGCTTAACGATGGGTTAAAATTATTCAGGACAGCCAACAATGTAATTTACAGATTAGGTGGCACTGATGGCATCATAGATCCAAAATATTTTTAAAAGTGTATAGGCGTTTGCCATTTCGTGTGCAGTTAGAACATATATCTTGTCATACACTTTCAGTGGCATCAGTAAGTGCTGAGAAAAATGTGCCATCAAAAGAAGCGAGACGGCGAAAAAGTTAAATAAACAACAGGAAACAGCGTGGTGTCGATAATTCGCCCTGTCCGCTTTGTGACCAGAGAGTATCACGTGTGAAGCGCCACATCTTACGGTCCCATGTCCCCGGAACTCTTATTAGTACAGGCGATCTAGCCGAAAAATGCGGTCAACCCCAAACTAATTGCAACACAAATGACTTTTAGTTTACTGGATAGCTGAATATGTACGTCATTAGAATATAATTTTTTTAGAAAAATCTAATTGGGACAAATTTGATAAATTTGTGTTTCCATGGCAACGATGGCTAATAATCGGGTATTTTAAAATTTTACATTAAATAGTGCTTATAGTGAATAATTTAACAACTACCTAAAAGTTTACATTGGTTTATGGAAACACTTGTAATGGCCAACATTTCCATATATCCATGGTGACCTTGATATGTCAAGGTCATGTATAAAGGTCAAGGTCATTGTTAAAAATCTGGATTTTTATCATATAGCTGTCATATTTTCGACCGTCCTGGTTAGGATTTATTACGAATAGCGATATCCAACACTATTTTTTTAACTCCGGACTGCAGGCTCCATGGGAAGGTTCATTTGAATGGATATCGATATCTGCTTTAGAAACTATAGCAGTTTGAAATATGTGGCGACAACACATTTGTATGTACGACAAGACACATACACTTGTGATATTTATGTTGTCGATTGTTCAGACAAAACATCACAGCATCACTTGTCACATGCAACATGTCAGTTATTGTGAACTGGTTGCAACACAGACGTCTTTTGGTACACTAGATAGTTGAATGTCTACCTTGTTATAATATCTTTTATTTTGTAAAATCCAACTGGGATAAATTTTATAAATTTGAGTTTCCATGGCAACGATGGCTAATAATCGGGTATTTGGAAATTTTACATTAAATAGTGCCTGTCGTGAATAATTTAAAAACTACCTAAAAGTTTACATTGGTTTATGGACAAACTTGTAGTGGGCGACATTTCCACATATACATGGTGACTTTGAAGTGTCAAGGTAACACGTAAAGGTCAAGGTCATTGTTAAAAATAAGGATTTTTTGTCAGTTATAGCAGTCATATTTCCGACCGTCCTGGTTATGATTTATTACAAATAGCGATCACCAACACTAGTTTGTAAACTCCGGAATTCAGGCTCCATGGGAAGGTTCATTTAAAAAGATATCGATAACTGATTTGGAAACTATAGCAGTTTGAAATATGAAATATTTGTATGTTCAACAAGACATAACATGTGATATTTATATTGTCGATTGTTGAGACAAAACTCACAGCATAACTTGTCATGCAACAGATCAGTTAGTGCGAACTGATTACAACACATACGTCTTTTAGTACACTGGGTTGCTGAATGCCTACTTTGTTATAATATTTAGGAAATTCCCATTGGGACAATTTGGTAAATTTGAGTTTCCATGGCAACGATGGCCAATCATGGGTTATTTGGAGATTTTACATTAAATTATTCTTATAATGGGCAATTCAACTACTACCTCAACGTTTGCACTGGTTTATGAAAGAACCAGTAGGGTCCACATTTCCACATATGTGGTTGGAAGGCTTGGAAGGTCAAGGCGACATTCAAAGGTCAAAGTCATTTTTAAAATGAGCATCGCTAGGGCGAGGCAAAATACGCATGTAGTAATTTCATAACGTAATTCATATGCCAAATTTGACGGACGGAACCCAAATTCAAACTTGACCTGTATTTCCATATGGGTAATCCATATAACACATTTGAAAACAATCAGATAATTAAAACTAAAAATTATCACTCAGAAACAAAAATAATCGGCAAGTTCGACAAGGACCATAACTCCGGAAAAAATTGGCGGGCGGAAACAAAATTTGAACTTGTCCTGTATTTTGGGCAAGTAAACTGACATACCAAATTTCATTCCATGACGTTCAGACTTACTAAAGTTATCATTTTCGAAAAATGCGAAAGAATGGACCGACAAAAACATAATACGTTCCGTTTTTACCAAACGGGTGTATAAAAACAAATTCTTACAGTTTAACAAAGACATTTGCGACTGATGTGGTTAATAGATGTACATATTCACATACTAATTGATATTAGATGTGGAGCCATGCTGAAATTCCAAATTTAAAGATTATTTCATGATTGGATAATTTATTAAATGTCGCAATTAATCTCATCATGAAATATGCGATTTAAATATTTGGAATATACAGTAAGTATGACTCTGTGAGATATAATGCCACATTTTTAGGTTAAAATTTGAACTCCCGCCCATGATGGCAATCAAAATGGCAACTAGAAGTGGAAAATTTGACGTTTTTCACTAATATCTTCTAGATCAGTTTCTGCTGTATGGAACGGGTTCAGAATTGTGACATTATTTTTGAATTATGCATGTTAACTGATTGGGTCAATAAAATATGCAATTTATGAGGTCCCAGTCCATTGCGTGCCCTCAAAAGTTAGAATTTTACAGAACTCGGTATGAAATTTCACAAAAAATCAACATTATGATTCAAGTCATATTTTAACAAGAAATGGACAGAACTGTGCACACTAATTTAGGCATACCATTACTTATGAATATTTCAACTCACTGGAACCAAAATTGTCACTTGGTCTGAAAATGGCTGCCAAAATGTTACCAAACCTGGGAAATTGTAAATATTGGCCCAGCATGCCATGTAATCGCTTACAAGTTGTGGTAGATGAATACAATTGGCTATTCTGCCTTAAATACATAAAATTCTAACATTTGTTAAGTATTACTAATGTAATCAGTGAAATTACCAGAAATATTGGATTTTTCTATCACAAACTTGACATCAAAATAGGCAAAAATGTACTTTTCAGGTTTGGACAATTTATTCAAGTAAATATAACCATCTTTGATATCAAAGATGTTTACTGTTTTGAGATGTCTTAAATGCGTTCACACTGATGTGTTTTAGACAATATTACTCAAGATGGCTTCCAAAATTGAAACCAAATTTGGTATAAAAAAAACGTTTATTTTTTTTAACATATAGCCCGAACATTATTCTCTGTTCCTAAGAGGTAGAAAATGGTGACTCACTTGGTTATTAACCATGTTACTTAATCCACTGGCAACTACATGTTTCTTTCTCGTTGTCCCAGTACCTTCTGAGACACGACAGATTCAATTAAATGATGTACTGTAGTATGGCATTTTGCCGAAAATGTCTTTTGGGATTCTAGCCATATTTTTGAACGGAAATGGGCAGAAGGCCTAAACGGAACTGAGTGAAACCATACTATGTGGCTACTCTCGACCATTAGCATCAAAATCAACTTAATGTATGGTGTATGTCAAAGTGGCAAATAGGGCGTGAATGTGTGTTCATAGATGGAGGTTAATAGTTCTACAGGGAGTTATTGTATCATCATGCATGGAGATGTGTCCATGGTGAGAGGCATAGGTATACAAAGGGTGATTGTATGGTCATGTGTGATGTGAATAGCTACACAAGGATTGTTTGTATGGTTATTGAATTGGTGTATGGGTATAATGATAGTAGCTACATGGCAATATGTGTGTGTTGTTTATGTATATATAGTGCGGCTGTATGATCATGATTGGGATATACGAGCGTACATTGGGTGACTATTGGCTGCGGACACACGTATCACAGTAGCGATGGCATAGTAGGTGTGACAATTTATTATGGTGGAGTTTGTTGACAATTGGTCCGTCATAATTCTGTGCCATAGCTATCCATATCGCCCGCTGATTTTCCGCACAATGAGTCGACTGGACCAATTAACCATTGCTTTTCACCAAGGTTGATCTCTACTCATTAAGTTTTGCTAAATTATATTCACGACAATATATATAATTGCGCGATAGATCGTCCAGAATTGTGTTTGACCGTGGCCTGGTGGCAATTCACTCATTGACTCACATAGCATTATTGTGGTGCGTTTTTTATATGATCTCAATGCATGCATGTTTATCTACTTATATTAATGCCATTAATAAGAACAATCATGGCTGTTGAGATGGGTTATTCATTAAGTTATCAAGTGGACTTGTGTCTTAGCGTGTAAAATATAACACTGCGTGTTGAGTAAAGACATTCAGGTATATACATCATTGAGAGATCGACCGTCGCTGGTAGAGCTTGGTAGACTTAGTGTGCAAATTTGCAGAGGGCGACATGGCTTTCTATGGCATATTAATTATGACAACCAAGTGTCACCAAACTCCACCATAATTAATTGTCACACCTACTATGCCATCGCTACTGTGGTACGTGTGTCCGCAGCCATTGTCATGGATGGGTGTATATGTATACATATGTTGGCTGTGTAATCATGTGTGTGTGCATGAATAAATAGGGAGTGGTCGTAATTGCTTATGTGTAATGCATATAGCTGGATACGGAATGACTGTAGTACTGTACGGTCATGATTGTGTGTATGCATACATGGAGTATTACTGGATGGTCATTGGCGGCGTGTGGGTATATAAGTGTCCTTGTGGTCATGGTTGTATATGTGATATATATGCATCTCTGCCTTAGCTGTATACATTGGTGGATGTATATATATACTGAGAGTAGCTGTATGATCATGGCTGGGGTGTGTGAGTATACATCGAATGGCTGAATTGTCATGGGCGAGGTGTATATGCAAACATGGAGTGTACGAATGGTCCTGGGGGTATTGGTATATCAATTGGAGAGGTATATATGTACCTGGATTGACGCTTTGGTCACGATGGGTGTATATGTATATCTTGATTTGGTAAATGATCATGGGTGTGAAGAAAATGTATACAGGGAGTGACTGTATGACCAATGGTGATGTCCTGCGCGTTGTATTGCTATACCTAGAAGGTCTGTGTGGTCAATGATGAGGCGTCGATGTATACCTGAAGTGATTATATAATAGGCATTGGTGGGGTGTGTATGTAATTTGTATATATGTATTGGCTATATGTCATGGGTGTGGCCAATATGTATACAGGGAGTGATCCTATGAATGCCGGCTGATACGGACCCTGGGTCTAACGGATCCTGGCTCTTACGGACCCTGGCTGATACGGACCACCGGCTGATACGGACCCTGGTTCTTACGGACCCCCGGCTTATACGGACCCTGGCTCATACGGACCTCAATTTTATTTATATTTTTACTTTATTTAAATAAATACAAATACTGGCAACATACGTACTAAAGTAACAAAAATATGAATATAATGAGGCACAACAAAAGTGTAACAACGTTCCACCTGACGAACATTATTTATACTGGGGCGTACAGCTTGGGGACTGCTGGCAGTAATCCTCATTGACGAGTAGGGTTTGCTTTAACAGACAGTCAAGCTTCCCAAATGTCGCTAACTTCTCACAGGTTCTTGATGGGACGAGATTCACGTGAAACGATTCTGTTAGATAAGAGATATGGGGACAATGCTTTGCTTCAAATCGAAGGAGAGTCATGTATCAACAACTCAATAACATATAGATTTTAAAATTTGTTACCATATGGGCGTTCTTTGTGACAAAGATAACACAATAATTCCTGAATATTTCATGCAGACACTTATTTTCTTCGGATAGATAGGAAAACCAAAGACCGCTTCAATGACCAAATATATCAGGAACACTTAGTCAGATGTTGTATCAATACTGACAGCGTCTGTTTTTCTTCTTCTATTAGATGGATCAGCTTGCAACGTCGTGTTTATCAGGTGTAAAGTAACACTGTTTAATATTTAATTACACATAAGAGCGTTATACCAAATCCCCCTTATAGTGTTTTCGTTTCTTTTCTTTTGAACTGAATACGCATGCGAACATTTGGGTACTACCAGTTGAATTGCAGTCGGGAAGCACACATGGGTCGACACAACATTCAATTTGACAATAGAGCGTTACTTTACGTCCCATCCTAGTGTCTTCTGAGTAATAATGCTTCCAGTACAGTATGTAAATAATACCGTGCGTCATGCTTGTTTAGAATAGAACATTTAGCTGTCAATTGATGAAGTAACATGTTTAATAACCAAGTGAATCACACTGTGCTACTTTTATGGAATAGCAGACAATAATGTCCGGGATATATATGAAAATATCAACTTTGCTACCAAATTTTGTGGACATTTTGCACACAAGCTTGAGTATTTATTTCTGAAAACAAATCAGTGTGATGCATTCTAGGTGGACCAAATTTTTTTAAATCAAAATTTTGAAAAACTAACACGAAACCAACCAAAGTTGGTTGAAATCGGTCTAGTGGTCTGGGAGAAAAATACGAACAGACAAGACAGACGGACAGACAGATCCTACTCTATAATGTTATATAGATGATAATACAGTAAAACTTCGTTAAGTCGAACGTCGGTAACTCGAAAACCCCCACATAAGTCATTGACTGGTCCCGGCTGAGCTTGTGTGAAAAGTCATTTAAATAAACATGGTTGTCGAAGGTGGTAAGTCGAACTCCGCTTAAGTCGAAACAAAATTTGGGCCCACCAGACAGCTTATATCACTAATTACCATGGTTAAGGTGAAACGCCTTCAGAATGAAAGCATCTGTGTTGCTCTTTCATATGCCATTGTCTTGAGAATACTAAGATGAACATAAGGGGCATTTTGGTGAAGGTCGCAATAGACGCGGCGACCGGTCGGGGTGTCAAAAATGGCCAAATTTTGATTCCGATCTGATTATCACCTCAGGATATAAAGTCTCTAAGAGATGGCGATTACAAAGTCTCAAAAATATTCTTTAATCGGATGATACATGGCAAAGTTATGAGCCCATAAACATTAATACTATTGGGCTAGAATGGCTTGTCGCCAATACTCCGTCAAAACGAAAGCAGTTATGCCACTATTTGATTTGCCATTTTATTTAGAATACTGCGTTCAACACAATTTGTAACTTTGATCGACGTCGCATCTGGAAAGGGGTCAGGGAAGGGGTATTATATATGCCACTGTCTTTGTCATTGTTATATTATGAAACATCATATGTTCATCGACGGTAGTCTGATGTCTGAGACATGGAGATATCCAAATTTCCCGCCGGGAATTTGAAATCTAGTTCTGATTAATATTGTTCAAATTTATGATTCAGACAACCCGTACATTGAAATATTTTAAATGTAGCTCTTTGGAAGCAGTACTCAGGCCTGCTCTATGTCGGGTTTGATGTCGTAGAGCTATTATCATCATTGTCACATGAGCCATTGCAGTTATATAGTTTGCGAGGTCCCTGTCTATATCACTTGACATGCCGTTAGATGTCACAGAACACGGACATATAATAAGATTAATCATTTCATTAAAGTACTGAATCAACGTTAAGTGTATACATACCAGTTATCATGGTAACCAGCTACATGTGTGGTGAATAAATTATTTCCTAGGGGTCATTTTGAGCAGAGAAATGTCAACCATCCCTAACTACTAATTGATACATAACTTAGCATGCATGCTGATACAGAAAACTGTTGTCAAACATATCAGGCCAAAACAAACACGTCGCTTTCAGGAACCACACTCCCCCAATAAGAAAACCATGTACCCCACGCATTATGAACCTGCTTCTGAGATTGAAATACATCACAAGGGAATGTAATATATCGTTTTGTTCAGAATTAGTATGTGATTATTTATTGTGTTCATATCTCGTGCAATATTACAGAACATTATGCATAAGTGTATATGTTATTGCATTTGCTTTGATGTGAGCAAAACCAAGGTTATCAACTTTTCCCGAATGACCTTGACATTTATGTTTGACCTTGACATATACACATAGCAGATGACAGCACATTATTTTAAATATATTTTCGTTTCTCAATATCTTAAATTTCAATCAAGTGGGTCAAAGTTATATGATAGTATCGGAAAAAGCACACATTTTTTTTGCAATGACCTTGACCTTTACATATGACCTTCCCTTCCCAAGAGGAGAACATCATTTCAAAAGTTAGACAACAATGAGTGTTCACACAAACCAACATAATATTTGAGATAATGGAAATAATTCTCGCCATACATGCAATTTAACACCTAGTTTCCAAACTCAGTTAAAAACAGCCCTAGTTGCTATGGAAACAAGAATTTCGCTATTTGTCCCAAATATTGTTCTCTAAGATTTGAGTATGTTGCACCTATTGACTTACTCTATATGACGGCACCTTTGCCATTTGTGTTGCAATTAGTTTTGGGTTAAACCCTAATTCGCCTGTACTATATGGGAACCCACCACCCAGCACAGTACAGAAGATCTTTGCGAGAAATATGTGCGTGGTCTCCAACATATCGTTTTATCTATTCTTAACATTCAATTCGAGACTGTCACCCAGCAACATTTTAATGATATTGTCAATGCGATAAACATTAAAAATTCCATTCCATCTCCTGCAGATATCACTGGCGAAAATTATAAAACAATTATGCACCATTTATGTAATACATGTAAGTTGACTGTTATGGGCATATGATACATCATATACTCAGTAGTTTTCTATAACATACTGACCAAAGTTGCCAGTCAGAGGTTCGATGAATACACCAGTCCATACATCTAGGAGAATCCTTCTACTGACAACTTTGGCTATAACAAACTACTGTGAGTTTGAACACAAATGAGGTATCAGCTTCTTTTAAAAAAAATATATCATATGCTCGTAGCCGCCAAAATGTCGAGGGAGACATTGAGATTTGTCACCCGCTCGAGAACGGAATGTCTCCCGAGGAGCACAGCTCCGATGGAGACATTCCGTTCTCGAGCGGGTGACAAATCTCAATGTCTCCCGAGAAGAAGGGCAACAACTGTTTTGTTATCCGATTATACCACAGGAAAAAATCCTTGCCATCCACACGCACGATGTTGCACTGAGTCACGAGTGCTTTCTTTCCCGATTATGTATATTTTCAGTAACTACTTATATAATTATATCGTTCTGTTCCATATACGATAGTCAAGCCGTTAATCGTTTGATAATCAGCGTTTATTTACGATCATTTTGGTGGTTAAATCGTCAATATCGGTCCATGCAATGTAAACCAATAAGCCATATATATATGGTATGTTATCGCCTTCTACAATGTGGAATATTCAATGTCGCCATGCGCGCGGAATTTACTCGCGATGTTCATTTCATAACGGTCTTCCCCGAAAGCTATTGGGAAGTTGTCAATTTCATTAATGTACATTCATATCTGTCAGTGCTCCCAGGACATGGCGATCCTCAAATAAAATACTTCTATGATCACATTGCAGACATCCCGGAGAGGTCTGTTATCATGGATAAGCGTATAGTACCATTCATTCGCGACAAACGTATATGCATTACGTTGTCTACCAGCAAACATTTATAACCAACCAACCTGAAGGGATCCACTCTTTCAATCTTGCACCATAATGTCGACATGAACTTATTGAATCACCGAGATGTTTCGATGTAAAAAGTAGATAATAACGCTTGTCCGATAAAAGTATCAACTTAAAAGTTCGAATATTAGTGTTCACTAAATATATGCAAATTAGCAAACACCACAACTGGTGTGTTTTGCGAATCCGTGGGGTATATAAGATCTATGATTTTTAGTACATTATAGTGATGTGAAATAGATGAGTTACTGCAATGTGTGTTTGGAGATATTCTTGAATTATCACATCAGGCGGGCGACAGGTGATTTGTCGCCCGGCACGTGGCACGAAATGGGCCAATCAGAAGGGTGGAAAATAGGGAGGAGGGTAACAATGTCCTTGATTATTACGTTTTCCTCGTTTCTGGTTGTGTTTGCGATCGCCTCAGTCATTTTTAATGAGTGCTACTCATCAAATCGAAACCGCGGGATTTCACACCGTGTAAATGAGACACATAGGAAACGTTTTTGTGTTTAAAAAATAGTCCTCGACTGAGAACAAAACCATGCCATTTGACACTGTTTGTGTTAGTGGAGGTTGCTTGTACACCATGCTGTGACTTGTTCATTGACGCTCTCACTATTGTTTTGTATTATTGAGAAGAACATAATTATGTTACGTCTCTCGGTTTCATTGAAACTAACTATTCGACTTACATAAAACTATGTTCACTGTGAATCTGATAACAGTTACAAGGAAAATATATTATATATTTGTTTAGGCCCCATTTTGAAAGTTTTGAAAAAAATGGAACATATTTTGTTATTGGTTCATCCATCCGTCCATCCATCTGTCCGTTCGCTGTTTTCGTTTCCAGGTGATAACTTCACTATGTCTGAACTGAATGGATTGATCTACAGGTCAAGTTCGAATTTGTGTCCACCCGGCAAATTTCATCAGAATTACGACCCTTTTTGTTGGAATTTGAACTCAATTTTAGTTTCCAGATGATAACTTTAGTAAGTATGAACTGAATGGAATGAAATTTGGAATGTGAGTTTACTAGCTCAAAATACAGGCCAATTTCATATTTTGATTCGGTCTGCCCATTTTTGTCAGAGTTATGGGCCTTGTCGACTTAGAATTTTATGATTATTTTGGTTTCCGGTGATAACTTTAGTTTTAGTTATCACATTGTTTTTAAATTTGGTATGTAGATTAACCACAAGAAGATACAAATTTAGGTAACGTCCACCTATTTTAACCGGAGCTATGGTCCTTTTTGACTTATAATTTGACGATTATTTTGGTTTTCGGTTGTTAACAAATTTGGCATATGGATTACTCGTTATGGCCCTTTGTTGATATTACCAGGGCGTATTTTTCCACTCCCTAGTGATAATCTTGTTAATATTAGCATTCTTCTTTACTTCAGGACATTCCTGATGCTCCAGAGAGGAAAATGACGGATAAGATAAACGAGCCGATTCTACTCTGCAAGTTCCCGGCAGAGATAAAAGCCTTCTACATGCAGAGATGCTCTGAAGACCGACGACTCACTGAATCAGTATGTAACTATATATAAACTCTCTTTGACCCTTCATGATGGGAGCTGTGCTGGTGCAGTATTAAATATCCTGAGCCAGTGCATTATTTTATATATGAGAGTCTCACATAGGGAGCCTATCATATATCGGAGAATACACTGGCCTACGAGGACAAGATAAATATTGTAAGCCAATATATTATCTTAATACATGTGAGGCTCCCTATGTGAGACTCGAATATGTATGAGAATGCATTGGCACAAGTTTTTATCGCAAATTTCAGTAATGGAAGGGTTATAGCTTTTCTGTACAATGTGTGATGCCAACGATTCTATGAAATGTTTGGGGCAATTTCGAATTCTGAGAACTTCCGTGAAATTTCATTGCAGGCAGCTGGTTATCTTATGTGTAAAAATCTGATGTGCAACTAAATATATTTTTTCATAAAAAATGTTTTTGTCAATATAAATTTTGTTTACCGAGCACATCTTTACTGGTCTCACAGATAGGCAACCTGACATTTTAGACTGATAATTTGGGCATACAATTTCAGTTTCCTTTAGAAAAAACTATCAAACTTGATATTATTTAGCCAAAAGGCACACATCATTCGTGGTTATTTCAATGTTTATTTACATTGACTTTTATCGAGTATTTCCCAAATTTGAGTATCTTCTTTCTTAATAGCCATCGTAAACACCATTCAACTTCTCATCTTAGTACATGCCTGTTCCTGAAAAACACAATGTTCCGTCGTCTTCCATCATGGCATATTCTTCAAGCGATCACACAATATAAATGATGTTCCAATCAACTGTGAAACTATTAAATAAACGTATCGTCACCCTTGGTAATACAATCCCTGTATTTTTCTGAATAAACCTTGTGTGTATTTGTTTTTCAATGAATAAACTGTTTTCTAGAAGTCTTTTTTTCAATTAATGGATCTAGAACAAGTGGTGTTTAATAAACACAGAACGACACGTGTATTAATGGATTTGTGTCGTCGCCTCTCATTATATCCCCTTCCATGCTGGCACACATGGCGTACCAACAAACGCATTAACACACCCATGTCGTTGTATGTATTTATTACACACCTGTTACTGAAATGTGGCCTATTCCCTGGTCAAAAGATACTCCATTCATTAAAGACCGATCGTAAACAAGCGTCCTATTTAGAAATTTTGGAGAAATGCGACTTAAATCATGTCGGATTCGATAATGTAACCAGGGCTTGAAATGTTCTGAAATGTTTACTTGTCACTGATAGTGCAGCGCCAAATCGAAAAAGAGTTCTAGTTTTCGAGATACGCGTACCTACCCATGGTAAAACAAGTTGAAATCAAGTTATTTTTAAGAAGAAATATATATTGTTCATGAAAATAACAGTGAAAAATAACGGAATTGGTGGTGGCTATTGTCAAATCGATGATGAACGATAGCCACCAGTGACTTTTTCCAGAAATTAACGATTTTGGTAAAGTGAGCCCTGTGGCCAAGACCTATATTATTTGCCAACATTGTTGTGTTAAAATTACAACATCGTAACATAGCTCTACTTTAGAGGAAAAAGTGTTGGTTAATTTGGATTTTCCTGCCATTTGGAGCCGAATCATTTATTTTTTGTTGAAAAATCAATTGTTTTTCATATAAATATCTGTCTTAAAACATTATCATTCAAATGGATATTGGAATAATACCAAAATATTGCATCCAAATGGTGTAGTAGTTATCTGAGAAGCATATGTAGAAAGAAATTAATGGAAAGTTTGAACCATTTGCGAGATATTGGATGAAAGCTACCCCTCCCCAAACACGTTTTTCGGAAAAAATAAGATATTTTTCATAACAACGTTACCAAATGTCCTAATTGATCATAATGGGCATCAACATAACTTGTGTGGTGAAAATTGGTCTCGGAGACATTGTTTAAGTGATTAAATGTGTTTCCAGTCTTCCAGACCACCAGTTACAACAACAACACATTTTATTTATAAGATTTAAGATAAACATGCATCGACGTCGACATTGTAGGACTGAAATATTTGTTTTAAAGAACATATGACACACAGTGTATACATATAGTCTCACATATATCAAACAAATCACTTTTGTTGCCAAAGTTATTGATAGTGTCCCTCTAAATAATAAAAGATACAGAACATAAACATTATGTTCAAATGAATCCCCACTATAGTTTCACCAAGATGGCTGTTCTGTCAGTTTTATATACGAGTATATCTAAATCAAAATCAAAATAGTATGATGTGGAACTGTCATATATTCAGTTCGTTGGGTATTAAAGACTTAAAATAGGGTATGTGATCTCCAAACCATCGAAACCATTTAACTTGTCTTTGTTATTTACCGTTTGCTCTGCACACTCTGTTAAAACGTATAGCATATCATTTTAGTTCGTAGAGTGTTCAAGACTTCAAATAGAGTAGGGGGTCCCAAAAAAAGTGAAAATATGCCTTTCGTATTTGCCAGCCAATTATTGCAAAGTCTTCCAGTATTCAGCAACCAGCCCATCAATATAAATTGTTTACTTCTTGATTGATTTTTTTATTTGTAAGATAACAAATGATATAAACAAAACAATTGTGGACAAGTTTGATGATACATATTGTACAGGTCGGAGGAGCATGATCATGGTTGGTCGTCTTCTTGTTGCCCCTGAATGGAGATATATAAAACATAAAGGATGGTGGATGAAATTAAAGATGCATGATGTCATATCCCTTCAGTTCGTGGTGTTTTCATGACATAAAATAGCGTAGGTGATCACAAAAACAGTTACAATTGTATTTTTTTTATTTGCCAGCCGCTTTTTGTAAAGTGTCCCAGGCTGTCGGAAATTAAACACATCCTTATATATTGTATGTTGCCTGCCAGAATAGCAATCGGCTGATATTGAAAACATAATCCATTTCGTACGTGATGTGTTCAATACTTAAAATAGCGTAAGGGTACACACGCTTGTTGTGAAGTGCCATATGATGCAGGCTTTCGGGAGCCGAGACATCCATGGTTTGTATATCCTGATACAAATTAACCTTTGGCCCCACTCTTAGTTAATATTGAGAGCATATAATTTCAGCATGTGGTGTCGTTAAGACTTGAAACTAGGGTAGGAGGTCAACCACTTTATGTAAAGTGTCAATGCTTTCACAACCAAATTCATATATATAAATTGTGTACTTCCTTATACAACTACCCATTATCCATACTCTTAGTTAATCTTGATTGGATGTCGTTCCGGTTTGTGGTGTGTTCTAGTCTTAACATTGGGACAATGGGTAGTGTCTTAAAACAGTGAAAAATTACTATTTTTATTTGCCAGCCGCATTTTGTAAAGTGTCCCTGACTGTCAGGTACCAGCCCATCTATAACAATTGTTTGTTGCCTTATATAACAAGGCAATACACAATCGTTTGACATTGAGAGCACATCCATTCAGTTTGTGATCCCCTTTCTGTAAGGTGTCACATGCTTTCGTGAACCAACCTATCACTAAATGTTGTATCTTTTCTGATAGAACAGCTATTCCGCCACAATCTCTGGTGATACTGATAGCATATCCCTTTAGCTAGTCGTGTGTTCGTGACTTCAAATAGGGATTGCTGTCCCCTAAGACAGTGAAAACTAGCCTTTTTGAAGTTTTTTTTCATTTTTCATTCTTTTTGTAAAGTTTCATAGGCTTTCATGAACCATCCCGTCTATAAAAATGTGTATTTCCTGCCAATAATACATTTGTCCACACCCTCAGTTAATACGGAAAGCATATCCTTTGAGTTCGTGGCGTGTATAAGGCTTGAAATGGGATAGTGTTGTCCTCAAAACAGAACATTCGCCTTTCGTATTTCTCAGCCGTTTTTTTGTAAAATGCCCCATGATTTCGGGGGAACCAAACCACCCATATCAATTGTATGTTCCACAATATCACTACCTTCCATTCACACACCCAGCTAATTTTGAGAACATATAACTTCAGTTCATGGTGTGTCTGAAATATTTACTGGGTTACGATCTCCCCTCCCCCCCAAAAGAACAGTGAGATCGCATTTCTTGTTTGCCAGAACCTTTTGTAAAGTATCCCAGACATTCGGGAACCAACCCATCCATAAAAGATGTATATTTCCTGATATAGCGTCCACTTCTCTAAACAAACTATCAGTTATTTCCTTTCAGTTCGTAGTGTGTTCAAGACTACAAATTGGCTAGAGGGCATCAACACAAAGAACATTCACCTTTCGTATTTTCCAGCCGCCTTTTGTAAAGTGCCCTAGGTTTTCGTTAACCAAACTACCCATAAAATATAATCCAAGACAGCACTATCTTTCATTCACACACTCATTTAATATTGGGAGTATGTAACTTTTCAGTCTGTGGTCTATTTAAGTCATCACATGGGATGTGGGGCCCTCAAAACAAAGAAAATTCAACTTTCGTATTTTCCACACTACCCTTATAAGTTGTATATTCCCTGATAGCACTACCATTCTTTGACACTATCAGTTAATATGTAGAACATATGAAGTTAAGGGGTCCCACAAAACAATATGTATTCGCCTTTGTCGTTTGTCATCCGCGTTTTGTAACGTGCTAAACGCTTTCTGAAACTAACCAACACATAAACATTGTTGATACTACTACCCTTTGTCCACATCCTTATCCAATATTGAGAGCAATCATTTCAGTTCGTGTTGTGTTCAACTGCAACACTTCAATTGGGCAGATGTCCTCAAATCAGCACATTCGTCTATCTTATTTATGAGTCGCTTTATCTAAAGCAACACAGGTTTCCGAGAAACAAGCCACCCATATATATATATATATATATATATATATATATATATATATAGAAAGAGAGAGAGATATTATGTAGTCCCTGGTAGAACATCACATCATATGGTGCATAGAGATCATATAGATTCAGTTCGCATTATGTTCAAGACTTTAACTCGGGTAGAGTGCTCTTGAAAAAATAGAAATTTTGCCGCTCATATTTGCCATGCAACCACGTTTTGTAAAGGGTCACGTGTACTATTGTGTATTTCCTTATATAGCTACCCTTTCTCCACACCCTCAGTAAATATTGAGATCATATCCTTTCGGTGACATATAATAGTGTTGGGGACCTCGAAATATAGAACATCCCAGTACTGATGTAGCTAATTTCGAGAACTGCTAATGTATTGTCATAGTGATTGTTAGAAAATATGGATATTGTATTTTATATCTCATAAGCTAGTCTTACCAAGGCGTCATTTAGAGGGACACTAACAATCATTATGCCAATACATTAGCAGTTCTCGAAATTATCCACGGCAAAAAAAGAAATACCGTGGGAAATGCCATGGAATATAACATGCCACAGCATTATATTTGTCTTGGGGTATTTTTCCCAACTTGGAGCCCTGGCTGCATTTGTACTTGTTCTGAGATTTTAATGATCTGTTCATGTAGTTTAATTTTTATTTGAAGAACGTGACAGATGGTGGCAACTAAGTTGATTGTGATTACTCCATATTGGTTACGGCATTTGCAAATCATGTGAAGGAAATAATAGGATGAATCTTATATGGAGAGGTAAATGGGATAATGGTCGACATGAGTCTAGATAATCTAAACAATTGGATCCAGAAATAGTGTTGAAACAACTATGGTAAAACATTTAGTAAATGTTGACTAATCAACAACCCATTTCGATGTTTTCTATGTGGCTATTGAGTAATAAATAAATGAGAAATTAGCCTAATGATAATGTATTTTGATCTACCCAACTTTGTCAACAATGTAGTGAGTATCTACGTTTAAATAGGTCAACAAATTATATTCATATAAATTGAAGTAAATCACTGCTAGATAACTACTTTTAATGAGTTTCCTTTTTTCACAGATGTTACATCGAGACTCGGAAGCGGTGCTCTTGGAAACCAGTTTTACTAAATGTGTATCCAGCGAATTAATACCGGATGTCCTGGCTTGCGTTTAATTGTGTAAAGGCTTCTCGATTAGTGTTGTATTATGATACATTCATTGTACCACATCCAAACATACTAAATTAATTCCACACTGCGTCCACGATATGTGCACATGACGTGACCCAACACAAATTGAAAGAACTTCAGAGGCTTCAAAGTGCAGCGGCAGCCGATACTGTTATCTTTGATCGGCCATCGTGAAACAATGTTTATTTAGCCCTTTACCCAACAGAAGGGCCCTGTGCCAATGCATTCTCTTATATATGCGAGTCGACCATAGGTCGCCTCGCATATATAAGAGAATGCATTGGCTTAACACATTAAAACTTATAAAATTGTTAAAGAATGTAAGAAAAAATGTTAAAAAGTGTTAAAAAAAGATTTTTGTTAGGCCAATGCATTCTCTTATATATGCGAGGCGACCTATGGTCGACTCGCATATATAAGAGAATGCATTGGCACAGGGCATAACTAACTACCACAATGTGGTCAAGGAGCCGGTTCCAATGATACCCATATTTGTATGGTTCTATTGAGACAGACCGAAGATATTTTAGGCTGTGGAAGCTTTATTTGGCCGGTTTTGGCCGGTTTGTTGGGTAAAGGGTTAGCGACATTTTCTATTTCGTAACTGTTGTTTGTGTAAGTGATTCTACTAAATAGTGCGACTTTTGTTTTAACTTTGAACACTGCCATTGTTGGTGTATTGTATTGTACCATTGTTCTGTTAAAACATGGTGTGTGCACTGCATGCTCAATTTAATGCAACTAATCGACTTTTTGTGAACAATTCATCGACATAAACTATCGACAAATCGTTGCAACACTATCCAGAAATGTCATCTAGCTTCCCAAGATAGGTCCCAAACTGGCATTAGTATATCAGGATAAGCGAGGGCTTGAAATGGTCATCCGTGACTGACAGGTCAATGTATCTGTGTGACAAGTAGATTATAATGCTGCCTGTCCGATATAGAAATGTATACGGATGGGGCTTGGACATAGCGCAGTACCTACCCCTACTGATTTCACTTGGTGCTTTATGTCGAAGGAAACTTTTGACTAATTTTATGGGGGATACATGTTGGGATGTTCTTAGTTTAACTATCAGAAACATTGGCATGAATCATTCTTCTTACAGGTTGACTTATTGATGCCAGGTGTCGGTGAAATTGTGGGAGGTTCTATGAGGATCTGGAAGCTTGAGGAGATGGAAGAGGGATTCAACCGGGCTGAAATAGATCCGAAGAACTATTATTGGTACATAGATCAGGTATGTACATGTATGTCCACAGGACTATTATTGGTAAATAGATCAGGTATGCCAATATTTTGATTTGTATTTCAAGTTGAATATTTGTCGCAAAAACATGCATTATGATTGGCCGAGAGTTACTAACTTCAGTTGTTGATTCACCAGCATTGTCCAATTTTGAACAAAGCACGCTGCTATTGACAAAGCATATCAAATACGTAACCTTTGCATGGGCTATATCTAGGTTTAATAATACAAATTTCCATGGCCATTAATATCTGAACAGATGTCCATAACAGTTAGCTAATAGATTCCATGTCATTCTATCATATAAATCAAATATAGCGATTCGTATTAGCAAAATAACTCTCGTATGTTTATCGGCGATTTGTTCAGGACGATTTGCGGATTGTTTGTTTACATTTTTACATTTGTTTACATTCAGAAGCCTTGTTTTACGAAATAGTGCATCATTATTGTTGAAGTTATCGACAATAATCTGTTAATGATACATTCTTCAAATGTGTGTAGTTGCTGCTTACTAAATTATCAGTTTGAAGTATTGAAAAAAAGGACATAATATAAATTTTTCCGACAGATTGATTACAAATTAAAAGGTTTGAGGAGTGTTGAGAAACAGGAATGTTACTTTGCGTTACCTTATTATTTGACTCGCATATTCTGATCATATTGTTTCGAAATAAATAAAATATCGCTAATTTGTACATCCACTCAGCAAAATATTCTTTTTTTTAACTCCACTCAACTTTTAAAATGGAAAATTTAATGAAAATCTAGCAATTTATTTAAAGATGCTTTATCCGAATTAACGCTCCCAAATTACTATTTCTTTGGCTTCGGGGGTAAAAACATATTTGATTCACGTCGAGGAACCAACCCATCGAAGCTCGGAGTGATCAGATATAAATTTTTGAATTTTTTTTATTTCACGAGATATATAAAATGTTTTACGGCCTTGCAAAAAATTGTCAAATTGATGGTCTCGGACAAAATTGCGGATGAAGATGGATAACTCTAAAATCAAGTGGCTCTGTGTGTTAGAAAATTGACAATCCGGCTAAATTTTGTTGAACAAAATGTTGATAAATGACACGTTTTTGGGCAATTATATACTATAGTTGACTGGTTAGTATTATTTTGGGCAATTAATGATTATGATAACTGAAGCGGAATTTCAAAAAATTTTATTGTTGGAATATGATGATATGGGGACCATCAAATCGTATTGAGTACCTTAATATTGTGTTTTCATCATAATCTATTTATTTTCAGAGAAAGTATGGTACATGCCCACATGGTGGATACAGACTTGGTTTGGAACGCTTCCTGTGTTGGGTCCTCAACCGAGACCATATTCGAGAAGTGTGCCCGTATCCTCGCTTCATCGAGAGGTGCAGACCATGACAGAATCGATTCATATCTCAATTCAATATTTATTTATATTCTTTCATAATAAGTGCTGAGTGTCACACTCTAAGTTTTCTAAGTATGATCACATTCAGTACGCTGGACTTGAACGGGCTTCCCAGGTCTTACTTATATACAAGCAAAATACGCAAAATATATGTGCGGACAAGGTCATTGACCGGCTCAAAATCATAATATTCCCTATATGACTGGCACATTTTCATTTCCATCAGACATTAAGTCCGACGCACTTTTCTTCCTGAGTTTAGTGTGCCTGTAATTTTCAGAATGAGGTCCCCATAGGGTGAATTTAGTGACGCTATCCCGTACAGTGGGCTAGCTTCACTAAATTCACCCTCTGTGGACCTCAATCTGCTTAGACCCCATCTTCTCTGGAAAGTTTCTTTATTATCAAATTTTATAGAAACTTCTTTACAAAGAGTCTATTTCTTTTTTAGTTTAGTTTCTCTATATCCCAAAATTGGCAGACGACACATTGCATAATCGAGGTTCCCTATGGGTTTACATCACACTATTTATCATTTTGGACCTTCAATCTGAGTCTATGTCTCCCATAACAGACATATATAACAGACCATGCAGAATGAGGTCCCAAAAGGATGAATTTGGTGATGCCAGCCCGCTGTGTGGGATAGCATCTCTAAATTCACCCTCTGGAGACCTCATTCTGCAAATGACAGGAAGACTAAATTTAGGCTTGTTCCTGACATCTCTAGAGTTCGTGAAGTAATAGGATGAGTTGGTTTTGATAAGTTATAAGTCATGAACATGAAATTACAGTAATTCAATTCCAGTTCCAAGGGAAAATATATTAATTTTTATGAAAGCATTACTGCTACAGTGGAATTACCAAAAAAGTGCAATAAGGTACAAAAGTTTATTCAAAACATGACAGTAAACATTGGAAATGGTCAAAGAATCGAAAAATATTCTGAAAATCATATTCAGACTGAAATATTTAATCTTACTACACGATTAATGATGTTTGTTTACAAATCACTGTAATATTTTGTTTACATAACTGGTTTCAACATGCAAAATTTCATTATTGGAGAACTATCAATAATGAATATAAGAACAAAGTTTATCTATTTCTCCATATTCTAAGTGGAGATGTTTTTACATATTTAATTTTGTGCATATTTACCCTGGGTCCGTTTAATCGTCAAATTAGAAACCGCCCCAAGTGAGTGGTAGCCTGGTGTAATCAAATCTGGATATACTGTGTCTGACATTTTTAGAATGAGTTCCCCAGAGGTTGAATTTAGTGATGCTATCCTGCACGGCGGGCTAGTATCACCAACATCTATTCACCTATATGTTACAGTCAAGCCTTGAAATTGTGTCCGACATTTTCAGAATGAGATCCCCCGAGGGTGAGACTCACTCGAATTTTCGCTTTTAACTTGGGACTCTATTTCGATCCTATATGTACAACACCGACTGAATGTTAATTTTCTTTGGTATGGCACATTTTGCGTCTCATTGACTACTAACTAAATCGCTGTGTTAAATTGCCGCTTTCAGTTGACAACTGGTGTGGAGTTCAGAATAAATATAATGTGTTCTACGGAATAAACCAGTTTATTGTCACAATGGCGATATGTCATTACATATATTAGTGGTTTTAGGTGAGCGGGTCAACAAAGGGCTTAAAGTCTAATATAAGATGCTATACAAATGGGTCTCGGAAGTAAACTAGCACCTCGCTCTACCGATATAACTAGCTTATTTACGTATACGAGGGTAAACTAGCACCCCGCTCTACCGATATAACTTGCTATTTAACATATACGAGGGTAGGCTAGCACCTTGCTCTACCAATATACCTAGCTTATTTGCGTATACGAGGGTAAACTAGCACAACGCTCTACCGATATAACTAGCTGTTTCATGTTTACGAGGGTAACCTAGCACCCCGCTCTACCGATATAACTAGCTGCTTTTTTCATTTCCGGATAATGACTTTAAAAAGTCTGAACTGCATGGAATGATATTTGGTATGTGGATTTACTAGCACTAAATACAGGTCAAGTTCGAATTCTGGTTCCATCTGCTAATTTTCACCAGAGTTGTGGCCCTTTTGTTGGAATTTACACTCAGTTTTCATTTTTGGATCATAACTATTATAATAGTAAGTCTGACCTGAATTCTGAATTTGATTTTGAGCTGTCTTCGCACCATCACATCAGATGGGCCTTTGTTCATGACTACATTTTGGACAAACCACCGGCCTATGCTCTTGTTTCCTTTTATATCAGCCATCTGTTTTATGTTGATAATTTTTTGAAACTTTTCAAATCAGTTGTACTCTGCATTTCCTAAAACGATAAATTTGGGATATTTTTAGATATATATAATACACCCATTGTAGCCGAGAGTATTTTCACCACGAGTGGAATTGTGGTTTTACCTTAAGTGGTGACAATTTGGTCTGCTTGGCTACAATGGGTGTATTTTTTTATGCCATAATTATTATTTTGTATTTGTTCCGTGAATTCTACTTTTAAGGTGTAAAACTGATATTTTCAAAATAGGTGTTACACACACACAAGCATAGGCAGTTACTGTATAAAGAGCTGTACCTTGTGTGGCCTAATCTACTTCTACGTCACATTAAATTTGTTATTTATCTGCTTCGAATATATTTACATTAGAGAATAAAATATGTCTCAAAACGACTTGTTTTTATGTATTGGTATAAGCCCATATAAAGAAAACTGTGTTTCACAGAGAATGCCTGGTCCCCAAAACATCTGCTCATTTCACATAAGAAATGACTGAAAGATTGATTGTGGTCATTGGATTTTGACAGGCATATTAATTATCCCTTTTTATACTGAATGGATTCTCTGACCAAGTTAAGAAAGTGTACATCAGAATTGTATATTATTCATTTGGAGGGATGTTAAGGTGATAAACGACAGATATTAAATTAAATGCAGAAGCAGCCCTATTTATTGAATGAAATGTTTAGATAATAAGTTCATCTATGCCATTTGTTGAACTTATTATCTGAACATTTCCTATGAAATAACCACTCATCAATGATGTTTTAGATTAGACAGGGTTAAACTTATTATCTGAATATTTCCTATGGGATAACTACTCATCAATGATGCTTTAGTATAGAAAGGATTACACTTTTTATCTGAACATTTCCTAGTGGATAACTACTCATCAATGATGATTTAGTATTGAAAGGGTTAAACGTATTTGAACATTTCCTATGATATAACAATTCATGCTTAAGTATCCTTTGAGATAAGTACTCAGGCTTTATTATCGAAAGGGTTAAATTTACTTACTCACCAATTATTCCATAGTATAGAAATGTTTAAACTTATTATCTGAACATTTCCTACGGGATAACTATACTCATTAATGATGCTTTAGTATAGAAAGGGTTGTATACTAAATCAGCATTGATGAGTAGTTGTCCCATAGAAAATATTCAAATAATAAGTTTCACCCTTTCTATACTAGTTATCCCAAAGGAAATATTCAGATAATAAGTTTAATCCTTTCTAATCTAAAGCATCATTGATGAGTAGTTATCTCAAATGAAATATTCAGATAATAAGTTTAACCCTTACACTTACTATACTTAAGCAGCATTGATGAGTAGTTATCTCATAGGAAATGTTCAGATAATAAGTTTAACCCTTTTTATACTAAAGCATCATTAATGAGTAGTTATCCCACGGAAAATGGTGTCCCACAACGCTCAATTCTCGGGCCGACACTTTTTCTAATTTACGTTAACGATGTGTCTAATTATACACCACTATCTATGCATCTGACCTCAACGGTGATAGAATGAGGAGACAGGCAAATGCTGAACTGTCAAATTGCTTTAACTGGTGCTGTTGTAATAGACTAAAAATAAACCCTTCCAAAAGTAAATTTATGCTCATCCACCCAAAAAACAATGATAATAAATGGAGACATTTTAGACTCAAGTTGAATTGCGATGATTTAATCAGAGTTGGTAACCACATGCATGAGACATCCATAAAATTTCTAGGTATCACAATTGATGAAAATATTTAAATATCATATTTCTTCGTAAGAAGCTTAATCGACTGGGACCAGCTTTATTATAGAGAAGATTAAACTTAGTATCTGAACATTTCTTATGGGATAACAACTTAGCAAATGATTTAGTATATAACTGATTAAACTTATCTGAATATTTCATATGATGGGATAACAAGTCATCGATTATGCTTTAGCATAGAAAGGGTTAAACTTGTTATTTGAACATTTCATATGATATAACTACTCACCAACGATGCTTTAGTATATAAAGGGTTCAACTTATTATCTGAATATTTCCTTGGGGATAACTACTCAATGATGATTTAGTATAGAAAGGATTAAACTTATTATGTGAACATTTCATATGGTATAACTACTCATCAATGAAGCTTTAGTATAGAAAGGGTTAAACTTATTATGTGAACATTTCCTATGGGATAACTACTCATCAATGATACTTTAGTATAGAAAGGGTTAAACACAGTTTGAACTTTGTTTAATTGCCCCCGGTCAAAACCAATGATCCCAATCGATACTCCAGTCATTCCTTGTAATAATATACCATACATTTTAATAGAACATTATTAACCTGAACAACTTTGAAAAAATAACAAAACGCAGCGAGTGCATTATCGGCTTAAAGTGGCGTAGATGGTTCATCGCTTTTATGCAGTGGAGGCTGCAGTTATTGCTTGATAAACCTTGGAAACGTTTGGCCATTGTACTGATTCTTACGACGCTAATTGTGTGAATGTAGAGGGTTTGTGATTATATATGACCTGCTATGCGTAAACCGACACGTCTCGATGAATAATGAAGGGTATACTGGATTGACTTGTCTGTCCATCCATATATCTCGGCCATGTGTTCTCGGATCTGAATGAATTTTGGTATTTAAATTTGCCATCATGACTGCTTTCAAAAGGGAGGTGAATGAATGACAACGTTTGAATTTTCCATTCTAGAGTTATCTTCATTGTTTATCTCGATATATTGGTTTATATGTCTGAATCTGAAACAATGTTCAACGCATGACCTTTTTCCGCATTTCAGCTTTGGGAGGAGGTCGCTGTTATAATAGAGTTCCATAGCCAAGGTCTTGAAGCTGTCCGCAGATCATCGAGATCATGCGCTAACACGGTCGCACCCGTAAGTTTGTCCTAGGTGGGGATTGTCCTTACGAAATATGAATAGACTAGAGTTTATTATAAAGCCGACGACAGGCAATGCAATTTCAACATGAGTCCTGTTTATTAAGGGAAACGTCGAGATCATAAGTTCAAAAACGGTTTGTTGAACTTAGTATCTGAATCATTCCTATGGGATAACTACTTGTCAATGCGTGCTTAGTATAGAAAGTGTCATATCACGCATTACCAATACCATAGTATGCCCGTGTCCCACACATATGTGTTAGAAAGTTAAATATATATGCATTCATTCAATTAAGCTGTAAATGCACGATGCTACTTAAAGTGGTACTGTACACTAAATATGGCCATTTTTGGGATCATCACATTTTATACTCAACAGAATATATCCAACAAATGAATGAGTTTGAGTCATGGCTTTGTGCAAAACACACGTATTACCATATGAACAATACAAACAATATGGTAATTATAATGAAAATGAATTTATGACTGGAGTCATAAATTAATTATCATTATAATTACTTGCATCGTTCACAGAGCACATGCATTCATTTTGCTCTAATCCGTGGCTAACATTCATTCATTTGTTGCACAATATATTCTGTTGAGTATAAAAGGAGATGGTCCATAACTGGCCGGGCATTGCGTTTCTATGCACCGACTCACAGTTTTACATCGTACAATGTAACACAATTTAAATGGAGTTCGCCTTTGAAATATTGACACATTGTTGGTGCATTCATGAGATCTTCGATGTATATACATGTATATGGCAAAGCTTTTGGTCTAGATAAAATTCCATATGAATGCCTAAAATGTGAATCAGTAAAACCTATTTTACATTGTCTTTTCAACTACATATTTGATACAGGATTACTACCATCCAATTGGAGACACTCGATCATTTGTCCTATTCCAAAAAACGGTAATCTTGACCCACGTGTTCCCCTAAATTACCGTGGAATCTCCCTTATACCGGCATGTGGCAAATTATATAGCAGTCTCTTGAATAACAGACTTATTGAATACCTGGAAATGCATCAATTGTTGGAAGACGAACAAAATGGTTTTCGACCAAAGAGGTCCTGCTTGGACAACATTTAATACGAGGAAAACGTCAATTATTTACAACTTTTATTGACTTCAGTAAAGCCTTTGATCGAGTAGACAGGAATATGTTATTAAATAAACTTTTAAAAATTGGCGTAGATGGCAACATATATCAATCCATTAAGAGCATGTATCGAACAACTTATTCGTGCGTTCGTGTAAATGGCCGAATATCTGACAAGTTTGAATGTAATTTTGGAGTAAAACAAGGTGACAGTCTCTCATCGACACTTTATAATATTTTCGTTAACGATTTGATTTCTGAAATAAAAAGGTTGAATATTGGTGTATCACTAGATGAATGTAAAGTATCTTCCATAATGTACGCAGATGATATTGCGTTAATTGCTGAAAACGAAGCAAACATGCAGACAATGCTTAACACCGTCGAATCATGGTGTCGAAACTGGCATATGACAGTCAATCTGGATAAAACTAAAATTGTACATTTTAGACATAAAAACAGAATAAAAACAAACTATAATGTCTTATTCCAAAATCAGAGAATCGAAAAAGTGGATCAGTATAAATATCTCGGAATAATTCTCCATGAACATGGTAGTTTTGATACAGCAGCTGAAACATTAGCTAAATCATCAGGCAGGGCATTGGGAGCGTTAATATCGAGCGTCCACTCTTATAGAGACATAGGTGTCAAAACGTACCTGAAAATATTCTTGACCTGTGTGTGCCCAGTTATGGATTATGCATCCGCTATTTGGTGGTGATATCGTAAATACTCATGTATAGATATGGTGCAAAATCGAGCGTTAAGATACTTCCTTGGGGTCCACAGATTTGTCCGCTTTTAGCTGTAAGTGGGGAATTTGGTATTCATTCGAGTCAAGTCCGAAGATGGCTTAACATGGCAAGACTATGGAATTATTTTATACACATGCAAGATGACAGATTAGCAAAAATGGTTTTTCTTTGGGATCTCATGAATAATAGCGATGGATGGTGTGCATCATTTAGTAGTGTTTTGTCGGAAATAAATATGACAAGCACCTTTGAAAACCTACAGATATGTAATATACATGACCTCGAACGAGAGCTTTCCGCATTTAAACAGAAAACTTGGATTGAAAAAAATGACATATGTACCAAAGCTACGCACATACAGACTCTTTAAGAAAAATTATGCTATTGAAAAATATATTTCCATGAATATGGATAAGTCCCACCGCTCCATACTTGCACAATTTCAATGTGCGATTTTACCTCTGCGGATAGAAACCGGTCGATTTAGAAACGAGAAAATCGAACAAAGAATCTGCATTATGTGCAGCTCTGACAAAGTTGAAGACGAAAAACATTTTCTTTTGTATTGTCCCTTTTACAATGACATCCGGATGTCTCTTTTAAATTCCGTCCCAAGATATATTAACGACATGTTTAAAACAGACCACATTGACGACTCTTTTAGTGAGCTAATGTTATTTCCCCGACAACTAGCAAAATTTCTTTTTGATGCTTTTACGCGAAGAAAACGATTCATATACAAGTAAATTATACACCAAACGTATCAACATGTAAGAATACAAAATATATAAACCCGAATATCTCCAATTTGTGTAAGATTAAAATGAAATTTTCTACTTTATATTCTCTTTATATCATCACTGAGGATAGTCCACATGTGTTGGACCAAACCATGTACATACTTATACTATTAAGCGTGACATATAGGCCCTATGGGCCGGGTGCTAATTGTAATTGAAATATATATATATATTAATGATTTATGTATTGCACATGTCACGTTAATAAATGATTATCTCTCTCTATGCACATAGCCTTTCCCTGCTATCATTGAAACTGTCCTTCCCTTGAACGTTAAATGTAAAACATACACCTTAAATCGCGTGGGGTAAAATTTTACCCAACACAATGTTCATATACATGTAGTAGCACGAGAACGTTTAGTAACGTTTTACTTTCTTGTTGAGTAAAATACATGTTACCCAATGTGGGCCAATTTTACCCACTATTTTTACTCGACGCATGGTACCAATTTACCCAAAATTGATTTCCCTTTAGTTACTTAATTATTGTGTAAAATCAACTAATGTTGAGGGATTTATTACCACTAACGTTGGGTTAAAAATCACTATTTTCGCGACAGTATATTCATGTATATCTGGAAAACATACTTAATTTATTTCGGTGGACAAATTAATTATTCAAAAATGGGAATTGCCTAAATTATACTAAACTAGATGGGGATTATTAGTTCCCCTTCCGTCGTTTAACTTAATTATTGTTCAACTGAGATAAGCATCGCCCATTGCATGACACCCTCCTGATAAAGTTACCTCTGTAGTCTATAAGTTGACGATACACACTCTATCGCTTGTTATTAGTGCCTACTTAAGTCATCTGATGTCAACGGCGTCTGCACCACGACACCCATGTCAAATTACGTCTGTACGCCAATTGTCCCACATATAATTTTTACTTATGATAATATAATCCTTAGGTTCCACTTTAGGGTTAACGGCATCTATCCAATGGTACTCCCGGGTCAATTCACCACTGCAGTGTAACTGTGTGACTGTACAGTTAAGGGTCAGACGCACGTTTTCTCGAAATTTCCAGTTATCTCAAAATGGATTTTCTCAAAATCTATTGGTAATATCTTTGTGAAATTTGGTACAAGCGATTACTGAGACACAATATTTAAGAACCATCGACCAATTAGATTTTATAACCTCATTTACTTAACTTTTATGGCATGACAAATATATATAATTTACTGTTTTCAGGTACCAATAACTTCTGTAAAAAATATTTTTTTTCAAAAGTGCAGTTCATTTTATCTATGATATCATATCTCAAGATCATGAGAGGAAACTGAATTATTCTTTATTTGTGAAATTTAATGATTATTTTCATTAAGAAAGGCAACTATTCATAACTCATTGTCTATATTTGAGGATTTTCATGCCATGCCTTTTGATCAGTGAACACTTGGGCTGAGATGAGTTGTTGGTCATGGGTTCATAACCAGGTTAAAGCTGACCACCATATCTCTTAACATTGTGGCCTAATTCCTGTTGATTGATCCCATCTTGAGTGGACCACACTACATATCAACATTTGTTTTCATTGGGCTGGAATATTTGTGACTGCTTCATTCTTCATTATAATATATGGGTGTATGCTATTATATTATGCAATTAAAAATCTATCTCAACACTATGATACAAATGAAGCCTCCTCTTATAATCCCGAGAAACATATATGAATTCGTATGTGAATATTTAGCTTCAATATGAACCTATTTGCATGGGGATATGTTGCACAGTCGTGTACATGAATAACAATTGGTTGAGAACACTGTCTGAAATGTGCATAACGCTGTGTGTTATACCATAATGGATGTATAATGCTTTTATCCTCAGTCAATGTAATGAGAATAATAATCGAATATTGTTATTCGGGGCGCATAGGATGGCATCTGCAATGGGCGGAGTCTTCCCCGCACTGTTTATTGTTGGGACATATGTCACACGGAACGCGAGAGCATGGAACCACTTTCAATATACATGTAGATTAAAATATGCATCGCTGAGTGTCGGGATTCGTTTCGAGCAAGATGTGTTCATGAACGTTTCTGGTTAAATTTGTTTTTTCAATAAGACTGTGTTTCCGTTGCCAAGGCTTGTTAATGGCAATCCAGATGTTTGTGATCACGTTTTTTGAATTGTGTGCTTGATGACATGTATCTCCAGCTGACAGATTTACTTTTATTTTCTCTGCTCCTGAGACTCTCACTTTGTGTTATAAATGGCGCCGTGTTCCGAACAATTTCTGGGTATGCGCATGATCACGCATTTTTGTTCAACAATGTCATAAATATAGTCGCTGTTCGGTCCAAATCTGAGTGCATCGTTCGTTGCAAGGAACAGGCAAGTTGTCATGCAGCAAATGTTTATAGCACAAAGGAGCTGCTGTGTGAAATGGGGGCCGATCACGCCAATGGAAACGGAATACATTTAACCCCATTGGCCGGGCATGTGTATTTCGAAGAGGTAAGATCCTTATATCATGGCATGAATGTCTACTCTGGCTACGCCCGAAGATACCTTATTCCACCAGTTAAACCCTGGGATTGTTTCCCCTTTTGGCTCATAAGACGTACGGGAACATTATATCATCCATACCACAGTGGCGCAGGTCTATTATATTTCTTAATTAAACATGCTAATGTTTCTTAAGGATATGATGAACGTAATAGATATGGCCGAATGAGTTTGTATACTCATCGCGCAGATGAATGCAAGCATACTACTCCGATGTACATGAAATTTCACAAGCACATAGGAATATGGTCGACAAATGCGTTGGCAACAAATCCATATTTTTAAAAGATATATTTGATTGAGAAAATTAACTGGAAAGTGAGCAAAGGACGCAAACAGATATATTATTGTGGCAACTTATAGATTAGGATTCCAGTATGAGGAGAGGGACCATATTTTTGTTTTCAATCTTAAATCACTGCTTTATAGTTATTACCCAATTGAGTTCAAGGAACTCTCCATCAGTTTAATACCACTATGTGGCCATTTGTTTTTCGGTACTATTTTCTGGTATGGGAAGCCAGGTAAAACAATGAAGTGAGCTGTGCCATAATGATGTAAGAGGCTGTCTATGTTGCTCTTATTTACCAATACCTAAATCAAAACTGATACTTTATGTAATGGTTAGACCACAAGAATTGTTCTTTACCAGAATCAATCGAGTCGAAGACGAGATTTATTCTGGTAAATAACTATTCGCGTGCTCTGACCGTCTTAGAGCACAGTTGATCCCGCATAATTCAATCAACTGGAAATGTGCCATTGAGCGTGCGATTTGTCTGTTATGAGTTTCGTGTGCAACTCTTAACAGACAAATCTTAATATACTTTGAGCAAGAGTATTCTGCATTTCTATTGTGCAACTCATAACAGACAAATCTTAATATACTTTGAGCAAGAGTATTCTCCATTTCTATTTGATCACCCTACCGGAGTGTTTCACATCACTTTAAGCAAGATTTATCCCATTGTTGCAATCGTTCCCTGATTAAAGTGATGTGAAACAGAATAAATCGCACGCTCAACGGCACATTAATATACTTTGAGCAAGAGTATATTTCTATTTGATCACTCGGTAGGGTGATCAAATAGAAATGGAGAATACTCTTGCTCAAAGTATATTAATGATTATATTATGGGATAATCATTGATCTATTCCTTCGCCAGCCTTGGGAATGTGTGTGCTTTACCAAAATCAGGGAACGATTGCAACAATGGGATTGTGCTCTAAAACATAGTTATTGAAGCAGTAAATAACATGTGCAGGCTACATTTACGGTACCACATTTTCTATAACATCTCAGATGTATCATATATGGTGACACTGCTGCATTTTGATACAAGTGGCCTTGGGTGTATTCATACTTCATGTATTTTCTAACTGGAATTACACCATAAAGTTGAAAAACAACACAAAGAAGTTGGTATAATATTATATTATAATTTGACATTATTATATTATATTTCTGACTATGGTTTTCTTGTTATCATATGTTTTCCTTGGAACGTATAAGTTATCATGCTCTGGTGTATGTATACAAAGTAAGAAGGTCCGATAGCTACTAATATTCAACCATATAGTATATGGATGGGTGGATGTGGTTAATATAATATGTTTTTGTATGTGTATCAGAGTGAGGTGACGGTGAGTAATACGAAATTGTTTTAATTGTAAAAGTCCACAATAAGAAATACACATGCATATAGTTATCATCCTCATGTTTATTATGATTTGCAGGTACACCCGGCATGCTTCAATGGCGGCGTTTGGAATTTCGATTCGGGCGTCTGTGATTGCCCTCCATACTTTATGGGCCAGCTCTGTGAGAGATTCCCTTACGGTACGTATATATACATTTTGATAAAATGACGGGCATTTCATCCGCCATCTGAATCTACCCAAATATTAAAGGTATATGTTCTAACAAGTATATCACCTGATACATGTCTAAGCCAAATAAATGCACAGTGGACAGTTTTCCATCGGGTAATTGGACAATAGCAATGCAACGGTGTAAATTTTCCAACGAGGCATCATATTCAAAATGACTTATAATCATGCAATGTACATGTCTAACATCTTTGATGTTTTTCCATGATTTTGTTGTATGTTGTGGTGGTGCCAATGTTTATTGGAAAAAACAATTTCTTATTTTAGGGGTGGGGATTGGCCCGGTCACATGTTTCGTGCAAGTGCTCACACGAGTATTAATCATCCTATTAATTAGTCCAAGTCTTCTTGTACTAAAACCAGCTAAGATATTGGGATGGCGATTTGCTGTTTTTAGTCCAAGCCCGCTTGCATACCAATCCTATCACACGAGTTACGCCCACGATCTGTGGCGGGAATCTGTGGTGTATTTTACTCGATTTACCTAATGAATCAATACATGATGCTATATACATCGGAAAGAGAGACATCTTATGGTCATAATGGTGTATAATAATCTAACTTTCATGTTAAATTACGCATAGAATATTCCGGTTGATTGTCACCAACATCGCTGTTTTTTCTGTTTGTTTACTCAACTGAAAGCCGAACTCAGGTTCCGAAGAACTTCGGCATTGTCCGGTGTTTGTTCTGAGTATTCTAGTTTCCGTTTCTATATATAGCGCGGGGTTTTCCGAATAAAATAGCGAAACCCGATCGCCGCAAAGTCCAGTTTCCAATGTGCTTTGAGAACAATTCCCGCACTAAAAACTTAATGACATAATGGAGGATCAGAAAGGTAGTTTTGTTGACAATTTTCGCAAGCAACTTGTCAAAATTGGAGCAAATTAGAACTCTTGTGTCTGACTTGCCATGCGTGTGATTTTCATCCATGTGCATTTTGACTTTTGTGTTGATAAAATAATCGGAGAACCGAATCACACAGTTTCGAAATATAGTTCTTCCGTTTTAGTGGGACTTTTCAAACTTAAGGTTAAAAATTTATACAAATTTTGTTTGATTTTTTGTGTGCTTAACAAGAGCAGTATATTGCTCTGTTCGCTTAGTATATATCTTAATTTCGCTGAAGTCCACCAAATGTGGGAAATGTAGCACCATATTATTTATTCTAATGGTCGTTGTGTTTACACTGTTTTAAACTTTGAGAGGGTTGTAATTCCCCGTTATTTATTTAATGTATTACATTTATATCTTCAATGTTTAATTAATCTATTTATTTTTTATTTATTGACACACATAATTACGATTACAATGGAGAATTCATCGTAATTTGCGTGGTCAGTCGAAAATCTACGGAATATTTTCAACGGAAAATGCCGAACACAGTTCGCGAGGTCAACTGAGTTCGCATACTTTTAAAAATTTGTAAACATTGCGGTAAATGTCTCTTTTCGCATTAAATTACCGCTTTCAATTCACAACTGATGTGGGTTTCAGATCAAATAGCATGTCTTCTGCGGAAAATATCCGTTTATTGTCGCAATTGTGATATTTTATTTCATATAATTGTGGTTTTATTTGAGCGGGTCACGAACGCTTAAGTCGTGTCATAAGAATGCATGGGCCTGGAACTCGGACTAAAGACCGGCACCTCCATCCCAATATATTAGCCGGTTTTAGTACGAGAAGACTTGGACTACCTATTAATATGATATATGGCTTAAAATTAATGGTACATCTCCAGAAAGTAATAAAGTGATGTTATGTTCAATTATTCAGCTTTTAATTATATAGGTAGGTCTCAGTAATCCAAGTCACATCTACCCAATGAACGTCGTACAATAATACAGGAAATCTGTTTATATTTCAATTGTCATGCCACTTAAAGCACCAGAAGAATTAAATGAGCTGACATTGGCATCGCAGCGATAATTGAATATCAAGAACAACAACGAGAACTGATGGACCATTTTGTCAGTGCATTTTTTCCTCGTAAGAAGTGGAACCCACCCCATGATATCGTGTTACAAAAGAACAATTATTTGTAAATATTGAAACTAGGATCCAGCTTCTCTTGCTTAATGTTCCATATTGGTCAAGTGTATAAGCGTGCATATTTAAAATCATTTTAGTAGTCATAATTTATCTTCAAACATGGATTTTGGAAAAATAACATTGATATGGCTTATACAAAATCTGCCCGGACCTTATGTCATGGAGTTCCTTCCTGCCCCCGCCCCCGTAATACAGATGTGATATATTCATGGAAGTAAATTCCAATTCTGATAGATATGTGGAGTACATGTTAGGGTTAGTGTTAGGGTTGGGGGTTAGGGTTAGTGGGGTTATGGTTATGGTTATGGTTAGGGGGTTAGAGTTAGTGGGTTAGTGTTAGCGTTAGGGTTAGGGTTAGGGGGTTATGGGGTAGGGTTAGGGTTAGCGTCAGGGCTAGGGATATGGTTAGGGTTAGGGTCAGGGCTAGGGTTAAGGTTAGGGCTAGGGTGTTGGTCATGGAGTACCACCATAACAGGAGGACCAATCATGAAGTGTAATACTAAATGCCTCATTAAATATTCACAAGAATACTTTATAAGCAACTACAATTCTCCAACACATCATTCTTACTCAGTTCCGCATTGAGTCTCTAAATCTACAAAGCATAATTACTCTGATAGTCGGGTTAGTCTGCCACCATTTGTATATACCGATTGTATTTTACTTACGACATATTAAAGACTGCATATATAGCCGGCGCTGTGTTACTTCAAACTCAGTATGAACGATCATTGCTTCAAATTTGCTTGCTTCAGTGAGCTTGAACACATCCTCATATAACTGTATCAAATGTATGGAGGTACGGACTCAGTATGAGTGTTAATTGCTTCAAACGTGATTCATTCAGTGAGAGTGAACAAATTCTTATTTCTTATGGAAATGACCATGTATCGATCGGTGTCCATCAACCCAGATCAAGCTTCTGTCCCGATATTCGTCCAAGCCAACCTCGTCTAGCCCAGACGGCGATGATCTTATCCACGACCCAACCACCTCGGCTACGGGGACATCATTAACCCTTTATCCAACAGAACGGCCCTGTGCCAATGCATTCTCTTATATATGCGAGTCGACCATAGGTCGCCTCGCATAATTAAGAGAATGCATTGGCTTAACACATTAAAAATTATAAAATTGTTAAAGAATGTAAGAAAAAATGGTAATTTTTTTTTTTAGGCCAATGCATTCTCTTATATATGCGAGGCGACCTATGGTCGACTCGCATATATAAGAGAATGCATTGGCACAGGGCATAACTGTAACTATCACAATGTGGTCAAGGAGCCGGTTCCAATGATATCCATATTTGTATGGTTCTATTGAGACAAACCGAAGATATTTTAGGCTGTTGAAGCTTTATTTGGCCGTTTTGTTGGGTAAAGGGTTAACCACGACCCAACCACCTCGGCTACGGGGACATCATTAAAAAGGAATGCCTTTCGCCAAGAGTTGGTATACCATGTTTTATTACATGCTTGACTATAAAATAGCGAAACAAATGAGCGAAACGTAGATCGTCGTATGTATCTCTTCGATGCTTCAGTGAAATACGATTTCGTCATTTTACTGTAGCGTGAAGCCAACAACTCCCAGGAGCACGTGAACTGTGCATGGCCATAGCGTGCACACTGTCCGCTAGCCAGTCAAAGCGACGAATTTATGACGCCACGTTCATTTGGTCAATAGATAATTCTATCTTTAAGTGAAAGCGTATACCTGTCAATTGAAGCTTTATATTAGGCATAGGCTCTTACCTGATTGTAAACACTGACTCCGCACTCTTTAATTAAGTAGAGTTAATAACTAAGGTGCATATAATAAACTGAATACCTACATTTTTGTGTTTGAATACCTGAAACATCTCATTCTTGTATGGACATAAATATCGAGTTTTCACTTGTATAGCCGCTCGCGAAAATTCGATATTTCTTTCAAACAAAAACTGTGTATAATCTCTATACATCAGGTCGAGGTAGTTCTCTATTTCAGCCACTAAGAGATACACATTAGACAAATACATCAGGTTTCCTACCTACATGTACCTACCATAAATTTTGAACCCATGCTGACAGACACGGAAATTTAATGAGACCTATTATATATTCAAAATAAGTATACACCCAGGTAAATTGTAACACAAATCATCAGTGTAGTTTTATGATCAAATGTCTTTGAGGCTTTAACAAAAAAGGGTTAACTTTCAACCAATTTTGCAACATAAAACGAACATTATGTTAGAAGTCATCAATACTATACAATGAATCAATGTTAATATATTGTAAGGGACTTTTGTGAATGATAATAAACCTGATTAAAATTTATTTTTAAACATCAAAGTAATTTGCATGGCTAACATTATTGTTTAGGGAGTATGGTTATTGTTTTTCCTCAAACATACACATTAGTTTGGAGAGGGGTATACACATACATTGCATAGTCATAATAAGTATACCTTATGATAATTTACCGTATATATTTATGTTCCCAATCTGGAAAAAAACATACGATTTTATGGTCATCTTTATTTAAGAATGTCTTAAAAAGTGTTTTTCGACATAGAATTATTTTAAAATCTTCAATATCAGAGTCGTACAGTGTATCAATGCAAAGACATACTAAGCAATAATGTTATGATAATGGAATGAGAATAAACCTCACCATTGTATAATTTTTTGAGATGAAGGCCATTTACATTATTGCCATTATTGTTTAGGGACATTTGGACACGAATATACATATTCATAATATCGTCATAAGAGGTATATATTCAGGTCAATTTTGGTTTATGTAGCTCTGTTAAGTATCGAGAAAACTAACGATTGTATTTTTAGTTTTCACTATGAATTGTTTTTTTTAATTATGCGAATAATATACAAGGAATCTATTGATGCTAATTTGACACCCTTTGAGTTAGGGTGGGGTTGCAACCGACACCAATATTGATAAAACACGCATACACACACACACATATATATATATACGGAAGTCTCAAAATATATAGGATAGATATGTGTGTATATATATATGTGTGTATGTGGTTACTTCATAGAATCGAAAACGGCTGCGCGGATCGAGCTCAAATTTCGTATAGAAGTGTAAAAACACACGGGGATCGTCGACGTCGCATTTTTGACTAAATATTACTAAATCCACACAATGCTAATATTCTCTTTACGGCAATGTGAGAATCTTCGGGCGAGAATTTTCGGGTGGCCTCCAAGCCGTGAATGCCAACAACAACGACATCGTTGGCATACCGCTTTTAGGGACGGGTATCATAATTCCTCTTGATTAAAAAGACAGAATTAACTCATTAAAAAATGCGTGTTGCCCCAAGCCGTGAATGCCAACAACAACGACATCGTTGGCATACCTCTTTTAGGGACGGGTATCATAATTCCTCTTGATTAAAAAGACAGAATTAACTCATTAAAAAATGCGTGTTGTGTGATTCTTATGTCTGTCGTTCCTAGGAACGGGGGAAATTTTCATCGGGTCAGTTTGTACCTTAAATCATACCTCTTTTAGGGACGGGTACCATAATTGCTCTTGATTAAAAAGGCACAATTAACTCATTGAAAAGCGAAAAAAATGTCATGTTTCGGACCAACGCAGCCAGTGGTGGGCTAACCTGCTAGTCTACTATATATTTTGAGAACTCCGTATATGTGTGTGTATGTGTGTATATATGTGGGTACTTCATAGAATCGAAAACGGCTGCGCGGATCGAGCTCAAATTTCGTATATAAGTGTAAAAACACACGGGGATCGTCGATGTCGCATTTTGGACGAGCTCTGAGCACTCCTTGGCCCTTAAAGTGCGACATTCGGTTGGATAGATGGGTTTCGCTATCGATTCGTTCGCGATCCAAGAGGCATAACTCTACATTTTTATATCTGTATATGTATATTTTTATATCCATATTCACTTCAAACTGCTAAACCCGTTGAGCCAAAACTTGCTAATACCTTCCAAAATATAGAATTTACATTTTCTGATATATACATTTTTGTTACGGCTGAAAATCTTAGTCTATTTCCGATACATTCAGATTTTAAAGCTATAAACTTACACCCGTCAATTCGTGCTAAACTCACGCAGCTTATATGGCTGCTGAAATTTAAGTAAATAACGAGGCACTGTGATACGTCCCCGAATATGACGGGACTTCCAATGCCTTGTCCTTTGAATTTCGTAAAGGTGGGGTCACCCCAAGCCGTGATTGCCAACAACAACGACATTGTTGGCGAGAAAATAATTAGTTAAAATTACTAATTACACGCAATCCTATTTTCTCTGTACGGCAATGTGAGAATCTTCGGGTGGCCCCCAAGCCGTGAATGCCAACAACAACGACATCGTTGGCATACCTCTTTTAGGGACGGGTATCATAATTCCTCTTGATTAAAAAGACAGAATTAACTCATTAAAAAATGCTTGTTGTGTGATTCTTATATCTGTCGTTCCTAGGAACGGGGGAAATTTTCATTGGGTCAGTTTTTTCCGCCCGATGTACCTTAAATCATACCTCTTTTAGGGACGGGTACCATAATTTCTCTTGATTAAAAAGGCACAATTAACTCATTGAAAAGCAAATATATTGTCATGTTTCTGACAAACGCCGCCAGTGGCGGGCTAACCTGCTAGTAAATATACAAAAGGGATCGGGGCACAAGTTATTTCAACTTAGGTAACCCCTCTCCCGTACAAAATTGACAATACATTGTTATAAAATGACAAGAAGGTGAGAACAGAAACTGGCAATACCATACGACTTCCCCGTCGAGTAAATTTTGGGCTGAAGTTTGTTAGAAACGTGTATCTCTGTGGTGTGATTCTTTTGGTGTGCCCGTTATTTAGTAAATGTGATTTTTTTACTAAATAACGGGTATGTTTCTTTAAAAAACTCAAAACGTGGGCGACGACGGGGAAGTCGTATGATATTGCCCAGAAACGGCAGAAACGTTTGTACATGGCGAGAAAACAATTTGAGTTTGCATTATGTCGAATAATATCTTTCAGCGTATGTGTCTATGGATTACCAACTAGGACGAGCATAAAACTATGCATATCTATATATATTGGGATATTTAAGGAAGATGTACAATATAGATATCAAGGCTATGTATGTATCGAACATTTAATGTAAGGTTAATCTGAATTGGTATAGTAGAGCATTTGGCGATTGGCCCGATGATGCCCTTGACCGTTACGCTGGAAGAAATTATCGACGTGTATACAAATGGTGGATGTGGCGATCCGAATGTGGGAGAGCAATGTTTGTGTTTGGTGTATGTTGAGCGATTTGTTGTTGACAATGGATTGTGGCTATTTAATATCAGCACAACCAGACAGTCATGAATCGACGCGTTTTGTCGCAGCAACTTACTGTTGCACTATTTGGAGAAAAAAACCTTATATTCTCCGGAATTGAGATGTACCATATCCCGAAAAAAAACTGACCAATGTCGATTATAATGAAGCGTTCGCGGTTTTACTTATCGTCAAGTTCCACCGTTCATTTTGATATAAAGGGCACATAAAAAAGAAATGGTATGCATCATCCAGAGGGTTCCCATGCACGATTGCACACTTTCGGCTATGTAGTTTTGATAAATATCAGCGCGAATTTCACTGCACCCGTTTCGAATTCGGGAATGTATCATATTATATCGTCTGTGACCTGAATAGAAGTGGGGCCTCATGTGGTTTGGGTTGGTATATGAGTCGTAAATTGAATTTGAAGTCATGGAAAGGGACAACATCCGTCATTTCAGTTGTGATTTTGTTCCAATCAGCTATTGGCGAGGGCAGAAAGTTGATTGCTGCCTCTTGCTCTATTCAGCCGAGAAACTTCTGTCCTAAGTGGAATCAATTGGGGGCTTAACAGTCTCGAGGACACACCACTTGATATGGGTTAACGCATGACATACTTAATTGTGATATTCTGACGAGAAACTCCAGTCCTCGGTGGAATCATTTGAAGCCTTAAATTTCTCGAACTAAACATCATGGTTTAATGTTTGAATTCTTGTATTATGTACTCCAGTTATCCCAGATATAAATACTGAGTGTGCTTATCACTAAATCCAGCATTCCGATTGGACGGCGCCCACGTGACTAGTTGCAATTATTTCTCGGTTAACGCGCAAGAGGGTCATAATTGCAACCATAATTACATCGACGCGTCATTGATTGTGGAGAAGAAGAACGCGTAATGTTTTGGGCGCATTTGCACTCGCGCAGGATTGACTTAATAAATCATCAGGTTTCAATATAAAGAGCCTCGTTTTGAAATTGTTCTCAGCTGGTCGGGTGCTATGTGATATTTTGGGCTGGTTTTGTCACGACACACTTTTCGATTTAAATACATTTACAAAAGTGGCTTTTTCGCTAAATGTATATAAATATAAGGATTAACTGTCATGTGGACTGTTTTTATGGAGATATAACCGTGAGGTAAGTGGTCATAACTTGAATGTAAAACCCGAAGTGTTTTACACAAGTTATGACCACATACCTCACGGTTACATCTCCATAAAAACAGACCACATGACAGTTAATCCTTAAAACAATGTGTCACATACACGCGTTGTCAGTGAATATGATACAGGACTGTCGCAACCACCCCACTAGTTTTTTTTGCAATATTTCGAACTTGTCAAACATCTCTCCCATTATAGGACATAATTGTTAAAAATTCAACTTAAAATGCACACATATAATATTAAAATTAGGTACCAACCGGCCATCCAACTATCAATAGTCTCCCATGGGACAGCAGGAGGACGGTCGGCTATAGGACATGCCGCTCCTGTGTAATAATATAATTGTGTTTGATATGTTGTTAGTATTTTATATATTATACTATGGGATTGCCTGCTAAATATTACGGGTGACAAGCATGGCATACAGACATCGTGTGGAGTATTAGTTTTAGCTGATAATAAACGCCCTTGGTTGCTAGCTAATTGTTAGTGTCTGTACGTCCGTTGAGGACAACGGCACCTACCCGTGACATTTCCCGTGTCTTGTTACCTGTGTGCACCAATTTTTCCACATATTTTTCTGAGCTGATAATAAACGTTCTTTATTAATCATGCAATGTATCAGTCTCTCTTTAAGCCATCTGAGGTCGAAGGCGCCTATCCCATGATATTCCCCTAGCCATGTCAGAAATGAGTACCAAAGTTCAAGCTGATCAGCAACGATATTTTTTGGCCTTATATGCCCCTTTAAGTCGTCTGAGGCAAAACATGACGGGTGACAAACATGTGCAGGAAAATATCGTCACCGATGCTGACGATATAAAGAAAGCTGGCAAACCACATTCGTCTTATATCGTCTTGCATTATATCAGTAAAATGTTGGCTTGATAATCTCAGGTTTTGTGGTACCGATTGGACTGTACAATTTGCGTGTCGTATTATAAAATATGCCTCATGCAGGACATGGTAACAATTTGAGCGCAATCGGACAAGATGGAGATATATTTCTAACAGCGCAAAAATAGTGACAGTTAAACACACAAACAAATACTGTGTTTATATATATATATAGATTATGCAAATAATCATATCAGAAAGAGTATTTTATTATTTTTATGAAGGGGGTCTGATCCAGCCAGCAACACATTAAGGAATATAACAATGAATGGTGATTGCCGACTATTTTATCGATTATCCGTGTAAAACAGGAGAGTGTGCTTTTTATGATCTTTTGAGCAAGAAAATTATATCTTCTGGCATCAGTAACTTACAAGGAAAAACGTAATTTCTGTTTGAAATCGCAATACCAAATTTACTCTGTAGATAGCACGATTCAGATTTATTAAAATGCTGCCACCCAGTAGGGGAGGTGTAACTCGCCTTCTCTCAAATAATGCTTGAAACAGAGAACATCCGCTCTGAAATTCAATATGACCATACCTGGTTTAGGGAACCTTGTGTGACTGGGATTCAGATTTGATAAAGGTATTTAATTTGAACGGGCAGATCTAAGCGACTCCGTACTTTTTCATTGACAAATTCATCAAAAGTTCTAAAGCATCTTCAAAGAATTGACCGCAGCGATTACTCTGACATTTGGATGAACTATCTTTGGTTGACCAATTGAAATTATGATTTGGTCCACTTTGGACATTTGGTCGAAAACGGGTGATGGTTTGAAATGAACACATTGTCCATTCCAAAAAATAATTGAACCTATACTCTATAATTTCAAACCATTTGAACCGTTTAATATTGACATATCAGATTTTTGGGGAGACACTAACTCTTATGATTGTTCATATATAGCATGTAAGCTTAGACGGCATGTTATTACATGTGTATTTAGGGTTGAGGGTGTTGAAACGACAATATATTTAAAACAAAACTAAAGTTTAGGCTGAATTTTTAAACAAAATGATGGATGCAGTGACTCAGTATGAGTGTTCGTTGCTTCGATTTGCGTGATAATATTCTTATTTATTATCAAAATAGCTATGTATCAATTAGAATGGCACAATGAAATGTCTCTCAATTCGTAATTTGGTTGAAAATCTTTCCCGATGTTTGTCCATGTCAGGGTTCGTGCCCCGACAACCTCGTCTAGCCCAGACTGCTATGTCGGTATCTGCGACCTCTTCACATCGTCTATGGATAATTAATTGAAAATAATTTACAACAAACCATTTGATCCGTTATTGATATGTCAAATGTATGGAGGCACTAGCTCACTATGAGTGTCCATTGCTTCAATGTAGTATAGCATAACTTAGACCTATTGGCAGTATTGTGTTATATTTAAGGGCATTGAAAACGACAATAAACTTTAAACTAAACTAAAGTTTAGGCAGGATTTTGAAACAAGCCCCGACTTCTTCTTTTGTCAGGTGCCCATGAGTTTGTGTTGCAGCTTTTATTGTCTTAACTTGACAAAGTCAAGTTTCAGCTGTTGTTATGGGTTGGCGCCCATCTGTGTGTCCGTGATCCGTCAACAATTTATCCAAAATATATGCACGAGGCCGCTGTACTATAATGGCCATAAGTGCTTCTTGGTGTAATTTCAATGTCAAATATGTACTAGCCAGCTAGTTGAAAGTCCACGATGAACGACATGGAGGAATATTGTGCTGGTTGTTAAGTGAAAATGTTACAAGTGTATCCAATCTCATTCAGTGATGTATGTTCTATTGGTAATTGTTCTTCATGGACGTCCAATAAGGATACTTTCAATCAATGAACAAATATTTGAATATAGCCGTTATGGCGGCCATTTAAAAAAAATGCAAGATGTCCATTAGGGGCGTCGTGAAAAATCAAAACATGGATTTTCAACTCAGCCAGGTTTTACCTTTCCAAAAAAATATATAGATTTCCTAATCCCCACGGAACAAAAACTGCACTTTGAATCAACACATAAGGAACCATACTATATTCATATTTTTTATAAATTATCCCCGAATTCTTTTAAACGGATTCTGATTATGTCAGTATAGAACAATAGGATACCTTTATTCTTGGTATTTCAGCTGATAGCCATAAAATAAAGTAAAATTGTTGTGTGGCTGGGTGGTAAAAAATGGGAAGATTCAAGTCAATATATCAATAGGAGAAAAGGGGCACGGACAATGCATGGACTTTAGTAAAATAGCAACAACAACACATCGCAGCGAGTGAAGCAACATACTAAAAGCGTCATGTGATTACAATCAGTCGTGCGACTTGTGTCCATTATATCTCGCTGTTATAACCATTTGCAGTGCTGCAGGAATTATATCTTAATATACTGAGATCGCCAGGAACCATTATAGCGTAGTTTCGCTGCGCGCCTGTCAATGGGAAAGTTTGTCGATTTATTTGTTAGTTGTGTGTGTTAACAAAAAAACTGGTTATTGAGCGAACACTCTCCCCACGGTTTGCGCCACATGGCGGTTTGCGCTCCAACATACACACAATACTATTCGCTTTTGAATTTTCTCCGATCTCGACAAAAGCTTGAGCTACTTTCATGAGCAATATAAGTCCCAGAAAAACTCATTGAAGTCATACAAAATACAATTTGGAGCACGATGATTGGCTCCTCAAAACAACAGTAATTTGATCTGAAAAGAGAGTTCCGTATTATTCTATTCCTGATGTGGTAGAATCGAAGAGCGTGTTTTTTTCACTTTTGAGCGAAAAACTTAAAACAGATGGAGAGACTAGTGGCTGTGACCATGTCAAGTATTTTTCAGAGCATATGAAGCTGGTTTATATATCAATATTTCGTGTATTTGTCAACCAATCTTATAACTCCTTCCAACTTACGTACATGTAGGCAACATTTTGAAGCTCGAATGAGCCATGTCCGTTTAAAGCCGACATGCTGGAAAAGGACGATAATAACAAATTGGTTAATAATAATAATAATAATAATAACAATAACTAGAGGGTTAAACATTCTGGCCTGCAGAATTTTGATATTTCCATATATATTCCCCATCCCCAATCCCATCTAACATTTAACCGAGTCAACCCACACCTATCTAGTCCTTACCCATAAACCACTCCATAGCCCTAATATTTCGATAAGCACAACCTTAATCGTAGCCAATCAATAATCATAACCCTTTCCATAGCCCTATCCACAGCACTTAACTCTAACCCAATAAAATACCCTGACCATATTTCTTGCCCTCCTGCAAACCATATCCATACCTTGGACCCTTACCATAACACTTTCGATAAGCCTAGTCATACATACAATCTGACCCAAAACCAAATCCTTTGCATAACACCGTCACCTTTTTAACATTAACAATATCCACAACTCTAACCTAATTTATAAACCTGATCCTACCCATAACATTAACCCTAAACATAACCCTGATCAACACATATCCATAATCCATAACCCTATCCTTAATCTTAAAGTGGATTATCTCTTTGTAAATATGTATTGTATAGTTATCAGGGTATATTTACATACTAAAATAAATTGGTTCTACACCACATTTATTGGGGAACCAAACAAAGGCCAACTGGTTTCAATCAGTTCTTCGTTGTAGTAGAGTAGAACCAAATGGATATTTAAATATCATGGTTTAATGTTTGAATTCTTGTATTATGTACTCCAGTTATCCCAGATATACATACTGAGTGTGATTATCACTAAATCCAGCATTCTGATTGGTCGGCGCCCACGTGGCTAGTTGCAGTTATTTCTCGGTGAACGCGCAACAGCTCATAACACCATGCTCATAATTACATCGACGCGCCATGGGTTTGGGAAAGATGAACGCATAATGTTTTGGGCGCATTTTGACTCACACAGGATTGACTTAATAAATTATCGGATTTCAATATATAGAGAAATTGTTCCTGGTAACTTTTGTCAAGGGTGCTATGGTATATTTTGGGCTGGTTTTGTCACGATACACTTTTCGATTTAAATACATTTACAAAAGTGGCTTTTTCGCTAAATGTATATACATATAAGGATTAACTGTCATGTGGACTGTTTTTTACGGATATGTAACCGTGAGTTAAGTGGTCATAACTTGTATGTAAAACCCTTCGGGTTTTACACAAGTTACGACCACTTATCTCACAGTTACATCTCCATAAAAACAGTCCACATGACAGTTAATCCTTATATAAACTGTTATATATGAGTCGAAGACTCCTGTCCGGAAATGCTTTTATCGATTAATATTGATTTTATTTCGAATATCTTCTGGTCTAAAAAGATGTGGTTGTTTAGCTAACGAACAATAGTGGTTACTTTTACCAGTGACCAGGTATGTTCTAAAAATAGATCAATAACGTGTCCCAATTAAACATCTCATTTCATAATAAAATATTCGAAATAAATTCAATATTAGCTGATGGAAGTCTTTCCGGACAGGGGTCTTCAATTCATATTTATTATTTTATACCCACGAAACTATTTCAAATTTGTTATTTAAAGAGATAATACATCGTTAACCCTTTACATGAACCTACATATATTCATATTATTAAATTTCCTAGTGTATACAGTCATCCGGGGGTATTTTCCTACATAATATATGAATGCATATAATATCGGGCACTTAATCCTGAGTAACTGATTGCACATTCATTTGAAAAGTTCGAAAATTTAACCGACTTTGCGCGTGGATAGTACCCACGATATCCACTCGTCAAATGTGTTTTATCTCGATTCACGATTTCTCCATTTTGTGTGTTCCTTTGCGAGTTTTACTCGAATTTAAAGCCTCGACCCACACCGATGTGCGTTCTCCGTTAGACAGATTGCTTTTATACCACGACAGTCAAACTTCGGTGATGTATCTATGGTATACCGAGGTATCTGCTCGCGCATTTCACTCGCTCCTTCATTAGCAGGTTTGAATTTGGCGGGGAAATTGGAGAATTTCGCCTTCTGCCATATATCGTTTGTAGGATGTGTTCCTCTGCATGTAGTACGTAATACGCTGTATAGCGCCACCAGGAGTAAACCCTTTGCTCTCAAACTTAAGAAATCGCACTAGAGTTGGGCGTTGAGACCCCCTATCACATCCATTCGTCAGCAAAATTGTATCTCCATGTTTCATTTTTTTGAGTATTTTTACACTTTTTGGTTTTTAGTGGAATTTGCCAATTTGAACCCACCGGAACGCGAGCTCTCCGTTGGACAGGTTGCTTTGTAATTAGAACGGTCAAACTTTGGGAGATTACCAACAGTATATCAACGTATCTACTCTTGCATTATCTCGCTCCTTCATTAACCCGTTTGGATTTTTCAGGAAAAATAGGTTAGTGATAGAGCACTTAACTATACTTATTTACACTATAAAGCCTCGGCACGAGTAAACCTTCGACTTAGGCGCGAACTAAGTAGACACCAATAAGTTGCGCTTGGATACTATCTATCATATCCACTACTCAAATTTTTTTAATCTCGATGTCTGATTTTTAGACAATTTTTCTCCCTTTGATTTTCGTTGGAATTTGGAAAAAGTTTGAATCCACCCGAAGCGAGCTCGCTGTTGGGCATGTCGCCTTTTTGGTAAATATGTCAAACATTGTGGGCGTACCTACTTGATACCGGCGTACCTGCTCCTACATTAGCCTTGCTCATTAATTAGTATGTTGGATTTGGCGCCAAAAATAGTTAATTTTCTTGTCCCTACTGTAGATCGGTAACGGTTGGGACAAAAAACTGTTTTATTGCTAAATCTGACGTTTACACCCGCCACCGGTCAGCCTGGTCACACCACCCTCGGCCTGGTCTCACCACCCCGACATGGTATTACCACCCGCCATGGTCTCGTCGCCTCCCCGGTATGGACACACCCTCTCCCATGCTCCTTCATTAGCCAAATTATTTAATTTTCGATGGTCTGTAACTTGGACATTTCTCAACCGATTTACAAAATTCTTTCAGGACGATCATTAGTACGTCCTATAGATACACGACAGTAAAAATGGTTGAAATCATCGCCAAAAACAAATTGCGAAAATTTAGCCCCCCCCCCCCCCCCTTTTCGATTTAAATACATTTACAAAAGTGGCTTTTTCGCTAAATGTATATACATATAAGGATTAACTGTCATGTGGACTGTTTTTTACGGATATGTAACCGTGAGTTAAGTGGTCATAACTTGTATGTAAAACCCTTCGGGTTTTACACAAGTTACGACCACTTATCTCACAGTTACATCTCCATAAAAACAGTCCACATGACAGTTAATCCTTATATAAACTGTTATATATGAGTCGAAGACTCCTGTCCGGAAATGCTTTTATCGATTAATATTGATTTTATTTCGAATATCTTCTGGTCTAAAAAGATGTGGTTGTTTAGCTAACGAACAATAGTGGTTACTTTTACCAGTGACCAGGTATGTTCTAAAAATAGATCAATAACGTGTCCCAATTAAACATCTCATTTCATAATAAAATATTCGAAATAAATTCAATATTAGCTGGTGGAAGTCTTTCCGGACAGGGGTCTTCAATTCATATATATTATTTTATACCCACGAAACTATTTCAAATTTGTTATTTAAAGAGATAATACATCGTTAACCCTTTACATGAACCTACATATATTCATATTATTAAATTTCCTAGTGTATACAGTCATCCGGGGGTATTTTCCTACATAATATATGAATGCATATAATATCGGGCACTTAATCCTGAGTAACTGATTGCACATTCATTTGAAAAGTTCGAAAATTTAACCGACTTTGCGCGTGGATAGTACCCACGATATCCACTCGTCAAATGTGTTTTATCTCGATTCACGATTTCTCCATTTTGTGTGTTCCTTTGCGAGTTTTACTCGAATTTAAAGCCTCGACCCACACCGATGTGCGTTCTCCGTTAGACAGATTGCTTTTATACCACGACAGTCAAACTTCGGTGATGTATCTATGGTATACCGAGGTATCTGCTCGCGCATTTCACTCGCTCCTTCATTAGCAGGTTTGAATTTGGCGGGGAAATTGGAGAATTTCGCCTTCTGCCATATATCGTTTGTAGGATGTGTTCCTCTGCATGTAGTACGTAATACGCTGTATAGCGCCACCAGGAGTAAACCCTTTGCTCTCAAACTTAAGAAATCGCACTAGAGTTGGGCGTTGAGACCCCCTATCACATCCATTCGTCAGCAAAATTGTATCTCCATGTTTCATTTTTTTGAGTATTTTTACACTTTTTGGTTTTTAGTGGAATTTGCCAATTTGAACCCACCGGAACGCGAGCTCTCCGTTGGACAGGTTGCTTTGTAATTAGAACGGTCAAACTTTGGGAGATTACCAACAGTATATCAACGTATCTACTCTTGCATTATCTCGCTCCTTCATTAACCCGTTTGGATTTTTCAGGAAAAATAGGTTAGTGATAGAGCACTTAACTATACTTATTTACACTATAAAGCCTCGGCACGAGTAAACCTTCGACTTAGGCGCGAACTAAGTAGACACCAATAAGTTGCGCTTGGATACTATCTATCATATCCACTACTCAAATTTTTTTAATCTCGATGTCTGATTTTTAGACAATTTTTCTCCCTTTGATTTTCGTTGGAATTTGGAAAAAGTTTGAATCCACCCGAAGCGAGCTCGCTGTTGGGCATGTCGCCTTTTTGGTAAATATGTCAAACATTGTGGGCGTATCTACTTGATACCGGCGTACCTGCTCCTACATTAGCCTTGCTCATTAATTAGTATGTTGGATTTGGCGCCAAAAATAGTTAATTTTCTTGTCCCTACTGTAGATCGGTAACGGTTGGGACAAAAAACTGTTTTATTGCTAAATCTGACGTTTACACCCGCCACCGGTCAGCCTGGTCACACCACCCTCGGCCTGGTCTCACCACCCCGACATGGTATTACCACCCGCCATGGTCTCGTCGCCTCCCCGGTATGGACACACCCTCTCCCATGCTCCTTCATTAGCCAAATTATTTAATTTTCGATGGTCTGTAACTTGGACATTTCTCAACCGATTTACAAAATTCTTTCAGGACGATCATTAGTACGTCCTATAGATACACGACAGTAAAAATGGTTGAAATCATCGCCAAAAACAAATTGCGAAAATTTAGCCCCCCCCCCCCCCCCCCCCCCACCAAAACCCAAAAATATAAATCCGTCCCTGTTCAAAACTTTTTTTCGTAGAAAGTTGCTAACGAGTAACTGCATTGAAGATCTAAAACTGGATACCTTGCATGCCATAGGCGGTCACAGGATTTGAAATAAATCGAGTTTTGCGAAATATGGGCGACAACTCTGTAGAGAAAGCGCGGACATAAATTGTAATGCATGGACCCAATAGGGCATACTGAGTTGTACCTATGGTCAAAATTTGGAGTCTCTGCTGCTCATACTTTTCGAGATACAGCAACCCCATGTTTTCACACAAAGGGGGATAACTCTGTAAATCAAGCGCGGACAATATCCTATATAGCCGATCCTGCTGGAGTTATTATATGTCTATGTACATATGAAATTCCATCTACATAACGCATGTACTTCCTGAGAAATAAGAGTTATAAAATTGCTAAGAATAATAAATAATAATAAATAATATTGGGAAAAAAAATTGAATAACAATATACTTCCATATTAAAATATGGAAGTATAATAATAATTATAATAATAATAATAATACTAATCGATCCATGTATATAGCGCATTCCATACTGTTTTAATTTTAATGCACTTTATATTACATAACTTAATACCTCGGTCATAGGGCGAGTGACACCATTGCAAACCCAGCTGTAACGATTCGTGCAAATATCATGGTTAAAGATGGATTATCTCTTTAAATAATTTTTAGATAGTTTCCTGGGTATAAAATAATACGTATGAGTTGGAAATCACTGCCTGGAAATGCTTCTATCAATTAATATTGATTTTATTTCGAATATTAAATTATAAAATGAGATGATCAAGTGGGACACTTTATTGTTCTATTTTTAGAACAGACCATTCAAGCGATACCATATAGCGATAGCGAACATTAGGGTGTTCTCATAGCTAAGCTCCGAACGTCAAATATCCCAGATTGATTGTTGGTATTGTTGTATTATATAGTAATAAGCGATAATGAGTGTAATTACCGTTTATTTGTGACAAAATTAAACAAACAAATATCTGGTCTGTGTTAACGCTATTGTTCCTTAGCTAAACAACACACGTTTTTAGACCAGAACTTATTCGATAGAAGCATTTGCGGACAGGGGTCTTCGATTCATATCTAATATTTTATACCCCGGTAACTATAGAAGTCATGTTTACAAAGAGATAGACCATCTTTAACATACGATCTATCGAAACCCATACCACGTACGTTTTAACTCATTAGTGGTTAGAAACAGTCACAGTAAAGTAAATGAGGTTATACTATTAAATGGGTCGATGGTTCTTAAATATTGCGTCACAGTAATCGATTGTACCAAATTTCACAAAGAAATTCCTGACAGGTTTTGAGAAAATCCATTTTGAAATACCAGGATTTTTTTGTTTGCAAAACGTGCGTCTAACCATGAAAAACCACTTGACGATTTGCACTCCAAAACACACTTAATAATATTCGCTATTGAAATTGTCCGGGTGTCGAAATATATAGGTCGATGAATACTTGATCTACCTTTCTAGGAGCATTACATTTCACAGAAAGACGCCCTGAATTCATACAAAAATACAACTTTAAACACGATGTTCGAGACCCAGACAGAAAAACTGACATTTACAAAGCATGGAACAGAAAATAGTGATCCGTGTTAGTCTATTCCTGGTATGGTAGAAATAAAGAGCATTTTTTCACTTTTGTGCGAAACATTTTAAAATTCGAATGAGCCATGTTGGTTTAATTCATTCTTTACTGTCTCTTTCTTTATTTTCAGACTGTAAGGAAGTTGTCAAAGCCGGTTATAGCGGAAATAAGAAGGTGCTGAATATACAACCGAAGGGGTTCCCACAAGCATTTCCCGTTCTGTGCACTCTGAAGTACGGAGGACTAACCGTAATTGAGGTTCGCAACTTAAACAAACCTACAAGTTTTGATCGTACCTGGGAAGAGTACAAACACGGATTTGGGATTGTTTCAATAAGCAACAGCTTCTTTCTAGGGCTGGAAACAATCAGAGCATTAACATCTCAAAGAAAACGCATGATGTCTTTTGTCGGAAGCTATGGACACCAGGTTTATTATAAGAAGTTATATCTGGAAGACGAAGCGGCGAGTAACACTTTACATTATGCCAGTCACTCTATCCACCAAACTAAAAATATGTTCGGCGATGGGTTTGGACTTGGCATAGTTTCGTCGCCTGGGAGTATCAACGGGAAGCCTTTCTGCACTCGTGATCACGCCGGGGATTGTCGCGACTGCGCATTCAGCACTAAATCAGGGTGGTGGTTTGGATATAACTGCTCCGGTGTCAACTTGCACACACCAGCAGAAAGTTCCTTCATCGCCAAATGGCCGAGAAATCCAGACACTACTCTCACAGAAGATTTGAACCAAATAAGACTTTTCTTTTTCTAATCAATTACTGTCATATTTGTGGTCGCCTGCTGAGCTATGACAACTGCTATCCCAGAGTAGGCCGCAAATCGTTGGCTCCACGTTGCGAAACGGTGGATTCGGACATAGTTTAGGCGTTTCACAATATTTATTGGTTCCAGAAAATGGATCATGAATACAACAATTTATAAGAACAAGGCAGTTAGATATTTCGCCTGGTTTTGTCAGTTGTGGGGCTTTCGGTCCCTTCAAGTATCGTACGATCAAAAAGCAGGGGTGGAACGATTACCCGTCCCATCCCTGACCAAGAAGCAAGCAAGCAACCGAAAAGCCAAACCAGTTCGAAAAGCCCCGGTCTCGCCCGACGTATCCGTTTTATTCCACATTCCGATGCTTTGTCACATGACATAACGTAAATCTACGATCTAATTCTAAACCAGCACACAGCACTGTGTGCTTTTATTATATGCCATGCTACGTGTTATTGATTTGGTCCAAGTGGTCTAAAGTCAAAAATATGTCTACGACTGTAAGGCAAACTATTGCCTCGCTATTCCAATATGGTACACTACCGTGAGGCGCTTGTAGGGTTACCAGGATAATAATTATCCAATTTCTTTATTCAAGACACAAAGTGTCCAAAATCCCGGGAGCTGTTCTCTTTCTACGCAATCTCTTTCATATTCATGGTCGCCTGCTGGCCCATGTCAACTGGCGTGAGGATAACAAGGGGAAAGGGAGGTATGTTCAAGGCTAAATTTAAAACAATTTCTATTGCTTGGTAGACAGTTTAACGTCACAGATTTTTCTTTTCTTGACGAACAAAAAGCAGATTTCTTAACCCTTTACCCAACATAAGGGCCCTGTGCCAATGCATTCTCTTATATATGCGAGTCGACCATAGGTCGCCTCGCATATATAAGAGAATGCATTGGCTTAATACATTAAAAATTATTAAAAAAATTTAGGCCAATGCATTCTCTTATATATGCGAGGCGACCTATGTTCGACTCGCATATATAAGAGAATGCATTGGCACAGGGCATAACTGTAACTACCACAATGTGGTCAAGGAGCCGGTTCCAATGATATCCATATTTGTATGGTTCTATTGAGACAGACCGAAGATATTTTAGGCTGTTGAAGCTTTATTTGGCCGGTTTTGGCCGGTTTGTTGGGTAAAGGGTTAATGTATTAGCCACACGCACGCATACTTTGTGTCGCGTATCACTGTTCTTGATATGGAGATGCTATTAGCCAGAATATTCAGATGATTTTACGGCACCAAACTTACACGTTTATAAATATCGGCAAAACGTCTGAACAATAGTCCGTTGTGAGGACAATCTGTCCACACTACGACCACCGATTTGCTCAATTAGCTTCAATAAAATAATCCCATTTTCCCATTATCTATTTTGCGTGGCCACTCATTCAAAAAATCTTACGTTCGCTAGGAAGATTTGATTATTGTCCTTAGTTTGTTAATAGTTTCGTATGCTACGCATTGGACACTTAACTTCTAAACTGAATGACCGTGTATGTGTAGGCGAAATGATCAAGTGAGTCAAGAGACTTATTCGTGGCAACACATGTTTCAATTTCATGAAAATGAAACCTGAATTGTCGTGCATTGCACATTATACGTATTTTTATTGAGTTATTCGTTGAATTTTTAATTGAATTCTTGATTTGATTGAAATTTGAACTGATATGTTAATAATGTTAATACTAAAATAATATTATTATGTCCCGCCTCCAGTAAGAAACAGCTTCTTTGGTTGGTCATAGACCCGCCTCCAGTAAGAAACAGCGTATTTGGTTGGCCAGAGAGCCGCGCAACATATCCCATTTGTATACGTCTATAGAGCCATCAACATAAGGGGAAACCTAGATCATGCCATGAATATCTACTCTGGCTAACGCCCGCAGAGATCATATATTCCACCAGTACAAAACCTTTGAACTTTTTGAAGTTTTGACAGGGAACATTGTAAAGTAAAGTAGAAAAAATACTCGGGGAATAGCTTTCTTAGTTATTGTCTGTTCCTTAATAATGTACTTCACTGCAGGCGAAGGTCCCAACGCGAAATTTCACGACTTAAGTGAATTTGTGAGCGATTTTGCTTTGCGTCGCTTACAATTATGGAATTTATCCTGGGTAATTAATTTGGTGTTTATTGCGATATCGGCTCACACAAGTCAGAGAAAAACATGCAATTTTGATTTGCAACACTCACCTACAGTGAAGTACATTATTAAAGCACCTGTCACACTCCGCTGCGATCAGGTCGGCGCTTGCTTTGCGATGCAAATGTATCAAAGCGCCCACATAAACGCGCTGCGGTATCCAAGAACCGATTGGTGACGCAGTTGACACTGGCTATGACGGGAGAGGGTCCCCATGGTCGGACATAGGCGCCAGAGCGCCGCGCTTGTTGTGTGCATGCCCAAACCAAGCGCAGAGGCTCGGCGTTCTGACCAATGCGTAGTACTCTCGCCGTGACATCGCAAAGCAAAGCACAAAGCGAGCGACGTAAGCGTCGCGTGGACGTAGCAAGGGTACATATTAGCAAGAAATCTATCTTGTCCTTTGTGACTGCAGTAAGCCTAATCAGACTCTCACTGCGTGCCTTCCCCGTCCTTATTACGCCCATTGCGACTCTCTCCCAAACTTATTGCGCTCTTTCTGCGCTTTCATGAGGCGTTATGGGCTGGTTCCCGCTCATAAAACGTTCACACTGAGCTGCCACTGCGACTGTGATGCTCGCTATACGCCCAAGCGTTATAAATGGCGTTTTCCGGCGTTTACAGCAGGTTTACAGTACGATCCCACTTTGAAATTCGATCTGCTCATACCCCTGTCACGCTCCGCTGCGATCACGCTGACTAGTTGTCCATGTTCCAATTATATATGTTCCGGATATATAGTCATAATTTAAATTGAGCATATGTTCCGATTCAATTTTCCACTGTAGTATGATAGTGATAACGCGGAATTTCGTCAGGGCTAAATAGATCGGCTTAATATATGCCCTTTTGTATATTTGAATGGCATGTCCTATGAAGGTCGACAGCACCATTCCCGTAGTTGTTTATGTTGTTTATGTAGCTCATGGATATACGAAATACATTGGATTCCACTTAGGTGCCACTTCACGTGCACTATTCTTATTGCGTATTCCATTTTATATATTACTAGCCGATGAGCCCGACGTTGTCCGGGCTATTCAAAAACCAAATTTCAAGTCGATAGCTCCACCCGTTTCCGAGATCTGGTCTGCGCATGTGCGAAGCTTACGTCGCACGGGCTCGGCGACCCGATAAAAATCGTATCCGGGGCAAGATACATTCACATAGCAAATTTCAAGTCGATATCTCCACCCGTTTCCGAGATCTCGTCTGCGCATGCGCGAAGCTGGCGTCACACGGGCTCAGCGACCCGATAAATTCGTATCCGGGGCAAGATACATTCACATAGCAAATTTCAAGTCGATAGCGCCACCCGTTTCCGAGATCTGGTCTGCGCATGCGCGAAGCTGGCACCGCACGTCCTCGGCGACCCGATAAAATTCGTATCCGGGGCAAGATACCTTCACATAGCAAATTTTAAGTCGATAGCTCCACCCGTTTCCGAGATCTCGTCTGCGCATGCGCGAAGCGGGCGCCGCACGGGCTCGCCAATACGACAACGTCAACCGCCTGGTCAAACTACACACACGTACCAAGTTTCGTCCCGATCGGTCGAGAATCGTATATTTGTATAAATGACAGACATACAGACAGACAGACAGACAAACAGAGGTCTTCAAAATATATATGAGACTAGCCGATGACCCCGACGTTGTCCGGGCTATTCAAAAACCAAATTTCAAGTCGATAGCTCTACCCGTTTCCGAGATCTTGTCTGCGCATGCGCGAAGCTGGCGTCGCACGGGCTCAGCGACCCGATAAATTCGTATCCGGGGCAAGATACATTCACATAGCAAATTTCAAGTCGATAGCTCCACCCGTTTCCGAGATCTAGTCTGCGCATCAGCGAAGCTTGCGTCGCACGGGCTCGGCGACCCGATAACGTTCGTATTCGGGGCAAGATACATTCACATAGCAAATTTCAAGTCGATATCTCCACCCGTTTCCGAGATCTCGTCTGCGCATGCGCGAAGCGGGCGCCGCACGGGCTCGCCAATACGACAACGTCAACCGCCTGGTCAAACTACACACACGTACCAAGTTTCGTCCCGATCGGTCGAGAATCGTAGATTTGTATAAATGACAGACAGACAGACATACAGAGGTCTTCAAAATATATATGACACTAGCCGATGAGCCCGACGTTGTCCGGGCTATTCAAAAACCAAATTTCAAGTCGATAGCTCTACCCAGCCAGACGTTGTCCGGGCTATTCAAAAACCAAATTTCAAGTCGATAGCTCCACCCGTTTCCGAGATCTCGTCTGCGCATGCGCGAAGCTGGCGTCGCACGGGCTCGGCGACCCGATACAATTCGTATCCGGGGCAAGATACATTCACATAGCAAATTTCAAGTCGATAGCTCCACCCGTTTCCGATATCTCGTCTGCACATGTGCGAAGCTGGCGTCGCACGGGCTCGGCGACCCGATAAAATTCGTATCCGGGGCAAGATACATTCACATAGCAAATTTCAAGTCGATAGCTCCACCGTTTCCGAGATCTCGTCTGCGCATGCGCGAAGCGGGCGGCGCACGGGCTCGCCAATACGACAACGATGACCGCCTGGTCAAACTACACACACGTACCAAGTTTCGTCCCGATCGGTCGAGAATCGTAGATTTGTATTAATGACAGACAGACAAACAGACAGACAGACAGACAGACATAGGTCTTCAAAATATATATGAGATGTGCCACATTCGCGACGAAATATATGTACATCGGATTCCAGTTTAAATTTGCATATTATATGCAAACTCCGATGGTGTCGCATTTCAAAGTGGGATCGTATTGTAAACCTGCTGCAAACGTTGGAAGAACGCCATTTGTCACGCTTGGCAACATCGAGTGGACGTTCTATGATCGAGAAGCAGTCCACAATACCACGTGACAGCCCAATAAGAGCGCAATAACGTCGGGAGAGAGACGAAACAGATGATTTCTTTCTGCGACCACGAGCTTGTATGCATCCTTGCTACGTCAACGGTACGCTCACTTTTCGTCACCACGGCGACAGTACTGCGCCCTGGTCAGAACGCCAAACCTCTGCGCTTGTTTTGTGCACGCAGGGGCGATCATGGGGACCCTCTCCCGTCCTATCCATGCAGTGTCAACTGCGTCACCAATCGGTTCTTGGATACCTTAATGCGTTTAGCTTGGCGCTTTGATAATTTTTCAGCGCAATGCAAGCGCCGGCCTGTTCCAAGCGGAGTGTGACAGTGGTTTAACCCTTTACCCAACAGAAGGGCCCTGTGCCAATGCATTCTCTTATATATGCGAGTCGACCATAGGTCGCCTCGCATATATAAGAGAATGCATTGGCTTAACACATTAAAAATTATAAAATTGTTAAAGATTGTAAGAAAAAATGGTAAAAAGTGTTAAAAAAAGATTTGTTTTAGGCCAATGCATTCTCTTATATATGCGAGGCGACCTATGGTCGACTCGCATATATAAGAGAATGCATTGGCACAGGGCATAACTGTAACTATCACAATGTGGTCAAGGAGCCGGTTCCAATGATATCCATATTTGTATGGTTCTATTGAGACAGACCGAAGATATTTTAGGCTGTTGAAGCTTTATTTGGCCGGTTTTGGCCGGTTTGTTGGGTAAAGGGTTAATTGGGCAACTAGTTTATTGCGGATTGTTGGGTATATTCCCCACAACCTAAAAAACTGACAATGACTAGAGCACGCAGGAGGCGCTATTTATACTCTCCGCGTCCACGCAGAGAACGTTTTGCAAAGTTATTGAGAACGTACTAAGGACGTTTATAGCGTAGATAAAGTGAGAGCGTGAGACTTGACAAAGTAGGAACGCAATAGGAGCATACTTTGTGTTAAACGTTTGACAATTTTGGACAGTTTTCTGCGCTCCTCTTGCGTGTTACTCATATTTGGTACCGTTTCAGCACAATGCAAGCGCCGACCTGAGTGTGACAGGGGTTTAAGGAACAGATAATAACTAAGAAATATATTCCCCGCGTTATTTTTTCGACTTTATAATGTTCCCTGTTAAAACTTCAAAAAGTTCTAAGTTTTTGTACTGGTGTAATATGAGCTCTACATGCGTTAGTCAGAGTAGAAATTCATGACATGATCTAGGGGAAACCTAGACAATCGTTCCATCTTCTCTCGCTGGCCTGCTTTTTTCGTGACGTCCTTTACGTTGAACAACGTTATGGTGAGAGCAATATGAGCTTTTGAAAGTTTCTCCTGACCATTTTTCGGTTTGTTGAAATTATTAAAACTGATTGCAAATACGTGCTGTGGGTAAAGATAAACCGTCCGTTAGCTAAAATGATAGTATTTGATTATTGGCATCACTAAACTCTCCACCTCCTTATATAGCTCAGGTGTGGAAACCCCCTAAACAATGATTACAAAGAGTAGCTTAAACATTAGCAACCTCAAATTAAATGCCAACTCTCTTCGGATTATTAGTTGGCCCGTTAATCCGGAACTTTGAATCAAGCTTACTCGTCTGATAAATAAACAAGCATTTTGTTATTAAAATGAGAAAATGGCCACGACTTATCTCATGGGCCAGTACAATTTCTAAAACAAAAAAACTATAATTCTTAGTAAAATTTAAAATACGGGCATCACTTACCCTATGGGCCATCAATCTTGCTCCATGAATTAACTCCTCCCAATATAATTAGGTTTAAAGACTAAATAGTTAATACTGAAAACCGAAGAAAAAAAAGGCAACATATTGTTCGAAAGTAAAATCATAAAAAATATCATTATTATCCATTTTCTGAACCTGGAACTTTATGCATGCATACACAAATTAGTTACAACCAAAACGACAGGATGGCTTCACCAGCGGCTCTTTGGTTGTTCCGTATATCCAGAACTTGGGATCAAACTAACTCATCTGAAAAATAAGCAATCAGTTTGTTATTGAAATGAAAAATTGGGCAGCACTTTTCCTATGGGTCATCAATATTGCTCCATGAATTAACCTATCCAATAGAATTATGTTTAAAGACTAAATAATTAATACTGAAAACCGAACAACAAATTTTTTTTATTTTTTTTCGAAAGTGAACCCATAAAAATTAGGATTTATTTCCATGTTCTGAACCTGGAACATTAAATGCATATATATCTAACTATTTACAACTGTTCGATTGGAGAAATTTAAATTGTTTGATCCGCATATTCGCAGAAAAAATTAAGATATGATTTGCCATTCAAATCTAAATATGTCGATAAATCTCTTATTATTTCATATTTTGAGCTGAAAGTTCGTGTGTCTGCGTATAATATTTATGTAGTCTTAAAATGGTAATCCAACACGTGATTATATTTTAGATGGAAGAAATTAAGTTTCGATGCCATATAAAAATATACAATTATATTTCGGATGTGTGTATTGTATAATTGCAAAACTTTTCTCAAGTGTCGTTTTGGTCAAAATATCACTTTTTAGACAGGGGAGCTGGCCTGAATGATAGCTAAAATGTATTTAGAGAGACTATTTGAAATCATTTCACCGATTAAGGTGCATTTTAAGAGAATAGAGTCGCAGAAAACGCGTCACTTTTGCTTGAGAGACGATGAGTTCTGGCACACTGCTGCCATGAACTTGCAGACGAGCTCATTAATATTCATGTACCATCTGCAGCCGCACCCTTTTGTGACATAAATCCACCAAAATAAATATGGTGACAATTCTCTCTGAACACGTTCCAAGATATGCCAAAAGTTTAAATGACGAAGAAACACGTTATGTAACGAAATTAAGAACCGCAAGTCCCTGCATGTGTCACATCTCGATCTGTACCTTGGCAATCGCGGACGATATAGAGTTATTGCTCTTGTGCCGATTCGTACAGACGCGAGCCTCGGTATTCCTTTGTGGACAAAAAACGTCCCAGTATTTATAGATAAACACCCACCGTCTTTATTTATCTTGTATTGATCTTCATCGATTATCATTCGATTTGGCGGTTTGTAATTTACATATGTTCACACTAACATCTCTTAACTAACTTTATGATGCTCATAACACCGTTAATTATACCACAACCCAAGGTTAATTTAACAATACATTTTGAAACTCATATAATATCCAAACAAGCAATGATTTCACTCATATCATCATTTAGTATGAGTTGAAGATGACAAAATTCGTTTGAAATAGTACGCAGTTTAAAGATGGATTATCTCTTTAAATAACACATTTTAAATAGTTGCGTGTGTATAAAATAATAGATATGAACTGAAGACCTATGTCCGGAAAAGCTTCTATCAATTAATATTGATTTTATTTCGAATATTAAATCGGGCCCATTTATGTTACTATTTTTAGAACCGACCATTCGGATGAGACCGTATTGCGATATAGAGCACTGGGCTGTTCCTACGGCTACGCATCGAATGTCAAATGTCACAGATTGGTTGTTTGTATTGTTTTGTTCCACAGATATAGGCGATAATGAGTATAATTAACGTTTATTTGTGACAAAATTGCACAATATAATTTCTGGTCTCTGTTAACAGTAACCACTATTGTTCGTTAGCTGAACAAACACACCTTTTTAGACCAGAAAATATTCGAAATAAAATTAATATTAATCGATAGAAGCATTTCCGGACAGGAGTCTTCGATTCAAATCTAATATTTTATACCCCGGTAACTATATAATACATGTTTACAAAGAGATAATCCACCTTTAATGAAGATTAAATAACACATCTCTCAGACAATAACATTTAACTATTTATAAAATATACGTTTTTATTATTTAAAGTCAACAAGTTTGTAAATTCAAATATTAATGTGCACATAAACGCTACTAAATATCGGTAATCTCAACACATGTTTAATATTTTAATATATTTTACTGTGAATATGCATGCTGGTAACGTTTGTACACTGACTGTTTGAACTACTTGGGGGAAAGCACTTGGCGCCACTTGCTGCTCTGTCCACAATGCATGGGGGAATATTACAGTTGTTTGCCTTAAGTATTCTGCGCATTCCACTGTGGGTGGGTGGTGCGTGTGTGGTAGAGGTGAGATTGGTGTCCTGTGAGACTCCTAGTGGATTAACCCCCAGTTACATCCCGTGCTGGTAAACGCTGTGTGCATTCCATTGTGATTTGGTGTAGGGGTGGGTGGTTGGTGGGGTGGGGGTTTGATTCTTGTCCGGTGAGACTCCTAGTGGATTAATCCCCAGTTAGATTCCGTGCTGGTAATCGTTGTGTACATTCAACTGGTTGGAGGGGTGGGGTTGTCACATATAAGTTTATGTTAAATCAACAGCACTTGATTCCATTTGCTCTGTATTTTTGTTATCTTGATACAAAGAATTATGGCTTTTAAAAAGAGGGGGTGTGGTGGGTATGCAAAAGGCTGAAGTGCAAACATTTCCAATCGCTTAGCGAATAGTTTGAGGCCACATATGTTTCTGTTCTTGGCGAAAATAAGCAGAGTGCTTAATATGGGAGCCACACGTACGCATAACTTTATCCTGAATTACAATGTTATTACTATATGGAGATGCACTTAGGGGGGCAGCTCAGATGATTTCACGGCAACAAACCTATATATCGGCAAAACATATAAACATTAGTCCGTGGTGAGGACAATATGTTCACACTACGACCACCGATTTGCTCAATTGGCTTCAATACAAAAATAAGTTATTTCCGCGCCGGATAATCCCAGTCCCCATCGCCTACATAGCGGTGATCGCTCGTTCGAAAATATTAGGCTTGCAAATAGCATTTGGTTATTGCTCTTAATTTGCTAGTTCCGTATGACACGCGACCTCTAAATGGAATGATCGTGTATGTTTAGGCGAAATGGTCACGTGATGATCGTGTATGTTTAGGCGAAATGGTTACGTGAGTCAAGTGACTTTCATTGGCAATGGCAACACGGGTTTCAAGTTCAATAAAATATAAAAGGGAATTGCATATTATGTGTATGTTTATTGGGTTATTCATTGAATTGTTAATTGCATTCTTGATTAAATTTGAATTATTTGTTATGTAATTACTAAAACAGTATTATATTTCACACCATAAAACAACCATTTGATCGCCCCAGTGAGTCCATATACTCGGAGGTTGTGGTGGCCAGTTGATCGCCCCAGTGAGTCCATATACTCGGAGGTTGTGGTGGTCAGATATCTAGTTTCAAAAGGAGAAGTTTTAACACGTTTAGAATTTTTGTCAGGCTGGTAAACAATGATCGATTCTGATAAAAAGCGTCCATGATTTCGTTTCCAAAAAACGATGATGATTCTGATGTGTCTATGCCATCCAAATGATGGCTATTGATTTGTTATGTATATTCCATCCAAATGATGGTGCTTGCAAATATTGTTTTCTGGTAACATGGCCAGGAAAATACGTCACAAATCAAATTTTTACCCAAAACCATTTTCATTTTAAATTTGTATAAACATATATAAACCTTTGTATGATGGGATAAACTAGTACATGATATGTAGAAAGTCACAATGCATATTCATAAATGGGTAATCGTTAAATACTCATATTATATAACTGAAATTTACAAGGAAATTATGTGTCGAATGTGCCCCATTTTTGAACATCAAACACATTTAATAGATGTTCGTAAAATTCACATAATCCCTTTCACTATTGTACAATAACTTCTGCAACTAATATATAGCTCATCCACTGCGTGAATTCCAGATAGCAGCTGAAGTGACGGTTTAGCTATTATATTAGTGACGTGTAGGTTCCAGGCCCTGGGTAAGCTGACATTTACCATTAATGGGGTATGTTCCAGACTGACATTTACCATTGGTGACATAGGTTCCAGGCTGACATTTACCGTTAGTGACATAGGTTCCAGGCTGTAATTTACCATTAGTGATGTAGGTTCCAGACTGACATTTACCATTAGTGACGTGGGTTCCATGCTGCCATTTACCTTTATAAAGATTGAATAATTTGGTGTCAAATCGGACATTTAAGATTTTTATTAAAATGTTTATTTATTTGAACTGTAGATATATTGATTGATTTGTTAAAGAGCATCATACTATTCGCAACTCACGATGTTTATGCTGAAGGGGTCACTGTCATCACGCGTCGTGTAGTTGAGCAGCTTAATATTTCAATCAATCATCATCATCAATAATCAATGTTTGGGGAGTAAGTCGCCATGACTTTTACCCCTTTCACATAATAACATACATGTGTAGAATAACGTAAACGAATGCATTCAGTTTTAAAGTTATCCATGACGTTTAGTCGTACATATACCACTCGTTATAACAGTTGTTATCGAATTTAACGGATTCGGTGGAAACAATGTAATCTGATGAACTATTCCAGTTTGTAATCACTCTCTGGGAAAAGAAATATATTCGCACCTCTTTGATAATATATGTTCTTTTGCATCGTATGCTTGTGTCCACGTGTTCCTTTGTGGAGTGTATCTTCAAAACACAAACATCTGTCTATGTTGTAGAATACGTGTGTTAGCTTGAACACTTCTATCATATATCCCTGTATCTGAGAGACATGATGCCACATTTCACAAGGCGATTATGATATGACATATTCCAGAATTAAGCTATCATTTTGGTAGCTCGCTTTGGACAGATTCTATTGCTCGCGAATGTTTATATATATACTGCTAACGACGTTTCCGTATTCCAAAATGGGCCGTATTCATATTTTTATCAGCATTAATTGTCTCTTTATAATCGAAAGTTCGCTAAATTATGTATACAATGCGGTTGACTTTCTTAACTGATTCGTTTATTTGTTGATTGAAATTGAGGTTTACGTCTATATATATCCCGAGGTCATTATCGAATGTTGATCTCAAAATCGCAGGCCTCGCATCAGTATCAGCCATGTAGTACGCGTTTATCGGATTGTTATGCCCGAAGTGAATAATATGAATCTTTTCAGAATTAAACCTCACTTGCCAATCGTTCGACCATTTACAAACTTTGTCGACGGATGCTTGTAAATCCATTTTATCGGGCGAACCATATATTTTCGAGAAAAGGTATCGGTCCGAGCACCGACCCTTGCGGAACACCACTTTTAATCTCCAAGAATGACGAAGCTTCACTCTTGACGAAACTTTACCCTTCGCCCTTGACGAAACTTCACCCTTCGCCCTTGACGAAACTTCACCCTGCGCCCATTTCGTGCGGTCGAGTATCTCGTTTAACGAATCAGTGCGGTTGAGTTATACCTCGCTTTACGAAACGATGTAATACAAACTAGAGGATATTTTATATAGGCCTACCATCAAACGATTTAGTTGTAAGGATACGGTGCGTCTTTAGATGTTATTTCACACTAGCTTGCACTTTCTTTTTGTTTTGGACATTGGAATTCTCCAGAAATAAAAGCAAATTAGAAGACGATATCATGAATCTCGTTTAGCTGTGAGATTTCGTAAAGCGAGGTACTCAACCGCACTGATTAGTTAAGCGAGGTACTCGACTCACATGAACTATTAAGCAGGCTACTCAACCGCACGTCGCATATGATAGTGACCCCTTCAGCGTTATATATGCCATGCATTCGTGTTCCACATATTGCGATATGTATTTCAGACGGTCTAAATTCCAGCCATTTTCATGTCAATGACACCGTGTTAGCTAGCAGCTTTCGGTCAATCAGAATGCCTGTTTCAGCGACAAATATTTTACTTGAATTACAATACATTATCCATGGCTTTTTGAACAAAGTGTCTTATAGCTAAGCACCGTTGTAAATATTCACTCTTTAATTCTGGACGAATTTATCTATGAGAAACAAACGGCGCGAATCCACAAATGCAAATCTGCATGTAACTCGTTTATAATTAAGAATGTTTAATGGCGCCATCTACGTTGGCGTAAATCTTGAAGTTTAAAGGGGTACTGTACGCCAAATGTTGTTGTTGGTTTCTAGTCTCCGAGTCGGAGAATAAGGTAACAATTGTTCCATTATTTGAAAGTCTGTTGAGTACGAAGTCATTTTACGGATGACAAATTTACCGGAATGCAAAAATACAAATTGTCGTTGTCGAGTAATTTTTGTAAAGTTTTCAACCAAATGAATCAAATAAAAGTTATATTATATGCATACTAGTCCCATATAATCATTTAAGTTATTGTATCGTCGCTAGTCAGTGAGTGGCTTGAGTGTTCTCCCCGTATCATCATAATATTTTAAGCGATCGTGTGTGCGATCGGTTTAACAATCCAGTATCCCTCAATTACTGTTTTTGATTACGGCAATTCGTAATTTAATTGACGCCATTTTATGGCTCCAGTCATAAATTCAATTTATATCAAATTATTAACTTTTAAATTATTAAATTTTAAGATAGCCTATTAACCTGAGCGTTTACATAATACATCTTCGACTCAAATTACTTATGTTTCTATATATTATCGATATTAGATCGTTGTTGTCACTGAAAATTTAATGAAAATGGCGTACAGTACCCCTTTAAGTTGCTTGATTTATGTAAGCAATTTAGGTAATGAGCGACGGATAAACCACTATATTGATGGCCCAATATATATATCATTATTACACGCACGTTTAAAGAATTACACTGTTCCTGTTGTTTCACATTTACAAATCCGTACAGATGGAACGCGCGTTCCACACACATCCCGTTGACGTTACACGCCATAAATAGTGTTCGCTTCAAGTATTAAACCGGAACTATAAAATAAAAACATCACCACACACGACCAATCTGTTTTTTGTTTAATTCACGAATTCGAGGACGGTGGAGTGCAATAAACATGGAACGACACGTATATTAATCGGTGTGTCGACACAACACATATTTCATTGTAGAGACTACGCCTCTCGTTCTATCCTGCAGCACTAGCACTCGTGTCGTGTCGACAGCATAATTTATTGAACATACAAATATGTTTGTTACATTTTATTTATTGATATGTATGCTTTGATTGTAACTTATAACAGAGTGACATCACAAAACAAAATGTGTTGCGCCATTTGCGTACACACTCCTGGTTAAGTGGTCCTGCTAATTTGCTATAATATTGGTTGGTCCTGTTAATTTGCTGTAATATTGGTTGCTCCTGCTAATTTGCTATGGTGTTGGTGGGTCCTGCTAATATGTTATGATGTTGGTTGGTCCTGGTAATTTGCTTTGATGGTGTGAAACCTGCTGAATTACGATGATGCTGGTGGGTCATGCAAATTTACTGTGGTGTTTCTTGGTCCTGCTAATATGCTATATATATGTCTTTATTTCTTCCAATGCATGAGAGTATATCTGAACAAAAACATATAAAGGGAACAAAACGATAAATATGCTGATTCATGGTCCCACTGTGTTACTATGATGTTAGTGGTCCTGCTTAATGGCTATGATATTGGTGGGTCATGCTGAATTGCTATGGCGCTGGTGGTCCTGCTGAATTGTTATGATGTTGTTGGTCCAACTGTATTGATATGATGTTGGTGGACCTGATGAAGGACTATGTTGTTGGTGGGTCCTGCTGAATTACTATGATATTGTTGAATTGCTATGATGTTGATTGATCCTGCTTACTTGTTCTGGTGTTGGTTGGTCCTGTTAATTGGCTGTGGTGTTGGTGTGTCATGCTACATTGATGTGATGTTGGTGGGTCCTGCTGAATTGCTATGATGTTGGTGGGTCCTGCTGACTTGCGATGGTGTTTTGGGTCCTGTTTAATTACTATGACATATGTGGGTCCTGCTGAATTGCGATGTGTTGTGGTCATGCTAAATTGCTATGGTGTTGGTGGGTCCTGCTTAATTATGTGATGCTGATAGCTGAGTGAGAGCGTATTTCCTACATTCAAGGGGTCTGTGTAGCCTGAAGTAATAATAATAATGTGACCAAAATACCACTTGCCAAGTGTGAGTACCAATGGAAATGGACATCGGTCTGGAATGGACAAAAAAACGTTTACTGTGCACAGTGAGTAAAATGGGAGTCCGAATCGACGGGAATATGGACGCCCGTCTCGACGTATATCTGTACACGATGTGTGCTAAATATAAACCAATCCACACCCGTTAATTAATTGTGGTTACTTCCCGTATACGGAAAGCCGTAACTTTATTTATGACTCCAGCCATAAACGAATTCATATTTAAATTGATTTTTATGATAGCCTGTAAATTTTTAGCAGAATGTTCTACACAAATTTATTATTTTCAAACATATTGTCGATGGATCGTTGTTACTGTAAGGAATGTATTATAATTTGCGTACAGCCTCCAATTTAGAAGAAATACCCCTTTTCTCTACGGTTGTCATTTTTGCGGAGTTTTGCAACCCGAGCGATGCTAACAAGTAGCCAGTGTCTGTATGAAACATTCAAGAATATAAATGTTCAAGGTACTCAATCCGATCAGACGGTCCCCATATCATAAAAACAACATTTCTTAGAAATACGCTTTAGTTATCATAATCGATTAATTACAAAAACATAATGCTAACAACTTACTGTCAACTATGGTATAAAATTTCCCAACACGTGTTGTTTATCGACATGTTGTTCAACGAACTGTGGCCGAATTATCACTAGAGTATCACGAAATTTGGTCATATTACCACTTTATTTTAGAGTTATCCATCTTTATCCTCAATGTAGTCCGAGACCTTCGGCTTGACGACTTTTTCCAGGCCAAAAATAAGTGAACATCTCGAGAAATATCAAATTTCAAAAATCAATATCTGATCACTCTGCGCTTTGATGGATGGGTTCCTTGACTCGAATCAATATTTTTTACCACCGAAGCCAAAGAAATAGTAATTTGTGGGCGTGAATTCGGATTATGCATCTTTAAACTAATTTAATAATGACGGCGCTGATTTTTGCCCAACGACATGAATAGCCATATCAAGTATGGTCGGTGCAATAACCAACTTTATTAAAATAGTTCACTTTATACATAATTTTGAATGTTTTATACACATAATGACTTTTTCTCGATTTGTTCAGATCAGCCAAACAGTGAAAATGACAACTTTAACTAACATAATGGTACTTCATCTCAACAGCATCACTCTGCCATCATCATAGCAATTCAACAGGACCCACCCGCATCATAGTAAATTATCATGACCAGTTAACCGTTAGTGACTGTTGTTGACTCGTTTGTTAAATATTTGATTGGTCGAACCAACAGTGAAAAATGGAAGTGAAATAACCCTATCTCCTAGTTGTGAATTATGATATATTCTGGAGTAAATAGTGGGGGAAGAATGCATCTGAGAATCTCTATCACTTGATGGGTTATACCAAGCCACAGCTGTCCCGTGTTCCGGTGGAATATATATATATTTGTTCCTCTTCCAACTCGTATATACTATGGAATATGTTGTGCATAATGTGATCTGGACATTCGAAAATTAAGTGCACCTTTAAGCACTGTAGTAGTCATCATTAAATGGTTCTAGGTAGCGATTTAATTAGCAGACACATTTCCCATAATGCACTACGACAGATAAGAATTATATAGGTGACACTATATACATGTAGGTGACAATAGGGATTGGTGCAAAAATAAGGGGGGGCATCAATTCATTGAAAAATGAACTCGCACTACATATACAATGTATATATGCCTGGGTTGAGCACATACTAGGCTTAAAGATTTTGATACAGAATTGTCATTTTAATGGGGGTACCAAGAGTAATGCCCCTTGATTGTGCGCCTGAAAATGAAATTTTGATGCAAAAATTGCCAAAATAAGCAATTTTCGGGCCCGTGGGACACAACAAAAACTAGATTTTTCGGAGTATAGCCGCCTATGTTGTCTTGAACAACTATGTTTCCTCACAATAATATAACAAAATTTCAAACTTGTCACCACTGTGATTTCTAAAAATATATTTTCCATGCAGATGACAAATTTTAGGTGCTAAAAAGTCACGCTGATGTCTGGCGCCACTGTTTCGCAGAAATCGCTACTACTCGATACTAGTGGGGACAAGGTCACCTGAAACAATATGTTTTCAAAATCCACAAATTCATAAATAACCTTCTCTCAATAAACATGTCACACACATGGTTACAGAAAACACTGGTACTCTATTCTAAGAAAGTTACCCCCTACTGATCATTCGAAACTGTGGAGTGTTATTGTGTTATTTCTAACGGTATATATATATTTCCCAATGACAAAGTTTTCTATTTGCAAAGACGTCATATCAATACGCGAGTTTCTCGGAATTCACTAAGTTACAAAGTTGTGACGTAGCCATGTCGTTTCACGAGACCATGTCGATTTCATTCCAGCGTATTAACCCTGATCGCGCGGGTGACGCGCTTTGTTTTTCCAGTATAATTTTATGCATACCGAAATCATTCACGTTAAACGAATATCGCATCAGATTTCTTCCTGGATGTACCGTTACGAACCTACTGAAATGTGCATAATGATTGGTAACAAGAAATCAGAATGAGGCTCTTGTGTTGTGAGAAAAAGTATCCACCATGACCTGGGATGTGGGTATGCAAAACAAATCTCACCCTCGGGTCCAGATATTTGGACCGGATAATCGGCAAGCCTCGTGTCCGGCCCAAATATCTTGCCCCGATGGTGAGATTTGTCCATTCCACATCCCAGGTCATGGTGGATAATATTAGTCTGAAGCCACACGTGGCCAGCTTTCTGACCCTACCCACGTGACTACTTTACCAATTTACATATTAAGAGCCGGAACTATTTTAACAAGCCATAATCATATCTTGACGTATCAACTAAAACAATGGCGACCAACAAACGTGGAGTTGACTATTATGCACAATAAACAACTGTCAAGCGGAATGAGCAAAACTTGTACATTTCGCAACATGTGCACAATATACCCTTCACATATGACGAATGAAATTGTTCAATTTTCGAAAAATTGTCATCATAATAATAAATCGTCGAACTGTCTAACTAACAAATTTCTCTCATATAAACATGTTCACTTGTCTATAAGGTAACGGTATAGGATATTTTCCATGGACACACATGTTTGTCTATTTGTAAAGACTTCGGATCAATACGCGTGTTTCTCGGAATTCATACAGGTGCAACGTTGTGACATGTCGTTTTCACGAGATCATATCGATCATGTCACACACACACACCCACCCTCACACACACACACACACACACCCTCACCATCTTACCCTCACACACACACACACACACCTATTATCCCTTATCGCGCGGGTAACGTATGCGCTTTGATTTTCCAGTATATTTATACATTGATATATATATACCTAAATCATTTTTTCCGGCTCTTCGGTACCCAGTACCCACTACCTTGTAGGAAAACATAACTGTAGTCGCACACCATTTAAGCTTAATGGTCAGTACAGTTACCAAATTTCCGTTTCTGATTCTTCTAAGTCATTCCAACTGTTGTAATAGCACGAAACAGGAAGTGATAAAAAACATGGAAAAACCCAAAATAACACACAAAATACATGTGCTGATCAGTAAATTATTTATTGTTTCGTCCCCAAATATTGTCTGAGGTAGCTCATTATACATTTAAACAAGTATAAAAGCATTAGTGTAACTTTAGATGTGTCCCATAGTATCACATGAATTTATGTCAATTATATATTTATTTTTTTTAATATTAGGGCAACACCACCTGGTAATTGACTCTCCAACAATACAGGTATTCAGCTGAAATCCACCATGTATCACAAAACTAATTTTCATTTCCATGAGCTGAGTTCTTAGGCTATGTACTGTGCTAAGGTCAGACCCAGGTCAAGCATTCAGGCACATCCATGTACGTGTAAATAGAAACTTGAAAATAAGACGGTCATATGTGCAGTCTGCAGAAAAAGCTCCAAGGAGGGTGCGTTTAGTGATGCTATCCAGCCTAGTGGGCATTGCCAAGTTCACCATAATGTGCCCTCATTCTGTAGCTAGTTCTCCATGGTTGGTCGAGACCAAAATAGAATGAGGTCATCAGAGGTTGAATTAGTTGATGCTATGCCGGGTAGTATCGCCAAATTCGCCCTCTGCAGACCTCGATCATTTTGCTGACGACCAGCACATTATTTTTAGACTTGCATATATATTAAGTTATATTATATTTTCGCTCCCTCTTCACTAGTCTGTTCTGATTCTGTTTATTCCACTTAGCAGCCTTCTCCGAATATATACATTCAAGTTCTATGTATATATACCAGTAGCATTGGTACATGGCAATGTGATCGGATGTTAAAGGCGAATTCCTGAGAGTTGGTTCGTAATCTGGATGTCGGAGAAGCATGCCTATTTCCACACTAACTACCCCCTAAGCACTACCCTAAGTGTCATACACACCTTAGCAATGATGCTGAACACTTTGAGGCAATTATATTTCAGAAATGTTGTAAGAGGAATAATTTGTGACCTGGCTTGGAAAAAAGTGACTTTTTCGCGGCAGAATCACCAACCCCGACTACTGTATGGACAAAAAGTGAATGACCACCACCCCTGAACATAGCATCAGATTTCTGCTCAGATGTACCAAAGATTGGTATAAAGCAAAACATCAGAATGAGGCTATTGACTTGGGAGAAAAATTATCCATCGTGACCTGTGATGTGGGTATGAACAAATATCTGGCCCCTCGTGTGAGATTTTTCCATCCCAGATGATGGATACTACTAATCCCAATAACTAAGACTAATCCCAATAACATCATGGTGTAAAGTACTCCACGTTTCATTCAATGAAATCGGTTGTGCTAATGAATGCCGTTTTATAAAGCAATATCCCAATCGATTTCACAAACCTGTTTATGTCGAAAGAAACTTCAACTAAGTGTAAAGATGGTGGAACAGACACAGCTGATGGAAGCTAATATTATTAAAGCAGGATATAGCAAAAAACACACTTTAAAATTTGTGTTTACAACTCGCCGCTTCGAACTTTCTCAAAATTATAATTGTTAATGCAGTTGTATTATATAACTATAATAAAAACACCATAGTGAAAAAATACACGCCGTTGTCACCAGATAAGCATCACGATTTTCGAGCGATGTGAACATATATTTTCCCTTTCTACAGCTGCTTCTACCCACTAGTCCCTAGTCCTATATATACGTTCTACCAACCAGCTCTTCTTCTCTTTCTCTATGGTCTCTATGATAAAAAACAGATCGGCATTTCCAGTTACACTGTCCGGTATATGTGAGTTAATAAAATAAAATAACATTTCATGTAGTAGAACTTTATTGCAGTTTCGATCAAAAATGTCTAATATGTATCATTCAACCCTGCAGTTAGATATCGTCGGTGGGCTTTTAACCCTTTACCCAACAGAAGGGCCCTGTGCCAATGCATTCTCTTATATATGCGAGTCGACCATAGGTCGCCTCGCATATATAAGAGAATGCATTGGCTTAACACATATTAATTGTTAAAAAATGTAAGAAAAAAATATAATTTATTTTTAGGCCAATGCATTCTCTTATATATGCGAGGCGACCTATGGTCGACTCGCATATATAAGAGAATGAATTGGCACAGGGCATAACTGTAACTATCACAATGTGGTCAAGGAGCCGGTTCCAATGATATCCATATTTGTATGGTTCTATTGAGACAGACCGAAGATATTTTTTTTGGTTTTGGCCGGTTTGTTGGGTAAAGGGTTAAAAGGTCGTACCTCAGGAAAAGCAAATTGTTCCGGAGACACAACATACTATAATTATCTCCGGAACTAGAAATGGTGCCAATAACTTTGCAAAAGAACACTTTATATCACAGTTGTTATAATAGATACACTTTTCATATTCAATTAGAAATCTTCTCTATACTACATTTTAGTTTTGACGATTCCCGCGGCTTCATTAATCTCCGTCACTCAGGATAATGAGGATACGCCCTCGTTTCATTCTTCTTCAAAACAATCCTATCATAATTATCCTATCAGGAACGGTTTCGAAAATAAAATATACGACTTATAAAAATTAACGATTTTGTTTAGCGGGGAACCCAGGCACGACATTTTAGAACACGAATTTCCCTGAAAAATTTGGCATTTATACTTGAAATATTGACAGTTACCGCAGGAACTTATGTAATCGAACCCGTATATTCCGAAAACGCAATAAAACTTTTTGCGCCAAAATGGCAGGTACGACCTTAACCCTTTACCCAACAGAACGGCCCTGTGCCAATGCATTCTCTTATATATGCGAGTCGACAATAGGTAGCATCGCATATATAAGAGAATGCATTGGCTTAACATATTAAAAATGGGTAAAATTGTCAAAGAATGTAGAAAAATATTATAAAAATTGTAAAAAAAATATAAGAAAAAATTATAAAATTGTTATAGAATGTAAGAAAAAATGATAAAAAGTGTTAAAAAAAAATTTGTTTAGGCCCATGCATTCTCTTATATATGCGAGGCGACCTATGGTCGACTCGCATATATAAGAGAATGCATTGGCACAGGGCATAACTGTAACCATCACAATGTGGTCAATGAACCGGTTCCAATGATATCCATATTTGTATGGTGTTATTGAAACAGACCGAAGATATTTTAGGCCGTTGAAGCTTTATTTGGGCGTTTATGGCCGTTTTGTTGGGTAAAGGGATAAAAGCCCACCGATGATACAGGGTCGTGCATAAGTTATAATGGCAGTAATTGACAGTTAATGCAAATAGTGTGCACACTTATTGTATAGTTATAAGGAATTCTTTTTACGTGGACAGTCCCACCGTAACTCCAAACTGTCTACGCAGGAAGGACAATCGGCATGGTACATGTACATACCTGCAAAAAAAAAAAAATAGACGTTGATCAATTAAACCAAAATATAAAAATAATATTATGTGCACACTCTCCACCTACCCAAAATAATCCACCTACATTAATTTTTGTCTTAACTTGACCTTTATTGTCTGACTGTAAACCATTTCCCAATTATAAAGATATAATGTTGAACATTGTTCAAGTTATCATCCCGGAAAGCCCCAAAAAATAATAATGCTTAGTCGAAACAAGTCATAACTCCGTCAAAAATCATCTGACCCTGACCAAATTTGAACCTTTTGTCAAAATTAATTCCACATGTCTTTGAATCAGTATTTGTTGAATTGCTAACTATCATATAATTATCATATAGAAAACAAAATTAATATAAATGCTAAACTAGCTGTCACATGTCATACAACATGAATCATATCATTTATAGAATCAAAACTTATTTTTATAATGATTCTTGTTTTGGTGGCGACTGGAAATGAACTTATAGGTCATGTTGTCTCCATATGGCATCTTATTGTGTAATGAACTGATAGGTCATGTTGTCTCCATATGGCATCTTATTCTATAATGAACTGATAGGTCATGTTGTCTCCATATGGCATCTTATTGTGAAATGAACTGATAGGTCATGTTGTCTCCATATGGCATATTCTTGTGTAATTATTGTGTATTATACTGTAATATGATTTGTATTATATTGTAATATGATTTGCTATAAAATAAACAATATTCTGATTCTTAGTTCGATACAGAATTATTACTGCTACAGTGCTACTTAGCATTAACTAAAAAATATGTAAAGCAGCCCACACTGTTATTACCAGAAGTGAGCGTTTTAATCTTCTATCATGATATATGGAATCATATACTGAACAAAACTTTGGTCATTTACTAGTCCGTCCACTCCTCTATTTATCAAGTAGCATAGTTGCCTGATTCATTGGATTTCAGTTAGATCTGTGTTGAATATCAGTCGTTCCATTATTTTGAAACTCGGCCTCTTGCCATACGCCCCTTTTGGATACTATTCTGCATGACTTTCTTCTCTGAGGAGATAACTTAAGATAAACAGTGACCCGCTTGTTGTTAGATCATCTTCACCATAGTCTATTCTAAATGGTCATATAAGTATATAAATCATATTGTTCAATGTCTTGTTTGATGTATACATGTATTAATGGAATAAATATTGTTTAAACCAGAATTATTATGAAAAAAAAGAGATTTTTTTGGTATTATGTATCAAAACATATGTTATATATAGACCAAGTAAATTAAAAGGAAATTTTCCGGACCGATGTGTAAAACACCTACCGGCGGAGTTCATGGGCATATTGGACAGCAACCTTCTGGGTCATCGACTGGGTTCTCACATGCAGCATGGCATCTCTCGGTATTGCAGTACTGTCGATTCCGACCGCTACGGTTTCTCACGCAGATGCACGTCGTGCAGTAATTAGGATAATATACCCCAGGAACGCAATTCGAGGGCCTCGGCTCGGCATCGTGTACTGATATCACCAGGACAACCATCAACAACAACATCCACGATGACGTCATATTCAATGCCTATAAAGGGAGATAGACCATTCATCACACGATATTGAATGATTTGACGAACCGGCTCACTTAGTTACTATAGATACACAATGTTCATGAACCATACGTACTGGATAAACCAGTGTATACTATAATCACGTACTCTACTATAGTATTAAGGGTCAGTGTGAAAACAGCTGTTAATCGCCACTGCATGCACTTTTTAAAGGCACGTTGAAGGTATAAACGTTTCCCAGGTTGACGGAAATGACCGGCATCGGTCTGCTAAAACAGTAACACTGTGTGGAAATATAGTTCCGAGTTGACACGTTAACCCTTTACCCAACAGAAGGGCCCTGTGCCAATGCATTCTCTTATATATGCGAGTCGATCATAGGCCAATGCATTCTCTTATATATGCGAGGCGACCTATGGTCGACTCGCATATATAAGAGAATGCATTGGCACAGGGCTAACTGTAACTATCACAATGTGGTCAAGGAGCCGGTTCCAATGATATCCATATGTGTATGGTTCTATTGAGACAGACCGAAGATATTTTAGGCTGTTGAAGCTTTATTTGGCCGGTTTTGGCCGTTTTGTTGGGTAAAGGGTTAATAAACAAAACGTTAGTTATACTTTCGTAGCGAAAATATGTGACATCTGTGATTTTATGTGACATGTGATAGTATGTGACATCTGTGATGTTATGTGACCAAAATATTTTATCATACATTTTGATAGCTTTTTATACAGTTTCACAATTCCCTCAGGTTCCATAACTATCCTTTCGCCAGGTAACAGTACTGATGCACTGAGTTGCTGCGGGGTCCACTCAGAGTTGAAGTGTTAACAAATTTCTTCGATCTAACCTTCTCATAACATTATTCTTATCGGTATGATCGTGGTATATACGGAATCCACACGCACTGTGTTTCTTCAAAAGAATATTTGGACAATACTACCAATAAATTTGCAATTATTATGAGGATAGTATGGCAAAACTAAATGTCTTACTGTTCATTTCTTTCAGTAAATACTCTTGTATCACCATTATTCAGAGTATGCTACTGCATGCTGCCTGCTCTAGAACTAAGTACCTATACAGTCCTTAATGTTTAAAGCATGACAATATGTACCACAGGGGCATGCATGGCAAATTTTAAAATTGACAGCTGAGTATTAAAAACATTTAAAAATGAAAACAGCTAGCAATATAGCATTAATGTAGGACATATATAGTACTACATACAAGAAGAAAGGCGCCTTGATAGCCGTAATTAGCATAACAAAATAACAATTTGCATAATTGTATTCACATATTCAATTAATTTGTTATCAACCCCAGGGGCCTATACTATACAATACAATGTTTGTAATAGCAGGCTTATTTGAACCGAACAGAATGTGTCGAGAACTATAGACACTGTAATCTAACAGCGAACGCGATTTTTTGTAAATCACAAAAAGACGTCAAATCGAGTACTATCGACACCGTTCGTTAAACGCACACCTATACATTTCTGATTTTGTCAAGGGAAATTACTCTAATAATATATGCGAATGATATGGCAATACGTATTTGTGTCAGTTGGATGATTTAGTTGATGAATAAAGGTACAGTATGTGTGACTAGTTTCCGATACTTGGATTATTTTGACCACAATTGCGCACGGTGAAAAGTTATTCCTTCGGTATCGTGTGGAATACTTACCATTTCAGATGTTTTATGTTACATGTTTCTTAACGGTTTGTCGAAAAAGGTCGCAAACACACATATTGTTGCCCTTCAAATGGTCACATCAACTTTATATAGCAATATTGAACTAGACCGTAGTATATACTCTTATAGTTTGGTATCTCGGGGTGGTTGGGTTCACAAAACAGGAGTCCAGTATGAATGCAAATATTCTATATTATCGATGTATAGATAACAGAACGGCCCTGTGCCAATGCATTCTCTTATATATGCGAGTCGACAATAGGTCGCCTCGCATATATAAGAGAATGCATTGGCTTAACATATTAAACATTATAAAATTGTTAAAGAATGTAAGAAAAAATGGTAAAAAGTGTTAAAAAAAGATTTTTTTTAGGCCAATGCATTCTCTTATATATGCGAGGCGACCTATGGTCGACTCACATATATAAGATAATGCATTGGCACAGGGCATAACTATAACTATCACAATGTGGTCAATGAGCCGGTTCCAATGATATCCATATGTGTATGGTTTTATTTATTAGATGGATAGATGAAGTGATGAATCAATAAATCATAAATTGTAGCCCTGTAAAAGAAATTGAACAACATATATTAGAATCATCATTAGTTTGCATCAGATTAAAGTTATACTTTAGCATCGAAATTATGCAAATTATTTCCAAATTATCCACCGACTAAAATGACATAAACGGACTTTATATCAAATCAAAAAATGCACAGGCTTTACAAAAAAGAAGCCATTTACAATCACATGACAACATTATATAAAAATGGGGTTTTATTGTAATATTTCATTAAATTAGAGACTTTGATGAAACAGTTTATCACAGAATACAATTTACTGGTTTCAGCGTTTTAAATAAATTATAAGGGATATAAAATTGCTGGGTAGCAACAATAGTAAAGGCATATATAAACTATAAACTTGATATTTACCTGTCAGTCCGACAAAGCCACGTTTTACCACAATGTACTGAATTGAGACACAGCTACACGAGCATCCGCCATGGACGATGACAATTTAAGAAAGAGAACAGCTTAGTTCATGGCAGGAAAAAAATGAAGCATGAGCAACAATCAACTCACTCAATATTCACGACGTGATTGGATAGCCAAATAAGGAAATATGACAACCAATACAAACTGCGCATGTGCGTGTTAGTATCAAATAAGGAATACAATAGAAATATTGCAATGAGTTAACCCTGTGTTGTCGATTAATATTAATACTGTTTAGGAACTGAAAATACCGTAAAGTACCACACTATTACAATATTACGAAGGGTGGAGCCTGATTTGAATAGCTAGCTGTGGGCAGGGACAGCGGCTGTAATATTAGACCTTAATAGTTGAAAAGTTTGAGGTACCATGCAGCTGGAAAAATTTAACCCATGATGGGGGTGCGACGGCTGTTCCCGGACTTTGTATTTTCGACCTGTATCAAGGATGGGTGTTCATTTAGAAATTCCAATGTGGACCAACACTCCCTCGTCCAGGGTCTCTGGGGACATCCAACCTCGATTTTAAAGCATACACTGTTAGACAAAATACCGTCGTTTTAACGATCTGAGACCGCGCAACATCGCTGCCAACATTTAACCGTAAAACATACGGTCAGACCGTAGCATGTTCCACGGTATAAAACCGTTTAAGTAACTGGCAGACCGTAACAAAATACTGTCAGACCGTTGTATTTTTTACGGTTCAGCACCGTTTAATTAATATCAAGACCGTAACTAATAAAGCTCAGACCAATGGTATTTTTCATGGGTCGACACCAATTTGTTGCTCTTAATTTGCTAATTTATCATATAATTAGCCATGTTCCCATGGTGACAATATGACTTCCCAGTAGGCATTACGATTCATATGTTTTTGAATGGTCGAAACTAGTATTATTCGTAACTGAAAAATACATCTTAGTTCTTATGTTACGATCATAGTTTTGATGACATGTAAATCCTCAATGCATAAAGTGATAGACAATACTTATGAAACTTTGCAGTTTGCAGAGGATCAAGCTTGTTATCTGCCTCGTAGATTTAATCCGGAAAAGGCTGCGCACGCGTAATGTGTTCGCCTTTCACTAACTACTGTATACATATGGCTGTATATAGAATACGATACTAGTAACAGCTGATAAGCCAACCCATCACTATTCAGTTATGAGTAATACTAATTTCGACCATTTTAAAACATGAATTGGCATGCCCTTTTAAGCCATACAAAGAACAAAGCTACATGTTTCACAGTTAAACTCAAATTTATGTACATGTAAAAGTAAAATATCTTAACGGCATACTTTTGGTAACATGTAAGGCGTGAAATTGTCCAGTCACTTGTAAACACAGTTTTTGTTTTAACAGGCGAATCCGTACATCATGACAATACAGTACCAGTCAGAAGAAGTGGTAGTTTTAGGCACACCTATATTGCGATATTGAGCTTGCTTAATTTAGAAAAAGGCGTGATTATAGCACACTACCAAAAATCTGTCGCGCTTACTATTGCAATATTGAACGCAAAATATTGCGATACCGATAGTGTTATATTTATATTAGATACATACTGTGCATATAGTGTACATATACATATAGTGTACATATAGCATTTACGACTATAATTATATACATATCTTAAAGGGGTACTGTACCCAAGATGTTGTTGTTGGTTTCTATAATCCCCGATTCGGAGAATAAGGTAACAACTTTTCCATTTTTTGAAAGTCTGTTGAGTACGAAGTATTGTTACGGATGGCAAATTTACCGGAATGCAAAAATACAAATTGTCGTTGTCGAGTAATTTTTGTAAAGTTTTCAACCAAATGAATCAAATAAACATTATATTATATGCTTAGTAGTCCCATATACTCATTTAAGTTAGTGTACCGTCGCTAGTCAATGAGTGGCTTGGGTTTTCTCCCCGTATAAGCATAATGTTTCAAACGATCGTGTGTGAAATTGTTTTCCTAATCCAGTATCCCTCAATTATAATTTGATTACGTTTTGTACACGGAAATTCGAATTTTAAGAGACGCCATTTTATGGCTGGAGCCATAAAATCAATTTATATTAAATTATTAACTTTTAAATTATTAAATTTTAAGATAGCCTATTAACCTGAGCGTTTACAGAATACATCTTCGACTCAAATTACTTATATTTCTATATAGTATCGATAATAGATCGTTGTTATCACCGGGAATTTATTGAAAATGGCGTACAGTACCCCTTTAAGCATTGTCTCTATTTATACAATAAACAATATAGAAGAAGCAATAATTTGATTTAAATGTCACAATTTTGAGCGCAAGATATCGCAATATTAAGCGCGAAATATTGAGATATTAAGTTCAAAATATTGCAATAATATCACAAGCGACATCCTTATAAGCGTTTCTATTTGCCATACAATTGGATGTTGGGCGCGAAAATAGCTCGCTTAATATACCACTTCTTTTGACTGGTACTGTATATCAATAACAGCTAGTTCGGATTGGAACCTTCAAGACAACAGCAGGTCCCATAATAACTGTGCGCAATGACTTGGCGACAATGTTCTCTTGTAGTCGCACATTTTCCATGAAATTTTAAAGCATGATGCATAAAACTGTATACTGTCAGTGAGTTAGCCCGGTAAATTGTCGTAATAACTTGACGATAACATGGCGAATGATGACAATGTCTCATATCTACACGTATCAATGAAAATTGATGAACACAGGATGAATTGGTCTGTGTAATTGTTATTATTATATCTTTATTTCCTCCAATCATTGAAGATTTTATAAAGTATATAACATTGTTATGCACATCAAATTGAACAGAATAATATTATCAATAAATGTTATAGAATATGAATAACAATTAGTATGAGGAGCAAGGCACATTAACACGTATGTACAATAATGGGTTTGATGACAATGATGACTATGATGATGATGACGATAATGATGCTACTAATGGCCACTATTATGGTATGATGATGGGATAATGTTGAAAATGGTGAAAGAGATGATGATGATGATGATGATAATGATAATGATAATGATAATGAGGATGACGATTATGCCGATGACCATGCTAATGTTAGTGGTGATGATGTGATCATCCATCACTGCGCGGCGTCAGTTCATTGTGTACGGTGTTGTTGGTACTGAAGCTCTTGTGAATTAAACTGGTACGTACAGTACATGTACATGTATATCCTCTCTTGTAAATGTACATGCATGTGCTTTGAAACAATCAGATTAAGAAATTGTCAACTGATTTGTCAACATTCTAATAGTAATAGCTGCTCGTTGTTGTTATTATTGTCACTATTGGTTGACATCGAAGCTCGTGTTAGTTGTACCTGTATCCTCTTGTGTCAGTAAATGTGCCAGAGTTTTGATACTAAGTCACAACACTGTCAATTTCAACATCATCACTGAGTCGAATGAAGTCAGACACCGGATTACGCCATGAACCGATTTGGCATGAATCCCTACTCTAATTTAGTGGAGATTGTCAATGATTAAGCCGAATTTCGCAGAATTTAAACTTGTCCGGTTATCAAAGGAACCGAAATCAGACCGTCTTAACAACTGTCCACAATCGAACAGGTAACAGTTTCCCAAAAAAACGATAGTTTGGATCAAATATGCAACGTCAAAGAAAAATGGCGAAATGATCTGAATGATAAAACACGAACTTAAACTCTGAATGAGAATAAGCTAACGTACTCATCAATATATGTACCGACCGCATAACACAGAATGAATGCCGCAATATTAAGCGCATATTAATACATATTAAATATCAGCAGAGTAAGATTGAGTCATACTGTATGAAGTCATTGCCGTATATAATATGGTCGCCGATAAATATACTATTGAATTTTGACGGCATGATTTTGAATCACAAAAATATTTAATTTAGACAATTTTCATGGGCACATGCAATAACGGTATGGGACCGTCAAACTGATGAAACGGTACGGGACCGTCGATTATGACGGCCCGAAACCGTCGAACCGACAGTAATTTCTAATAGTGTATATATAGTAACATCTACTTAAACTATACCTAATTCTCGGTACCTCCCATTTATATCCAACTAAGCGGCTGAATTTATGTACAAATATGACATTTGGTTTATGACCAACGCGCACCACTACATTGGGACCCCGATTGTTTCTAAGAATTCACTCATGGAACATTCTGTGCGCACTAATGGCCAAATTAAATTGTTTAGACCACAAGGTGAACGCAAACGTCTTGAGCACACACATACCATGCGGTTCAAATAGGTTACATAATGCCATGGTAACTATTTGGGGTCTACTGATTCTTAACGCAACTTAGCCTGAAATTATCAGTAACTGCTTCAATACGAAATGCCACCACCCCCGATTCACCGCATATTCGTGTACCTTCGCACAAAGATCGTTTATATGATAATGATAATGAGGATGATGATTATGCCGATGACAATGACAATGTTGGTGGTGATGATGTGATCATCCATCACTGCGCGGCGTCTGTTCATTGTGTATGGTGCTGTTGTTGGCACTGAAGCTCTTGTGAATTAAACTGGTGCGTACAGTACATGTAAATGTATATCCTCTCTTGTAAATGTACATGCATGTGCTTTGAAACAATCAGATTAAGAAATTGTCAACTGATTTGTCAACATTCTAATAATAATAGCTGCTCGTTGAGTCGTTGTTGTTATTATTGTCACTATTGGTTGACATCGAAGCTCGTGTGAGTTGTACCTGTATCCTCTGTGTCAGTAAATGTGCCAGAGTTTTGATACTAAGACACAACACTGTCAATTTCAACATCATCACTGAGTCGAATGAAGTCAGACACCGGATTACGACATGAACCGATTTGGCATGAATCCCTACTCTAATTTAGTGGAGATTGTCAATGATTAAGCCGATTTTCGCAGAATTTAAACTTGTCCGGTTATCAAAGGAACCGAAATCAGACCGTCTTAACAACTGTCCACAATCGAACAGGTAACAGTTTCCCAAAAAAACGATAGTTTGGATCAAATATGCAACGTCAAAGAAAACTGGCGAAATGATCTGAATGATAAAACACGAACTTAAACTCTGAATGAGAATAAGCTAACGTACTCATCAATATATGTACCGACCGCATAACACAGAATGAATGCCGCAATATTAAGCGCATATTAATACATATTAAATATCAGCAGAGTAAGATTGAGTCATACTGTATGAAGTCATTGCCGTATATAATATGGTCGCCGATAAATATACTATTGAATTTTGACGGCATGATTTTGAATCACAAAAATATTTAATTTAGACAATTTTCATGGGCACATGCAATAACGGTATGGGACCGTCAAACTGATGAAACGGTACGGGACCGTCGATTATGACGGCCCGAAACCGTCGAACCGACAGTAATTTCTAATAGTGTATATATAGTAACATCTACTTAAACTATACCTAATTCTCGGTACCTCCCATTTATATCCAACTAAGCGGCTGAATTTATGTACAAATATGACATTTGGTTTATGACCAACGCGCACCACTACATTGGGACCCCGATTGTTTCTAAGAATTCACTCATGGAACATTCTGTGCGCACTAATGGCCAAATTAAATTGTTTAGACCACAAGGTGAACGCAAACGTCTTGAGCACACACATACCATGCGGTTCAAATAGGTTACATAATGCCATGGTAACTATTTGGGGTCTACTGATTCTTAACGCAACTTAGCCTGAAATTATCAGTAACTGCTTCAATACGAAATGCCACCACCCCCGATTCACCGCATATTCGTGTACCTTCGCACAAAGATCGTTTATATGATAATGATAATGAGGATGATGATTATGCCGATGACAATGACAATGTTGGTGGTGATGATGTGATCATCCATCACTGCGCGGCGTCTGTTCATTGTGTATGGTGCTGTTGTTGGCACTGAAGCTCTTGTGAATTAAACTGGTGCGTACAGTACATGTAAATGTATATCATCTCTTGTAAATGTACATGCATGTGCTTTGAAACAATCAGATTAAGAAATTGTCAACTGATTTGTCAACATTCTAATAATAATAGCTGCTCGTTGAGTCGTTGTTGTTATTATTGTCACTATTGGTTGACATCGAAGCTCGTGTGAGTTGTACCTGTATCCTCTGTGTCAGTAAATGTGCCAGAGTTTTGATACTAAGACACAACACTGTCAATTTCAACATCATCACTGAGTCGAATGAAGTCAGACACCGGATTACGCCATGAACCGATTTGGCATGAATCCCTACTCTAATTTAGTGGAGATTGTCAATGATTAAGCCGATTTTCGCAGAATTTAAACTTGTCCGGTTATCAAAGGAACCGAAATCAGACCGTCTTAACAACTGTCCACAATCGAACAGGTAACAGTTTCCCAAAAAACGATAGTTTGGATCAAATATGCAACGTCAAAGAAAAATGGCGAAATGATCTGAATGATAAAACACGAACTTAAACTCTGAATGAGAATAAGCTAACGTACTCATCAATATATATACCGATCGCATAACACAGAATGAATGCCGCAATATTAAGCGCATATTAATACATATTAAATATCAGCAGAGTAAGATTGAGTCATACTGTATGAAGTCATTGCCGTATATAATATGGTCGCCGATAAATATACTATTGAATTTTGACGGCATGATTTTGAATCACAAAAATATTTAATTTAGACAATTTCCATGGGCACATACAATAACGGTATGGGACCGTCAAACTGAGATGAAACGGTACGGGACCGTCGATTATGACGGCCCGAAAACGTCGAACCGACAGTAATTTCTAATAGTGTATATATAGTACCATCTACTTAAACTATACCTAATTCTCGGTACCTCCAATTTATACCCAACTAAGCGGCTGAATTTAGATACAAATATGACATTTGGTTTATGACCAACACGCACCACTTCATTGGGACCCCGATTGTTTCTAAGAATTCACTCATGGAACATTCTGTGCGCACTAATGGCCAAATTAAATTGTTTAGATCACAAGGTGAACGCAAACGTCTTGAGCACACAAATGCCATGCGGTTCAAATAGGTTACATAATGTCATGGTAAATATTTGGGGTCTACTGATTCTTAACGCAACATAGCCTGAAATTATCAGTAACTGTTTCAATACGAAATGCCACCGCCCGATTCACCGCGTATCCGTGTACCTTCGCACAAAGATCGTTTATATATACGTTTTGAGCCCATGCCCAACATTTTCTGTAACTCTTTAATTCCATACATAATTAAAATCCAGGTCGCTGACATGGCTATCGATCTCCTTCAACTCCATTTAGCGTAAACCATCTCAATGGGTTAACAATTGAGATTCCGTGACCGTATTACAAAGAACATGAACCCAGTTAATCGCACTCACCATTTTCCGCACGAAGAATGGTTGTGATCGCGGCGTAAAAAATCAATAATGTATAACCTATGCATTTGTAATATAATAATGAATTTTGACAAAAATGGTATTATTACTGTGCTATAGAACCCGCTTAGCCAGTACTTTATCATTCCGTATTGCGATTTTTCACATATTACAAAGCTGTAGCGTTCGAGTACAATGAAAACATGCTAAGATGAAACTTTCAGTCCCCCTTTTCCTCCATCAAATTCAACGATTTTCCGGTCAAGTGAATCCCGGTATATAAATGGTTCGCCAAAAACAGATCATATACACATTATCGGTACAGTGAAGTGATATGGGCCGCAGTATGACGCCGAGTTGTCAGATCGCCGTATCAAACGAGCTGCCTGTATCGTCAACGAGACGTGATACTGCAGCCCATATTACTTCACTGTACCGATAAAGCTTTTATTATATGACACATTTTTTGTTCATCCCATGTCACAAAGGGCAAAACTACTTCGTTACGCCGTCCCATGTCACCACCCAGGCAAAAGTACTCCATTGAACATTTCCAGTCATCACCCGAAACCCGAAACACCCAATTTAAGACCAAGGTCTATGAACTATTTTTTGTTGAATTTGGGGGTGATTCGCACACACGCGTATTAATACAAATCTTTCGTAATAAGTCTTAACAGTTTAATTTTGGAACAAAAAACAATAGAACAGATCCGTTCACGCTTCAAACGAACAAACCTGATAAATAGTTCCCAACTTCCGGTGACCAAATTTCACGGGATAATGATACGGAATTCAAAGGATACCGATACGGCTCATGACCAGACAAGCGTTTTCCGACTGTTCGGAATTTATCGCCAAACAATAGTGGTATTTGTAAAGGATTCGTGGTAGTCATATAATAAAAGTCATTACATGTCAATGTATTTTGCATATAAAGAGTTTTTGGGCATAATTATGTTGAGTTTCAATCTACAATGAAAGAAATACACTGATAGAAATACAGTCGAATACTATAGAACACAAAATATTTATTACAAAATTAGTAATTAACAAATTAACGCTGATATTACACAAAAATTGTATTCTATAGTATGGCCCCAAGTGGTTAAAGCTACTATACCTGTCTCGTGAGTTATATAACTGGGGCTCCAATTATCACACCATACATGCACGCAGTCAAATCAGTTGGATGTTCCTGTGTCCATAAATCAGTTAGATGGACCGTGCGAAGGATATTTGAATAAACCAGACACCGTCTATGTGTTATTAATCCCAGGCGGTCAAAGCCACTACACGTGAGTTATATAGTGGTGATAGGAAGACAGTCAGTCATGACTATATCACCCCTATATCACCCATAACAATATACATGTATAGTCTATTAATATTATATTTATTTGTAATTGTACTTTCCATGTGTGTATATCTATATCTATATTTGCGAATGTCTGTCTGTCGTCTGTCTGTGTTCTATAGAAATTCACAGGGGACCACCTAGATGGCACAAAAGGGGTCTAATAGGGGTAACTTTTTACGAGAAAGATAATGGCGATGGTTAGAATTTTCTAAAGTGACGCCGTTGTTGTCAGGGGCAGAAAAGGGGGAGGGGTAGAAAAAAATTGTCGCCGATTGCCACCAAACTTATATATATATATATCATCCCCATAATATGAGGAATCTAATGGTGTGGTTTAAATATGTCAAAAGTCTCGCCGTTCGCGTCATGGATGCCCGGGAGGGGAGAGGGGCACCAAAATTGATCAAAATAATTTTGGCGCCGAATTCCACCAAATTGATGCACATTCTTCTGATATCTTCTCCAGGATACACGGAATCTTATTGTGTGATTTAAAGACGCCAAATTGGTGTCGTTGGGATGAGAGATTGTGGGGGGGGGGGTGGTGGGTGGGTACTATATCTGATAAGAATTGGTTTAGTCGCCGATTGCCACGAAACTTATACAAATTCACCCCCATGGTATGAGGTGTCTAATGACGTGGCTTAAAGCAGTCAAAAGTGGCGTCATCCGAGTCAGGAGTTCACTGAAAGGGAGAGGTGCACCAAAATTGATACACAATAGCGCCAATTTCCACCAAATTGATACACATTCTTATCCATGATATGAGGAATCTAATCGTGTGATTTAAAAAAAGACGTCATATTGGTGCTGCTTTGGTGAGAGATGGGGGTGGGTGGGCACTAAATTTGATAAACATTTGTTTAGTCGCGGATTAGCACCAAACTTACAAATAGTAATCTCCATGAAATCAGGAGTCTAATTGTGTGGTTTAAAGATTTCAAAAGTGGGACCATTCGAGTCAGGGGTGCCTAGAGGGTGAGGCCACCGTGAGGGGGACACAGACATTGATAAACAATATGTTTAGCGCCGATTTCCTGATTGATACATATTCTTCTCCGGGATACGAATAATCTAATCGTGTGGTTTAAGCGCACCAAATTGATGCCTTTTGTGTGGGATATGCAATGGTGACCCTAAATTTGATACGAATTTGTATACTCGCCAATTTTCATAAATTTTATATATATTCATCTCTATAATGAGTCTACATGTGTGGTTTAATGATGTCAAAAGTGGCGCCGCTTGAGTCCGAAATAGGGACGGGAGGGTCACAAAAACCTTATAAAAATATGTTTAGTGCCAATTACCATCAAACTCATACACGTTCTTCTCAAATGATACAATGAATCAAATATTTGCAAATATCTGTCTGTGTTCTACATGTATATATAACTTTAAGGGTACAGTCGAGATGGCACCAAGGCGGTCTAACAGGGGTATCTTTTTACGAGTAAGATAATGGTGTTGGTTAAAATTTTCTAAAGTGACGTTGTATGTGTCAGGGGAGGGGCTATTTTTAGCGCATATTTCGACCAAATTTATATATTATTCTTCTCCGTGGTACGAGGAATATAAACGTGTGATTTAAAGACGCGAAATTGGTGCCGTTTGGGTGAGAGATTGGGGGGGGGGGGTAATAACTATGATAAGAATTTGTTTAGCTGCCGATTACCACCAAACTTATATATAATCATCTCCATTATATAATGCATGCATGAGTCTAATAGACGTGGTTTAAATATGACAAAAGTGGCGCGGTTCAAGTCATGCATGAGGGGAGTTGCACTAAAGTTGATACAAATATATTTAGCACTGATTCTACCGAATCCATGCACGTTCTTCTCTAATGCTATGATGAATTAAATCACATTTGGGGTCATTTGGGTCATTGGATTGCGAGAGGAGATTTACTAGCATTTATAAGATGGTTCAATTCGCCGATATCCAACAAAGTTATATATAGTCATCTCCCAGGCCATCTCCATGTCGTTCTAAGATACAGATACATAGAAGAAAGCATTAAAAGTATATTTATATCAATCTATTTAAGAGATACATATATTCATTCAAACTGAGGGACCTTGAGTCGTCAGAGGATTGCATATTAGAATGGCTCATGTATATATTATAACACGATTGATTCTGTCCCATTCAATATAGTTTCCACAAAAAAAGTTACAATTGCCAAGAGATATGGAAATGTAGAGCATGCCTGTTCAAAAATAGTGGTCACAGTGTGCAGTCAAATATGGTTACTTCTGATATAAATGAAAACGCAGTCCGTGGCACATGACTTTTCAGGATCCTCCAATATTGACATCTGACAAGGGTATATCTGCCCGATACAGAGGATTGCTTTCATTTTTTAAAACAGACTCATCGCCTAACATACACAACTCAAAATCCCACTGTGTCGGGCACATGTAGCTACCATACTTTCATAACATTAATTCTTTTAAACTGAAAATGATTAGCCAGTATATATCACCAGAACAGAGGAGCACCTTGACATATCGTTAAAACATCTGTATCTTTCATGAAGATATGATAAACTAGATTGATTATTGATTGATACATCGCTATGTAAAACACAATTGTCGTCTTTTATTTGTTCGAACTAATGTGTTTATGATGTTCATGTTTCATGCTATAACGTCTGAAGTACACGCAGTTGCAAATAAATAAATACCTCTTTATTGTTGGACGGATTAAACGCGATAAACAAAATGATAATCGCTCGGACTTAACAAGGTGAGCCACTACTTATATTCCATGTGTAAGAATCAATTTGTGTGATGCCATTTGGATATACAATTTAGGAGAATACGTGTAACACTTTGAGAGCAAGAGTATTCTCTATTCCCACCAAATATCCACAGAGGGTTTCACATCACTTTAACATGGGCAACGCCGAATAACCCTGCTAGTTGTAAATAAAATTATCCTATCCTATAGTGGTGGGCTCCAATTATCACACCATGCGACAAATTGGATCTGTCAGTCGTCCACTACAGAGTTTCCAATTTTTCGATTTATTCGTATTTAATACTGCATGCTTTAGCGATTTAAACAGTTAATGCAATTTAAACAATAAAAATGTTAACAATTTACAATTGCTTTTATTTATTCATATTTAATAATACTTTAGAGCTTTAAAATGAAATTTAAAATGTTGAAACAAAACTAAAAACATTTCTAGATGTTAAAAGTTCAAATTTTTCGATTTAATTCTGCTTTAGAGATTTAAAATAAAATTTAATTTAAAAAAAAAAAGCTTCCATTTGTTCGTATATGTATCTTTTTGGCTACATGTACTTGGACACTATGTATTTGAGCTTCATAATTAAAATTGGGCATAAATGTGCTTATTGATCATACGACACCAATAAAGAACGTTTCTCTTACTTAATTATGTAAAACAATAACAGAGAAAACACAATCCATGGATCTTAACATTTTCTTCACTTCCACCAGTAATCTAATCGGAATCTGTTGCGCTATGTTCAACGACTATCAAATCGAAAGTAAGGCTCTGTTTCTTCTTCATCCATTTATATTTACACACTAAGTGTTGTCATCACTAAATCCAGCATTCTGATTGGTCGGCGCCCACGTGGCTAGTTGCAGTTATTTATCGGTGAATGCGTAACGCCTCATAACACCAAGCTAATAACACCATCGATACGTCATTAGGTTTGGAAAGACGAACGCGTAATGCTTTGGGCACATTTTGACTCGCGCAGGATTGACTTAATACATCATCGGGTTTCAGCATGAAGAGAAATTTTTCCTATTAACTTTTGCCAAGGGTGCTATTGGGTATTTTGGGCTGATCTTGTCACGATACACTTTTCGATTTAAATATATTTACAAAAGCGGCTTTTTCGCTAAATGTATATAAATATAAGGATTAACTGTCATGTGGACTATTTTTATGGAGATGTAACGGTGAGGTAAGTGGACATAACTTGTATGTAAAACCCTTCGGGTTTTACACAAGTTATGTCCACTTACCTCACCGTTACATCTCCATAAAAACAGTCCACATGACAGTTAATCCTTATCTAACACACATTGAAATTAAGAGTTCCGAATAACGCCCTCTTAACTGTTTTTTTAGGTGCTTTATCTGCGTCAGTTAGTTTATTGTCTGTGACCTCGGCCTTATCCAGTTCCACGACTTGAGCTATGCTGGTGTTAGGACTTTAATGTGTGTTTCTAGAACGTCTTCCTTTTCGCCATCAATTTAGGCCTCGACGAGGAAGTATCGACGCATTTAATCTGGCTTATCTTCCCATCAGCCATGTCTCTGAAGTGTTTTCTCCATCTTTATATATCTACTCGAATATACATGACCGACATGTTTCTTCAAGGTAGTGTACAAGTCAATATTTTTCATGTCTGTCGCATTTTATACAAATTCTGAGACGCTGAGTTTATCGTACCTAACGTTTACGTAGACTGAGTGTGTTTACATCTAATTTTGACCCAAGTTTAAGGCAATAACAGCAGCAATAAAATCCATGGTCTTATCACCTTCTTAAGACTCTTCCGAAAACCGCCCGAATGCTCGTGTATGGTTTCCCGATGTCGTGCTGTTTGCTCGTGTTGGGTAAATTCATGACTATATGCCGACACTAGAGACCTTTCGCAAAACTCACGTTTACGATTACGGATACGGATATGGTACTACGTCACCAACCTTTGTGTACTTTCTAATCGTTCTCGTATTTTACTATCCGTAATGACGGTTACGATTTCATGGTTTCTAATAAACTCAAATAACACCTGAAATTTATTTTCTGCAATAGATCACTTTACTCCGTTCGAGACTGTATATGTATATCATGTAAACCATCCAGTTGTATTGAGCTACGACCTCGATATGCTGTTTAGATTGTCAATCACTGTACTCGTCGTCGTGAATCACGAGCTTCCCGCGAAATAAGATCGCTATTCACAACGGATAGCCATCGCTGGCTGCGAAAGAAAACTTTACAGTAAGAGGAGTGCAATATGAAACCAGTCGCCAAAAATACAGTATATAGTGTGCGATGCATGAGGAGTTTTGAGTGATTATTATGTGCAAGATAGTACACAATATATAGTGAAATTCAACAATTATTTAATTCAACAACCCATGGTGGTGTCCTAGCGTATGCAGTTATAGAATGCCTCAGGAGAGCCTAAAGAATGGCATAACCCTATTAATGAATAGTGAAAGATTTTGTGTACTCTTCCCCTTTCGGTGAATAGTTCATTCAATTTAATAATATTCGGTTTTCGGTAGAAGTTGGGTTTTTATATCTCTCGCATTATATAGAGTCTGTAATGCAGGGCATTTTAAAATTACATGGAATTCATAACCGATTTTAAAATTACATGGAATTCATAACCGAGTTCTAAGTTACATAAAGTACTCTGTCTGAGTAATCTGAACCTACCCTGGATCCCGATTCAACTGGTAAGTAGTGATTTCTGCTCCTGAACCGTAACTAAAAGAATATTTGGCACACCCACCGACATCACAAGAGCTCAGCAGTCTCTGTCAGGTGTGTTCTTTGCATTTATTTTTAATTTAAAGAACACGCGCAAATGCGGCATTTAAAGGTACTCAATCCGATTAGATGTCCCCATATCATCAGATTCCAACAACAATTTTGTTTTTGAAATGCCGCTTCTGTTATCAGAATCGAGTAATTGCTCAAAATTAATGCTAACCACAGTCAACTATATTATAAAATTGCCCAAAACCTGTTATTTATCAACATTTTGTTCAACGAAATTTTGCCGGTTTGTCAAATATCTGACAAAAAAGCAACTTGATGCACATCGCTTCTACCGTGTCGACTTTGTTTCGATTTGGTAGTAACAAATCAGAAGTGATGCACATCAGCGAGCTCACCAACCTTATAGTCCAGGAGATATTGGTCGACCTCTGCACCCCCCCCCCCAGGACTTAACTTCACCCCACTAATTTTCTTCCTTAAGGTCTCCTCTAATTTTTGTCACTTGTTAACAAGAAAACAAAGTGGCCGCAGAGACTCCAGACAAGATGGCGTCCATCATGGCGGCCATTTTTTTTAAATGCACCAGGTCTCTTTGATCGCCATTATAGTAAAGATGATAGCACATGCGGTCTTGTTTTCCGCTCGATTCGTTATGCTAATATACAACCCTTACAAATTAGCCAAAAATCCGACACCAGAATCCAATATGGCGGCCAAGATGGCCGCCGAAATGTGAAAATATGCTATTTTTCTGACATGTTACCACCTTTCGTTTGTCTCTGTGGGAAAATGTTAGAATTTTTGCGTCATATTATACATTTATCATATAGAGGAGTCATTGTCGAACACATGGGGACCATAATATGCATTCATTGCGGGATATTTTTGTCCGATATCACGTTTTCCCAAATGCCGGTATCATAGGTCAAAGCCGAATCTCCGTTAATAACGCGATGTTATGTTTCGAATCAATGATTGTTATTGCTATTATAACAACACCCATGCATATATATTTGCAGGAGATACTCGAGCTAGGATTCCTCTTATACCTGAGTTGAGGAATATTTACCCAAATCCAAGATGGCGGCCAAAATGGCCACCAGAAATAAAAAATCGCCGAAAATCGCTGATTTTAACATCAGTGAGCATTATTGTCATGATAACTCCACACCTGCCTACTATTGTAAGTTGGGAACACTTAGGCCAAGAACTTTCCTTGTACCATATCCAAATAAAAGTCCCCCAAATCCAAAATGGCGCCCACAATGGCGGACAGATTTTGAAAAATCACCGAAATTCCCTCATATTCACATCATTGGGCATTATTGTCGAGACAACTCCATACATGCGTACAGTTGAGTTGGAAATACTGAGATGAAGTAATTACCTTACATCTCATGCAAGAAATGGTTTTCCAAATCAAAGATGGCGGCCAAAATGGCGACCGAAATTTGAAAACAAGTCTACATTCCTTTACTTTCTTAGGATGGGCGTTATTGTTTCGCGATTTCTACCCACCATTACATGTTGATATGTATGAATTATCCATTAGGGTTTGGCAAGTGATACCCACAGTCAATATGGCGGCCAAACTGGCGGGCAGAAATTGAAAAGAAGCCGATATTATCACATACTAATTTCAAATTTTTGTCATAATATTGATTTGTATAAACGAAACGGTACATAATATAAGCCATATATTAGTTCCAATGTAAGTCGTAGCCTTTTGGAAGGATGAAAACCCACACTCGCAATGTGGCATTTCAAAATCCATTCTCCACTAAGGGCTCATACTGACCGTAACCGTATATAGGTGCGCCGAATAGTCATATTATGACTTCCAAGAATCAAAACAACAGTACCTGAGCTTATTCTGAATTGCCACATTCAGCATTATCTAGACTCGTTTCCGTCTCTTCGTCAGATTAATCTATCTCACTCACAACAACAGTTCACTACTCTTCTTTGTAGGAGTGTGCCACTAATCGGAATGTTTCAAACAATACATATGCCGGTGTCCAGCTCGCGTGTTGGTTTCGAAAGCTTGGAATTCTTAGCGAGCTTCATTCGTGGTATAGCTTATGGAATAATTCAGATGCTGCATATGGGGTATATGCGTCATCTTGTGCGATACACTATAAAGGTATTCGGTCGATGCGTATATACTAACTTTCAGAAGGACCTATCTATCTGCGTATTGTCAGCTTTGGTGACCTAACGGGGATAACAACGTGTACACCTGGTGATCTTCCCAAACAGCCACTTCTCAATATATGGTTCATCAATTCACATACTCATCTAATGCACTGACGTACCCGGACAACTTCTGTATATGGCTTCGAATGTTGAAAGTCCGACATTTGACGGATGCATTTCTGCTAAGGCGTAGAAGACCATAATGTATAATATACCCAAACTCCTTGAACATGATCATAAGAACAAGCTTGTTGGCGTCCAGCAATCGTCTCACCGAACAGATCCAAGCAGATGATAACAATACACACGGTGCTCGTTTGTGGGTATGTGGCATGATAGTGGAAATGAAATTGGACCATGACTGCACCGCCCCTTATTTTGTTATGTTTTAGATTCAGACAGGATCTCATGTGTGGCTTTGCTTTCCTTGTATGCTAAGATTGTATGTTCCCATCCGTTTGGAAGCCGTTCTTAAACGACTGGACCAGGAGTATGCCATTGCCTACTGATGTATAAGCCCCACCAAGACTGGGGTGTAGTCTTAAAGGCGATACCTTTGATAGTTGGTTGATATGTCATACTCACGTTGGGTGGTATGGTTCAAGAAAGTACAAATGCCATCAACAAAAGGGTGAAATGTTCAACGCGAAGAACATCCAGAGGAATGTTACGTTGATGAGCTCTTGCATTCAGTTCAACAAATGTTGGTACACCAAGTGATTTCTTGGTAACATCACCAAATGCGACCATTTTCCTGCATGGGACATTAACTACTATATTCTAAAGTTATATATATATAAAGCTATATGATCATAAAGGTCGCGATCCCCAACGGCCACAGCCATTGCCATCGAGACTGTAAATTGTTCTTTAAATACATAGTGAAATAAATGCACCACAATTCCTGACATTTTCTTGAATAATACCACCCACACACTGACACTAACCCCGAGAGAGGATAACAAAACACGCATACATTCATGCTATAAAGACATTATCCTTTAGTCCATCCGACTGTTTTGAGGGAGGCTAGCATATTATTATCCAGACAAAAGTGTACGTAGTTGAATCAGAAAGGCTTCGAAACGGATGTGGAATACAACCTTACCACACCAAATAAAACCGACACGCATGACATTCGATATCTTAAACATGCACCAGGTGTAGGGGTGGTGTATACAGTGGCCCATTTCATTTCCACTATCATGGCGCATGTTCACAAACTAGCACCGCGAGCATTGTTCTTCTCTGCTGGGAGGTATTCGACGAGACAACTGCGGGGCCTCACACAGTTTGCTTCGGATAATGGTCAAGAAGTGTGGGTAGTCTGTACACTAGGGTCTTCTCCTTAGCAGATAGACATCTGTCCAAGGGAATGAGACAGCTAGCAACCTTCGAAACACTGTCGAAGTTGTCCACATATGCCAATGCGTTCGCTGAGTTTGTGAGTTGACGAACCATCTATTGAGAAGTGACTAGCTAACTGGTTCGCCAGGTGTACATGTCGTTATCCCATGGGGTATGAGACACATACATAGAGATGACCTTCTGTAAGCTAGACACCGGAAAATGAATTTTTTGAAACGTTATGATTAGAGGGACCCTACTCCCAGGAAGTGGTGAATACTTTGTCGGTGTGAGCGACCTAGATTTATTAGACAAAGAAATGGAAGCTGGTCCAGATAATTATGGACGTGACGTGGCAAATCAGAATCTGTTATCAGGTAATTGTTCTGATATCACTATTCGGCGCACCTACGCTTACGGCCATTATCGGCGCTAAGTGGAGACTGGATTTCGAAATGCCACATCGCGATATTAATTGTGGTGTTTCATCTTTCCACGAGGATACGAGCTATGTTATGCGTTTTGATACTTTTAGGTTGAACTAGTAGATGGTTTATGTACAGTTTCGTCCATACATACCGATATTATGACAAAAAGTTGAAATTAATATGTGAAAATATCGATTTCTTTTCAATTTCTAGCCACCAATTTAGCAGCGATCTTGGCTGTGAGTATCATTTGCCAAACCCTAATGAATACTTCATGTCACTATTCCATATCAACATGTAATGGTGGATAGAAATCGCGAAACAATAACGCCCATCGTAAGAAAGTAAAGGAATGTAGACTTGTTTTCAAATTTCGGTCGCCATTTTGGCCGCCATCTTTGATTTGGAAAACCATTTCTTGCATGAGATGTAAGGTAATTACTTCACCTCAGTATTTCCAACTCAACTGTACGCATGGATGGAGTTGTCTCGACAATAATGCCCAATGATGTGAATATGAGGGAATTTCGGTGATTTTTCAAAATCTGTCCGCCATTGTGGGCGCCATTTTGGATTTGGAGGACTTTTATTTGGATATGATACAAGGAAAGTTCTTCGCCTAAGTGTTCCCAACTTACAATAGTAAGCAGGTGTGGAGTTGTCATGACAATAATGCTCACTGATGTTAAAATCAGCGATTTTCGGCGATTTTTTATTTCTGGTGGCCATTTTGGCCGCCATCTTGGATTTGGGTAAATATTCCTCAACTCAGGTATAAGAGGAATCCTAGCTCGAGTATCTCCTGCAAATATATATGCATGGGTGTTGTTATAATAGCAATAACAATCATTGATTCGAAACATAACATCGCGTTATTAACGGAGATTCGGCTTTGACCTATGATACCGGCATTTGGGAAAACGTGATATCGGACAAAAATATCCCGCAATGAATGATATTATGGTTCCCATGTGTTTGCCAATGACTCCTCTATATGATAAATGTATAACATGGCGCAAAAATTCTAACATTTTCCCACAGAGACAAACGAAAGGTGGTAACACGTCAGAAAAATAGCATATTTTCACATTACGGCGGCCATCTTGGCCGCCATATTGGATTCTGGTGTCGGATTTTTGGCTAATTTGTAAGGGTTGTATATTAGCATAACGAATCGAGCGGAAAACAAGACCGCATGTGCTATTATCTTTACTATAATGGCGATCAAAGAGACCTGGTGCATTTAAAATAAATGGCCGCCATGATGGACGCCATCTTGTCTGGAGTCTCTGCGGCCACTTTTTTTTCTTGTTAACAAGTGAAAAAAATTAGAGGAGACCTTAAGGAAGAAAATTAGTGGGGTGAAGTTAAGTCCTGGGGGGGGGGTGCAGAGGTCGACCAATATCTCCTGGACTATTATGTCGGATTTCCTAAACCCAAAGAGGTGAAGCCGAAATCGCATTGAAATCAACTCGCGGACTTGAAGGGGCTTGAACGACGGCGTCTTGGTTGATGTGAGGTCCAAATTCAGGAACCCCTCTTCCCCATCAGCATAACGTCTATCTGGTCATCCATGCTAACAACGAACTGAATTTCCACCACATATGACCTGGCATTTATACCTGTATTGCCACAATATATCACGAGAATCCCGGATCGTACGTTGTGACTGGTCGAATTATTGACAATATTAGCAGGTCATGATTATCGCATTGTTGCAAATGAGACGATAAGTGAAGTATTAAGGGACTGTATACCAAACACACGCTTTGAGTTGTAAAAGTGGTACGAAATAATGATCGTACGTGTTCGTCAAAACTCTTACGCGTAATCGTTTTGCGAAAGGACTTTTTGGCCATACGGATAGACTTACGACTACGAATAGCTATCCGTATTCGTAATCGTAAACGTGAGGATGCGAAATGTCTCTACTGAATTCATACATATACGTATAGAAATTTCACAAATGTATGTGTTATTAGCAAAGCTATTATCAAAGCTATTATAGCTGTCTCATCATATGTAAAATTCAACAAAATTGCACTGACTATTTATAAGTTATATAAATCTATCATAAATAAGTTTCCAAGTTTAAGTATATTTAAATTATTTTTTGTGGTGACCATATCAGAATGATAATGGGGGATGCCAACATTACTCTGCCCAGTGTGGGGTACATAGCCTTGCGCGTGAAACGGAGTACACGCTCGTCATACGTTTGCTGTCAAAGCTATTCATATAAATTGGTGTTATTGCATGTGCATATGTACGTGTATAGCTGGAGTAAAACATTTACAGTTGGTACCAACATAGAAATAAGAAACACATCAACACGACAGTTGCTATAACAAAACACACTCAAGTTTCCGACAGGGGGTGGGGGGGAGGCAAATAAAATAAACGTGTCGACCCAAAAAAGCAACGTGTATGGTGGACATTTCCGATGATATTAATAAGCATGCATGCACGTTTATTTGGAAAACAATAGTGTACAGAAAATTATAGAGATACGTACCGTCTGAAGAACTCTGGATAAAGTACAGGCCACAAAATGCAAAGCGATGTCGAGATCACTACGGGTTGGGTATCTCTGTCAGTATCTAACCCCCGCGCCAGAATTATATACTATAGAGTTTACAGTGTGTAAAGAATGTGCGATAAGCAAAACACTCAACACAGTGTTCTATCTCTGTCTAACCCCGGAGCCAGAAATATATGATGCAAAGCTCACAGTACCGTGTGTAAAGAATGCATGTACGATAAGCAAAACACTCAACACAGTGGCGATTTTTCACCCACCGGACCGTGTATCATGGACTTTGTTCACGACCACCCCCCCCCCCATCTCAGAGAAATAAGAGACACATTATCACGATTGTTGTTAACAAAAAAACTCCAGTTTTTGGCAGATGGAGCAAATAAAATAAACATGCAGACCAACATAAGCAACGTTCATGGTGGAAATTCTCAACGCAGTGGCGATTTGTTTGGGAGTGATTCACGATCACCCACTCTGTGCTACTCAACACGTAAGTGAACGTTCAGACAACCACGATACAATCGTAAGTGAACGTTCAGACGACCACGATACAATCGTAAGTGAACGTTCAGACGACCACGATACAATCGTAAGTGGAAAGATTTCCGTCGTAGGAAGTAACCGATATAGTTGGTCTGCGCATGCTCATGTCAAAATCGTAGGTAAAAAAATAATATCAAGCACTGTTTGATTTTAGATGCGAAATCATGGCGTACCCTTGGTTCCCTCCACTTGCGACGTAAAAATCGCAGCTGGAAATGACCGTAGAGTAGTCAATCACATGCTTTAGGAACAACCTACGGTATAATGATGTACGACGACATCGCAATCGTGTGCACAAACTATCCATGATCTCGTCGGGCCCGATTCCTCCACTTACGATTGAAGCGTGGTCGTCTGACCGTTCACTAAACCGAAAGTTTGAGTGACGAGGTCAGCGATATGGGGTAATCAAGAAATGGTGGTGTTATCCAAACCTCACTGCATGTGACGATGAATAACCACGACACAACATGGATCACCGATAATCACCACAAACCTGCTTTTTACGCAACGGGAATCGTATTGCATTGGTAAACAAATTGTATTTTCGCAAACAATATTATTATCAATATTTAATTAATACTTTTATAAACTGAATCGAAATGGCGTAGAATATATTAAAGTAGTTGTTGGTGATTATTGGTGATTCTCGGTAATTATCGGTGATTGTCGGTTATTCTCGGTAATTATCGGTGATTGTCGGTTATTCTCGGTGATTGTCGGTGAAATTTTTTTTTGTTTTTATAAAAAGTGTTATAGAATTAAAGAAAACATTCTAAAAAATATTCAGTTAATACTGTCATAAAATAAATCGCAATGACGAAACCATTTTGTCATTTTTTTCTTGCATTTTATAACAATTGTTATCAGTTTTTTTTTCAGTTTTTTTATTACATTTTTTTAAATTATTTATAATTTTTTTCTGACATTTTTGAACAATTATAAAAAGATAATATATAATTTGTTAGGCCAGTGCATTCTCTTATATATCCGAGGCTACCTGTGGTCGACTCGCATATATAAGATAATGCATTGGCATAGGGTTTTCACAAAACAACAATACTAAAATAAATCGAAATGGCGTAAATTATTCTGAGCAGCAACTGTTGTCGGTGTTCTGCAGCGATTATCAGTGGTTCGCGGTGATTCTTGGTGAGCCCCAATCAGTCTCCAGGATTTCCGTTTATTTATATTAACCAGCTCCATGCACGCAAGTTCACCGTGGCTCCACAGTGGGCTTATAGTTGGACCCAAACGGCGTTGAGTGTTTTGCGAATCGCACACTTTTTACATACTACATGTGTGGCATCTACTCTGCAATCTGTTATTTGCAAACTGCCATGCACCAACTAATTGAATGTAACAACCCCATTATATATAACCGATCGCGCTCATTTTTACAGAATTACTCTGGCGGTCTCTCTCCAACATTATAACTGTCAAAGGAAACAAAAATAATTGCACCATTTACAGGAACTAATAACACCCAAACTCGTGGTGCATTGCTCTCCGTGCAACAAGCATATAATTTTTTAAAATCCGTGTGATCGCTGTCATTTAAACTGTTTATGTCCGTGAGGGGCTTTGAGCATCTATTCCGCAGTTGGGGAAGTCTTTGTGCTATATGCATCACTGATCTAAATGGGTTTCCACAGACGACAGTGTTAACTTTTCAGCCAAATTCACTTAATAAAACGCCTGCAGGCCACACCATTGATGATTACCCGGCTATATTTACACCAACTGCTAACGAAATGCAAGAAAAATCAGGTATTATGTTCTCCTGTTAACATAAATCCCCAAGTGTACGTCAGGGCTATCCCGCAGCCAAATTTATATGGAAAAACCCATAACTACAGCAGCTAGTTAAATAAATTCCCCACTCACAAAAATCCATTCCCCCCACTAACTCACCAATTTAAATTATTTACATGTAGATATGATGTACAAAACAAATAAACAAGATCTCATCCTTTAATAACGTGTCACTTGTTCAGAATGCAATTCGTCAGTTACCTTCACCTCTAGCATTCCACGGCGCGCTCGCTATCCGACTCTGTGACATATTTAGCTCTCTGATTCCTATAGATTTAGGTTACTCTGGTGTATATGAGAGGATATAATAGACACTGGACCGTGATTGGTCGATAACCTTGTGCGCTTGCATAACAAAATCATCACTCCTCTTCCCTATGATTTCCCATAGTTAAAATAGCCATTGGCACAGGAATTAACCCATTGTAGTAAAGTTTGAATTTTGTGGTAGTGGTCTAAACCATGGCAATATTGTTAGTGCGGTTCTGATACTTGTTACCAAAACACAATGTTTAAAGGCAAATTCCCTGTTAGACGAACATGATTTTTTTGCATAAAAAATTTCCGCAAATGTCAATCTTTCAGATTTAAAGATTTTTTTTTACCTAGGATTGATATTGTAAAACGTATACGCTAAAACGTTGTACTGCGGCCTATGGAAACATTTACACCAGTGTAACCTTTAGCTCGACGCTGCCCGAATAGTGTGTAGTCGTGTGACACTAAGAATAGTCTCTGTGTGTAGTCGTGCAACACTAAGAATAGTCTCTGTGTGCAGTCGTGCAATAATAAGAATAGTCCATGTGTACAGTCGTGCGACACAAAGAATAGTCTCTACGTGTAGTCGTGCAACACTAACAATAGTCGCAGTGTGTAGTCGTGCAACACTAACAATAGTTTCTGTGTGTAGTCCCACAACACTAAGAATAGTCTATGTGTGTAGTCGTGCGACAGTAAGAATAGCCTCTGTGTGTAGTCGTACCATCACTAAGAATAGTTTCTGTGCTCATTCGTGCAACACTTAGAATTTAGAATAGTCTCTGTGTTCAGTCGTGCAACACTAAGAATAGTCTCTGTTTTTTGTCGTGTAACACTAACAATAGTATAGTCTGTGTGCGTAGCCGTGTAACACTAAGAATAGTCTCTGTGTGTAGTCGTGCAACACTAAGAATAATCTGTGTGAGTAGTCGTGTATCACTAAGAATAGTCTCTGTGTGTAGTCGTGCAACACTAAGAATTGTCACTGTGTGTAGTCATGCTATCACTAAGGATAATCTATGTGTTCAGTCGTGCAACACTAAGAAAGTCTCTGTGTGTAGTCATGTAATACTAAGAATAGTATATGTGTGTAATCGTGCAACACTAATACTAGTCTCTGTGTGAAGTCGTGCACCACTAATAATAGTCTATGTGTGTAGTCGTGCAACACTAAGAATAGTTTATGTGCTCATTCGTGCAACACTTAGAATAGTCTCTGTGTTCAGTCGTGCAACACTAAGAATAGTCTCTGTTTTGTCGTGTAACACTGACAATAGTATCTGTATATAGTCGTGCTGTCACAAAGAATGGTCTGTGTGTAAGCATGCAACACTAAGAATAGTATATGTGTGTAGTCGTGCAACACTAAGAATAGTCTCTGTGTGTAGTCGTGCAACACTAAGAATAGTCTATGTGTGTAGTCGTGCAACAATAAGTATAGTCTGTGTGCGTAGTCGTGCGACAATAAGAATAGTCTGTGTGCGTAGCCGTGTAACACTAAGAATAGTCTCTGTGTGTAGTCGTGCAACACTAAGAATAGTCACTGTGTGTAGTCATGCTATCACTAAGGATAATCTATGTGTTCAGTCGTGCAACACTAAGAAAGTCTCTGTGTGTAGTCATGTAATACTAAGAATAGTATATGTGTGTAATCGTGCAACACTAATACTAGTCTCTGTGTGAAGCCGTGCACCACTAATAATAGTCTATGTGTGTAGTCGTGCAACACTAAGAATAGTTTATGTGCTCATTCGTGCAACACTTATAATAGTCTCTGTGTTCAGTCGTGCAACACTAAGAATAGTCTCTGTTTTGTCGTGTAACACTGACAATAGTATCTGTATATAGTCGTGCTGTCACAAAGAATGGTCTGTGTGTAAGCATGCAACACTAAGAATAGTATATGTGTGTAGTCGTGCAACACTAAGAATAGTCTCTGTGTGTAGTCGTGCAACACTAAGAATAGTCTATGTGTGTAGTCGTGCAACAATAAGGATAGTCTGTGTGCGTAGTCGTGCGACAATAAGAATAGTCTGTGTGCGTAGCCGTGTAACACTAAGAATAGTCTCTGTGTGTAGTCGTGCAACACTAAGAATAATATGTGTGTGTAGTCGTGTATCACTAAGAATAGTCTATGTGTGTAGGCGTGCATCACTAAGAATAGACTCTGTGTGTAGTCGTGCAACACTAAGAATAGTGTGTAAGCATGCAACACTAAGAATAGTCTCTGTGTGTAGTCGTGCAACACTAATAATGGTCTCTGTGTGTAGTCGTGCAACACTAAGAATAGTCTATGTGTGTAGTCGTGCAACACTAAGACTAGTCATTGTGTGTAGTCGTGCAACACTAAGAATAGTCTATGTGTGTAGTCGTGTAACACTAAGAATAGTCTGTGTGTGTAGTCGTGTAACACTAAGAATAGTCTGTGTGCGTAGTCGTGTAACACTAAGAATAGTCTCTGTGTGTAGTCGTGCAACAATAAGAATAGTCTCGATGTGTAGTCGTGCAACACTAAGAATAGTCTGTATGCGTAGCTGTGTAACACTAAGAATAGTCTATGTGTGTAGTCGTGCAACAATAAGAATAGTCTCGATGTGTAGTCGTGTAACACTAAGAATAGTATGTGTGCGTAGCCGAGTAACACTAAGAATAGTCTCTGTGCGTAGTCGTGCAACAATAAGAATAGTCTCGATGTGTAGTCGTGCAACACTAAGAATAGTCTTTGAAGGTCTCTGTGTGTAGTCGTGCGACATTAAGAACTAGTCTATGTGTGTAGTCGTGCAACACTAAGAATATTCTCTGTGTGTAGTCGTGTAACTCTAAGAATAGTATATGTGTGTATTCGTCAACACTGAGAATAGTATGTGTGTGTAGTCGTGTAACACTAAGAATAGTCTGTGTGTAGTCGTGCAACACTAATAATAGTATATGTGTGTAGCCGTGCTATCACTAAGAATAGTCTATGTGTGTAGTGGTGTGACACTAAAAATAGTCTCTGTGTTTAGTCGTGCGACACTAACAATAATCTATGTATGCAGTCGTGCGACACTAAGAATAGTCTATGTGTGTAGTCGTGCAACACTAAGAATAGTCTATGTGTGTAGTCGTGTAACACTAAGAATAGTCTCTGGGTGTAGTCGTGCAACAATAAGAATAGTCTGTGTATAATCGTGCTATCACTAAGAATAGTTTCTGCGTATAGTCGTGCGACACTAAGAATAGTCTATGTGTGTAATCGTGCAACAATAAGAATAGTCTATGTATGTAGTCGTGCAACACTAAGAATAGTCTATATGTGTAGTCGTGCAACACTAAGAATAGTCTCTGTGTAGTCGTGTAACGCTAAGAATAGTCTATGTATGTAGTCGTGCAACACTAAGTCTAGTCATTGTGTGTAGTCGTGCTATCACTAAGAATAGTCTATGTGTGTAGTCGCGCGACACTAAGAATAGTATATGTGTGTAGCCGTGCTATCACTAAGAATAGTCTATGTGTTCAGTCGTGCAACACTAAGAATAGTCTCGGAATGTATTCATGCAACACTAAGAATAGTATATGTGTGTAGTCGTGTAACACTAAGAATAGTCTCTGTGTGTAAGCATGCAACACTAAGAATAGTCTATGTGTGTAGTCATGCAACACTAAGAATAGTCTATGTGTGTAGTCATGCAACACTAAGACTATTATGTGTGTAGTCATGCAACACTAAGAAAGCGTCTTATTGTGTTCATATGTTTTCTCATGTACACGAATAGTTTGATGTGAATTCAACGCCTAGATGCTTATGGGACTCGTGGTAATCCAATATTTTCCCAATAAATAATGATCACTTTTTCAATTCCATCTTCAAAAGCAATGCAGTATAAGATTTTCGCATTTATCAACAATTCATGAGTAAAGTAACAACCATAGTGGTGCCAGATCAGTGTAGCATACGGTGTAGCAAACCGTGTAGCAAACGGTATAGCTACACACAATATGACGGACATAGGTAGTTCGGATGGGTATGTGATCCGTAAATTTTGATGTTTTAAAGATATTCAGATCGTGAGGAATATCGCGCTTGATAAACATATATGGAGTTATATCGAATGTTACAGGGATGCCATATTCTTTGTGGATTATATGTCGATATGATTGTAAAAAATAAACAGGTTTGGCAACAAGGAGATGAGGAAGCTGGGTGGGATAGGACTATTTTTGGTGTTATCGGAGCGGCCTTTATTATAAATCTTTGTCAGGACATTGTTAGTATGAGTATACATGTATTGCATTTGGTTCCATGTTTGGCGCTTTGTAAAATTGATTTAATTAAATTAGCAAAGTAATTGTTATCAACTCAATATCAAAATAAAAGACGTTAAGATGTTCCAACAGTAAGTATAGGCCTACATAGACTGCAACCATGCACGTGCATGTCGTATACTCTGTAAGACAGTGATGTTAATTCATTGCAATTGTTGCAATGGTGAGGTGTGCACAGACATCAGGAATATACACTGCTGTGGAACAATGGTTAGGATGACAATTACTCCTGCTGGATAAGTTTGAATTAAAGTTTAATTTCCAAAATATCACTGTGTCTTCATTGATGTTTATCTTAAAACTTCATTCAACATAGATTCAACCAATTATGTCATTTGGACAATTTACTTCATCTTAATTGTGGTTGCTTATGATATGATTCATGAATGGGGTGGCCCTCACATGAGCAGGCAAATTACATGCCTCAATTTAAGGTTACTGACAGCAATTAAATGGTAGAATAGTCCTCAGAGGATTGTGATTTCAGGAAATTTTACATGTAATTTGCCACATCTTTCAGCATCTTGTGGAATTTAGTTCTATGCCAGAATGCACTCTTGAAAAAGTCATAACAAAATTATGTGAGAAACATTTATTTGACTGTTTGCGGACCAACTGTTTCTATCATAATAATTTCAGGACTGTGTAAACAGTAAATAAGTGATAACCGTAAACAAACAAATTACATGGTCACCGTTTATTTTCTGTTTACTTGGCAACCAAAATTATTATGGTAGAAACCGTCAAAAATAATGGGTTTTCGTATAATATAAAATTTGACCAATTGACAAAAAGAACCCATATACATGTACATGTATGTTTGTGGGAGGGTATGAAAGCCATAATATAGAAATTTTATAGCCTGTAGTATGCAAGTGATCAGCTGAATGTTTGTTCTGGAAATGGAATCTGGTGGCATCTGTTTCAGACTGTATAGCATCCTGAGTATAAAGCCTTTTATAATTAGCCCTTTAATATATCAATGGATTGGTAATTATAATGAAAAATCAATTTATGACTCGAGTCATAAATTAATTTTCATTATAATTTTACATGTCGAACTTGGAAAACCAAATTCATTCATGTGTTGCATATATTTTGTTGAGTATGGATATGGTACAATAAATGGGTGGATTTAGAGTACAGTACCCTTAAAGGTTGCATAAGTATGTTGTATGGCACATTTATCAATAAATTGTGCAAAAAAGGAACTTTTTGGTCAAAACCAAAATTGGTGTTTATCAAAACCAAAATTGGTGTTTATCAAAACCAAAATTGGTTTCATATATAAAACCAGTTTGGGTTTTGATCAAAACCAGTTGGCGCTTGGTATTTGGTTTTGATCAAAACCTAATTTGGCTACTTATATGGGACAAAAGTTCAAAACCAATTTTGGTTTTGATCAAAACCAGTTGGCGCTTGGTATTTGGTTTTGATCAAAACCTAATTTGGTTACATATATGGGACATAAGTTCAAAACCAATTTTGGTTTTGATCAAAACCAAATATTCATACAATTTGGTTTTGCTCAAACCCAAAATTGGTTTTGATCAAAACCAAAAATTAGTTTTATATAAAACCAATTTGGGTTTTTATCAAAACCAGTTGGCGCTTGGTATTTGGTTTTGATCAAAACCTAATTTGGTTACATATATGGGACAAAGTTCAAACCCAAATTTGGTTTTTTTTAAAACCAAAACGTTTAAGAGTGTAGGCGACCGTGGTATAAATGGTTTGTAATCGAGACTTCAGAGGTCACTCGAACACCCCTTCACATTCCAGTAGAATTACATGCAAATAAATCAGTCCAATATCTCTACTTTCGTTTGTGCCAAATGCCGTTATGTGATTTACATTCTATATTCTTATACACATATATTTTATATTCGTTATAACATGATCTGATTGGAGATTTTCATCTGAGTAATCCGCCGGTATGTACAGGTGTGATCGGATAGATTAGTTAAGATATATGTGAGTTGTAGACATTTTACAACATACTAAGCGTGCAAAAACTAAATTTCAGTTGTATATATTTCAAATTTTGGTTTAACATTTGAGGAATAAGACCTTATGGGTCACTCATATTTGTAATCTGCTGTTTGCATCAACTTGACTGAAATACTCGTCTGTCATTGATTCTGCAGATATGCCGTACAAACACAGGTGCATATCTCCATATTGTTACTTTGTGGTATGAACTAGAAAGGTACTGGTCCATTTTGGTTCTCAGACTTCTAGATTGTGGCTATTTTTGGGAAATGACACCACTATTGACCCCCTTGTTGAACTATTCATTCAGACTACATATTAATTTAATTATGAGGTCCATTTGTGTGAGGTCTCGTTGGTACCCCAAGCTGTGGGTGAAATTTCAAAAGTTGTCTTGATTCAGTCATATATACAATCCGACATTCCACGGTTAACTTGGTCAATTATTGTATGTTTGAACAGATTTACATATTTTTGGAAACAACTGTATTTAATTAATCTACCTTACATATGTTGATTATTGTTTATTCCACCAATCAAATTAAACATTATAGTTTATACTGTTTTATTCATTCCTTGTGCTTTGCACTTTAAACACAAGTATCGGCGTGATTAGAACGCTCTTTTTTATATACATGTGAATTTAAAGTTGTATAAAGTTTCAAGACATGAATAATTTAAATTGTCCCACCTTATTCAGTTAGTCTAGACAGTCTGCGATACATTGCCTAGAAATTTAAGAATTAGCAGCAATTACATATACAGTCATGTAACTTGTATAGGCAACAGTTTTTGTCTGGGCTAGTTAATGCTTACAGTGCTCAGGTTCCTAATAATAAAGATCGTTCCATCACTCTGAGTCTGTTTAGGGACTGTAATAACATTGTTATTTTCTTGGGTGGGTGGAATGACCACTCAGGGGGAATAATTTAACCAGGTAGAGTCTGACTGTATATAAGCCTCTATCCCCTGGAAAGCATTTAACATACTTGTTCAGGGTCATATACGATTCTGACCACCCTCCCTATACCAAGGTTCGAATCAGCTTCGACATTACAGGCGGTCTATAACTGTGTAATGGATTTTTCTCTTTGTCAAAGCCTAAACTATGTTGGTAAATCCGCAATTAATACTATAAACAGTTATTCGAGTACTGTCACGCAATTCAGTCGAGAAACTATGCATTGCCTTGTCTAGAAATTCATGAATAAGCAAGCAATTACATATAAGTTTTATAGACAAACTTTGTTTAGGTTGGTAAATTCTTACAATACCCGGGTCGCTAATAATAAAGAGCGTTCAGTCAGTGGGTAGGGACTATAATAATGTAGTTAGTTTTCGTGTGGAGGAAAGATCGCGCGGATGGTTATTCTCACAGGAAAAAGTCACGTCACTTTTTGTAGAAGTCTCTGAGCAATTGTCTATAGTTTAGGCTATACCGCATAGACACATTCGCTGACATACGGATCATGTGGCTTAAGTTTACTTTATTGTATAACGACGATAACCTTCTTGAACTTCTATTTGTCTGTTCATTACTTGGGTTTTGTTTACCCTGTGCCAATGCATTCTCTTATATATGCGAGTCGACCATAGGTCGCCTCGCATATATAAGAGAATGCATTGGCCTAACAATTTTTGATCATTTTTTTTAAATAAATGTTTCTTACAATTTTTAGGACATAAAAAAAAACATCCATTACCCTGCAGGGAGCCCCACACATATATAGAAGCATATAGAAGAATGTCGTCTGCTCATGTTTGTCTGGGGCTCTGTATTGGTGAAATTATATAATTGTTAAAGAATATAAGAACAAATTATTAAAATTGTAAAAAATTGTTAGGCCAATGCATTCTCTTATATATGCGAGGCGACCTATGGTCGACTCGCATATATAAGAGAATGCATTGGCACAGGGTAAAAAAAATCCCGACTTCCGACTGAATTTCGTTCCGATTGTTATTCCACGACAATTAACATTATTATCCAACAGTTAAGTATTTCTCGTCGATGCATATGAAGCCCCATTTGCATGTACATATCTTAAGTTTCCTTGTCTTTCCACGTACGATTGTGGTTCGGATTGTTAATCCGGGCAAATAGCATATGCGGAGTTCAGGTATGTCCCGCCATTCCATTAGAATTAAGAACTAAGTGATTTGTTATGTACCGTTACTAGTTGTTGTTGTTGTTGTTTCTGTTCTATTCTATGTAAATTTTCTTTCATTGTATCAGTATTGAGTAAGTGGGGAAATGTCCGGTGGAGAAATGTATTCCTTGACGATTTTAGAGCAGGTGGGGAAATGTCCGGTTACCCGTGATTTATATTTTGTGGACAATTGGATATGGGTAAGCTATATTTAGCAAATTAGTGGTCGATATCCGATACTGTCCGTTGTTACGTATTCACGTCTGATATTCGATTATATGTGACCCGCAATATCAAATACAGTCGTAAGTCGAGATTTGTTTTTACCCTGTGCCAATGCAATATCTTATATATGCGAGTCGACCATAGGTCGCCTCGCATATATAAGAGAATGCATTGGCCTAACAATTTTTTACAATTTTAATAATTTTTTCTTGTATTCTTTAACAATTATATAATTTGACCCATACAGAGCCCCAGACAAACATGAGCAGACGACACTCTTCTCTATGCTTCTATATATGTGTGGGGCTCCCTGCAGGGTAATGGATGTTTTTTTATTTTATGTCCTAAAAATTGTAAGAATCATTTATTTAAAAAAAATGATAAAAAATTGTTAGGCCATTGCATTCTCTTATATATGCGAGGCGACCTATGGTCGACTCGCATATATATACGAGAATGCATTGGCACAGGGTAAAAACAAATCTCGACTTACGACTGTATTTGATATGGCGGGTCACATATTACAACTTTGGAATATTTGTTTTTACATACGTGCATCCACCCGTCTGCACGTCCGTACATACATTTGGTTCTTAACGAGATGGTGTTATTGGTATTGATTATGGTGGAGACCAATACTTGGTATTATATATACGTACATTGTATGTAACCGATTTATTGTCCTAGCGTGCCTGCTGGAGTTATTACCTTGCTTGACATTTGAATTCCTCCACTGTTCCTACATATACATGTATGTAACTCCGAGCAATATAACTCAGCGTTGGTGGGTTGTGGTTCGGTTGTTGAGTTACGGACTTAACCCTTTACCCAACAGAACGGCCTTGTGCCAATGCATTCTCTTATATATGCGAGTCGATCATAGGTCGCCTCGCATATATAAGAGAATGCATTGGCTTAACACATATTAGAAATGATAAAATTGTCAAAGAATGTAGACAAATATTATAAAAATTGTTAAAAAATGTAAGATAAAATTATAAAACTGTTAAAGAATGTAAGAAAAAATGGTAAAAAGTGTTAAAAAAAAGAATTTTTTAGGCCAATGCATTCTCTTATATATGCGAGGCGACCTATGATCGACTCGCATATATAAGAGAATGCATTGGCACAGGGCATAACTGAAACCATCACAATGTGGTCAATGAACCGATTCCAATGATATCCATATGTGTATGGTTCTATTGAGACAGACCCAAGATATTTTAGGCTGTTGAAGCTTTATTTGGGCGTTTTGTCCGTTTTGTTGGGTAAAGGGTTATTATTCTGTGAGAGAATTCGATGACTTTGCTAATATAGGTGTGTTGTTTACACAGGTCTATGAGTAATGTGCATGCGATTGTACGAACAAATAGAGGCCTTTTTTCACAGATTATTTTCCAATATATTCGAGAAATGTCGCTGAAAGCGATTATAAACATCAATTAGATGATTGATAGCGGTTAATGGAATATAACGAGGTTTATCGTTTCCTTGTTTGGGCATTGGATTGAAATAGTTGAATGCATTGTGCTCTAGGTTATACATGACATAACGCAGGTTGGTTATGGTTTCAGAAATGCAGAAATTCACGTAGATCACGAAAACACAATCCGAACCCAAGTCGAACTTCGCGACACTGACCTAAAGAGATCTGAACTGTTTATATCGAGATGCGTCCATCGGTGTCGCCTGAGTTTGTTTTTTGAACGCTTAGCACGTGCACTGAGAACATCTCTCCCACCGGCTGCGAACGGTGTCAAATGAATTTATTGGATTATTGGTGGTATGGTGTCTGGGGGAGGGGGTCGTCACTATGTAAAAGGTAGATACATGTATAAGTGAGTTTTTTTAAGAACTAACGCAATCATTATTCAATCAAATGTGTGTGGATGTATATGCATACAGTTTGGTCACGCTAGAACGACTCTATCTAGCTACATTGATAAAATTTTGAACTATTAATGGAAATAACACCCACGTTTATATAAAATAGACGTATTATATGTATGCCGGCGCATGCGAACTAATAGCTATCGGCATCGCTCACCACATGTGAATATAGTTACTTCGGTTTAATGAAAATGCATAATTATACATGAATATTTTATATGAAAACAATTATGGGGGGGGGGGCATGTTGATATATTGTGTCTCTATTACCATATATATTTGGTATGAGAATAAATATTTGAATTGAATTGAAGGTCTGTTGAGCAATTCCCTGGTCTCTGCAATCGCTCCAAGATGTATTTCGATGAAGATTAAGTTGGTTAACGTTGGCTGTTATTTAGGAGGGAGGACGAGGTGTGGATGACTGCTATTGGCAGGGGGTGATTACTTGAGTAGGTGGGGAATGAGTGTAGTTTGTCGTTTGTATTGGTTGAGCTGCTTATATGGGTATGGTGTCGAGTTGAAGGACGGTCTTTGTCTTTTTGTGTATTGTAATTCATTCCAGTTTACTACTTTTATTAGTCTACTGGTGTTTGTTGCTTGATTTCTTTGATGCTGTCTTCGGTGAGTGATATTTCAACTGCTTCGTTGAGTGTTGCGATTTGTGTGTATTTTGGTTGCCTAAGTGCTAGTCGGAGGGTGTGATTCTGGACTTTTTGGAGGCTGTCGATTTTGTTGTTTGTTGATGCAGATAAAATGACTGCTGCAGACCTAATGCAGGCGTTTGGAATTTATCTTTGGTTTGAAATAAAGGAAGATTTTGTTGTTGGCTTGGGTCACACTAGAGCACAAAGGGTTCATCTTTTGTTTCATTTAAAGTGTAGGTCGCGACTATTTCGGTTATATGCGCGCATTTATGTAATTCAACTCCGAATAGTGACCTACTGCAGAGTAAAAGTCGCTTCTGCAAAACGCCGGCTTTGTTTTGATACAGCGCGTCATCAAAGACGACGTCACGGAAAAATATTTTTGAATCGGCGAAATCATGAAAAGCGACGTTCCGTACTTGTGACGTCACAAGTTGAAGACTGCATTGTTTGTGTACTAACGTTGATTAAAATTGGCGGACGCAGCATGCATTTTGATGTTAAGCTGTTCTATTTTGGTTGGTGTCTGAAAACTCTGCATGCGACATTGTGATTTCGGATTTGCGATAGACTTTCTACCGTACATATCGACAATTCACCATCGTAGTTTGAACTGTCATAATTGTTGATCAAATGTCACAGAACCACCAAATGCCGGCAACAATGTAACATTCTAGAAATAATTTACAGAGAGATTGTATAGCACTACTGTCGACCGGGATCCAAATAATAGCAGGGATGGATAACAGTACAGGGGGTTCCATATAAATAAGAGTACGGGACGCAATATTAATAGTACAGGGGGGTTGTGTGTGTTTCTGATAGACTGATACCCAGTTGCCCACATAATTCAGAGAAATAAATTGATACCATAACAAATTGATACCTTAGCCACTGTAGAATATTGGGTACGGTACTTTTTCGTGATTTAGTCCACATTTGTTGGCCATTATAAATAATAGCCCTATAAAGTATAAGTATACAATTTCTGAACATTATTTTTACTGTTTGTAGGGCTTTCTGAACAATCACCCTCCCTCTGTTGTTGAACTAATTTCTCATAGGACCGCCTGCCTACTCGAACAGCTTTTATCATCAAGTTGGCGTCACTAGATTTGGCGTTTTTCAGTGATTTTTGCGATATATCCCTCTGAGTCCTCTGAGATTGGGGGCTTCACAATTTTTTTTTCATTCCGTATCATTTTCGCTTCAGACAATTCATTTTCATATTTTATTTTTTTCATATTTATCCAGATTTATCTGCTAATTTTTTATTTTTTTTTCAATGAGTATTTTTGTATGCCTATCGCGGAAAACATCTTCCATTTTTATTTTGAGCCATGTGATTTTAAAAGCACCAGCTACCGATCGAAATACCTAGATTTGAAAAGTCCGCGCATGAAATTTACAAGGTCGGCTGGCGAGGATCACAAAGCAATCAATATTATTTCCACCCAGCATTACCGCAGCATTATTGATGCACATTCGGCCAACCCAAAGCGATTCATTTTTATTTAAATATGTATATAAAGAACAAAATACGCTTCATACTAGTTAGCACCCCTATTTGGCCCCAATGTATTGAACATGTGTATTTGTTAGACCTGTTCGAGTTCGCAACGATAACCATGCTATATCATATGAATATAGGCCTAGGCCTACGCCTACCCATCGTTGGTTAATAAATGGAATCGACCACTCAAGTAAATAGCCAACCATTCGCCCAAAAGTTCGGACGCGTCCATGTATGTTTACCAGTCCAGATGGCAGCGGGGTCATATAATGTAGGTATATTGCATGCACTCCGGGTGGCTGATTGCACTTTCATTTTCGATTTCTCAATACACGTATATGTAGATGTGGGAAGCCCGGCGCTATTAATTCGTCGGCGACTTTTGTTTAAACTGTACACATTTTGCTTCGGTTTTTGCCAGTGACTTACGATTTTTTAGCCGAGAAAATATTAAACGCAGGGATCCCAAATATAAGAACGGTACTTTCTTGGAAATAAATAAGCGTATCGGCACGTTTATTTCGATCGCGAGAGTATGACTACATATACACGGATAATTATGTCTGACTGACAGCTTCACGAGAACTTGGAGAAATAAATACCTGTAGAGGTAAGTGGTAGACAATGGATTTTCCCTTTCTTTTTGTTTTGTTTGGTTTAAATTCAGGATTTTCTTTGCCCCACAAAAGGCAACAAAATTAATTTACATCACTGTGTCACTTCAGATACTACCAAGTCTGAAACATGTTCAGTGTTACAAGCCAAAGAAAAACGAAATGTTAAATGTACGGTCTGTAGGTATTTTAAAATTATTTTGTTATTATACTTTGACATTTTCATATGGCTTTTAGATCAGCCTAAATTTGATTTTCTTGGTATAAACTGTGATAAGCACAATGCTTTGATCGAAAATCCCTTCAGATCGAGACATTGATGATATACAAAATTTAGAACAAATTTCTTGAAAAGCATGACAAAACTTTAGAGTGGGGGGTAATATTTAGGGTAGGTAAGGAAAACCTTAACCACAAATATATTTGTCTTTGGCCTTGAGATAGGGACAAATCAATTAACATTTGATTCACGATTCTTCCAACATTGTATGCGTATATACAATTATACACCATATATGGCTATGTAACTAACGTATTGTTATTTGGTGCATGTAGTATTTGTACTGACCAGTACTCAAGTTAGCACTGTGGTGCCCCATCCCCATTGAAAGATTTTCGAATCTGTTAATTGCAGGTGGTCTTAGTGTCTGCAATCTGCAGACCGAACCACGGTACATGATATTCTAATACAGAATGCTGAAAATGGTAGTTGCATGACCGTGATAAATAGCTGATGAGATTGAGCCAGATATTCCTAGATATAGACATATATAAAGGTTTTTGAATTTAAATGAGTCTTATCTTAGTGACCAGCATGCAGAGACGGTGAAACTGGAAAATGGCTACATGCATTTACAGTGCTTTGCTGTGGATGCCTCACTCTATGTTTAAACGGACATGGCTAATTCGAACCTCCAAATTTCTTTCTACGTAATTTGAAGCGACGGATACAATAGGTCAACAAATAAACGTACTTTTGATATACCGGTTTCATATGGTCTGAAAAACACTTGCTAAAGTCCCAGCCATTTTTCAGCCGTTTTCAACTTTTCGACAGAAGTCAGATAAACGCTCTTTATTGTTACCGTATATGGAATGGATTACCACGGATCGCTCTTTTCTATTCCATGTCGTGCAAATGGCTGCTTTGTGGTTGGGATCAATGCGTCTTTTTGGGTTACAGAATGCTCGTAGAGAGGTTGATATTTACCAACCTATTTCGTTCGATACCGGAAAAATTTCAAAAGCGTATAATATTATTTACATTTTGGAGCGCAAACCGCCATGTGGCTTCAATTTAATTATTGATCCCAGAATTTGATATACATGTAAATTAAGTGCTGTCCCGTTTGATTTGAAATATTTATTTACCGGAGGACATAAACGTTTCAGAAAAATGAATTCAAAAACTGAGAAACCATCATTTTAACCTATACCCACCACTACTGACCCCCTCAACCCCGAATCCTAAACACCAGTTACTACATGTAGTAACTTGATTTTAAGAGAGAGAGGGAGGGGTGAAATCCTGCATACCAGTTAAGAAAATATTGACTACATGGCATGGCAATTAATATAGTTGACAAAGATTTATACCTAACTTCAATAACCAAGAGCAATAAGGGTAAATTACATCGACAACATTATATTTGTAATTTGAGCCAAACACAATCTAAATTTTGGAGAATTTTGTGGTATAAAGCTGATTACAATTAATGCAGGCTATTTGCAGAATCCTGTATATCAGTTTAATAAATGGAGCGGGTATAGTGCGATAATTAGTCCGAGACAACCTTGGCCGCAATCCTCGGATCCTCTTCGTAGACGACCCCCCCCCCCCCCCCCAACATGTCGAATCTGCGGCCCATTCTATGATATATACCGGTACCCCCATTCACCCACACCCTGTTAAGAAGATGCATAGGGTATTATATTAGGTATTATAAAACTTTAATCATATTCTGGCCCCAAATTACATGCAAAGTACTTGAAAACGTGAGTGTTTCATCGAAACATATCTTTAAAACTTGCATTGTTACACTCGCGAACTGGGGGAAATACGTCTTCAGCTTGTGACGTCATTTCTGAAGTTCTCCGAAAGAGGCCGACAGGCCGACTATTCTTAGCAAAGAGGAGGGCTTACGCTCTGATTGACGTCGGGAGCAAAATTAGCTACCGCTTCGTCTGCGGTGTTATTTCTTCGAACACTCTAGACCACATTGACCAGATTAAGCGTGGTTAATTAACAGATATCGGGTGTTATCACCCCATGCATCCGGATATGCCCGTAGCGGAAGACATTCCCGTAGCGGAATAAACACATGGCCCGCGATTTGCACACCATTCACGGTTACACACATGTTGCACCGAAACCAACACATACCAGTGGTTGACGGTGGTGGTACTATTTGTGGCTATAATTTACCCAACTGTACATAAAACTTCTTTAAACATGGACGCAGTTTGATCCTATTTTATAGCGAAGTTAGGCCAAACATTGTGGCAAAATTTGCATTTCTTACATAAAATTACAATTTCTGTGGTAACAGCCCAGACAACATAGTCTTTGCATAAATTGCTATTTCCGCGGATATTCCCTTAATATAATATACAACATTTTCAGTCATGTTTCTACATTTTTCATAGTAAAGAAATACCATATATGCAGGTCATAGCAAGACAATATGGCATGTCTATAGCAGTGGTTTTACGTTTGCTATAGACATGCCCCAAAATCAAGTGAGTGCCTCCATGGAAACTAATTTTTCGGGCACTAATATGATTGACATCGCAAACATGTCCAGTTCATTTTGAAGCTAAGATATCATACTTTGAGAGCCTGTATGTAATATAATGTGTCAATGCAAAGATTCATTAAAATTTGGTAAAACCTTATATCGAGTAAGTATTTCAGGTCATAATTTTCGTATAAAACCCGATTATCGAACAGTAATATGCAAATTGCGGAAACCACAACCGCTCATTTCTGTAGACCGATTATCGCTGTTAACGTTTAAAAAAAATCAAGGTAAAGTAAACCGTGTTTTAATGAAATAACTTACGACAACTAAGGACGATGAGCAAATCGCGGGCCATGTGGTTATTCCGCTATGAGCATGTCTTCCGCTACGAGCATATCCGGATGCATGGGGTGGTTATTAATTATTACTACCTGCACTTTAAGGAAGCTGTGTTCTTCAAATGGGTAGACTGTATTTTTGTCCGTCACGTGGTGTGTATTAAGAACAATAGGAATTTCCGGATAGGATATAATTAAGAACAATATTTTTCTGGTAGAATATAATGAATAACAATAGGTTTTCCAAGTAGAATTTAATTGTGAAAAATAGGATTTCCGGGTAGAATAATTTGTTACATACTATCCCTCTTGCATACTACTCTCCATGCCTTTTTCAATACTACTATTGGGATCGTCTGGAACGGCTTCTATATCTGAAATAAAGACGAAGGAAATTAGTACTCAATTACCGAGTATGGTTGTCCTAGATACGTGTCCATAACTAAGCTTCCGGTAAAATACATTTCGCTCAAAACACACCTTCCCGGTTGGTGTTCGTTCTCATGATTACCACCAACAACCAAACAGAGCATGCGCACTACCATCAACAACCAAATATAGCATCTGTGCACTTTGTGGATGATATCAGCTGTACGTCTTCTATGCCGTACAACAATTATCTGTACGTATTCTATGCCATACAGTAGACATATGTACGTCTGCTATACCATACAACTATCACCCGTACTTCTGTACCATACACCTATAATATGTATGTCTTATAAAAGTTATATACCATGTGACTATCACCTGCACGTCTTATATACCATACAACTATAATATGTACGTCTTATAAAAGTTATATACCATGTAACTATCACCCGTATGTCTTCTATACCATACAACTATCACATGTACGTCTTCTATACCATACAACTATAATATGTACGTCTTATAAAAGTTATATACCATGTAACTATCACCCGTATGTCTTCTATACCATCAACTATCACCTGTACGTCTTATATACCATACAACTATAATGTGTAGTCTTATATACCATACAACTATCACCTATTCGTCTTCTATACCATACAACTATAATATGTACGTCTTATAAAAAGTTATATACCATGTAACTATCACATGTATGTCTTCTATACCACACAACAATCATCTGTACGTCTTCTATACCATACAACTATCATCTGTGCATCTTCTATACCATACAACTATCACCTGTACGTCTTCTATACCATACAACTACAATATGTACGTCTTATAAAAAGTTATATACCATGTAACTATCACCTGTACGTCTTATGTACCATACAACTATCACCTGTACGTCTTCTAGACCATACAACTATCACCTGTACGTCTTCTATACCATACAACTATCACATGTACGTCTTCTATACCACACAAATATCATACAACTTTTATCTGAACGTCTTCTCTGCCATACAGCTATCATCTGTACGTCTGCGATACCATACATCGATCACCTGTACGTCTTATAAGCCATACAACTATCAAATGAACGTATTCTAAACATCACAAATATCATATTTACGTCTTGTATACCACATACCAAACTATCATCTGTACGTCTTCTATACCATACAGCGATCACCTATACGTCGTATATGCCATACAACTATCAAATGTACGTATTCTGAACATTACATATATCCAATGAACGTCTTCTATAATATACAACTATCATCTATACGTCTTCTAAACAAATAAAACTATCACATGTAAGTCTTCTATACCATACAACTATCACGTATACGTCTTCTACACCATACAACTATCACCTGTACGTCTTCTATAAAACTATCACCTGTATGTCTTCTATACCACACAACTATCACATGTGTACGTCTTCTATACCATACACCTATCAGCTGTACGTCTTCTATAAATCTGTAGTATGTACGTCTTCTATACCATACAACTATCATCTGAAAGTCTTCTATACCATAAAACTATCATATGTACGTCTTCTATATCATACAACAATCATACGTACGTCTTCTATACCATACAGCCTTCACCTTTAAGTCTTCTATGAAACTATCACATGTACATCTTCTACACCATACAACTATAATATGTATGTCTATATACAATACAACTAGCATATGTACATCTTCTATACCTTACAGCTACCATATGTACGTCTTCGATACCATACGGCTCTCACCCGTACGTCATCTACCCATACCAAAATCATCTGTACGTCTCCTACAGCATACAACTTCCACCGGTACGTGTCCTATACCATATACAACTACCATCTATACGTCTCCTGTACCATGCAACCCATATAGGTCAGACAAGAATACAAACCGTTCTCCGGGTGAAATTAGATACCTCAGACAAGAATACAAACCGTTCTCCGGATGTAATTAGATACGTCAGTCAATGATACAAAACGTTCTCCGGGTGTAATTAGATACGTCAGACAATGTTCCAAACCGTTATCCGGGTGTAATTAGATACACCAGACAAGGATACAAACCGTTCACCGGGAGTAAAAAGATACGTCAGATAAGGATACAAACCGTTCTCCGGGTGTAATTAGATACGTCAGACAAGGATACAAACCGTTATCCGAGTGTAATTAGATACGTCAGACAAGGATACAAACCGTTCTCCGAGTGTAATTAGATACGTTATTCAAGGACACAAACCGTTATCCGAGTGTAATTTGATACGTCAGACAAGGATAAAAACAGTTCGCCGGGTGTAATTAGATACGTCATACTAGGATACAAACCGTTATCCGAGTGTAACTAGATACGTCAGACAAGGATACAAACGGTTATCCGAGTGTAATTAGACACGTCTGACGAGGATACAGACGGTTCCGCGAGTGTAATTAGATACGTCAGACAAGGATACAAACCGTTATCCAGGTATAACTAGATACGTCAGACAAGGATACAAACCGTTCTCCGGTGTAATTAGATACGCCAGACAAGGATACAAACGATTTTCCGAGTGTAATTAGATACATCAGACAAGGATACAAACAGATCTCCGGGTATAATTAGATACGTCAGACAAGGACACTAACCGTTCTCCGAGTGTAATTAGATACGTCAGACATGGATACAAACCGTTCTCCGAGTATAATTAGATACGTCAGACAATGATTCAAACCGTTCGCCGGGTGTAATTAGATACGTCAGACAAGGATAAAACCGTTCTCCGGGTGTAATTAGATACGTCAGACAAGGATACAAACGATTTTCCGAGTGTAATTAGATACATCAGACAAGGATACAAACCGATCTCCGGGTATAATTAGATACGTCAGACAAGATACTAACCGTTCTCCGAGTGTAATTAGATACGTCAGTCAAGGATACAAACCGTTCTCCGAGTGTAATTAGATACGTCAGACAAGGATACAAACCGTTATCCGGGTGTAATTAGATACGTCAGACAAGGATTCAAACCGTTCGCCGGGTGTAACTAGATACGTCAGACAAGGATACAAACCGTTATCCGGGTGTAATTAGATACGTCAGACAAGGATACAGACCGTTATCCAAGTGTAATTATACATGTCTGACAAGGATACAAACCGTTCTCCGAGTGTAATTAGACGCGTCAGACAAGGATACAAACCGTTCTCCGTGTGTAATTAGATACGTCAGGCAAGGATACTAACCGTTCGCCGGGTGTAATTAGATACGCCTGATGAGGTTACTAACCGTTCTCCGAGTGTAAATAGATACGTCAGACGATGATACAAACCGTTATCCGAGTGTAATTAGATACGTCAAACAATGATACAAACCGTTCTCCGAGTGTAATTAGATACGTCAGACAATGATACAAACCGTTCTCCGTGTGTAATTTGATACGTCAGACAAGGATACATACCCTTCTCCTAGTGTAATTAGATACGTCAGACAAGGATACTAACCGTTCTCCGGGTGTAATTAGATACGCCTGATGATGATACTAACGGTTCTCCGAGTGTAAATAGATACGTCAGACGATGATACAAACCGTTATCCGAGTGTAATTAGATACGTCAGGCAATGATACATACCGTTCTCCGAGTGTAAATAGATACGTCAGACAAGGATACTAACCGTTCTCCGGGTGTAATTAGATACGCCTGATGAGGTTACTAACCGTTCTCCGAGTGTAAATAGATACGTCAGACGATGATACAAACCGTTATCCGAGTGTAATTAGATACGTCAAACAATGATACAAACCGTTCTCCGAGTGTAATTAGATACGTCAGACAATGATACAAACCGTTCTCCGTGTGTAATTTGATACGTCATACAAGGATACATACCCTTCTCCTGGTGTAATTAGATACGTCAGACAAGGATACTAACCGTTCTCCGGGTGTAATTAGATACGCCTGATGATGTTACTAACCGTTCTCCGAGTGTAAATAGATACGTCAGACGATGATACAAACCGTTATCCGAGTGTAATTAGATACGTCAAACAATGATACAAACCGTTCTCCGAGTGTAATTAGATACGTCAGACAAGGATACATACCCTTCTCCTGGTGTAATTAGATACGTCAGACAAGGACAAAAACCGGTCTCCGTGTGTAATTAGATACGTCAGACAAGGATACAAACCGTTCTCTGAGTGTAATTAGATACGTCAGACAATGATACAAACCGTTCTTCGAGTGTAATTAGATACGTCAGTCAATGATACTAACTGTTCTCCTAGACTAGTGTAATTAGATACGTCAGACAAGGATACAAACCGTTCCTCGAGTGTAATTAGATACGTCAGGCAATGATACAAATCGTCATCGGAGTGTAATTAGATACGTCAGACAAGGATACAAATCGTTCTCCTGGTATTTGTATACGTCAGACAAGGATTAAAACCGTTCTCCGTTTGTAATTATATACGCCAGACAAGGATACAGATCGTTCACCGAGTGTAATTAGATGCGTTAAATAAGGATACAAACCGTTCTCCGGGTGTAATTAGATACGTCAGACAAGGATAAAAACCGTTCTCCGAGTGTAATTATATACATCAGACAAGGATACTAACCGATTACTGGTCCACTTGTACATTCCACATTTTCGGGAAGGTCACACAAATTGGTATCAAGGTTGAAGAAGGAGCCAACTGGACAGTAGTTAATTGTTTGATGGCCATCTGCGCAGTGGTAGAACGTCCGGCAATCGGAGTCCCGAACATACCCATTCCCCTCACATGTGGCGCCTGTGGTTTAAATAGAGAGTAACTACTTGATTTAATTCCCTCACATACGGCGCATGTTGTTTAAATAGAGATGAATTACTTGATTGAATCCCCTCGCTTCCGACGCCTGTGGTTTAAGTAGAGAGTTATTAATTGATTGATATCCCTCACATAATATGGCGCCTGTGGTTTAAATAGAGATTAATTTCTTGATTGATTTCCCTCACATATGCGCCTATGGTTTAAATAGAGAGTAATTACTTGAGTGAATTCCCTCACATACGACGCCTGTAGTTTAAATAGAGAGTAATTACTTGAGTGAATTACCCCACATACGGCGCCTGTAGTTTAAATAGAGAGTAATTACTTGTATTGAACTGATGACGTGAAATAGTTCGTGAGATGCAGAGGCGTTCGCCCATTGCGCTCAAGTGTTTTATGAAATAGTCCCTGCCTCGAATGAATTATTTCACGTCACCTGTTCAATCAAGTGATTATATTGTGCATTCTATTCTACTAATAGCATCTGCTTTAACAAAAATCCGAATAGTACCGCCATTATATCCATGACACAAAAAATTCGGTAGCGCATGAATACTTGAAATGCTAATTAAAGTGATATAATTCACTAGCGAAATCAAAGTAATGCATACATAGTCATGCAATAAACTGACTTTATTTACCAAAATAATATGATCATGTGATTCGAGGACTTTAGTGGTATCCAATTGGATGGACATCTTCTTCCGAATACGTCAACGTTAACCACATCATTTCAATAGCAGCATGAAAACATGGCATGAGTGCATATCATTCACAACACAAGGGTTGTGTTAGTGCTAACCCAGGTCTGTGTTATCAGTTCTAATGTGGCCATTTATCGAAATTAATAATATTTCATATAGTCTATCTCTGTGTTTGTTTCAATTGTTCTAGTATAATTATTTTCCAATATTTTATTAACGGGGAATTTGTTTTAGACCAACATTTGGATATGTTCCCACTTTTGGTCCAAATGGTGTATGGACTGAAATGGCCATTACTGTCTTTCCAACTTTAGGTGGGCGTTACTTGGAAAGCCTGAGGTCAGTCCAAATGCTCGTATTTTGCAAATTTCATGTTCAGATTCCACATTTGTCTCACATATAGATAAACCGTGGTCGGCCCGGTGCGTCCTCGTTCTTCCACCGCGGCCAGTCAAAACTGCTACTTAATTTAAGAAAAACAAATCGGGTGTGAACTTGCATGGAATTAGATCACTGGATGTTAGGATTGTGCAATTTTCAGGTTCAGATCTGAAAATACCCAGTGGATTATGTCGCCACCCCCCCCCCCCCCCCTGGCTAGTGGTGTGAATATGCAAACTACTGATCCATTCATAATATGCTATCATCCAGGCTAGTCCAAGTCTTGTCGAACGAAAACCAGTGAAGATATTGGGATAACGAAATGTTGTCCAAGACCGCCTCGATAATATTTCTACAACATGTTTTACGTGTTAGTGACAGCTCATATAAAACCACAAATACATGTAATCAAATATCGCAACTGCGATAATAAACGGGTTTATTTTGTAGAAGACATGATATTTGTTCTGTACACCACATCAGATGTCAATTGAAAGCGGTAATTTAATGCGAAAAAGACATTAACCGCATTATTTACATATTGTTAAAAGTATGCGAAGTCAATTGACCTCACGAAGTGGCATCGGGATATTCCGGCGAAAATATTCGAGCAATCGTAGGGTAAACATATACAAAAGCACGTGGTCGTAAATAGAATTAATTCTATCACGTATACCGGGTGATTTGTAAACTAAAGATTGCATATATATATAGCGAGAAGTGTTCAACTAATAAGTAATATAGGACCACTTACAATAAAAACTAAAGACATAATAGTGATAGAAGATATCAACAGGACATGATGTTTGAATAAGGGAGCATTCTATTGTGATGAGTGTACTCGATTGACAGCATAGAAGCCGAACTTAGCCTAGTACATTCGGAAATCTTCGGCTTTCAGCTAAAACGTAAACAAACGTAAATAAACAATGTTAGTCGTAATAAACCGGAATATTCTATGTTTAATTTAAAATGAAAGTTAGATTAGTATACACCATTATGAACATGAAATGTCACTCTTTCCGACATATATAACATCAGGTGTTGATTTGTTAGGTAAATTCGAGTAAAATAGACTAACATTCCCGCCACCAAGTCTGGGCGTAAAACATGCATATGAAATACTATCGAGATCGTACTAAACACACCATTCCTTTCCAAATATCTAAGATGAGTTTCGTACGAGCAGAGTTGGACTACATCTAGGCATGTGAGGGGACAGGTTGGGAAAATTAAACTACATCAACTTCTACTTCTTGTGTATATAGGCCAAATGTGGAATATTCCGGTGAAATATTGTACCCTCTTATAGCCAGAGCATTCCGACTCGAAAATGCCTTCCACTCAGTCCCCTAATAGCTATTGAAATATTCCATGGCCCAACCAAATCACGTATATATATATGTGTAAGTATTTGATTTGTAAAACTTAAAATAATCGGCAGAATATGTATAAATGGTCACATGTAAACAAGTGCAAACGTTGCCTAAGATGGGAAGACAATACTTAGTTCGGTCAACGTACTTGGGCTGGTCTATGCTATCTGTTTTATGCAATTTGGTACCCATATTTATAACCATAACATACGCTGTTAAAAACAGGCCCAGTAACCAAGCTGAAGAACAATTAATTGGTTACACAGATGAAGAACCAAAATTACCTACAATCCACACCGGACGCGAGCTCGCGATTTTTAAGGCCGTTTTCTGTCGTCCGTAGCGGTCAAAGCGCGCGATTTTTATATTCACACCGAAAGCGACTGTATCGCTTCGACGCGCGCGATGGTTTGGGTAGATAATTCTTTGAGTGCATAATTTACAGGCAGGTCACAAATACAGTGTATATTTTTAAAAGAATTTGTTAAACATGTACATGTAAGAGTTTTTCAAACTCATTTAATTGTCAAATATACTATGTCAAGTGGAATTGTGCACGGGCCTCCTAAATTCTCAAAGCAATTGCGTTTAATTGAATATCATTCTATAATTCCAATTTGTGAGGTTTTTTTTATCGGGGGAGGGGGGAAATTGTGGGCAAAGTGAATGGATTGGGACCAACAATTAACCAGACGACCCTGTTATTACGTCGAGCTCTTGCCAGGCATTTTTCTCTTCTCTGCGCCAATAAAATACAACTTCATCTGACTGGTACTGTATTGTCATGGTGTACGGATTCACCTGTTAAAATAGAAACTGTGTTTATAAGTGACTGGACAATTTCACGCCTTACATGTTACCAAAAAGTATGCCATTAAGATATTTTACTTTTACATGTACATAAATTTGAATTTTAACTGTGAAACATGTAGCTTTGTTCTTGGTATGTCTTATAATGGCATGCCGATTCATGTTTTAGAATGGTCGAAATTGGCCTACCGGGAAATCATATTGTCACCATGGGAACCTGGCTACTTCTACGGTAAATTAGCAAATTAAGAGCAAAAAATTGGTGCTGACCCATGACAAATACCATTAGTCTGACCTTTATTAGTTACGGTCTTGATATTAATTAAACGGTGTTGAACCGTAAAAAATACAACGGTCTGACAGTTATTGATCACGGTCTGCCGGTTACATAAACGGTTTTTTGCCGTGGAACATGCTACGGCCTGACCGTATGTTTAACGGTCAAAAGTTGGCAGCGATGTTGCGCGGTCTCAGACCGTTAAAGCGACGGTCCTTTTTCGAACAGTGTAGTCACCGTCATCATCGTCGTCTTCGTCGTCACCATTATGATAATCATCGCTTTCCTCGTAGTTATCATAATAGTCGTTGTCATCATCGCTGTCGTCGTCGTATTCATCAACATCATCGCTGTCGTCGTAGTTATCGACATCAGTTCTGTCATCGTCGAATTCACTATCATCATCGCTGTCGCCGTCTAAGTCATCTTCATTATCATCGTTGTCGTTGTAGTCGTCTTCACAATCATCGATTTTTTCGTCGTAGTCATAGTCATCATCATCATCATGATCGATGTTGTCGTCAATTTCATCACAATCGATGTTCGTTATCATCATTATCACTGTCGTCGTTGGCGTTATTATCATGATCATCATCGTCATCGCAATCATCGTCGTTGTCATCATAATCATCTCCGCTATTGGCAGCATCATCCTAATTTTTACCATCATCACCGTCATCGTGTAGCAACATGGTCAATATCATTATTATAATCATTATCGTCGTCGTCGACTTCATCGACGCCATCTGTGTCAATTACGATCACCGACGAAGTTGTCCTATATATAGTTGTTGTCGTCACCATCATCGCTATCATCTTCACCATCCGCACGCATTAAAGCCGTCTTCGTTTTCGTCGTTATCGTCAACAACATCATATATGTATTACTTAGACGACGACAGAAATGGTGATGACCACGACGACGACAACAATGATGATGACCACGGCGACGACAGCGATGACAATGATGACCACGACGACGACAACGATGTTGATGATGATGACTACGACAGCGGCAGCGATGCTGATGACTACGACAGCGACAGCGATGATGGTGACTACGACGACTGCATTCATGATGATGATGACTACATGTACCCCTCTAAGTTTGTGACATTGCACATCGGTACTATAAAATGATTGACTCGTTTAGTTTCCGAATTGTTTATCAGCTATAGAGGAGGGAAGTTCTTAGATTTGCATGAATTTGCATTTGTCCTTTACGAAAAAGGAAATCGGTTCTCAGCGAAGAACCAGATAGGTTCTTGGCTGAAAGCCGATCTGGTTCTTCGCGAAGAACCAAATCGCTTCTTCGTTAGGATCCGATTTGGTTCTCCGTGATAAGCCCATCTGGTTCTTCCCGAAGAAAAAGATAGGTTCTTCGCAGAGAACCACATTTGGCTTTTTGGTTCTTGGATTTGCCCCGGATAATTAGGTTCTTCGCGATGAACCAATTGATTAAAATGATTTGGTTCTTCGTGAAGAACCAAGAAAATATTAGGAAGAACCAAATAGCTTAGTTGGTTCCTCCACTGGGACAGTTTGGTAATTGTAGTAATTGTAACACAGTTGTAGAACTGTTCTTGGTAACATTTTGGTTCTTCATTTGGTTCTTCAATGAAGTTAATAATATTTCTTATTTTCTTCGTCAACAATTTGGTACTTCGTCAACCAAGAACCAATTGGTTCGATGTTTGGTTCTTCAATAAATGGGTAAAGAACCAATTGGTTCTTCGACTGTGAGGAACCAACTAAGCTTATCTGGATCCCCACATTATTTGTGGTGGATGGGCCAAGTCAGATATTGTGATACGGCCCATTTTTACCAGAGTTAGAACATTTTTAACTGTATAATTTAGGGTTTCTTGGTTCTGGATAATTACTTAAGTTAATGTTGATTGAGTGATTGGAATTTGGCATGCATGGTCGAAACCATTTGCACTCTCTACCATAGCGCACCAATCATACTTCCTTTCTGACTGTGTCACCGGCTGGGTACTAGTCTGTGTTTTCTATATTTAGCGCGGGTTTTTCCAGACAAAATGGCGAGACCGCGATCGACCAAAGTCAAATGTCCTATACATGTGCTTTGCGAACAATTCCCGCAATAAAAATTTATTGACCGAAAGGAGAATTAGAGTGGTAGTTTTGTTGACAATTTTCGCACACTCTTAGCAAAATGGTAGCAAATTAGAACGCTTGTGTTTGAATTGCCATGAATGTTGTCACCCATGTGCGTTTTGACTTTTGTGTTGATAAAATAATCGGAGAACCAAATCACACCGTTTCGTAATATAGTGTTTGTTTCTAGATATACATTCCTAACATAAGGTACGAAATTACACAATTGTTGTTCGATATTTTTTGTGTTTAATAAGGCAACCACGTCGCTCTGTTCACTTAGTTGTCCCACGAACAAAATATTTTTAGGGGATTATTGTAATCAGCCGCGTCCGTCCGTTCGTCCCGTCCGTGCGTTCGTGCGTCCGTGCGTCCGTGTGTCCACCCGTCCGGAGTTATAACTCCAGTAATGATTATCCGATTTGATTGAATCTTGTTGTGTATGTGTCTTAACCAAGAACACAGGTGGTCTGAAATTCTGGGGTTGATCCGATGTTCTTTTATGGAGTTATTTCCCCTTTTTTTCAACTTGTTTTTCACTTTTTCTCACTTTTTCGGTTTCCGAAATTGAATTGAATTGAATCCGTTAATTGCAAATACCGTTTTTATGTGGATCATATCATGATACAGGTTGAGTTCGAATTTGAGTTTGATCCGATGATTTTTCCTAGAGTTATGGGCTTTTCGACTTAGAAAATTCAAATTTACTTCTTTTTTCTTTGGTTTCCGGATGATAACACAAGTTTGGACTGTTCAATTGAAAATTCCGTTTTTTTGTGTGTCGTTCATATCAATGTACAGGTCAAGGTCGAATTTGAGTTTGATCCAATGATTTTTCCCAGAGTTATGGGCCTTTCGACTTTGATTTCTTTTTATAATTTTCTGTATGAGGGTACCTTCATGGTGTAATCAACTCCTTCTACAGTTTTGATCGTAGATATTTGAAACTTCAGAGTATTGTTACCCACATATTGGAGATGTGCAACATGTGTATAGATGACGGAAAAATTATTTCTTTACGGAATTATTAACCCTTTCGACTTAGAACATTTCAATATTGTTTTTAATTTCTTTAACAAAACGGCGTCGACTTGCCACATTTTCGGGGGACATTGTGGTCGGGGAAGTCCACCAAATGTGGGTAAAATGTCGCCATAGCAGCGGCATTACCGAATCATCAAGGGAGGTAAACCCTGTATGGAGTTTGACCATTATGCTCAGGTAAAGTTCGATCATTTGGTCCGTCTACGAATTTTTACCAGAGTTATTGACTCTTCTCGGATTTTAAACACGTGTTTCTTTGTTTCAGGATGATGCCTTGACACAGTGTTCATCGAATGGAATGAAATCTGACATGCATGCTTTGAATCATAAGGTGCCAAATTAGTTTCCGTCCACACCGGTTTGCCGGAGTTATGGGTGTTTTCTACTTGAAATCCGGAGTTTTGTTGTTCGGCTGTCGATAACTGCAGTTAGCGTTGGTCGATCACAACCTGTGACTGGACTGACTCAAAATACAAGCTGTGCTTGAATCGGGGGAAATATGCAATGATCCTCACCAGACTTATTAGCCCCTTTTCACTTTGATGTTTCATTGTAATCATTGTTTTCTGCTGAACTTACATATTTTATAATCTTTCTGAAATGAAATTTGAAACAAACCAAAGGGCAAGTTACGCCGCCGTGCCGGTTCTCTTATTTATCTTCATAACTTAAGGCAATGAATCAAATTTAATCTTTAAAATTATTGATATTTTCATTAATATGAGAGCACATGGCTCTTCTCGTGCTCAATTAAACGGTATCTGATTATGATATATCTCTATTGTCTCCTTTTAAGGAGATATCTAATATATATTTTGAGACTTCTGTATGTCTGTTTGTTTGTTAGCTATGGCCGTGAAAACTGCCGGACGGATTGAGCCCAAACTTCCTATCTAAGGGTAAAATCTCACATGAAGTGTCATCGCACCGCTTCTGAGAACGTCAGAGCACTCCTTCTCCATCCCAGTCACAAAAATGACCGTCATTGGCACTGTGGAGTTAATCGCGTTGATAGTTAAAGAGCGTTCGTATCCTCAGTGTCGTTGATAAGGAGCGTATGCGTGTAGTGTGATTCTTATGTCTGTGGCCAGACACGAGTGTGTCTGTATCCAGACATGAGCGTGTTGTGTGATTCTGATTTCTGTCTTCGTACTTAGGGGTTCCAAGGAACGGGGGAGATTTTCGTCGGGTAAGTTTTTCCGCCCGAGCTGATCTTCACCTTGAAACGGGTACCCACAAACGTACCTCTTTTATGGACGGGTACCATCACGGGACGGGTACCATCATTTCTCTTGATTAAAAAGGCAGAATAAACCCAAATTAAATTTAAAAATTAACGAATATTGAATGTGATTGAAGCTCAGAATACTTTCATGTGAGTCAAATTGTATCAGGTCATGCAATAATCTTACTTGCGACCGACTGAGCACAGCGCACTGCAAATCTTATGTTACTGAATGTTTACATTGCGTGATAACTTTATTGTACAAGTTAGTATGCATGTAATTGAAAATCGGCTCATTCCTGGACTGAGTGAGTCTAAGGCATTTTTTTTCCTAGTCAGATGTTGTATTTTGTTTTGTCCCTACATTATTTGTTGTCATATCAGTGCCCATTTGGATTTTGCATTATGGATTTACTGAGGACATCTTTACACCGTATTGACGTGTGTCTGACTTCGACCGCACATATATCAGACATAAACGTCGAATCAATTACGTTTGTGTCAAAATTATGCAAAAGTCATTTTGTAACTTTTATTTCTAAATTACAACCTACAGCCTTGACGTAAATTCTCTTCGGCTGGCTCCCCCAATATATATTTTGTTATCCGTGAGATATCGTTATGTTTATCGTTATATGTTCATACTTTTCTTTGTTTGTTTTCCTCTTGCACAGACGTGCATTCTCCTGATTTGTTAACTGCTTTTTTTCTCACCAAACTTTAGTTGATCAGTTCATTTATTTTCTGTCATGCTCTGTTTTTATTTCTCTTATTCAAGGTTCTTTACCAATTCTCATTGACCACTATGATGTATACTGTTCTTTTATGGAGTAATGGCTCTGTATAAGCATAAATTTTTGTTGCCAAATCAACTTTTTCAATGTTTCCAACATTTTTTGTTAAATAGATTCGGTCGAGCCTAATGTTGATCTCGCTGATCCTCACATGACACCATATCCGACATCTAAGCGTCCCGTAACGTATTTATTATGTCATTGGACAACCTCCAGCATATCACTTTAATTTATCGTCGCTGTAATGTTAAACGTCAAATGTGTTGTCTATGGCCATATAATTACAACTACTTCCGTTTACGTCGAAATGTGGGCATTTGATTTGTCGAGAGGTTAGCGCGTGACCTGATCTATCAGTGCATTGACGTTGCAGTAGACCAGTCACATTGCGTAGTGACACTTTAAGAAAAATGGGCGAATCTATAACCGTCGCCCCACACGACGTCCCCGAATGAGTGAGTGAAGCGCGGAACGAGAATTCCATTAGAATTTCAGTGAAAAAACAACTCGAAAACTCAATGCTATAAACATTGGAAAAAGTAGTTGATGTCTATAGTGCATGTTTCGGCTTCTTATAGAAACTATACATATATTGACCGTCCCCCAGCTGAGGGTAGTATCACCCGAAAGGGTAGAAATTTTGACGCTATCTCCAATTATTCTTGCCCCATGGCGGTTCCAAAACACTGAGGTATCCAGGGCGGAGCAGGTGGAAAATATTTTTTTGGACCTTTTTTGTGTTTTTGACCTGCACATTTCAGTATAATCAGGAAAACCAATAACACAAGACATATGTCGAATAAATATATACTTGAATATCAGATATTTATTCTATCTGGGTTGCTTATCATTATTGATGTGCAATAAATGATATTCTCCCATATTTTTTGTGAAATATTCACGAAAATGGCAAAAAAATGCATAAATTGCAGTACTTTTTCAAAAACGTTTTCCCAGAAGATTTTCTATATAATTTTCATTTTTTGGTATAAAGCTCTCAGTGGTGCATCATAATTTTCAGCATGATATACCTGATTCATTGATATCAACATCACAACCACTCATATCCAATAAGCCGAGATATTTTCAAAAACTTAACCCTCCCCCTAAAACTGATTTTATATCTGAAAATACCTGTCGTGTCAGAATAGCCCGATTTGGTTGCGTTTTGTTAACCAATTTAGTGTATTATCATACATCATGGAACTAGAATGTATCTGATGAGGTTTATGTTATGGGAGAGTCTATTTTGTTTAAATATTTGTTTTTTGGGGTAAATTAGCTAAAATTGTCATTATTTTTAAGTGAAAACTTCCCATAACTTTGTCAGTTTTATGGACACAGCTGCAAAACATGCACCACAATAAGCATAAATTCATCCCCAATACCAGGCATGAAATTCTATAATCATGTACCAGACCAGAAATAAGAAATAAATTAAACTTAACCCTACCCCAAGATAGTGTTCTTAATGCTTTCAATTTTATCCTATATGCTACTCAACTCGAAAGGTCATTCAGACTAGTGGATCTAATTAATACCATATATTGCAATAGCACTGCCCACGGATTATGCAATAAGTTCACTGTCACTGTCAATTTCATCAAATATGATGGTATCAGTCAATGTAATTTCGATGCAACATCTTCAGGGAAGATTGGTTCAAACAATTCAGGTTGCCTATAGGCCGTCCATCCATGAAGTGCTACATCGGGAGTGGTTGATTTGGCAACTGTTGCAAGTTTCCACTGTTTTGGTATCATGTGGGCTCGTTTTTAGTGTAAAATTAAAGATTCCTTGCATGGTGGGAGTGCATAAAGATCAACTACCTTCTGCTGATTTTCAAACTTTTGCTGGAACATTACCCACCTAGCTTAATTCACTTTTCTCAAACGTTCACCATATATGTATAAGGCACATGTTAACTTCTCGATTGTATTAATCGTGTTACTGTCCAAAACCCAATTCGTTCCTACATAAGCCATGACTTCCATATAGTTTGATCATCTTTCCAGCAACTTCCAGAAGAGTTTTTTTTCCTTTTCGGAAAAACGATGAAAGATAATCATTACCTGCGAAGAAATAGAACTTAAAACACAAATATAGGGGGGGGATTCAAGTAAAATGTAAATATCTTTGGTATGAAAGGTGTTTATTGTTTTGATCTACCTTAAATGTGTCACACTAATGTGTTTAAACCAAATTACTCAAAATGGCTTCCAAAATGGCAACCATTTTTTACATATTTCAGGAACATTATTCTCTGCTGTTCCGAAAATGTAGTAAATTGTGACTCACTTGGTTATTATACATGTTAGCTAATCAACAACTGACGACTAAATGTCATATTCTGGTTGTCCCATTTCCTTATGGGACATAACAAATTAATTTTAAAGTTGCCTTATGGAAATTTGCCTATAACCTCTTTTGGGATACTGGCTATATTTGTTTTTAATAAATGGGCAGAACGTTGAAACGGAACTGAAAAGAATCATAATCTGTGGCTATTCTGGCCTATTAGGATAAAACATGAACAACTTGATACAGAGTGCAGGTCAAGATGGCAACCAGAGAGTTACCGCATGGTCATAGATGAGGTCAGTATATATGTATGAAGGGAGTTATTATATGGTCATGAATGATGTGAATATGTATACATGTTTAACTATATGTTCTTGAATTGGGTGGCCATGGTGAGATGCATGGGTACACAATGAGTGAGTGTATGGTCATGTGTTATGTGAATATGTATACAGGGAGTGACTATGGTTATATGGTTATGTGTACCCAGTACATGTGCACCCAATGTTGCTGTATGAGCATTGCTGTGGTTTACATTATGTAAATAACGAGAGTAACTACATGGTCATATGCGTGTTTGTGTATATATGGAGTGACTGTATGGTCATACATGGTCATGGGTGGGATGTACATTTGTAACTTGTGTGGCTGTATTGTCACAGGTGGTTGTATATGTATACATATGTTGTCTGTATGATCATGGGTCGGTGAATGGATAAATAGATGTGCATATGTGTAATGCGAATATGTGTGCATGGAATGACAGAAGTCAGTGTGTGCATGTGTACCTGTAGTATGCTGGGTGGTCATTGCCGAGCTCGCGGATGGTCATGTGTATATGTACATGTATATAACGAGTGGCTATATGACTATTGATGTGGCAAAAAGGTATACAGTGAGTGACTGTATGGCCAATAGTGGGGTGAATATGTTTTCAGTGAGTGACTGTATGGCCAATGGTGATGTGAACATGTGCACAGGGAGCGACTGTATGACCAATGGTGAGGTGAACCGGCACACAGGGAGTGACTGTATGATCATGAATGTGGTGAATAGGTATACATGGTATGACTATATGGTCATGGGTCAGGTGTAAGAGTATACCAGGTGTGCATGCATAGCTGTATGTCATGTGTAGGGTGTACGGGTATACACAAGTGTGGCTGTATGGTTATGGAGAGGTATGTGTATAAAGTGAGTGGTTATATCACCATTATGAGGTGCATATGTATACTTGGAGTGATTCTATGGTCATGGTTGGGGAGTATATGTATATCTTGCGTGGGTATTATGCCATGAGTTTGGTGAACATGTACACAGGGAGTGACGCATGACCAATGTTGAGGTGATTAGGTATCCAACACACTAACATGGTGACTCATGGCTGTATGGCATTTGTGGTGTGTACAGGTATACACAGGTGCGGCTATACATGTACATGATCATGCATTAAGAAAACTATCTTGGGGTAGGGTTAAGTTTAACTTTATTTCTTATTTCTGGTCTGGTACATGACTATAGAATTTCATGTCTGGTATTTGGGATGAATTTATGCTTATTGTGGTGAATGTTTTACAAATATCTCGGCTTGTTGGATATCACTGGTTGTGATGTTGATAACAATGAATCAGGTATATAATGCTGAAAATATTGTTGTACCACTTAGAGCTTTATACCAAAAAATTAAAATTTTATAGAAAATCTTCTGGAAATCTTTTTTTAAAAAGCACTACAATTTATGCATTTGTTTGCCATTTTCGTGATTTTTTAACAAAAAATGTGGGAGAATATCATTTATTGCACATCAGTAATGTTAAGCAACCCAGAGAGAATAAAAATCTGATATACAAGTATATTTTATTCGACAGTTGTCTTTTTGTATTGGTTTTCCTGATTATACTGAAATTTGCAGGTCAAAAACACTAAACAGGTCAAACAAATATATTGTCCACCTGCTCCGCCCTGGATACCTCAGTGTTTTGGAACCGCCATGGGGCAAGGGTAATTGCAGATAGCGTCAAAATTTCTACCTTTTCGGGTGATACTACCCTCATCTGGGGCCGGTATCATATGTCTGTTCATTCCAGCCGTATACATGTTTTTGTAACGCTCGACTGCACACTAAAAGTTCGTGCCGCGTTTTTCATTTGTCCAATTTTCGAACGAACGTTCATGACAACGTGTATAGTTACTGTGAACACAAATTATCATGAATCAGAGTGATCAACAGGCTTATGAACATGGCAAATTTTATTGGAAATAAATAAAATGTGTTACCCGATTACAAACCTACATACATTTATCTGCTTCATAACAATGGTAATGAGATGGCATTTGTCACGAGAACATTAGAAGTGATCAGTGCATTTGTTGACACATTACATCGGCCATCGGGCTCGGGGCTGGTGTTAATAATTCACCGGAGATCGCTATCCAATCGCTTCGTATTCGACTCTTGTGTGTGTTGATAATTGTTGGGTTGTTATTGAGTCATTTTAAACGTAGCCAAACAAATAAAAAAAATTATCATTGATAGTTCATTGCTGAAAGTTGAGTAGTAAATATTTATTTTCTGAAAGTTTGCTTGGTGAAGTTGCTCGTTGACAATTTCGGCCAATTTATGTTCGGCCCATCAACCAATTTCGGAGATCGTCCAACGGAATATCCTGTTTGGCAATTAATGTTCTGAGATGGATTGATAGTAGATAGTTGAAAATAAAGTGTTATCGTTGTAATTATAAGCCATCAACGTCGTTTTTCGGTTGATCTATGAGCATATAGATCGATCAGTAGACGAATAACATACTTAGTATAATCCGCTTCGAAAAACGATTTTGGTGGAATATTAACTTATGTAAAGTCATAGTGACGCGACATGGGCGTTGAACGTCAACGCATTGAGTCAATGGCTAATCACTCTATGTAGGACAACTTGTTGAGTTTGATAGTTAATTTATGAGTCACTAGAATTCTTCAAACATATCGCTTGCGGGTTTTGGTACTTGGTAATATGCCTTTAAATTCCCAGAAAATGATTTCGGACAGATATCCCCTTTCTTTGCGCCAAAATACACCACAAATATCATCGAAACCATCATAATTTCTGAAATAATGATTTCATATGGGGTCACTGACCTAATATGGATTCATATAACGTAACTATCTATTGACGCTGATTGGCTAATCGCAAGAGCTGACATAATAAAACAGAATGTATAGTAAGAGTAAGGGGCTATAATAATTATTCATCACGATGGATATTCATGAAAACAAGCAGACAACAGATCATACAAGTACAGAACGAATCATATTTATTGTTGGGAAATGTTCAGAGAATAAGTTAAACAAACAATCTATGCACTTATTATCTGAACATTTAGTTTAGAAAGTGTTAAAGGGTATCCACTCGATGGAGAACACTTTATAGACTTGCTCCGGTAGATGATGCATCTATCTTATACATTATGGAGGTGGGAAAATGGAGTTTGTAAATCATTCATGTATCCAAAGACTGCCTGATATATTATGGTCAGAAAATATTGATGATCGTACACTATAATACACTAACTGTAATTATGTTAGGAGACAGAGATCATTGCCTATAATTATATATACAGTTAGACTTTTGGTGAAACCCATGTGGATACACTCGCAATAGCGGAGAATTGCTAAAATGCAAGGTCGTCTGGGGGGGGTAAATTTGCAGGAAGGTATGCCGGGTGGGTTGGTAGCACGAGGGGCAAAAACGTGTTTTTTACAACCTCTCGCAATTTTATTACTAAAGACTTGTGTGTCCATATTTGACTATTCTAACAGTTTGAAACATATTGTAAGAATTTATAATTGCAAAAGCACCATATTTATGTTACTGGGAACTCATATGGGCCTCAGCAGAGATTACATTAAGCTATGGCATGTTACATATTATGGGACGGTGTGGTGAAACAATTCCTTCCCGACACCCTTCGGAAAGAAGCTTCGAGAAATGTAAAACTGAAATAAATAAACTTGCCCAGGTGTAACTAAACCTTAGATCACTGTGTGCATGGAAAAAGAGCGAGCAACTGTCCCAAACATTAATGTGACTACCAATGGCTAGAAAATAACTGTCATCGGTACATAAATTATTTGCATGTCTATCAACTCAGGTGATCTCTCACGAGACCTATTAAAAGTATCCACGTGGTGACTCGGGATAGCCTGGCGGATGTCATAACTGTGTTAGATTTTCAAAATTTTGAATTAAAAAAATATATATCTATAATTGGTTTTGTTAAATTGAGCAAGGAGTTCAATCTACAGAAAACATTTAAAACAATATATATGCCATCAACGTCGTTTTTCGGTTGATCTATGAACGTATAGATCGATCAGTAGACGAAAAACATACTGTATAATTCCGCGAAGCGGTATTATACTAAGTATGTTATTCGTCTACTGATCGATCTAGGAGCTCATAGATCAGCCGGAAAACGACGCTGATGGCCTATAATTACAACGAAAACACATTATTTTCAACTTTCTACTATCTCAGAAAATTAATTGCCACAATAGGATTTTCCGTTGGACAATCTCCGAATTTGGTTGATGGACCGAAAATAAATTGGCGGAAATTGTCAACGACCAAGCAAACTTTCAGAAAATAAATATTTACAACCCAACTTCAATTTTCAGCAAATCTTCTCCAGGATAACAATATTACTTGTTTGGCTACGATTTACGTTTAAAACGACTCAATAACAACTGAATAATTACCAACACACAAAGTCCAATCCGGGTAAAATTATAAACTCCAGACTCCAGTCCGATGCCTTGTTCACATCTAATGTTCTCGTGACAAATGCCATTTCATTACCATTGTTATGAAGCAGAAAAATGTTAATAGGGTTGTAATCGGGTAACACATTTTATTTATTCCCAATGAAATTATCCATGTTCATCAGCCTGTTGATCAGTTTGATTCATGATAATTTGTGTTCACAGTAACTATACAGGTCGTCATGGACACTCTTTCGAAAGATGAACAAATGAAAAACGCGGCACGAACTTTGAGTATTCAGTCGAGCGTTACAAAACATGAATACGACTGAAATAAACAGACATAAGTATGGTATAGTGTCCGTAATAAACAGAAACATGCAATATAGGCATCAACTACTTTTTCAAATGTTTCTAGCATTGAGTTTTCGAGTCGTTTTTTCACTGAAATTCTAATGGAATTCTCGCTCCGCGCTTTCGCTTCATCCTGGCACGTCGTGTGGGGCGCCGGTTATAGACTCGTAATTTTTTCTTAAAGTGTCACTACGCGGTGTGACTCATCTACTGCAATATATATGCACAGGATATATCAAGTCGCCCGCTAACCTCTTGACCAATCAAATATCCGCATTTCATTGAAAACGAAAGTAGTTGTAATTTTATAAGGATTAACTGTCATGTGGACTGTTTTATGGAGATGTAACCGTGAGCCTAAGTGGTCATAACTTTTACACAAGTTATGACCACTTACCTCACGGTTACATCTCCATAAAAACAGTCCACATGACAGTTAATCCTTATATTTATACACATTTAGCGAAAAAGCCACTTTTGTAAATGTATTTAAATCGAAAAGTGTATCTTGACAAAACCAGCCCAAAATACCACATAGCACCCTTGGCAAAAGTTAACAGGAACAATTGAAACCCGATGATTTATTAAGTCAATCCTGCGCGAATCCAAATGCGCCCAAAACATTGCGCGTTCGTCTTTCCAAACCCAAATGACGTATCGATGTTGTTATGATCTTGCAGTTATTAGCTGTTGCGCATTCACCGACGTGGGCGCCGACCAATCAGAATGCTGGATTTAGTGATGACAACACTTAGTATGTAAATATATATAAATCAAAATGATTCAATGATCAAAATGTGCTTGAAGCGTACAAAGGTGATACCGCTAAATAAAGGCTCTTATCTATCTGTCTAAGGATCAAAATGTGCGCGAAGTCCCACAAAGGGGACCACAGGTCTCTCTGACGCTGAATATAGGCTTCAGAAGGGAGCCTGTTTCAGCTAATGTAGTATATAGTTTCAGTAGACTAACAAAGTTGTTTGGAATATGTTATATGATGGGCTGGTTGACAGACTAATCAGGAAATAGTTAGAAATAATGGGATTGTGTGTATCCTGCAAAATGACCTAGGTTTACAATTTATAAAACAAATATTAATTAAAACAGCTTCTGAAACAAATTAAACTGTTATTGGAACTAAATGAGATCATTTCCCAGTCATGTGCGTGATATCAGTAGAGTTTTAGACCAAATTTAATTAAATTTGGGGGTGTCAAGAAATCGGGAGTAAAAAAATATTTTTTTGCAGGTTTGGGGGTGGTGGGTCCCCGAAAATGCAGATGCCAAAAAAAAAAACGGCATACCTTCCTGCAAATTATTTACTACCCCCGCCCTGTGGTTGTCGGGTTGTTAAGGGAGGTGACTAAAAGACAAGCTTGGCAGTTTGAGTATTTAAATTCGTTTTAAACGCTGTTTTCGCGTGAATTATGTTGGAATAACACCAGCTAATTAGTTATATAGCCGATTTTCGTACATAAATCGTCAATATTGGCAGTTATGTCCCCGTTTGGCTGGTTAATAGTGGCGTGATCACCGAATGTAAACGTTCCTTTCTGTTCTTGTCAATTTTTTTGGGACCGATTTCTCGCTATAAAAACTGGTTGTACCCAGTTTGTATTCGAAACCTGTTCAATAATTACCATTTACCGCTCGCATAATATAGTCGAGTATGACGGTCTTGAACATTGTATATTGAGAATTTTGAACTTTTATAGACAAAACATGCGTACTCGCGTTGTTCACACTTTGTATTCCGCGAAGTCACGTTACCATCTGACTAGTCACCGACCATCTAATTAGTCACCCGACCATCTGACTGGTCACCTGACCATCTGACTAGTCGTCCGACCATCTAATTAGTCACCCGACAATCTGACTAGTCATCCGACCATCTGAATAGACAGCCGACCATCTGAATAGTCATCCGACAATCTCACCCGACTATATGACTAGTCACCGACCACCTGACTAGTCACCCGGCCATCTGAATAGTCACCCGACCATCTAACTAGTCAACCGATCATATGAATAGTCACCCGACCATCTGATTAGTCACCGACCATCTGACTAGTCATCCGACCATCTGACTAGTCTCCCGACCATCTGACTGGTCATCCGACTATCGGAATAGTCACCCGACCATCTGAATAATCACTCGATCATATGAATCGTCACCCGACTATCTGACTAGTAACTCGACCATCTGAATAGTCTAGTCCAGTTGACAAACATCGAGCGTTTCCGCGGATACACGTATACTATGTAGTGATTTCGTCGAGCGTTTCCATGGATACACGTATGCCATGTAGTGATTTCGTGCCAAGAACATTTCTATAGCAACACATGTTTGAATTTTGTCGTTTTATAATCAAAAACTGTCTTCACCAGAACATAAAGTGGGTGTACGTAGATATGTCATTCAATGATACCAAGGATAGCAAGGATACCAAAACAAGGATACCAACCGTTCTCCGGATTTTGAATACTAGGCCCAGGTGTCGTTCCCATTGTTGTTGTTGTTGTTGTTGTTTGGTCTGCATTGAGTTGAATTCCACAGTCAACATTTGCTTGGTCGTCACACGCTTGTGTCTCGGTGTTGAAGACTTCGGTTTCGCTACAGGACTGTTCGAGTACCCACCACAAACAGTACTTCCTGCAATCGGTCGGGTCCCTGTTCGATATGAAACCATCACATAATGCCTCTGTAAAGAAAAAGCAGGGCTCGTATTCACCAACTGGGTTTATTTTATAAACCGAGTAGTTAATTTGGTAGCAACTGGACGCATATTATGGTGCCTTATACGACACACTATCGTCGATTATTGACCTAATCTATCATATTTGCTATTGATTGATCGAAAACGTCTGGCGACGAAATTGCGAACACTCACCGGATACAATACGCAATTATTGGAGACTCAAACTCGGAGTTTGCCTTTTTATGTTCTTGTTTATACCGATGCATGGGGTGAAATAATGTGCATATTTGAAACTGGGACATATAAATCACGAGCATTGCGTTAACTTCGTTTTTGGGGTAGATATTATCGGAATTTGTCAGCAATTTTGACAGCCATAAACTCTACTTTCTCCAATCCGTGACATCGCAAACTATAGAGAGATAAGTCATGACGTTTTCACTCAAACGGTAAACCGATCTCAAAACGTCGAAACGTTGACGCCGCATATCGGAAGATAGGCGCGTCGGTAAAATATCGTGTTTGCGGGTTATGTTTGCTGACCAAACCGTCGACAAATTAAATTCATTTTAGCCAAATGACAAAAACCGTCGCATGTCATCTTTCAGTGTTCTTGGAAATCACTCCACCGTATGTATCACATGGGGTTAAATGTACTGCTCAATCACTCCACTGTACTTATTACATGTGGTTAAAGTACTTGTACCATCACTCCACTGTACGTACACACTATGCTGACTTCGCTACCAATCAACTATCAAACATCCATGTTCATGTACGTGCCAACATGGGGTATGTTGTTTCTACCAAAGACTATACCAATACCACGATGACTATACCGCAATCCATAATATCGACACAATAAATGTGACTAAGCATATTGAAGTAATGGACACTCACACCGAGTCCGCGCCTCCATAACATGAACGTATACACATAATTATCACAGTTAGTTAACATTCTCACAAAACCTCACTCAACAAAAAGCCCTTCCGGCGAAACATATAAATTCATATCTTTTTATTTTTACGGAAAGATGCATAATCTCTGCCCGGATTCCTATGTATTACTTATGTGTATGAAATAATAAATCTGCCTCGGAGGGGACGTCCTCTCTGTCCGGATACCTATGTATTACTTATGTGTATGAAATAATAAATCTGCCTCGGATGGGACGTCGTCTCTGCCGGATTCCTATGTATTACTTATGTGTATGAAATAATAAATCTGCCTTGGACGTCCGGGACGTCCTCTCTGTCCGGATTCCTATGTATTACTTATGTGTATGAAATAATAAATCTGCCTCGGAGGGGATGTCGTCTCTCCCCGGATTCCTATGTATTACTTATGTGTATGAAATAATAAATCTGCCTCGGAGGGGATGTCTTCTCTGCCCGGATTCCTATGTATTACTTATGTGTAAGAAATAATAAATCTGCCTCGGAGGGAAGTAGTTTCTGCCCGGATTCCTATATATTACTTATTTGTATGAAATAATAAATCTGCCTCGGAGGGGACATCGTCTCTGTCCGTATTCCTATGTATTACTTATGTGTATGAATTAATAAATCTGCCTCGGATGGGACGTCGTCTCTGCCCGGATTCCTATGTATTACGTATGTGTATGAAATAATAAATCTGCCTCGGACAGGACGTCGTCTCTGCCCGGATACCTATGTATTACTAATGTGTATGAAATAATAAATCTGCCTCGGAGGGGACAAACAAAATTTGACCATTGACATATTCATGCGTTCAAACCAGTTAATCTATTTTGTAACTTGGCTTTTAGTCGCCGGGCTCCGGCATCTGGGCTTTTAGTCACAACTGAAATAAAAATAAGTGCGAATATCTTGGAGCGAATTTCTGCAACAATTTCATCGCCTGGTGGATCCATTTGGAAAAAAATACATTCCCTGTGTCTAATCCTACATTTTGATATACTATACGCCCCATTATATTGAATATACCAGCTGAAATCGATCCTGTAATTGTAAACATCGAGTCTATTTTTAGCTGTTTTATCGGCGTGTGTTCGCGTGTTCGCCATTACAATATTCGCACTAAAACAGCCATATTGTAGCTAAAAACGAATGCACAGTATTCCACTGCGTTATTTGATACCTAAAACTTGTTGTTTGCTAGGGTATTCATTGAGAAATCTAAAGTCTAAACATTAATGTCGAACGCAGTTTTTCGTGTTTGTGGCATTTTATGTTAGGTCAGTTGTCGACCGAATAATGTAACTTCCGGTGTCCGGTCAGTGGCGGGGGTTAATATTATATGTGTGGATAGGGCGAATGATGTGGACATTTCGTTAGACACCAAAAGGAGCCCTCTACGCACTGTATTCCTCGAGATATCGGCCGTCCCAGCAATTTGAAAATCCTGTCCCGCAGATTGTCATTCTATCCCAAATTCAACCCCATGTTAGGTCAGTTGTCGATCAAATAATGCAACTTCTGGTGTCCGGTCAGTGGCGTGGTTAATATGTGTGGATATGGCGAATGTGGGCCTTTCGTTAGACACCAAAATGAGCCCCCTACGTCCTGTATTCCTCGAGATATCGTCGTCCCACGCAATTTGAAATTATGTCCCGCAGATTGTCGTTTTGTCACATATCCCACCCCATCTCGCAGTTTGTCATGTCCCAAATGCACGGACCTCTGAGAAACCATTTCTATGTATTTTGATATTTTCTTTCTTTTTCTATATCAATTGTGTTTCTTAGATCGGTGTACCCATGTTGTACCGAGCTGCACATCGACTAACCTCGAATAACATGGTGTTTGAGTGATTATTGCCGACAAAAATGTAACACAGTTGCCATTCGCTTTACACGCTGTCCTTAGAAGTCGAGAACATGGGACGTTCGCGAAATGTGTTAAGTTACCAGTGCGTGTTTTAACAAAAGCGAAAGTCTTCGAAGATATATTCGAAGATGTAACGTTGTGAAATGCACAATATCTTATGTAAGAGTCTGGGTGTACCAAATGATTTCCCACGAACCAGGGGCAGAGTCAAGAAGGATCACAAACCTGACAATCTATTTTGGCAGAAAAGTAACGCAGTTCGCTAATATTTCCGAATTCTCGACTTCAGAATCTAAGAACGAAGCTCACTATATGTGACCCGCCATATCAAATCCAGTCGTAAGTCGGGATTTGTTTACCCTGTGCCAATGCATTCTCTTATATATGCGAGTCGACCATAGGTCGTCTCGCATATATAAGAGAATCCATTGGCCTAACAATTTTTTACAATTTTAATAATTTGTTATTGTATTCTTTAACAATTTTATAATTCACCCATACAGAGCCCCAGACAAACATGAGCAGACGACACTCTTCTATATGCTTCTATATATGTGTGGGGCTCCCTGCAGGGTAATGGATGTTTTTTATTTTATGTCCTAAAAATTGTAAGAAACATTTATTTAAAAAACATGATAAAAAATTGTTAGGCCAATGCATTCTCTTATATATGCGAGGCGACCTATGGTCGACTCGCATATATAAGAGAATGCATTGGCACAGGGTAAAAAAAATCCCGACTTACGACTGGATTTGATATTACTTATGGTAAGGCGAAGATGCAAGGATTTTTACCAACATCGACACATATTATTCCATGAATTCCGTGAGTGGGTGGTTCGGGGGGCTAGTCCGGGATTCTCGAAAGGGTCGAGGGGCACCTTTCCTTAATCCCTCATTTTGAAGCCTTTATTTAGAATAAAAAATTAAATTAAAAAAAGTGAGCATTTTTATGATGGATGGTTATTTTTTCTTCTTTCTTTTCTTTTTTGGGTTTACTTTTTCTGTTGAAGATTGTGGAGATGATGGAGGTGAAGGATATCTCTGCTGATGTTGCTGAATGATACGTTGAAATTTCTCTTCTTGCTCTTTCTGGTATCTTCTGGAATTCTCTTCTTGCTCTTTGTGGTATCTTCTGGATTCAACGATGGTGTCTTCTACATACTTAGTGGAGTCTGCGCTGATGTTGTTGTTGTTGTTGTTGCTGGCGGCGGAGCTGGGGACACCGGGATGTGGTGATACTCCGGTGTCCGTGGTGGCAAGCTATCCAGTTCCACCTCGAAGCAGGCGGCAGGAACAGCAGGGGTGGTTTCCTGCTCCCTTCTTCCGCTCGCCTCGACGACGACAGCAGGGACCTCCGGCAGATCAACGGAGTCCCTGCTAGCTGGTGCGATGTCGCCTGTCTCCATGCAGGTCGGGTTGTCTGGGCGTCTCTCAGACAACTTCGACCTGCCGGCTGTGACACTGGACGTCGGCTGAACCACAAGGGGAGGGGTGACCGGCTGATCAACAGTCACCCCCCTCTTCTGTTTCCATTTGGCACGTCTGGCGGCGTCCCTTCTTCGTCTCTCTGGCGTCTTTTTCTTGGGCGGCCCCTTCTTCTTCCCACTCAGATGACAGGAGGCAGTCTTGGAGTTGGTGTCCCGGGCCTGCGATCTCTGGATGTCAGCATATTCAGTCCGGAACTCCAGGCAAAGGGTCAGGTAGCCCCTGCTAGACTGGAGACTCCAGTTAGCAATGTCCACTACAACTAATACGATATGCGGGCAAAGAACGTCTCGTATGGATGTATTGGCTAGAATGTGTGTTTCCATTATTAAATGGCAGTTTATTGTTTGCGTGATGACGGAAACCAAAATATGGTGGACAAGTATATAAACAGAACATCAGATGAGCTTTGTCATGTCTCGAATTTATATCAATTCGTGAAAACAAATAAGGGAAAACAGGACAAATGACGTCTCCAGTGGTATATATTGTGGCGATTCATTACATCTAGTTCATTACATTAGTCATATGAAATAGTAGTTCGGTCATTAACATACATGTACCTTTTAATTTGCCAAATAATAAACACAAAATTCAAAATTCCTCATCTCTAAAGTTATACCATTGCACACAAAGGTACCTCAGAGAATCGTAACCAAGAATAAAACAACAATTGCGCAGTTATAGATGTCATTTTGTGCGACATAATTATGTGAGAACCACACTCGCTATCAGATGATCTCAAAATACAAAATGACATCACATAATATGGATGTCACTTCAATTTTGCGAAGAAGTACAACAGCCAGAGAAGAGACGTCCTTGTGTGATGCTCTGCGCTGGATTTGTTATTGAAGTGCCATATGTTTTCAACAACCGTTCAAATGGTTTGTTTGTTGGCTCTAGTGCGGTAGTTGATTGCAGGTATCACGAGATCAGTTAACTTTTCAATAATAATATTTTGGAATTGAATAACATCAACATATATGTTATCTTCATAAAGATGAGCAACGTCTGCTTTTATCAGTCATAAAAACTACATGGCTCTGATAGCCAACCATTCAATTAACGTTCAGTGACTAAAGGTCAAACATGGCTCCAGTGACGACATGTTTATAGAGACATAGAGACAGGTGGATCTGAGAAATACATTTATAATTCCCACATGTTCATTTAATATTAGTCATACAATGTGAATCTATGCATTTACAGCAATGGGCACTTGGGCATGGCACGTCCGGGTTTTCTTGACTCTACTGCATGAACAAGAACACAACACTATATGCAGTGATTTTGAGTTGATTACATCACTCTGACTTACACTCAGTTACTTATATCCCCATAAAACACTAGATCAACAACGAAGGTGTTATGAATCCCGATCAGCAACACTGATATGAGGTCCATGTTAAGTGAAAATAACATTCGAATATCTGTGCCAGTTTGGGTGGTTTGTGTGTGGACTGAGTATATTGATTCCGCGGTTAGATATGCGCTGTCTTTCCGCCACCCAAACGAATACAATGTATGTCGTGAAATGACCTAGTCGCTATAGACCAAACCATAAACACAATTTGAATATCTATATATCAAGACTAATGACTAGTGTTTATTGTGAATTGCCTTATGCCTGTCGCCATTTCAATCGTGTTTATATTTGCTACTAGTCTACAGTTTTTCATTACTTACCATTTTATCCATTTAAAATGCCACCTGACTCAAAAGAACCGTGGACAAACCAACTTTGTAGTGACAATCTGGTTTGCTAGTGAATTGCGTGATTATGAATATAATCTATCGGCAATCATAAGTGCAACACCAACGTGCATGTTCAGTGGAGATTATCGCACTATCACCTATCTATCAATAAAATGAATTAGCATGATAGATATTGCTATACATGTAGTCCGGACCCACGTCCCTAAGAACTAATACAGATATGATATCCGCCGGAGATATAGAAGATTCAATTTCAATTAGTCTAGCCCGGAAACTCAATATCTTCTGTTTGTAACATCTATGAATCCGATTGACATTCATAACAATTTAACGCACATATTAGTCGAGACTAAAATATCAGTGTACGGAAAAACATGCACATCAAGCAACATATGGCGAGAACAACTCGTATGCATAGGTATACGGTGTTGTTCTCTTATTTGACGCTGAGCCGAAACTCGGACGATTATACAAAGCAGCAACTTCTCAATCACTATAACGCCTATTTATAACCTATCTTTTACGCTGATTGCATTATATGGACATTGTGGTCCCATTTACATGTATGTCATTAAAGAACATGTTGTGTGTGCGATGATGAATTCCGTGTTACGTTAATAGGTAGTTACTACTTTGATTGCTCGTGGACTCATATCCCACTTTCCCAAAACCAGAGATCGATTAGATATCTTATATGCTGGATTTCAAAATGTATGCTATTTTTGTTTTTTTGCGTTACTACATACAACAACAGATTGTGATTCTGTTATTTAATGTTTCATTTGGCCAAAACTGTTGCAAGGCTATCTGAAAATGTTGGTTCAAATTCAAAAGGTCATGTTAAGAAGGACGGCACGTTCAAGACTATCATAATATATTAATGATAGTCATATGTTAGTATTGAACATTACAACATTACTCCGTACCGCATCGAGTGCATGATTATTTGTAACGGTCAATGACCATCCTCTATTATTACCAGTTGTCTACATATTGTTAATCCTTTACTTACTTAACTTCTCAAAATGACATCAAATGTGTCAAACAATAGTCAAAATGCGCATTGGAGATCGATACACGATACACGATTCAGCAAATTAACCTATTTAAGTCATTCTCGGAATTTCGCTAAGTGTTTTTTATTTTCGTTGGTTTGTCTTTCTCTAAATATTTGATATAAAGTTCCTAATAATTGCTAAACAAAACAACCTAAACATTCAACAAATGCAAATTTCCATCCAGTGTGATAATCCTGGCGTCATACCTGCGTCATATCTAAGGGTGTGACATTTGGAACCTGATGTAGGTTACTACCAAACCAATGGCAACACGAAAGACACGGTTTACCCGCCCGTACGGATCTGATCGACAGTTTAAGGAAGTGAATTTGTGACAGTCATATTAAAGCTTTATCTCTGAGAAAAAAAATTGTCTTACCACCATCACTCAAACACAACATATCGACGTCTAATATAAACACACAATCTAAACAATATATCGCTTCAAACTGCCGTATGATACATTTTGACCGGCTTTCGTATTCATTGTTCGCAACGTGTTGACATTAGAATTAGCCGTCATGTTCGGCGCCATCTTGGAGTTTGGTTGTCTCATAAGACCAGATGTGGATGCAAATTTTACATTTTATGTTTCTTCGTTGTATTCAACACAAAGTAATTCGGAACGATTTGCTGAATTCTTTGCATTCTGGACTATAGTCACAAGTGCCGCCATTATGTGGACGTTTGAAAAGACTGTGTGGTGGTTAAGTTATTGTTTACTAATTCTCCAACTGATAAGATGGACTAATGGTAAAACTACTGCTCCATATGAAATACCGTCTATGTAGTCACTTCAATGATATAGAATATGCCACAGGTGACGTCTCCTGTATAGTTCGTTCCTATGTCCGTTCGCTGAGAGGTACAATTAAAATTGGACGCCGTATTGGACGCCATATTGTAGTTTCATACTCTTCTAATACTAAATATGGATGGAAATTCATACATGTCACTTCATATGTGTGTTCTACTTAAATAAAACAAAATACTGCGCATCATGCTATCATTCGTGGTTCCAATCCCAGGCGATAAATTATTTCGAATTGTATGACATTGCATGGAGGGATACATTTTTACCTATTATTTTACCAATTGAAAAGATGTATTAATGGTCAAATTAATATTTGATATGAAATGTTATTCTATGTGGTCATTACAATAGTATAGATTTTACCACTGGGGGCGTTCCTTTTCTGGATTTTTCGTATGTCGCTTCACAAAGTCTTTAAATTAAAAACTGATGGCCATATTGGACGCCATCTTGGATTTGATACTCTTCTAATAGTGAATATGGTTGTACATTCGCGCTTTACACTTGTAATGTGTGTTCTACACTAAAAAAAAAGCAAATACTACGCACTATTCTATCATTCTGGGATCCAATCCCCGGAGATGGCTATACTCAACATTTTATGACATTGGGGGAGGGTTCAGTTTTTACATATTATAGCAATATTTACAAGGACAAGATAATAAAGTTAACACCTCCCAGTAGAAAATACTCCAATCTTTCAAAACATATATGACATGATAAGCTAGGTCGTGCGTGCTATTTATGTACAGAGTTGACGGGCGACATTTTCTCTGAATCGTCATGCTTTTTTGACGCAGAACGTTACATTCTCTACCATGACGTCGTGAAATCTCAAACAAACCAGAACAAACCAGAAAAAATAAGAACGTTCCAATCTAATATCACCATGTACCCCATAATAACAAATAGAACGTTATGTTTTTTGTGATGAGCTTAACTTTTAACCAATTGTGTATAGCTGGTCAACCGCTGAAAACTGGCTAATTTTTCGGTAGGGTACCTTCACAAATAGTCTCACCATACATAGCTACCACCAATTACTGCAAGGCCAAGAATCATTTTCATAAATGATATAGATTTACCTTCCAGAACAAGTTGGTTTCATCTTGTTCTACCGAGGGTAGGGGTATCCGATCACTTTTGGTGTTTGGCCGCTCCTCTATATCGCCGCGGGTGTCTCGTTGTTGCAGTATGCAACTGTTATGACGGCGTTAATTGCTGTCGATATTTAGGTTTGAACAATGGCTGGGCCACTCTTGAATCTTTTATGTGGGTACACAACGCATAACATATAACAGCTACCATTGCTGATGAAGTATGTCTCAGTTAGAGTGCAGACTAAATATAATGGTCGCATTACGAAGTATCGGGGTGTATTTATTCCGATTTGTATATTTTTGGTCCGCATTCAGAGGCTTTCTGGTGTGGTGAATTATAAACCTTCAGTGATAAGCCGTAGTTATTGTAATAATTGAAGGATCCGTTGTTTTAAATCTGAGGTGGTACATTCATGAAACCAGTACATGTAATCGTGTTAGTGTTATCGCTTGGTGGCGGATGGCTTAGAGGTTGACGGCAGGGAATTTTAGTGTTATCGCTTGGTGGCGGACGGCATAGAGGTTGACGGCAGGGAATTTTAGTGTTATCGCTTGGTGGCGGATGGCATAGAGGTTGACGGCAGGGAATTTTAGTGTTATCGCTTGGTGGCGGACGGCATAGAGGTTGACGGCAGGGAATTTTAGTGTCATCGCTTGGTGGCGGACGGCATAGAGGTTGACGGCAGGGAATTTTAGTGTTATCGCTTGGTGGCTGACGGCACAGAGGTTGACGGCAGTTAATTTTAGTGTTATCGCTTGGTGGCGGACGGCATAGAGGTTGACGGCAGGGAATTTTAGTGTTATCGCTTGGTGGCGGACGGCATAGAGGTTGACGGCAGGGAATTTTAGTGTCATCGCTTGGTGGCGGACGGCATAGAGGTTGACGGCAGGGAATTTTAGTGTTATCGCTTGGTGTCGGACGGCATAGAGGTTGACGGCAGGGAATTTTAGTGTCATCGCTTGGTGGCGGACGGCATAGAGGTTGACGGCGGGGAATTTTAGTGTTATCGCTTGGTGGCGGACGGCATAGAGGTTGACGGCAGGGAATTTTAGTGTTATCGCTTGGTGGCGGATGGCATAGAGGTTGACGGCAGGGAATTTTAGTGTTATCGCTTGGTGGCGGACGGCATAGAGGTTGACGGCAGGGAATTTTAGTGTCATCGCTTGGTGGCGGACGGCATAGAGGTTGACGGCAGGGAATTTTAGTGTTATCGCTTGGTGGCTGACGGCACAGAGGTTGACGGCAGTTAATTTTAGTGTTATCGCTTGGTGGCGGACGGCATAGAGGTTGACGGCAGGGAATTTTAGTGTTATCGCTTGGTGGCGGACGGCATAGAGGTTGACGGCAGGGAATTTTAGTGTCATCGCTTGGTGGCGGACGGCATAGAGGTTGACGGCAGGGAATTTTAGTGTTATCGCTTGGTGTCGGACGGCATAGAGGTTGACGGCAGGGAATTTTAGTGTTATCGCTTGGTGGTGGACGGCATAGAGGTTGACGGCGGGGAATTTTAGTGTTATCGCTTGGTGGCGGACGGCATAGAGGTTGATGGCAGGGAATTTTAGTCTTATCGCTTGGTGGCGGTGGGCATAGATGTTCACGGCATGGAATTTTCCCAGTTTACAGTGCAGACGTGCCAGCTTATGAACCTACCGTAACACCAATACTAATTCATATGTGGGTAGTGCATGAAACATTATGACCTATATTAGCTACCCTAACACCAATACTAATTCATATGTGGGTAGTGCATGAAACATTATGACACATGTTACAGTTTATACACAATAGATGTAGTGATGCGCAAGCTTCAAGAGCTTAATGTTACGCTCCATAATAAACTAGTACATGCATTAATTTGATCAGGCACAATTTAGTGTTTCATATTGCAATGACCTTGGGCATGAATAAGTGTTTAAAATATCACTAGTTTTGTTTTATCTTAACTCACCATAAAAAAATTCTCCTTTTGTTTTTCCCCCGCTTTGTAATTTTTTGGTTTTGCTCCGATTTTTGTTTTTATATATATATTATTTTGTATTTTTTATTTGTTTTATCCTCTTTATTTATTTTCATTTTATTTGGTTGTTTATTTGTCTTTTCTTATTTCTGTTTTATTTTACCTTTTTTTGATATGCCACTGATTGTTTTGTCATTTGATTTTTTTTTTTTTTTTTTATTATTAATTTTATTTTAGAATTTTTTTTTTTTATCGAAATGTATTCATGTTTGATTAGAATTATCTGCTTTATTTTTGTTGATTCTAATATATTGTATTATTATTATTTCGTGTGATTATGTTAGTTCCTTTTGTTCGTTTCTGTAATTCTTCATTAATGGAGGAAGCATACTAAATATATATAAATATTAACATTAATATTTGGGCAATATTCTACAAGATCATAGTTTGATTCTGATTGTATTTTGGGTTATAATTGCATGAAACTTACTTCTAGTTTTGTACAACATATTAAAGGATATTTCGCAATACATTAACCCGTTAACTTCCTTGTTTCTACCCTCATATAGCGGGTGGTTCTATATGCCGTCCATATTGTCATATTGTGTAATATATATGCATACTGCCCGTATAAGGATGTTTTGCCAATATACTGGCACCATATATGACTTTATACTGGCACCATATATGATTTTTGTTATGAAGACATGCACAAATACCCGAACAGTGTGTTAACGCCGCCAAAAGGAACCAGTAAGTCTTTGAGAAACAATTTCCCTGTTTGCCTGTTCTCATCGATCATGATATCAATATGTTCATGTTTCAGTTGTAACCATATAGATGTAGGTAAGTGTGTGTGTAACCAGGTGACAATTCTGACATGTCAGCCAAAATCACACCCAGCCTTCCGGAATAACAGTAACAGCTCAGAATGGAGAACTGGCTGACGGGACTATATATAACGTCATTCCGTTTGCCAACGTACATATACTACAAGACACAATGTCTTAACGTTCCTGAAGGTGTACAATTATTACGGAATGTGAACATACAGTATTTTATTACATGATGCGACCCGTATTCCATTAATTAAACCCATTCTATAATCATGATGAACAACGACCATTGTATAACAGGAACTAGTTCCCGGTGTACCCAATTATATTATTGTTGCGCAAACATGACCATTGGACCCCAGTTTGTCGTCTGTTTACATTCCGTACGCTAAACCGGTGTTTGTGACTATTGTTGAATTAGTTTGAACAAATATTTCATTAAATATACGTCATTAAATACGTCAAAGATTTGTATTTATCTGAGAAAATTCCTTTACGTGTGCAAACAAAGCATGGTAACGCGAAGCGTAATCGCATGTCTTATATAGAAAATGATGGCATTTGCGATGCTGTTAAAATAGTCACATCCGTTAAAACCACCATAAGCAGACAGAATATTAATATATAGACATATTGTGTTCTTATACCAATTATAAAAATCGCATCAATAGAATGTTATTGTCAAGATCGTAGGCAATGTTAGTAAACAAACGCCATGCAATATTACAGTACAGTTTGTAAAGAGTGTGCGATAAGCAAAACACTCAACGCCGGGTAGATCCCACTAAGCAACTTTCGGTTAAAACTATATCATGTTATTTACAACATTATACAATTATTGCATTCCTCCTTGGTTAACATAAGGAATTATCAACCCGAGGAAGTTGATATTCACCAAGGCCGAAGGCCGCGGTGAATATCAACTTCCGAGGGTTGATAATTCCTTATGTTAACCAAGGAGGAATGCAATAACTGTTTTATTATATGACGGGCGATTATATCAAATGCAAGGGAAATCTACTCAGATATGATAAATGATAAACACTTCTCTTTCATTTTCAATTTTTTCAAGATTCCCCATTCGTAATGTACGCAACGTCATTGGCTGTCACATTTAGCGCGTAGGGAAAACCCAGATCTATTTATAGTAAGAGGTCATCGGAATGTTATATTAACCTGCTGAGCGTTATATTAACCTGTGGCGCTATAAAAGGTATAAAAGGAGCAGTGGACATTGGGAATTATTCATAATTAGGCATGGCAATTTACTATGGAATTTGGAGTAGAAAGTAATGGTCATATAATAAACCGTTATAGCGCCCTCTATTCCCTGCCACTCATATTTTGGAGCGCCCTCTATTCCCTGCCACTCATATTTTGGAGCGCCCTCTATTCCCTGCCACTCATATTTTGGAGCGCCCTCTATTCCCTGCCACTCATATTTTGGAGCGCCCTCTATTCCCTGCCACTCATATTTTGGAGCGCCCTCTATTCCCTGCCACTCATATTTTGGAGCGCCCTCTATTCCCTGCCACTCATATTTTGGAGCGCCCTCTATTCCCTGCCATTCATATTTTGGAGCGCCCTCTATTCCCTGCCACTCATATTTTGGAGCGCCCTCTATTCCCTGCCACTCATATTTTGGAGCGCCCTCTATTCCCTGCCACTCATATTTTGGAGCGCCCTCTATTCCCTGCCACTCATATTTTGGAGCGCCCTCTATTCCCTGCCACTCATATCTTGGAGCGCCCTCTATTCCCTGCCACTCATATTTTGGAGCGCCCTCTATTCCCTGCCACTCATATTTTGGAGCGCCCTCTATTCCCTGCCACTCATATTTTGGAGCGCCCTCTATTCCCTGCCACTCATATTTTGGAGCGCCCTCTATTCCCTGCCACTCATATTTTGGAGCGCCCTTTATTCCCTGCCACTCATATTTTGGAGCGCCATCTATTCCCTGCCACTCATATTTTGGAGCGCCCTCTATTCACTGCCACTCATATTTTGGAGCGCCCTCTATTCCCTGCCACTTATATTTTGGAGCGCCCTCTATTCCCTGCCACTCTATTCCCTGCCACTCATATTTTGGAGCGCCCTCTATTCCCTGCCACTCATATTTTGGAGCGCCCTCTATTCCCTGCCACTCTATTCCCTGCCACTCATATTTTGGAGCGCCCTCTATTCCCTGCCACTCATATTTTGGAGCGCCCTCTATTCCCTGCCACACTATTCCCTGCCACTCATATTTTGGAGCGCCCTCTATTCCCTGCCACTCATATTTTGGAGCGCCCTCTATTCCCTGCCACTCATATTTTGGAGCGCCCTCTATTCCCTGCCACTCATATTTTGGAGCGCCCTCTATTCCCTGCCACTCATATTTTGGAGCGCCCTCTATTCCCTGCCACTCATATTTTGGAGCGCCCTCTATTCCCTGCCACTCATATTTTGGTGTTGAAGAGTCACCGTGAATCACTTTACTAAAAATATCACCACGGTGCTGAGTGTTTTACTAATCACACACGCTTTATGTGCTGTATATAAAACGCTCGGCACGCACATGTTTTTTGTGGATAATATCGCATTCGTTCTATCATTATACTATACTATTAGAATATTCTTGAGGAATTTTTCATATAATATTGTAAATTTTATTTCTAAATTATAACCTATAACCAACGTTATATAGACATTTGAGTATGTTCTATGGATGTTTTTGGTCAACCAATTAATATAATCTACAACTCGTCCACAGTTTAAAGTAAATATGGCCTGGATTTAGCGCGGTTCAGGACTAATTCATTGGACGAGTTTTGTAAATTTCGCTGTAAAAAGTTGTAGATCCGATTTATATTTCACTGCGAATGGTCGTTCCACATTTACCCTGGTTACATAAGTACATGTAAACGGTTTTATGCCGGCTCCAACTTCCAAGACAATGTTTAAACGGTGTATGAATCGGGTCTATGTTTCTCAATAAACAGGCATGGAATTTGTAACAATTAGTCATGTCCTTTCGACAATCCAGGGATTACCCCCCCCCCCCCTCCCAACAAACACCAATATATACGCATTGCAATGCAATAAAAAGCATATATTAAATTACTGTTTTATTTGATTTTAAAGTATTCATTTTCAGTTGACTTTGTTGAATATTTCTTTTCGGAAAGACACATGAAAGTGTACAATGAAAGTTCAAGCGATAAACAATCTTTAAAATAAATATTTCTTACCAGAATATCTGAACATCGAGATAGCCAAAGCGGCAAGTGTAAGGAATCGCATGTCACACATAATCAGATTTCTTGACGCTAACTGCAGCTTGTTATCTCAATTAAGACGTGTATGTTGTCGGCTGATGACGAAGGGGTGTTTATATATCATCAATGCTCGCTTAACACGTGATCAATGATCATAACATAAATTATAACAGCACAGTCACTTTACATCGATAGGTACAACCCGTGACCGAAATCATAAACATGTACTTAAGTGTTCGTGTTATGGTGTGGTTACAGCTATGTTAAAATTGAAATTCATGATGACTATCGTCGTAGTTAATGAACCAACAAGCCTTGCACTGGTGTGTCTTTCATTTACATTGCAGAATGAGGTCCTCGTGTGGTTATCTAGTGACACTAGCGGTCTAGCAGCTTTGTTAAAATTGAATGTCTTGATGACTATAATGATAATGGCCAGTTTTATATAGTGATTAACCAATTACATGCACTAACACGCTTGGTACAATATTATCCCAGTCGTTTGTGCAAGCCTTATGAACCGGCTGCTCAAGTTTGATCAGAACATGATCTCATACTCACCAGTATGACAAGCTGACTGCTACTCGTTTAACGCATGAGTGATGCGAAGCCGGCACAGTGCGAGCGACCTTGCTCAAGGTCACAACTTGACGCTGGTTTTGAAACAGCGAGCAACCCAACCCAAGTTTTCCTCCATACACATTCAAAAGAACTGTCCATTTTGAACACACGTTTTTCCCAAATACAACTAGGGAATGGAATACCCTGTCAAATAAAATAAAAGAATCATCTTCCATTAGTATTTTTAAAACAAAATACCTAACGACTGATCCAGTTCTTGTGCCACCAGACTATTTTAATTTCGGAAATCGCGCGATAAACATCATTCATTGTAAACTTCGAAATTACTGTAGCGATTTAAACGGTGACAAATTTTCTAACTTCATTTCGGACAACCCAAGCTGTCGTTGTGGTCACCCGGCCGAAGAAGCAAATCATTATTTTTTTGTTTGTCCATTTTACACAGATCAACGATGTTTGTTGTTTCACCAACTCGCTACCATTACTTTAAACATATTTTATTGTGAATTATTCAATTTACAAAGGGATTGGGGTACAAGTTACAGAAACTTACAAGACACCCCTCTCCCGATACAAAGTTGAAATTACAGTATTTGTTTACAAGATGACAGAGTGTTTACAATTGTGGTGTAATAAAGAAGATAAAAGTTATAATGGTAAGAGTGTGGACTGAGTGTGTTAATTGTCAACCGTCTCCCTGGATACACATGAAATGAGGACGGGCCAGGACGTCTATTTGTTTTACTTAATATGTTAATTTATATATCTGATGGTATATTTTCGGGCGATTAATCTTGTTTAAAGCGTGTTGTCGCAGCTATGAATGACTGAACAATGCGAAATAATTTTATGTTTCTTTGAAAGGTTTCGTCAGGAATTCCCCTTGGTTGGTTGGTTCCAGTTTGATATTCGGAAATTATGTTTCTCCAGTTTACAGTAAAGTACATGTCTCTGTTCGTCATATAATGGACAGAAAAGAAAGAAGTGCATGCCACTTTCGTATGCGTATCCACACTGACAATCTGGACTATCGGCAATATAGTTTTCGTGCATGTCTAGTCGAAGATCGCTACATGAGTTACGTATCCTACAGTGTAGAATATTACTTTTCCGGTTTCCTGATTCAAAGTATTTGGGTGGTTTCGTGACTGGGTCAACAATATTTAAGTTTTCTTTGAAATCTTGCAGATTTTCAGCTGCAGTTACATACTTAGGGAGTTTGTTCCACTCGGTCACGGTCGAGGGAAGGAAGGATTTTTTATAGTGTTCTGTAGAACAATAATATGAGTAGAACCTATCCGGGCATCGCATGGCATACCTTGACATCTGGTATGAACGTGGCGGTAATAAACCAGTAAGGTAGTCTGGGGCTTTATTATTTATGATTTTAAATAGCATTTGTAATTTATGTTTCTCTCTGCGGTTTTTTAGTGTAGGCCAGCCTGCTTCACACAGGACGGAACTATTTGAGCATGAACGTGTGAGACCAGTTACAATTCTGGCGGCATCGATGTGAATTCGGTCCAGTTTCTTCAGAAGATAATCAGGGGCGTTTTCCCATACGACATCAGTGTAATCTAATATTGGTAGAATATAGGCCTTGTATAGTTTATCAAGTGTTCTTCTGTCTAGCTTATATTTATATTTTCTAAGGATTGACAGCCGAGGAGTAACTCTTGTGGCGATAGACTCGATGTGCTTGTTCCAGTTTAAATTGCTTTGAATTTCGAGACCGAGATGTTTATGCGACTCGATGAGTTCCACTTTTTTGTTTTGAAAAAGGACATTTAAAGGCACATTATTGGGGGTCAGAGAGAACAGTATTGCTTTCGTTTTAATCGGATTGAAATTTACAAGCCATTTACGCGCCCATTCATCAATCTTAATTAGGTCTTCATTTATATTTCTTTCTAACAAATCAATATCATAGTGCATCGCCGTGAGACAAGTATCATCAGCATACATTCTAGTGTCTGAGTTTAAATTTTCGGGTAGGTCGTTTATGTATACGAGGAATAGGAAGGGGCCGAGTATTGAGCCTTGAGGGACTCCAGCGGGGATAACTCTAAAGTTTGAACATGAGTCATTTATGAGAACTCTTTGTTTTCTATTAGTGAGGTAGTCTTCTATCCAGTTTAAAAGCGGTCCGGAAATACCATATTGTTTCAACTTATAAATCAGTCCCCTATGCCAGACTCTTTCAAAGGCCTTTGATATATCACAGAATACAGAGCACGTGTAGAGGCCTTTATCTAGGGTCTGGCAGAGGTTGTGATATAAGTCTGTTAACTGAAAAGTCGTGCTATGTCCAGGCATAAAGCCAGATTGATTGCTGTATAGTAATTTATTGTTTTGAAAGAATTCCATGAGATGTTGGATAATTATTTTCTCAAATATTTTACTAAGACTTGGGAGGAGAGATATTGGACGGTAATTTGTACATTCGGCAGGATCATCTTTTTTAAATATGGGAATCACATTGGCTTTTTTCCAATCAGATGGGAATTTCCCTTTTTGTAATGATTTTTTAAAGATAATTTCTAACTCGACTGCGATCGATTCGGCTGTTTCTTGAAGCATTTTAGGACTGATTCCATCAAAACCATGGGCCTTATTAACTTTAAGGTCTTTAATAGCTTTAATTATATTTTCACGAGTGAAAGGGTCATCAGATAGTGTGTTGTTACATCTACTGGGTATAGTTGGAATTTGATGGTCGCGGTCGGCTATCGTTGAGTTTAAAATAAAAGCCTCATTTAAGCAGTTTGCCTTTTCGTTGTCATTTGTTACATATGTTTTTCCATCTGACGAGACATCGCCATGTGGACTATATAGTGGTGGAATACTTGTAACTTTCTTTTTATTTAATAAATAATTTATTGTTTGCCAAAAATGGCGAGGGGAGGGTGATTCATTTACTCTATCTTCGAGTTTTGTTTCGAATTCCATCTTTGCATATTTCTTCATGTTATTGACTTTATTTCTAGTATCTTTGTATTTCCTCCACGCTTCTACTGAATTTCTTCTAAGAGCAATTTTTCTCAATCTGTCACGGTGTCTTATTTCTCTTCTGATATCGGAATTAAACCAAAATTTGTCCTTTGTGCGTATTGTAACCGTTACTCGGGGGGTGGTTTCTTCCATTATGCTGAGGAAATGTTTACCGAAAAGGGTGACAGTCGTGTCAATATTATCTATTGGATTTAAGTTTAATTCCCAATCTATGGCATCTATCATAGATCTGGCCCTTACATAATCTCCAGATTTATACTTCCAAATAGTTCTTTTGAAAGAGACGGTATCATGTTTTTCGAAAAATAATGTCGCATAAACTCCATAATGGTCTGAAAGTCCTAGGTTGAGTGTATCGGCATCATGTACATGTATGGTCTTACTCACAATTATGGGATCTAAAAGGGTTTGAGAAGTGGGTGTTACTCTTGTTGGTTTTTTAATTACATTATCGAATTCATAATGGCTGACTATTTCGCTGAGTTTCGAATGAGGATCAAGTAGATTAGAGTTAAAGTCACCCAGTAAAATTAAATTTTCCGTCATTTTCATAGCCTCATCTATCGATTCTTCAAGTCGGTCCCAGTAATCAATGTGACAAAACTGTTCGGATCTATATGATAGCGCCAAAAGAAAGCGATTTGATTTATTTACCACCTCAAACCAGACGATAGAAGAGTCAAATTCAAGTTCGGTTCTCCGTTTATACACTAGGTGTTCAGCAAAATAAATGCAAACACCCCCGCCATCTGAATTTCGGTCTGATCTAAATGGGGAGCTGAAATGTTCAATTAATAGTTTTTCTGTAGAATAAGATTGGTCGAGGTGGGTTTCGGTGAAACATAGGATGTCATACTCGTTTATGGAGTCAACTAATTTTTCTAGCTTATTTCTGATGCTACGAATATTATATTGAAAAATGGTTATTTCCTTTGTTGTGTTGGTCTGAGGGGGTCCTGGATTACTGTGAACTGATCCCGACATTAGAAGGAGCGTCATTATAACGAGAAGTATCAGTGGCACTCGCTACCATTGGTGTACTAACTATTAATCTCGAGAAACTCCTCCTTGGAGATACTAACCTGAATAGTACACAAAACCGGAACATATTTAGGGCTGTTCAATTATACATAACCTCGACATCGCGGTTAAAATTTTAGTAAACACATTGATGTGCAAACCTACGCTGCAAATGTAACATGTTGTATTATCACTACATATATAGAATGCGAAGACTCGTCTGAGCCACCGACCCACGGGACGAATCACCCCCCCCCCCCCATAAAGAGAAATATCCACCGTTATTGTCATACTCGGGATTATATCATTATATTGTTATAAGTGAAAAGATGTTGTACATATGAATTATAATGTTTGTGTGTGATTATATTTTATGTTCATTTTGTGGGGAGAGAGACCATTTGTAAGTTGTAAAACTTGTGTCTCAATCCCGTTGCGATATTATTATGCAATCAAATATGTTTACACTAACCCGAAGCCACTGCTGTGTGAAGACTCAATGACCACGCTGGTCATCCTTGTAACGAGGACTCGGTTGAGTAACGGCGGACGCGACTCCCGCGTGATTGCATTGCTTCTGCTTCCTCAAGAAAAACGGCGTCTAAATGCCTTTTAAAATTATAGATATAATGTTAGACAATATTAGACAATTTTAGTCTTAATATGTGGGTGCAACCAGGCGAATCGTTGTCGGGAGATTGGATGCATGCTTCCTTTTGCTATAACTCTGTTTCTGTGTATATACAACTATAAGAGTGTATATGACAGGAACGCTCGCGGCAGGCACGTGGTTTGCAAAAATAATTAGCACCGGAGCGGTCGGTGAGCATGTTCCACGGTACAACCCCGTTTAAGTTACCTGCAGAATGTAAACAGTAACTGTCAGACCGTTTTATTTTTTACCGTCCAACACCGTTTAATTAATATCAAGACCGTAACTAATAAAGGTCAGACCAATGGTATTTTTCATGGGTCAAACACCAATTTTTTGCTCTTAATTTGCTAATTAACCGTAGAATTAGCCAAGTTCCCATTGTAACAATATGAAACCAATACATCTTAGTTCTTCCATTACGATCATAGTTTTGATGAAACATAAATCCTCAATGCATACAGTGATAGACAATATTTAAGAAAATTTGCAGTTTGCAGATTATCAAACTTGTTATCTGCCTCGTGGAATTTAATACGGAAAAAAGGCTGCGCATGCGTAATGTGTTCACCTTTCACTAACTAATGAATACATATGGCTGTAAATAAAAAAAAGGTTACCAGTGATAGCTGATAAGCCAACCCACCACTATTCAGTTACGAGTAATACTAATTTCAACCATTATAAAACATCGGCATGTCATATTAAGACATAAAAGAACAAAGCTACATGTATCACAGTTAAAACACAAATTTATGTACATGTAAAAGTAAAACATCTTAATGGCATACTTTTTGGTAACATGTAAGGCGTAAAATTGTCCAGTCACTTCTAAACACAGATTGTGTTTAACAGGTGAATCCATACATCGTGACAATACAGTACCAGTCAGAAGAAGTGGTGTATTGAGGCGCACCTTTATTGCCCTTAATTCCGAAAAAGGCACGATTATAACGCAATACCAAAAACCTGTCGCGCTTATTATTGCGATATTGAACACAAAATATTGCGATATTAAGCATGCTAAATTTCGTACAGACCCGATAGTATTATATTTATATTAGATAAACACTGTGCATATAGTGTACATATAGCATTTACAACTATAATTAAATTCAAATCTATAACATTGTCTCTATTTATGCAATAAACAATATAGAAGAAGCAATAATTTGATTTAAATGTCACAATTTTGAGAGCAATATTAAGCGCGAAATATTGCGATACTAAGCGCAAAATATTGCAATAATATCACAAGCGGTATTGGGCGCGAACATAGCGCGCTTAATATGCCACTTCTTTTGACTAGTCTATTTATCAATAACAGCTGTTGGGACTGAAAGACAACAGCAGATCCCTTAATAATTGTGCGTGATGACTTGGCGACAATGTTGTCCTGTAGTCGCACATTTTTCGATGAAATTTGACAGCATGATGCATCAAACTGTATGTATCTACGACACTTAGTATCCATATCAGTGAGTCAGCCAAAGATAGTTTGATCAGAACATATGTTGCCACGCAAATCTGACAGCGTGTGAACGTACACTTAACACTTTTTTGCTAAATACTCATTGACGAATGGCTCCGTTGGGAAATATTCAGAGAATAAATTCAACAAACGACCACTTGTTATCTGAACATTTCCCACCAATGAATATGAATCATTCTGCTCTGGTATTATTTGTTCTATTGTTGTCTGCTTTTATTACCTGAACATCGCTCCCAACGCATTACGTTCCAGTGTATAATTGTATAACTGAATTGTATAATTGAGTACAGAACTGGTTAATAACTACGACAAAAAACTGCTTCCTGCGTGCAACTTCTAAAGCAGATGCGGGTTAGCATCACTAAATTCACCCTCTGGGGACCTCATTCTGCAAATGACAGGCACACTAAATTAAGGCTTGATTATGTGTTTTAACAGATCAAGTTGCAATCGAAGCTTGACTCAATTATTTCTATTTTAAAAGAATTATGTTTCTATTAAAATGATGTTTTTTGAAAATTCATTTACCATTTTCTTTCTCTGCTGGAAAAGCGGAAATATTCGGAACCACCATCAGCCGAGTCCTATATTTCCGTTCCAGTTAATCTGTTCATCACCAGCCATGTGCATCCTTCACTGTTATAGGAAGTTTGACCTGAATTTCATGAAATGTGACTAAGGGTGAGTTTACATTGCTGTATATCTGTATAGAGTTCTACACGCATACAAGTGTAAACGGGTTGATATAGAAATGCACACGGAAAGAAAACGGTATTCGTTCGTGTGAGCAAAAATCGTGTCCGTTATAATTCACGGTCAACACCGAGGCATTGCGACAGTCAAATCTGATTTGATTAATTGTTACTCGGGCTTAGCGAATGTGCACGCTTAATCTTTCTTTGTCATTTCAACCCATGTATTTCACACTGTGTAAGCAGCGAGAACTTGTGTACTGGTAGATGAAATAGCCCTATTTCTATTTGTGTACATGTACACTGTTGTTTATTGCGTATTCACATGTGATTTGTTCCCACGCGCCTTTCATTCTTTCTTCGAACCATTATCAACTGGCGTAAGAATAAACTGCTTTGGTCTGCTGATTCATTTTTTGTCTGGCCTAAACTGACACGACTCATAGTGAATTGTCAATTACCAGAGTACTGGTGAGCGCGCGTTCATTATCAGTAATCATTTTGTGATCACAGTAATCTGCGATACGTGACTTCACACATATCTGTATGCAGATCTACAGCAATGTAAACAAGCCTTAAGTTGGTCGAATGATACGAATATAAAGATAATCCTTGGACTATATTCTGGCGATTTATCACTAGGAGTTTATCCTTCGCCCACTCTCATCATCATAAATATAAATCATATAACGACATCGATTTTACTTTGAAGAGAGTTTGGATTTCCGACATGTCCAGTGTGCTGAATTTAACAATCAGTCGTACAGGGGAGATATCTCGAGTGGGAGGCAATACATATACCCTGTAAGATTTAGATAGATAGATAACTTTATTGCCATAAACATCCAAGTGTGTGCATGTTGCAAATATATACATATAATCATAACAATGACACATTAAGATATATTATTTTATAACATTCATTTTCTCCCACAAACCCTATAGTAATTGATTGGCGTGACCGGGTTGATAAATCACGCGGGGTTAAAAACAAAATATTTGTTACGTCACTCATGCGACGAGGTCGCTGTCCAATCGCATTACGCGTAGCGTTTGCAACCAGCCGCCAATCAACATTGCTTATACATAACTCATTTGGCGTTGATGAGCGCTAGAGAGTTTCATTAAATTTGTTGTTTGTTGAACATAAGTATGTGTCTCTTCTGGGCCACAAGGTGAGGAATACTGCTATATCAATTAATAAAAATAAGAATTTATCAATCCTTGGTAGTTAATATTCACCTCGGTCTAGCGGTGAATATTAACTTCCTCGTGTTAATAAATCCTCATGTCAACCTCGAAACCATGCAACAATTTATATTATCGTCCTATTCTCAGTTGCCAGGCCTAACTTGACACTAAATTTACTAAGATAATGTTCAGCTTACCATGCAAAACAAAAATGAAAGCACTTATTATCAGAATATGTTTTATCACATAATTATCATCTAAACTCGGCCTCATTTTTCGTAAGACACATGTGTATTATGAGCACACGCAGTTACAAAATAGCTTAGCGGAATGATGTCGATGTCAATGCCGGAACTTTATTATCATGTTAAGTAGAATATAATTATGATATCCGATATGTGTTGGTTATCTAGGTTTGACTGTGAGATAAATATGGGTGATAAGGGTGGTTGAACAGTTTTGTCAACATGAAAAGACACATTTAAAATAGAATTATGTTTGTTCTTTTAGTTGTCTTTAATTCCTCTTTGATTGTGATAAGGAAATCAATATTAATTGTGTTTAAACCCAGACGTTTCGATGTTGTTTTTCCTTGCTAAAATGTGATTATGTGATAAAATGGATCTCAAATTCGTCGCAATTCTATTAACCGCTTAATTCTATTAAACGATTTATTAATTGAAATATTATTTTTGGTATAGTTAACACAGTGCATGGCGCTCGCGAAAAAACTGGACTGGGTTAATGGCGGTCATGAATGTGAAAAATTAATGCCGAGTATGGCGGTCTCAAACAACTAATGCCGCGGATAAAAATTATTATTCGTAAAGATTACCAGTGTATGTCGCATGTCGACCGCTGACAATCAGGGTGATACCACTTGACCGTGGTTCAATGGCTGTACCACCGCGGCCGTTAACGCCCTACAAGCTAGTTAAAGGGTTAGATTAATTGGAGCATAGTTGTACTTCTAGTGAACATACATGCATTTGTAAACTGTAGGGGCGTGTCGTTAAAATGCGTCAAATATAAAAAATTAAAAAATTAAAACTATATAAATTAAAAAAAATTAAAAATATATAAATTTAAAGCGAGCGTGCCACTTTAAGAAAACGCTTTGCTATATATAACATACGTAGCGTTACGCATGCATAATTATTTTTAGATCTTGACAGGATATCAGGCTAATTCTACGTTCCACTCGCATCCTAATAGCAATACATAACATAACATGTTTGGCATTGGAACTGTGAATGAAGCTCTTTTTAAAACTGAATTTCTGTGATTTTATTCTAGTTCGATGTGTAAGAGGGACATGGACATTTTTCGCGCAATTTTACTTTGTAAAGTTTGAACTATTGCAGTTGGTTGGCGCCTGTGGTCCGTGCGTCGGTGCGTCAGTCAACAATGTACTCTGACTCACCCTACATGCCGCATCCTTCATCCGATCATCACAAAACTTCACATGGGTCTTCGAAGTGACATCTAGTTTGGAGCCATCGTTTTTCCCCCCGAATTTTTTTTTAATTTAAACAGTGCCACCAACCGCGGATTTTGATTTTGGATTTCAAAGTTGTATCCATCGGCACACCCTGCAGCCCACATTAATTGCAGAAATGTTTTGAATATCTACAGGCATGTTTGGGATCACCTCTAGGTGGAAGCCATGACATTTAGCAATTTTCAAAGAAGTCATCTTGAATTTTGACTAAATCATTCGGCACACCCTAAATACCACATCCCTCATATGATCATCACAGAACGTCATAGTGATCTTCGGCGTGATCTCTTGATGGGCGCCATCGATTATTTCGATATTCGTTAAAAGACATGGCCGCCAGCAGCCATCTTTGATTTTACATGGTCTTGTCATGACTGAAATCCTTTGGCACACCCAACATGCCACATCCCTCGTCCAAACTTCATATGGTTCGTATTACCTCTAGATATAAGCTGTCCAATGTTTCCGAAAATACAAAAACATGGCCGCCTGCAGCCATTTCTATTTCACATTTGAATCCTTCGGCACAACCTGCAGCCCACATTTATTGGAGAAATGTTTGAAATGAAAATAATTTCATTTACACAATGCAATCCATTCACTGAAACTGTTTTAGTTTCCTTATTCTGTATCATTATATTGACGGCTCAGCATAAAATTATTTACGCCCCCCTCCCCAAGCTGAGCTACAGTGTCCTTGACAGGTTCATTTATACTTGTTGACTTAAACGTCTACGTTTTTGTGATACTTGATTCAAGTATTATAGAATATAATATTTTGGATGAGTGAATATGACTATTTCTGACATTGAACTATCTTTGAACATATTTCATTTTAATATGTTATATGATCACCAACAATTAATGAATTACATTTAGGAAAATGATTTTTTTAGTATTTAAACGTCTAGTTTATATGTGATATTTGGTTTTCAATATTTGCCGCGTTCCTTTATACGTAATTCACATTTAGCATAAATAGTTAACGTTGTTATGCTTTATTCTACATATCAAAGAAAGTGTGGACATGCTTTGTTTTATCACCAGTCTCACATGTATCCTGTGTGTGGGTGTGCTTTGTTTGTTGATCAACAGGCTCACTGGATGTTTCTAATACAATATTGCTATTTGTGTTCACATGCCTGCTTCGTAACTGAGTACAAATTGTCTTACTCTCCTGCTCTTCTACACTTTTTTAATTTATACCTCCGTTACTTTTTATATATTTTTCCGGCCCACAATTGCCGTTTTGAAGGAAGATTATATTTCTGGTAGGCCTCGGCCTCCAAATTTACTCGACACTGGCGATGCTGCAAAGTGTAACTTTAAAGTGTTAATATAAATTATTTCAAACTTTTGGTTTCACAACATTGCTTTGTATGTTCAATTTTTAACATCGTTTGCCCATTTATTCATATCTTGCTAGTTGTAAACATGCACGCTACCCCGTTCATCTCATTACGTCACAGTTATTGTAGCATTTAAAAATTTAATTCGTAAGTATTAATAACCATTGCATATTGTAATGTAATAAGTCAGTAATTCACCCGATATTCTAAGGACTGTGGTGTGTTACGGTGACGTAACTTTCACACATCACAGTGATAACCGATGCTCCTGTTTCAACTGACAACTTCCGGGTTTTCAGATTACTGACAATATGGTCGTTTTCCGACCACATTATGTAGTTGGACTAAAACCATGGTCGCTTGGTATAAAAACAAATGACAACTTCCGGTGGTCGGCTTTGTAACGGAAATCTCAAGAGAGCAAGTTAGATTTAGCACCCGTCTTGAAGGCTTACAAAACTTATGATATTCAAAGGCCGGTATTTCCAATGTGAGCCCAATCATTTGAGTAATCAATATAACACTTTTACTGTGTTATTACTATATAACAGTTCCTTTTATTGTGGCGTAATTTGGAATACCCGTTTCCGTGTATTTGCACACACATTTAATGCACATTTAGAAATATATTCTGACATTTTATAACTAAAGTCTTGACTATCTCAATCAGAGTCCAAGGGCTATACGTTCCACATAACAAGCATCAAAATATCTTGAGACTACAGCCAAGACAAGATATATATTACAGAATACAGCAATGAGATGTACATGTAAAATGGGTCAAATAATCCACTCTACCATTTGATATATAGTCTGACACCCACACCCGTTACAACACGTATGGTCAATGTCGTGCATGCCCTGCAACGTGCAACAGCTTTCTGGTCTGTTGACCAATCTTGCGCTATTCTGATATCTTCTATTCAACTGTAAGTCTTGACTTGGAACAGTTTGTGTAACCAAATGTCATGTGTATGTCATTGCTGAAACCTTTGAGAACGATTACATCGAGATGTTCAAAGATTAATATTTGAAGAACACACAAATGAGAAGGCACAGAAATCGCAATGTTTGGCATGATAAGAAAACTGGTTCCAACATGGAAGGATCTATCGTATGAATATTGGCTTGCCAAATTGATGATCCCGAAACTGCAGTACAGAAGATACAGAGGAGACATGATTGAATGCTATAACATGTTCAATAGGTATGACGAAATACCAAACATATTGACAAAGAACACCAATTCCACAACCGGAGGACACAACTTCAAATTAAACCTACAGGGAGGGACAACATATAAAGAAGACGTGCCTTTACTCAGATAGTTGTGGATCCATGGAACCATCTGACAGAAGAAGTATTCAGCGTGGAAGACAACACCAAGTTAAAAATATACTGGATGAGTTTTTGACTGAACAAAAGGTAACACTAAATCATACAACTAAATTAGGAACGACAAGTCCACTGACGAGTCAGTGGTTATTTTACCTTCTGTAATATAATTATGGTCGTCCTCTGTGTGCGATCTGGTCGTCTACTACCTCTTCAATACACTCCCCAAGAATACTATGACGTGTGAACTTTATTTATCTGAAGGCATTCATACAAGCCAGATTTGTTGCAAGCTATCAAATTCCTTCATATAGTCTATCAAAACAACTGATAGATCTTAGTCTTGTTTCGTGCAGTGTTTCATAATCATTCTATTGATAAGCAACTGGTCTTCACATTCATATGATCCCTGGAAACTGTTGTATGTGTCTAGTTCCTGGAATTTCGCTAAATGGTATCCGCTGGGGTAGTCACATTGCAATTTCCAAATCCCCCTAAAAAAGACCAAACTCTTATGTCCGCGAAATATCATGTTAAACCCACGTAACTCCAAATTTCCAACTGATGGAAATTTCCAAACCTGGCATGTGAAAATGGCCATTTCAGACAAAGCGATTGAACAAAATTAGAAATGAAATTTCCAACATTTGGGGGGGGGGGGGTAAACCCCAACCACTGTTGCCTTGTCGCCATCTCTCTTTGTCTATATGTTTGTAAACGATTTGTGTAAATATGGATGTCAGTATCTTATAGCTTGTTGGGAGGCACAATATTGGTGCTTTTCTTGGCCAATCAAGTGTAGTTTGTGGATTTGTGAGCAGTTCATTGCCAGCTGACCGTGCGCTGATGTTGATGTCTTCAGCGAAAAGTTCTGAACGTATTTCACTCCAGGTGCCTTCCAGCTCTGACGTCTCTTACTTGTTTCTGTCATATATTCCGGTGTAATTTCGATTCATTACCGTTCTACGAGGTTATCATATTCGTTGTGCTCTTTTTTTAATATTCATGGTATTTCATTATTGTGTACAGCAGGCGATGACAGCACATACATACATAAACTGGGCATTCTTTCACCTCATCCCATACTTGTCTTGTAACCCGCATATCAAATCCAGTCGTAAGTCGGGTTTTGTTTACCCTGTGCCAATGCATTCTCTTATATATGCGAGTCGACCATAGGTTGCCTCGCATATATAAGAGAATGCATTGGCCTAACAATTATTTATCATGTTCTTTAAATAAATTTCAATTTTTAGGACATAAAATAAAAAACATCCATTACCCTGCAGGGAGCCCCACACATATATAGAAGCATATAGAGGAGTGTCGTCTGCTCATGTTTGTCTGGGGCTCTGTATGGGTGAAATTATAAAATTGTTAAAGAATACAAGAAAAATTTATTAAAATTGTAAAAAATTGTTAGGCCAATGCATTCTCTTATATATGCGATGCGACATATGGTCGACTCGCATATATAAGAGAATGCATTGGCACAGGGTAAAAAAAATCCCGACTTACGACTGGATTTGATATGGCGGGTCACATAAATCCCCATAAATCCTCGATTGCCGTTATGCTGGTAGGGACATTCACATTACATTTGTTTCTATTTAGTTATGTTTATAAAACTGCTTAGCATTGCAAGTGGAGACTTTATTTTACTGATATTGTTTCCTTCGTTTTTCATACCTTCGCAACTTCTGTGATGTTGCCTGATCTGTTTGTTTTACAGTCTCACTTAATTTTCGAACCCCCAGATCACATATATAAAATATATGCCATATTATATATTATTTGAAAGAGGAAGCTCCAAAACGTTGTATGATCAACTTATCCGGTGTAATAAACTGTGAACATGTTGTTTTTTGAGTTACCAACGTGGTTTTGTGCTTAAATTTCATCTGTATTGTAGTGTACATTATACTATTTTCAATGGAAGGGGAATAACTCTATACCTTAAATATAGTTATTTCCCTTCCGTTGAAAATACATTTTAGTTTGAATTATGTTGCATTCTGGGAGTCATAACTGGGAAAATCTTTATGATTTCAGCTGTCTTCTATTTCTCTATGGGCATCTTCTGAGACACATGCGTTTCAAATGGTGATGATGAATTATCGTATTTTAGTCATATTTTATGGAACAGATTGTTAATAAAACCGTATATCAAGGGACTATAAAAAAAAACAATAATCGGCGACTCGAAAATTAAGTGCGCCTTTAAAGTCACTATCACTTCTTGGAGCTTAAACTCTCCCGTTATTATATATTTCTTCATATTTCTACCCCTAGTTCCAGATCTGATATTTTCTCTCTCAAATTCCGTTAATATTGGCAAATCTGCTCTGAGTTTTTCTGTTTTCTTTTGAATATGTTCTTTCCCGTGTCCACTGTGGCTGCTTTGTGTGTTTTTTTTTTATTTAACCCTTTCTAGGCTAAATGTATTCTTCCAGTTTGTTAAAAAGTGTACACCGGATTGGTCTATTACAAATTAGGAGGTGCGCTAAGGTCATAAAAACAGACTACAAGTAAATAAAAGTGCAGAAGGGCCCTATTGGGGGGAACGTATTTCATAATATGCTAGCAGGGTTACCCGGCATTTACCAGGTTAAAATTATCCTAAAACCCTCTGCGGTGGACATTCGTTGGGAATAGAGCATTTTCTTGTTCAAAGTATTGCACGTATTCTCAAAATTGTATATCCAAATGACATCAGAAAACGTCATTCTTTTAAATGGATTATAAGTAGTGGCTCATCTTGTCGGAGTGATTGTCATTTTGTTAATCGCGATTAATTCGTCCCTCGAATAAAGAAGATTTTATTTATCTACAACTCACCGTACTTCAGACTTTATCATTTTTGTTAAACCGTACAGTCGACGTGATTGGAATGATGTTTTGTTTTTGTTTTTGTTTTTAAATATTTTGTCATTGGGATCAAAACATGAGCATTAGTTCAAAATACGACAATTGTTTTACATTTAGATGTATAAATCAATCTAGTGGCTTAGACTAATATTTTAAGGACACCTGGTTATCATATATCCATGAAGATACATATGTTTTAAAGAAATGTCCAGGTGCGCCTCTGTTCGTTGTGATATACTGGCTAATTATTCTCTGCTTAAAATAAATGTTGCTATATATTAGCTATAGAGCGATATTTTAAGTTGTTCTAAAATATGATAGAAATCATCTGTCCTTGTCAGATGCGAGTACTGGAGAATCGTGACAAGTCATGTGCTACTAACTGTGTTTACTTTTGTCTCAGAAGAAACTAAATTTGACTGCACGCTATGACCACTATTAGCCGATATATTTCCATCTCTCTTGACAAATTATCTTCTTTTTTTGAACATATCTTAGACAGAAAAGACTCAATTTTGCCATAGTGCACGAGCCATTCTAGCATGCCATCCTCTGACGGTTCAAGGTCCCTCGTTTTGCAAGAATATATGTATCTGTTAAATAGAATGACAAAATATACGTTTAATGCTTTATTCTATGTATCTGTTTTTGCTGCCCCAATATATGAGTGCCCCAATTTCCGTCCCCATATACATATGACAATTGAGAAGATATAATTTTTCAAGTTACATAATTCGGTCACTATTTGTCGAGGTTGTGAAATTTGAACGCCAAAAATCGCTTAGAGCGAATTATATTTAACTGAGGTGGGTATCGGCGACTAAAACATTCGTATTAATGCTAGTGGCTCTCCGCTCTCCACCCTGACCTAAGTGTACCCCACATGTACCGTATTTAACCCACGTGATTTGATTCATCGTATCATTGGAGAAGAACGTGTATGAATTTGGTGGACATTAGAGCTAAACATATTTTTATCAGCTTTGATGCCCCCCCCCCCCCTCGGTGACTCGAGCGGCGCCATATCAAACAGGTGATTATGTATGTTTGGCGGCAATCAGCGACAAATATATTTCATCGTTTTTGCTGTCCGTCACCCTTTCTGTCCCAAAAGCGTTACCTGGTTACTTTAGACAATGTTAACCCACACCAGTATCTTCCTCTGAAAAAGTTACCCCTGTCAGACCCATTTGGTTCCATCTAGACGGTCCCCTGTGATGTTCTATAGAACAGACAGACATTTGCAAATGTAGGCACCAAATATGGCGTCTTGAACCACACGATTTTATTCATCGTAACACTGAAAAGAAGGTGTATGGATTTAGTGGAAATTGGCGCGAAACATATTTGTTATCAGTTTTTGTTATCCTCCCCTCCCAATCCCTGAATGAAGCGACGCCACTTTTGTCATTTTTAAACCACACAATTACACTCATTAAGAAGATGACTATATATAAAATTGGTGGAAATTGGTGATCGACTAAGTTCGTATCAAATTTATTGCCTCAATCTCTCATCCAAATGGCACCAATTTGGCGTATTTAAAGCACACGATTAGATTCCTCGTATCACTAAGAGGAGTATGGAATAATTTGGCGGAAATCGGCGCTAAAAAAACTTGTTATCAAATGTTGGTGTCCCTCTCTCCCTCTATGCACCCTGACTCGAACTTTTGACATCGTTAAACGACACAATTGACGACACGACTGATATCACGGAGATTTTTATTTATAAGTTTTGTGGTAATCGGTGACTAAAGAAATTCTTATAAAATTTTGTGACCCCTCCCTCTTTCACTCAAATCGCCCCAATTTGTCGTCTTTAGTTTGATTCCTCGCAACATGGAGAAGAATGTGTATCAATTTGGCGCTAATTTGATTTTTATCGATGTCAGTGCCCCTTTCCCCTTCGGTGCACCCCTGGCTCGAATGACGCCGCCAAATTTGACAGCTTTAAGCAACACCACTATACTCCTGTTTATGTACACGTTTGGTGGTAATCGGCGACTAAACAAATTATTATCATATGTAGTGTCCCCACCCCATTTCTCACCCAAACGGCACCAATTTGGTGTCTTTAAATCACACTATTAGATTCCTGTATCGTGGGGAAGAATTTGTATCAATTTGGTGGAAAACGGTCCTCAAAATATTTTATCAGTTTTTGTGCCCATCTCCCTTTCCGTGCACCCATGACTCGAATAGACCCATTTTTGACATCTTTAAATCACACCATTAGATCCATATTGTCATGGAGGTCATTATGTATACGTTTTGTGGACATCGACTATACAACAAATTCTGCCCCTCCACCTGTTCTTCCCCTGACAACAACAGCGTCAATTTAGAAAATTATAAGCCGCACCATTATCTTCTCGGAAAAGTTACCCCTGTTTAGACCCCTTTGGTGCCATCAACATGGTCCCCGTGAATTTATATCGAACACAGACAAACAGACAGACAGACATACAATCGCAGATATAGATAAAGATAAGTTCAACAAACGACCGATTTGTTGAACTTATTATTTGAACATTTCCAATGGTATAACTAATCGTCAATGATGCTTTAGTAAAGAAAGGGTTAATTTTAACACCTACCGTTCCATGGAAACTTCTGTAGCCACACAACTGAGAGTGTTAATATGGGTCAGGGCCTCTTCGTGTTATATTACCACGAGGGATTGGTTGATACGTTTAGTTCTATTCTCACTGTTCTGTTTTCGAATATTTTTGTATTGCTGTCATAAATGTTTTTATTGTATATCTCTACAATTTCTACATTAAAGGTACGGTTGGCCTTGGTGGTGGGTATCCTGTGAAAATATTTCCACCCGTCAAAAACCGCCACAAACAGAAAGAACAACAAAATGTAGACATACTTTGTCCGTATACAAATCAGAAATATTGCATAAACAGTATGTTATTGTCATATTTTTTACCATTGTTATGTAAACAAAAGCATAAAAAGTTACTTCTCTGGTGTTTGTTTATATTATGATGGTAAACATAAAGAGCGTTCTTTGTTGGTGAATTCCTGATATGGAACGAATAAAGAGCGTTTATGCCATTTGTGTGTGATTAGCCAGCAGCATTGTGTTGTCTTCTGTAACACAATCAGGCTCTTGCTTAGGTAAAATATAGTAAATTTTTATGATAACATGCTGTTTACGCGATGGTCATGGTATATATGAACGAAAATGTATGCGTTTTAATGTTTTTCTGTTTACGGTGATTGGAACAAATATGAATATTTTCGACAACAAAGGCCTCACGTGCCTTTAACTGCCCGTCTTTCGTTATCTGACGCAATGGGATCGTTTATAAGTCACTGTTGCATTCACATCAGTTAAACACATATTATGGACTTGTTCTGGTGCGTGAAACTGATAAGTTAGTACTCAGACGCTACGCCAACTGTGGGAATGTTGCATTCTAATAACATCGCCGAAAATCAGAAAGAAATCTACCATAACACTCCATAGATGTCATCGTCTTAACTACGCATAATTGTAAATATTTACATCTCGATTCGGGACGCAACAATCGGCGATAAATTAAGGCAAATGATTTCGCCATCGAGAGTCATTGCATTTAATTAATAAATAAGAATGACGGTGTGTGTGCTGCAAATTTAAATTAATATTCGTAAAAATAACTACTTTCAGCAAGATTATTCTCCATTTCTATTTGATCACACAACCGGAAAGTTTCACACCACTTTAAAGGCACGGGTAGCCTTGGTTGTAAGTTATAATTTATAAAAAATTACCAAATTATGAACATTTCCTAATGGTAGTATAATGATTGTATGAATGCGATACTATCCATAAAACACACTTGTGTGAGACGAGAGTTTGTTTAAATACAGCAAATAAGCGCATACAGCCAAGGTCATCAATCTTTGTCATATCGTCTAGATTTCAGCGCACCACCACGCAATAATAAAACATAAATCAATGAGATATGCATTTTAACATTATCTGGTATTCAGTCTGTACACTAGAGTGTAACCAATTGCCACACAACATTTATAGTTATGTTCCGACATACATTTCATTTCACGCTTGAGCTAGGCATATATGTACTTCAATAAAACGATGTAATTCACGTCGGACAATAACGCACATACAATTCAATGGGTATTTAAATAATAAGTGAATATTCTATTTCCCAGTAAGTTTTGACGATTGTGTACTGATGTCATTAAGAAGTGAACGCATCGTCAACAAGGATCCAATTAACACGTCCCTTGAATTCATGGGTACTTAGGAAATCATATAGTGACCAAGGTCATTAGGAATAACCCCATAACCGAGATATCAGACCCAGCAGCCGAGCTTCGCAACCCTCTAGTGTATATAATATTATTAGTTAGGCATGACATTTTTGTCCAGAACGGACTTTTTGTCTAATATTATTAGTTAGGTGTGACATTTTTGTCCAGAACGGACTTTTTGTCTATAATATTATTAGTTAGGCGTGACATTTTTGTCCAGAACGGACTTTTAACGAATTATGTGAATATCGCTTCAATTTACCATTAAACCGAGTAATATAATTTCATGACATCACCAATCTGAGTAATATCACTTAACGACAACACATTCGTCTTAAATTTGATAGATAATTTCAAAACTTCATACTTCATATTTCTACAGAAGTGCTTATCTTTATTGACCATGTCGTTACGTGGCAGTTTTGGGAGTGACTCCCATTCCTGAATGTCAGCCCGTGACAGCATGGACCAGTTACAAAAAAAACCGACTGGCGATCAACTTGAACAACCATATTTGTGCATGTTTTTATAGATTTCAAACCAAACCATTGACTGGTGGCATCTGCCACTAAATTAAAAGATAGTAGAAATTAAAAGATAGTAGGGTGTGGCAAATCTGATCTGCTATCAGGAAGTATGCAATATTATGCATATTTGGTGGCATATGGCACCACTGTTTGTGGGAATCAGCTGCCTTGAAGCCCTATGCGTTGGTGAAAAGGCTACTGGTGCACTGCATGTGATGTACTGAATGCAAAACAATTGAATAATTTATTTTCTGGGAGCGTACTGGACTATTTATAAAATTGGCTGACAAATAAGAGTGATTGACCATGACCGTAACAGTTGACACTGACCCTATATGTCCTAGTGACCCAGTCCGTTTGATGAACCACTGATGGCACTATGAGTTCACTTCATTTATTCAAACATAAGGATCATCCGGTTGCCAATAGTGGGATTTTGTTAGCTTTTCTCGCAATATTTAAAGCCGCTGCCATGGAAACCATAGTCTATCCTGACACATGGCATCTCATCCGAACACACCCTCCAAAAAGTGTCCACTATAACTAAGCAAAATATATTTGAAGTATCGTATAAATTCCTGTTTATTTTGGTCTGATGAATCGTGACTTATGTATTGCCAGATACTATAATAAGTAGTTCTTAAAATGTGGTCGTATTTAAAATAAATATTCTGATATATTGACAGTGATCTTCTCGTATCAAGTGCGCCATATATCAAATAGAACTGGCGATGGTGCTCTAAATTTTCTGTATTGTGATATTCGGGCGTTTGACCTTGAAATGACCCGATTTCAAGGTCAATGTCACGTCGCACGGGCAAATCAATAGGATTATGTCACCTCCCGGCCGAAAATACCGCCACATACCAAGTTTCATCGAAATCGGGTCGGCCGTTTTCGAGTTCATCGATTACACACACACACAAACAGATCTTCCAAAATATATAATAGACTAGCCGATGAGCCCGACGTTGTCCGGGCTATTCAAAAACCAAATTTCAAGTCGATAGCTCCACCCGTTTCCGAGATCTGGTCACATACCAAATTTCAAGTCGAGAGCTCCACCCGTTTCCGAGATCTCGTCTGCGCATGCGCGAAGCTGGCGTCGCACGGCTCGGCGACCAGATAAAATTCGTATCCGGGGCAAGATACATTCACATAGCAAATTTCAAGTCGATAGCTCCACCCGTTTCCGAGATCTCGTCTGCGCATGCGCGAAGCTGGCGTCGCACGGGCTCGGCGACCCGATAAAATTCGTATCCGGGGCAAGATACATCCACATAGCAAATTTCAAGTCGATAGCGCCACCCGTTTTCGAGATCTCGTCTGCGCATGCGCCGCACGGGCTTGCCAATACGACAACGACGACCGCCTGGTCAAACTACACACACGTACCAAGTTTCGTCCCGATCGGTCTAGAATCGTAGATTTGTATTAATGACAGACAGACAGACAGACAGACAAACATACATACAGACAGAGGTCTTCAAAATATATATGAGACTAGCCGATGAGCCCGACGTTGTCGGGCTATTCAAAAACCAAATTTCAAGTCGATAGCTATTCAAAAAACAAATTTCAAGTCGACAGCTCCACCCGTTTCCGAGATTTGGTCTGCGCATGCGTGAAGCTGGCGTCGCACGGGCTCGGTGACCCGATAAAATTCGTATTCAGGGCAAGATACATTCACATAGCAAATTTCAAGTCGATAGCTCTACCCGTTTCCGAGATCTGGTCTGCGCATGCGCGAAGCTTGCGTCGCACGGGTTCGGCGACCAGATAAAATTCGTATCCGGGGCAAGATACATTCACATAGCAAATTTCAAGTCGATAGCTCCACCCGTTTCCGAGATCTCGTCTGCGCATGCGCGAAGCTTGCGTCGCACGGGCTCGGCGACCCGATAAAATTCGTATTCAGGGCAAGATACATTCACATAGCAAATTTCAAGTCGATAGCTCTACCCGTTTCCGAGATCTGGTCTGCGCATGCGCGAAGCTTGCGTCGCACGGGTTCGGCGACCAGATAAAATTCGTATCCGGGGCAAGATACATTCACATAGAAAATTTCAAGTCGATAGCTCCACCCGTTTCCGAGATCTCGTCTAAGCATGCTCTGCACGGGCGTCGCACGGGCTCGACGACCCGATACAATTCCGCCTGGTCAAACTACACACAAGTACCAAGTTTCGTCCCGATCGGTCGAGAATCGTAGATTTGTATAAATGACAGACAGACAGACAGAGGTCTTCAAATATATATATGAGACTAGACGATGAGCCCGACGTTGTCCGGGCTATTCAAAAACCAAATTTCAAGTCGATAGCTCCACCCGTTTTCGAGATCTCGTCTGCGCATGCGCTGCACGGGCGTCGCCAATTCGACAACGACGACCGCCTGGTCAAACTACACACACGTACCAAGTTTCGTCCCGATCGGTCGAGAATCGTAGATTTGTATCAATGACAGACAGACAGAGGTCTTCAAAATATATATGAGACTAGCCGATGAGCCCGACGTTGTCCGGGCTATTCAAAACCAGCCCGACGTTGTCCGGGCTATTCAAAACCAAATTTCAAGTCGATAGCTCCACCCGTTTCCCAGATCTCGTCTGCGCATGCGCGATGCTGGCGTCGCACGGGCTCGGCGACCCGATAAAATTCGTATCCGGGGCAATATACATTCACATACCAAATTTCAAGTCGATAGCTCCACCCGTTTGCGAGATCTCGTCTGCGCATGCGCGAAGCTGGCGCCGCACGGGCTCGGCGACCCGATAAAATTCGTATCCGGGGCAAGATACATTCACATACCAAATTTCAAGTCGATAGCTCCACTCGTTTCCGAGATATCGTCTGCGCATGCGCGAAGCGGGCACGCACGGGCTCGCCAATACGACAACGTCCACCGCCTGGTCAAACTACACACACGTACCAAGTTTGGTCCCGATCGGTCGAGAATCGTAGATTTGTATAAATGACAAACATACAGACAAACATACAGACAAACATACAGACAAACATACATACAGACAAACATACAGACAGAGGTCTTCAAAATATATATGAGATAGTAAATTGCGATAGGTACCCGCGCCCCGCCCCAAGTGCGCCAAGTGCGCCATAGCCATACACGTGGTATGTTCTGTCAGCTTGGGCGCACAGACTACTTGATAAATATATATATATATATAGTTTGAAAACTAAGAAAGGTATCCGTTCATTGTTGAATATGTATTAAGGTATGTACATACATGTACAGCTATACCGGTTTCGACACATCTTGCCTCTTCAATAGCTTGAGTGACTCCAAACTATTGAAGAGGCAAGATGTGCCGAAACCGGTATAGCTGTATGTACATACATGTAATAAATATACAACAATGAACGGATACCTTTCTTAATTTTCAAACTATTCCATTCGGACCGGGCCAATATTTGCAGGGATGTGTACCATGATGGTACTTTAGATCTCCATAGGGCCCACGCCTAGCATGTGTGGTTTTCGCTGGCGAATGTTGAATAGAAACACATTCAACATTCGTCCCACCTTTCAACATTCGTTCAACGTTCAATTTTCTTGTATGTAAGTTTGTTTAACGTGAATGGATTGAGTGGGTCGTATATATAGCACCCCTATCAAAATTAGAGTATTCGATACTTGGATACTCATTTTTGAGGATTTTTAATCCCGGTAGAGCGAGATAGAGGGCACATCATATACCCATGATCGGATCTGGCCCAAATTTACAGAGATGTGTAAACTCCCATGCAGAAGGTATTTTAATTCACCATTCAACACTAGTGCCATATAAATAAATGTGTAATGGCTTATTAAATGATATAATAGCGGTTTCATAAGTCGCCAAAGCACCATCAGATCTAGCCTCGTACCTGGCTCAGACACTCCGCTCACTGTTGCTCTAACTCCACGACGTACGCTTCTTTGGCGTAGAAGCCGGAGGCTGAGTCCACGTCAGATCAGGTAGGGGCACCAAAATTAACAAGGACGTGTTTGTCACAACTTACTCCATTCTTATATGTATAGGCACTCCCATGAAATATACATTTATCAGTTTATAGATAGACGTGTTGTGGGTTGTCCATACGTACTGACGTAATACTAATTATTGACATGTAGATGGGGAACGAGTCATTTTGGGGTTATTCGGCCAAAATACATGGCTACCAGCGGCCATCTTGGATTTCAAAATTCAATCCATTAGCACGGGATACATACCGGAGTTTTCGTCTGATAATCACGAAATTCGTCGTGGATGTTAATATTGACATGAACATAGGAACGTTTCATTTTGGGGTCATTCGACCATAAAACATGGCTGTCGGCACGGGCTACAGGTCGTACCTTTGGTCGGTAGGATCATCATGAAATTTTCATGGCTGTTAACATTGACATGTAGATGGGAACGAGTCATTTTTGGGTCATTCGGGCATAAAACATGTCTGCTGGCAGCCATCTTGGATTTTACTCTTTGGCAAACCCTACAGTCCACTTCCCATATCCGATCATCACGAAACTGCATATTAATCTTGATATTGATCTACAAATGTTTTTGAATTTCGTTCGAATACATAGCCGTCAGCAACCATCTTGGATTTTACTTTATATATATCTCTCCATGTTGCTAATCTAGTATTACTTAGATATTTCAACTTTCCGGATTCCTAATCTCTCCATTGACTGTAACACGTGAAATTATTCCCTTTCCAAGTTGAGCTACAGTGTCAGTGACAGTTTCATTTTATTCATATGACAAAGGATTTGAGATAGTGATTTGTTATGTTAACTTAAGGTGTTCATTTAGCATTTGATAGAAGCATCCTGGGCCGATGTATTGAGTGTATCAGAGAAACATTTATGGAACAACAACTCATATATGCATACGACATGCCTATGATATGTTTAGCAATGCATGTGGGTGTGATGTATTGTTTGAAAATTGAAACAATACCATCCAATCCACATGTATTGCTGAAAACATCAGATTTGATCAACATTAGATTTGTAGAATAGTGGACATAATCACTGGAGTCATGCATGTGGACCATATTTTTGTCATTTAATGCATTGGGCGGCCTAACTATATCGCGTGTTACTTTTGTAAAATCATATAAGCCATTAAGTGGCAGTATATACGAATAACATTTGAGTAAATCGTCAAGATCCCCATAGGGTACAATGTTAACTTTTGATCTCAACTGTACCCAACGAGACTTACATGTATCTGGCGACATCTCAGAGTCATACTTGGTAGAATATAGGGTTAGCTTTCCTGCGATATCTTTACCCATAATTGATATACCGGAGTTCTGTTTCTGGCAAATGATCAAGCTATCCTTGTAGAATTTCCACGTGCGTGTATCTGTGATGTAGCTGATTTAAAAAATATACAATATCTGAATAATCGGGAAAGACAATTGAAAAGCAGTCATAAATGCAATTCATGTGACGATTTGATAATAACATTTCACATTAAGATATGCCAGTTTGCATTTTGTGGCATCTCTCCTTGTTTTTAAATTTCAAGGAACAAAACGAACCACTCACCGAACTAGCTATGCGTAATAGCATGTCTTCTAATTAGTTGGACGGAAACAATAGATAGATAAACAATTAACAGCTCACAAAAACCTGTTTCCACTAAAATTTCAAGCTGGAAACAAGTAGATTCTGAAAATTGACACATTTGTTGTATAGAAACCATTCTCATATCCCTTTTATCATTCCTAAAACACGCGACCATTTGTTCGACATATAGTATATGGGCTACATGGGCAAATATGAGCCCGTCGGTGGGCAAATTGCCATTGTATTTTGTTTTTGCGAAAACTTGGTATGTCTGGTCGTAGAAACGCATGACACCAAGCTGGATTATATATACAGCTTAATACATCATATATGTGCGGAAGAAACACTTCCCTTACGAGAATGAGAAGTGTCTAAATATTTGGGGCAGGGTTACTGAATTGGTCTTTTTCACACTTCCTTTCAAATTATGAACGCAATATTTTACCTGTAATGTGTTGAAGATGGATACTTGTTTCAGCTCTTCGTGAAGGTCAAAGGTCAATGCAGGATTGAACATACTCATTTTTCTCGATCTCATTCTGGGATATCTAGAAAACTTATATTATACTTACTTCTGATGAAATACATTACCACAGAAGTACTTTTGGTATGGACTGGTACCTGCGGACCAGGAGTATTGTCAAGTATACACTCAGCATGCCATGACCAGAACGCACTAATGGTGCAGATACTACTTACTTACGCCCAATTTAAAATCGACGTTAATACGTGGTATTATTGGTTATCGTCAACGTTTTCGTGAGATTACAAAGTATTCAGATATACCGAACCTATTTAACAAGTGAAAACTACCCTATGATGCATAAGATATTATTAAAATCGCATGTGAAGAAAGGGCGCCCATTCGTTGGTGATTTTACTGTTCGTTTTATTGTTCGTAGACGAAGCGGTTCGTTGGTGATTATCTACACTTTTCTGCACATATCTGTTTACCAGCGACCAAATGAGACATTTCTGGGTTGGGAAAATAGTTTCCAGGCATGGTGCTATAAAACAGTGACCTTTACTTAGACCCATTATGGTTATGCTATAGAACCATCTTATTGGTGTATAGCTATGGTGTATAGCTAAATAAATATAAACTAAGAATAAACATGTCGGCGATGTCCAGCATTACACGTTTACTGAACGTTCAATTAGCCCCAATGAAGAAATTTATTTTGCTTGCCTCACAATTGAGGTTAATATTCCAGGCTGGTACTTCAATATATCGAACTGGTAGGAAATAGGCACAATGGGTTAATATTGTGAATGCAATTAAGAATAGATACGTTTTAACGCACGAAGGACCACGTGATTGTCCGACATCGGGTGATGTTCGGCCATCGTGACATCTATTTTGAAATAGTAACATCCCTCACATACAATATGGACCACATATAGACAGAAAGTTAATAACACAAAGCGCAGTTGTAATCGAACCTCTGGCTTATTCTACAGTATATCATCGTTTCAATGGTTTTGCCTTATCTCGATCGACGCTGTCACTTTTTACCGGTGGAGGAAACACCTTACAAGAAGTTAATTTCATCTGCAAATGTGGCCACTCCACGTGGACGCTTTTTATAATTAAATAAACTCTTCGGGAGAAAGCGCTCTTGAGATGTTTAAAGACATATGATGTACTTATTCGGCGCGTGGAACTTATCAGTTAGTATCCAGTTAGCATCCAGTATGCCAACTGGATGTATGTACCTTTCTACTAACATCGCTGAAAATGTTAAGCAAATCGACCATACCACTCCATAGAAAACATCGTCTGAACTACGCTCAAATGTAAATAAACCAAAGAAACAATTTCGCCATCGCGGTCACTGCATTTAATTAATATATAAGAATGACGGTGTGTGATGTCAATATGGATATAATATTTGTAAAAATTACTACTTGAAACAAGATTATTCTCCATTTATATTTGATCACCATGTGGGAGCGTTTCAAATCACTTTAATTATTTGTTTACAACTCTGGATAACTCCGTAATTTAGTAAATATACAATTTCTTCTAAAATAAAACGCTGTTATTTAGTTTATGAATATCTCCGTTATTTCGTCAATATATTGTTCCCGTGGTCAGTTTAGTATTAATGTTTATATACATGTATTGTAATGGTGGGCTCGATGGCCGTGTACGGTGTACAATTAACTGTCTTGTTGTCGTCAAATGAAAGCTTACATGGTACGTCCCTTATCATCGTATACAATTAAGTATCTATATTGGTATAAAGAATTCCAGGCGTTTTACACTCTTCGTCACTCAGACCAAACTCCTTCCTCGGAATGTTTTTGTTTGCTTCATTGGTATCCAGGCGCATATTTTTGGCCGCCCAAAAAATTGATGAATTTCCCACTAAAATGTCGATGTTTCCAACAGCCCAGAATTGGCGTACCACGGGAGCAGACATCAAGACGCTAACAGTGGCCATTTCAATAAACTGAACAACATCGAGTTGCCAAATGATGGTATACATTTTTTTCGAACAAAACGCCGAGAAGAGTAGAGTAACGCACCCCTATCCCTTATCTTATTCAAGGGACGGGATGGTACATACTAAATATATCTATCTTAACTTAGGGAGGGGAAGACAGGAATATAATTGAACTATAGTGACCCCAACATAATTACAAGGTCATGACTTGGAGAGGCCATGACCTATGAGGAATGCGAACATTTACACAAAGAGAAAGTCTTAGGTAACAACTTCAGTTCACCCATCGGTCAAGACAGACAAAGGAAGATACTAATGACCGCTATAAGTCATTAGCGTATATATAAACCAAACATTAATCTACTCTTCAATCAGTTTCGGCTCTTCAGACTAATTGGCAGATGTCAACATCGGCCCGCTAATTAATAAGCGGCGCCCCTGTCTTTCCATCCATCCAAGATTTGACTCATGACATTGCTGTTGACTATACATTGATATTAGATGTGAATAAAAGATATACAAAGAACTGACTTCATTCCTTCACAGTAGTTGGTATAGTCTCAGCATTTTTCGTACACCGACCAACGAGCCACATAAAAAATCACATGCGAACCATATCGAGTGATATTGCTTCTGACACGATCTTAGATCAATATCACATTTCATTGCTTTCGAGATGCATAGCTTGGTAAATTCATCTAAATGTATTCTTGTATTTCGACGAGTCATCAATCGGCTATTGAATTCAAGGTAATGGCCAGCTTTACCGCTTCTAAATGCATCAGCGATGTCAGTCCAGTTCCATAGTGACACACATTGCCATAATAATTTGACTTCAGCCCAATTTTCGAAAAACAAAATGGAGGACACTGTTGTACGAATTTTAATGATGTAATGGTTAATTCTGGCAGCCGAACCGATATATGTCAATGTTACGTCAAATAGTAATATGTTCATACGCTAGCGTAATTAACGAATCAAAACAACACCACTCACACGAGATTTGCTGTGGCTTTTTTTTTTCTTTTTATCAAAATCAGTTTATAGATTTCCTGTTATTCCCTACAAATAAGATTAACATAAGGCTATTTTTCCTGGGTTCGTCGAATGAATTGACCCCAATCGTAATTTCGAGTATAAATTAGGCAGATCGTACTTCCGGGTACTCTTGATCGAGAGCTTGACTATTCATGGTCATAAACTACTAGTACCAACATCAAAGTGAAAATAATTAAACCTTGTTGAGAGGGGAACGGAAACATCTTTAATGAATTTAACCACTTTATTTCTTTTCTTGACGCTGTGTGAGCACTGCGGAGATACTATACCATACCCAGAAACGTGTCCATTTCAAGGCTATTCATTTCATTCAAAGGTGTCACCGTGTCCATTTCAACGAAAATCGATGAACAACGTCATCGTGTAACTTTCCCCATTGACCGAGTTCGACTGAATGTGTCTTCTGCTTTGTTCATAATTATGTGTTTCCTTTCGATTCCATTGCGAAAATAGTATATATATGGATTATCACATGCATGTATGTACAATATAGTCTTTTGATAACAATTAATTCCTTATTAAATATATGTTATTTCGTTTCGCACAGTACTGCACCGAACCAAGTGATGTACATTAAATGCCCAGTAGAACGGTGAATTTGTGATGACATTCTTATTATATTTCACACCAGGAATGTCAATCACGTTTCACTCGCCCAACTGTGTGTATACTGTATAGTCGGGGAGCCAATAAGGTCCACGTGCACCCCCCCCCCCCCCCGATGATTACAAATAACCTTATTTTTATTGTTCCCTATGGTATCCAGATAAAGAATCCGGATTTCACCGAAAAATAAAGGTGGCCCTACTAGGTGCTAGAGCCATTTGAATCCAAGATGGCCGCCATTTCCTCTAATTCCGACCAGCTGTATTTAATCGTTGTAATAGATCGGTTTTTAGCAAAAGACACAGACAAAATGTATGCCATTTTGTTGGTATGATGTCCTTCTTCAAAATGACGGCAAATAATTTCGAAAAAAAAATCAAAATGGCCGCCGAAAAATGACGTCATATGCACGAAAATAGGAAATTTAATTAATATTTCACCATATCTTCCATTTTTATTCACATTAATCATTTGTAAATGGCAATGTTTTTGAGACAGTCATCAAGCGTGATATTATAGCGTCATTTAAAGACATTTGCCATTGACGAGGGTTCAGTAATATATACAGAAAGAGGATTTGAAAAAGAGGGGTGAAATTTTCGATTGTTTTTGCAAGACGATTTTGCTGTATTTAATCGTTGTAATAGATCGGTTGTTAGCAAAATACACAGACAAAATGTATGCCATTTTGTCGGTATGATGTCCTTCTTCAAAATAACGGCAAATAATTTCGAAAAAAATTCAAAATGGCCGCCGAAAAATGACGTCATATGCACGAGCAATTTGGTCTATAAACACCGTAGTGTGACACATTTAAGATAGACCAAAACAATAAATACTTTTGATACCAATGATAGTTGCATTTTACTTAAAAAAATTGTCCAACCCTGAAAAGTTAATTTTTGCCGATATTTATGTCAAGTTTGTGAGAGAAAAATCCAATATTTCTGGTGATGTCAGTGGTGACAATAGAAACAATGATCCATGGTGCATCAGACATGTTAGTATTCAATGTGTATAATACAGATTAGCCAATTTTATATATCAACCACAACTTGTAAGCCATTGCAGGACACCCTGGGGCAATATTTACCATTTTTCATATTTTCGGCGGCCATTTTGCAAATTTTCTACACCAATTTCATTCCCATTGAAGTAAAACATCCGTCCAATAAAATAAAGCACATAGTTGTTGACATTCTATTAACAGCCTGTGTGGTTTGTCGATAAAATGACTATCAAGACCGTCTTGCAAAAAAAATCGAAAATTTCACCCCTCTTTTTCAAATCCTCTTTCTGTATCTATTACTGAACCCTCGTCAATGGCAAATGTCTTAAAATGATGCCTGTCTCAAAAACATTGCCATTTACTAATGATTAATGTGAAGAAAATGGAAGATATGGTGAAATATTAATTAAATTTCCTATTTTCGTGCATATGACGTCATTTTTGGGCGGCCATTTTGAATTGTTTTCGAAATTATTTGCCGTCATTTTGAAGAAGGACATCATACCAACAAAATGGCATACATCTTGTCTGTCTTTTGCTAACAACCGATCTATTACAACGATTAAATACAGCAAAATCGTCTTGCAAAAAAAATCGATAATTTCACCCCTATTTTTCAAATCCTCTTTTCTGTATCTATTACTGAACCCTCGTCAATGGCAAATGTCTTTAAATGACGCTATAATATCACGCTTGATGACTGTCTCAAAAACATTGCCATTTACTAATGATTAATGTGAATAAAAATGGAAGATATGGTGAAATATTAATTAAATTTCCTATTTTCGTGCATATGACGTCATTTTTAGGCGGCCATTTTGAATTGTTTTCGAAATTATTTGCCGTCATTTTGAAGAAGGACATCATATCAACAAAATGGCATACATTTTGTCTGTATCTTTTGCTAACAACCGATCTATTACAACGATTAAATACAGCTGGTCGGAATTAGAGGAAATGGCGGCCATCTTGGATTCAAATGGCTCTAGCACCTAGTAGGGCCACCTTTATTTTTCGGTGAAATCCGGATTCTTTATCTGGATACCATAGGGAACAATAAAACTAAGGTTATTTGTAATCATCTGGGGGGGGGGGGGGTGCACGTGGACCTTATTGGCTCCCCGACTAGTAGTTACTACAGTGTCGTTATTTATTGTGTCTTATTTTCTCAATAAAATGTAACCTAACGCAACGAATGAACTTACATTGTAATTCAATATTCATAATTCTCATTTGCAATACCAGTAAGCGCAAGACATCAGATTTTCCGATTACGACATTAATGCTTTAAGCCCACCGATCTACTGTGCAACAAAGGCGTTCGCGAAATTAAAAACATCAGCGTCGTATTAGATAATAATTGGTGACGTCACAAAATCAGATATGGTCTACATACGACCCAAAACGTCCGGCTTTGGTTCGTTATTAATTTGACTTCAGCCCAATTTTCGAGAAAAGAAAAATGGAGGAGGCTGTTGGGCGAGTCCCCTATCTATATGGGCGGCCTTGTGTTGCATTGTACGAATATTAATGATTTAATGGTTAATTCCGGCAACCGAGCGGGGGGATTTCAATGATACGTCAAATGGTAATAAAACGTTACGGAGCGCCCTTCGCATGGCACACCATATATACAAAGGTCAAGTAACGCTGGGGTAGTCGCGTAATGTTGACAGTTAATATGATGGGCATAAGCGAAGTGGAATATGGTCATCCAATCATACAACTTATGAAAGTGTACCCTTTTTGGTACTGGTTTATTTCTTTCTTTTTTTATTATTAATCAATAGTTTATTTACACTACATTGCGCATGTACGTGCATTGTGGCACTTCATGATTTCTTGGTTTACATATTTTATGGTGCCAAAGATTTTGTTTTCATCAATATAATATTTTTTTAAGGAAAACACGGAAATGAGCGATATGTTGTGCGCATTAATTATCATTTTATATAAGTGTTATGACTAAGGAAACCCAATCTTTAGAGTTATCCATCTTACCGATATTCTGATTATCGGTAAGATAGACAGTCTGGGTCGATATTGACGGAAACCTCAGAGAACCCAGCAACGTTGCCGTTGAGAGGACATTTTATCCCACAGGGTTAGAGTGAAAGACAACAACTGGAATGCGTTAATACATGTACATGTAGCTACCTGTTTAGAAAAAACATAATTATGGACAGGAAGCCGATACAATAAATGTAGTAGTAACAAATACAAAGATGTGGGTGACAATTGTTTGAGGCACAATAATCGCATATAGATGTAGGCCAAAAGAGGCAGACATCAATCGAATGTGTATTCCCAAAAAGAAAAAACGGGGAGGGAGGGAGGGTTTTCAAAATAAGCGAACGTCTTCGCCGATCAATTTATTGGAAAGAAAGTTAACACAACCGCTTCGCGCATCCCTTCCGGCAAAAATATAGTTCCCACGATTCTGCGCTATAGCTAAATAGCATTACTGCCAAATTGCCTGTCCTTTATAATTGTGTTTTAATTTCGTCTAAGTACTTCGCAACATCAGTGTATAGCTTACTTATCTGAAATGCCATGCGTTATGGTGTAGTGATCTATGCCAGTGCAAGATCTCGCTACAAAACATGTTTGCGTTTGTACATAATTTTGGTTTAAATTCACGCATCTGGTTAACCCTTTGGGATAAAATACGTTGCTCTTATACGACTATGTTATATATACATTCACCGCATAACAAGGATACATAACGAACTGATTTTCAGTTGCTGAAGAATTGTTGTATCATACTGTACATGTCAATATATTTATATACCTTCATTTTCCTCCAAGTTATGATGAGTAGTACATGGTTACAAAATTATAGGTTAACGTACATACAAAATGTGACAAAAAGAAGTGATATTGAAATAACAAAACATGAATCACATGCAAGTCCGCTTAGATTACATATACATTGTATAGAGGCTTACAAAAACTGGCATTCCACATTCGCGCGCACATGTATACCGGTCACCCATAAACGCACACGTATGCGCACAAGTTCGCAGACATTCATTCAATTACCGCAGCCACGTACACTCAAGCACGTTCATGCAACAGATCTAAACTTTAATATTTCATAAGCACACATACAATTTGCGCATGAATTTGAATTACATGTTAAGCATAGAGCACCTGAATGTGCATCATACAACTATGGATATGTTCATAGTTTGATCGTTTGCAGTCCACCCTGACGTTAACCAAAAAAGCATAATTACATGTATGTCCACATAAACAAGCATGCCTGTACATTCGTGCACTCGTGAGAAGGAACACAAGAAGTAGACATCATCCAATCGATGCAGGTCGGTCCCATTATAACCAAATCTTTAACATCTGGTTCATGTGATTGTACAAGTGCTGGGCACGCAACTAATTTAAATTGACACTCGCTGCGACTGTCGATAATAGAGGTAACTGGTCAAGATTTATTTGTTAGGCTTGATCAAGTTTAATAAGAACATGTATGTAGTCCACAATGTGTGCGTATGCCCAACAATGAACGATATATAGTACCTGAGCTACTTAAACCTCTAGGTTTAAACCGCCGTGAGTCAGCAAAACCCGTGGTTTAAACCCGTGGCCGCAGGTCTAAGTGACGCATTCGTCATCTCTGGTTTAAACCTGGTCTAGCCAGACCAGTGGTTTAGCAGTAATGTCTCCGTATCGTCGAGATAATTAATTGTACTTTCATAATGCGGACCGCCTCGTTTTATTGATTGCGAAAATCTATAATTACGACAGCGACCATATTGTGATTGGAACTTTATAAGCGAGAAGCACTCACACCTATAAAGCGTGTGGGGATAAGTTTTTGTCAATTTAGATGTTTTGTTTGCGTTTTGTATGCTTAAACCGGCAACTAACCCATCTAATTCGGATGTCCAGCTAACCCAGCTTTACCGAGGCTAAACTTGAGATGACGAATCCGTCTTTTTTTCATCGCGGTTTAGAATTGTCAAACAATCAATTAAAGGGTGGAGCTGTAAATTATCTCGAACGAGGGCGTGTCTAAGTGGCAGCTGCCGACTGGTGTTATCATGTCACAATTGATTCATTCGCACGCGAGCTTTTCTCAGATATGGACATGTTCCTAAGGTATGATTTTTACAACTGTCTTCTGTGGTTTTTTTTTTGGCTTGTTGCAATCATAAATACTGGTATATCTACGAATTCATTTGAATTATTCAACGTTTTAATTTTGACACCAAAACGATTGTACTGCATGACCAGATATGCTATACACTTAGTTTAAAATCCTAGACTTATATTTCTATATGAGTCAAATTTGATAACTTATTTTGAAGTAGATCAAGCCACAAAGTTCTTCTCTGGCTCCACCCATAAATTGCCATTATATTCCACTAGTTCAAAACCTGGGAACTTTTTGATTTCCCGTTATTAAAAGCTCTGCCTCAGTGCTTTTACTTGACTGACCTCTTGGTCCAGGATTGACTCGATTATGGAGCCTTTATTCAGCATCAGAGGGGCCTGCGGCCACTTCGTGCGACAGGAGCCTGCGTCACATTTGCGAACGTTTTGATCATTTCAACATTTTAATTTTTTTTTTATTTAGTTAAATTTAAAACAAACAAATATTAAGATAAATTTAAATATTGTTTATTGTTAGATACAACTCCTAAATGAAATTTTTCTTATTTTTAAATCAGTTTTAGAACAGTTGCGAACAGACAAACGGACATACATATATACAGCTCCTATACCCCTTAATATATACAGATATACATGTAAATACACCAAATGTTGTCTTTGCGGGTAAAGCATCTTGCAGAAGATCAACCACAAACAAAGTGATAAACAGCGCGTGGAGCTCGTGTTGAGAGACACGCCCTTTCTCAGATTGTTTTAAACACACACAAATATCGGATTAATGGTCCATGAGTGATACTCATTTCACAATGAATTAATCGTGCGCGCGTTCGCGATGATTTATGACATGCCAATAACCATTATATCGGCTTGTCTGTTGGTCCGATAGGTAAGATGGTAGTTCGACTGTATGCTCATATCACCAAACCGAGTTGTCAATTAGTTGTTAACTGAACGACAAAAACGCCCACTTAGACCCGGTTTGGCTGGACCGCCAATGTAGGTTTAAACCAGGTTTAAACTCGGAGGTTTAGACCGGAGATTACGAATCCGGCCAATAAGTCTGGCTGGTCTTCATATATTGTTACTGTCTATTATATGTGTCCATCTATGTACGGTCACATCAAATAAAGAAGTCATCATCTGTTCAACCAACTCTTCACTTGTAAATCACCACTAGTCGTCGGCACATATGGTTAAATACAGCCATTATGATAAGATAAGATAAGTTTAATTGGCAAAACATCCTTATAAGGACAGTATACATCACTCTGATGCACACAACCCCCCCCCCTTAAGATAAGATAAGATAAGTTTAATTGGCAAAACATCCTTGTAAGGACAGTATACATAATAACATAAATGTACATTGTTTATTGAACAGTATAATAACTTATATTAATAGAAGGTAATTTATTACATATCTATCAACGTAATTCGCATGATCGCACGAGTTTCCATGCGTGTGATAATTCTCAGAATCGCACTAGTGCAATCTGTCGACGGAACTATTTCATTCAGTGTTAAAACTCAATTAGATTCACATTTTATGTACCGGAGATGTACGATTGTGAGTCAACTTACTATGATACGGAGATATGTAATAAAAATAAAACCGCATGAGTGTCTGGATTTTGACGAATTATCTCACTCGATTTGTTGGCGGAACGCGATACCTCTCATGCGGGACTGCGTCCCGCACTCGAGGTATCGCTTCGCCAACAAATCTCGTGCGATAATTTCGTCAAAATCCAGACACTCATGCGGTTCTATCTATGTATAACCTCAGTAACGCTGAATGTGCATAGGGTCGTCTCGTCTGTATTTAGTAATTGATTTATTATACGATGCTCATCGCGTGCGGAGAATAATCTTCGGATCATATGACAAACTGAAGTGCATACGTTTGAAATATTGTTGGATGAGATTTTGACAAGCTGTTCAGTTTGGGTCATGCTTTCAAAGTCTGGGAACTGTGTCTTCATAAGGTTTATGAGTTCGATACGTGGTGTGCGGCAAGCACTGCATTTTAAAAGAAAGTGGTTTTCGTCTTCATTAGCATCATCGGAACAAAATATACAGTCTTTGTTCCACTGCCGTCGGCGGTTGAGTGTGGCGTCCTTTTTCAATAGCCAATTTATGTATTACATTATGTAACACGTACAGCCTGGGGTAGAGGTCATGTGAGATAACTACCCATTATAATCTCACAACTTGATTCAAACTATACGAATGTCCCAATATATAAAACCCCAAACTCAGATATTCGTGTTCGGTTCTCGAAACCTCACACGTCTTACTCTCAGCGAAGATATACACACAATGAAGATGGCTCCCAAATATGGTCAAGGGAGATGACCATAACGGAAGAACCAATCCCGATGTGTATTGCCAAACACCTCATCTAATATGCATCCCAAATAGTATATAAGAAACAACTACATCCCATCACATCATGCTTTCACTAGACTCATCTCATACCTAGATCATATCCAGGCATCATTCACACCAGGCATCACCCATTCGGGGACACCAATTCGCGGCGACTATTGATCATTATATTTGTACACACTGCATATCTTATTCACAACATAATAAAGACTTGTACCTACTATATCTATGTGTCATTACCTCACATAGTATTAATGGTACCGTGAACAGTTCTACGTCTCACCACACAACTTGAAGTCTCGGCCACTAGACGATCACTACAGAGCAGAAACAATCTCAAACCGCTACTCAACCACGGGGATACAGCCTTACACTCCAGCCACGGATAGACAGTCTCACACACTAGACCACTGCACCGGTCAACCATAACTCAACCATTCGGACACACAGGAACCCTTCGGACACACAGGACCGCATACCAACCCTTCGGACACACAGGACCGCATACCAACCCTTCGGACACACAGGACCGCACACCAACCCTTCGGACACACAGGACCGCACACCAACCCTTCGGACACACAGAACCGCATACATACTCATCTGACACAGACGAATCAACCTTTTATTCTCATACAACCAGCTCACATCGTGTATCCAGCTAAAAACATTACTCACGCCTCTTGCAGACCAGATTCAGATCCACATAAACATTAACATCCGATTTGGACATCCTTCGGCTTCCAATAAACACGACAAGAACATTCTGTACATCATTCATCATCACAGACTTGTGCACATTATTCTTCTCGGAAATTAGTGAGTGACCATCTTTTCTTTCCCATTTGCTGTCAAATTGCACACCCCCTATTTTTAGCATTCTTTTACTCCTTTTTTTTTCACGTGGGTTATGGACACATCACCTGATTCTACTACACCTACACTACCTACCCATCCTACTACAATACATGCTTCAAACGATCAGCCCATACCACCCACCTCTTACAAACAACATTCAGTTCTTAATTTTAAAACTTACTGTAGATACGCTTTACCCCACCAAATAACTTTATCGCCACAACTCATTAAATATTGCAATCCCATTCGCATTGATATAACGCAAGATACAATCCGCTTATACGTGCGTTGTATGATTACAAATAACTACTCAGGACATACACTAGATTCTTGGAACGAGTGGCATACATTTCCGGCTCATTTTACGGATTATCCAAAACTTATCGTCAACTCTATAGTCGCGGCAATTCCCATAAAACATCCTAATAAATCACCTGAATCGTGTCAAATACACCTGAATCGCATAATACACCGCCACGGCACTTGGAAAAAAATACAACATATTTCGCACCCATACCATAGATCCCAAAACAGACACCGTTAATCCTTAATAACATAATGGAGTCACCACCTCCGCAGAGCAGCGATTATTTTCATCCAAGCAATTATCAGCATCACCTTGAATTAAACAGGGAAACGGACCGATCAACCGCCAGATCCCCCCACACAGACATTACTAATGAAATGGGCAAAGATAATCAGAACTTGCTATTGTCACGGCTTACCCATGAAATTAGCCATTTCACTAGTTCTATCCGCGACCAGACTGAAAGTTTAAAAACACAGACAACAATAACAGCACTGCTGGGAATGAATTCCATTATTGAACCCTTCGATGGCAAGCCTGACGCTTTTCCCCAATGGGTCCATGCGGTGGAAAAATACTCCCGCGCGATTTCGGCACAAGATGAGACTATCATAAAAATTGCCGCTCAGACATGTAAATCTCAAGTTTCTGAATTTATTCAACGCTTCATAAATGAAAATAACACAGACGGAAAATTCACGTTCACCTGGACCGATCTGAAATCACAGTTACGCTCATTATTCAGTTCCATAACTGATTCGCCTCAAGCCATTTCCTCATTACGAGCCATTAGGCAGAGACATACAGAAACAATTGCCATGTTTGCAGAACGCATACGTACCCTTGCTAAACACGCGTATACTGATGAAATTAACACAAGAGCAGTGCAAACACAATTAGTAGCATTTTTTTCCGACGGTATTCGCGACTCTAGTATTAAATTCAGGCTTCTCAAAGACGACCCCATAACGCTTGATAGAGCTACTGATATCGCCCTACGCGAAATGAACCTTCGGCAACGCTATCGCTTACGTTACGGTGAACATCATAATGATTATAACCAATTCCCACAGTTACAATCCCCTCAACCAATGGATATCGACAATAACCATCGGCACATTCCAAGAGGGCCATCACAATCCACTTACAACCCCCGTCAATCCAAAGACAGACACCGAATCAATGATCACCCCCACAGGCGCCAACCTTCAAATTCTCACCACCCCTACTCTGAACCAAGGGTCTCCCATCCAAACCGCATCCAGACCATGGATGCAAGATATACTACAACAGCTCAACGACCCCTCTTCTGTACATACTGCAGATTAAACAATCATACCACAGACCAATGCAGACGTCGGCCTCAAAATAACAACCAATTTTTAAAACAGATGAGGACTCATTGCATCAAAAATTTCACCCCACCCACCAACGCAACGCAATGAGTCCAATAACACATCAAATTAGCACAATATACAACCACAATCATAGATATGCTAAAGATCATCGAACATACGAATCTCAAAAGCATAGAGTCTATAATTCACAGCTGCAGTCCATTAATCATTACCCCACGCTACCACCAAACTGCCAAAACCAACGATATATTAATTACCGTACGCGGCCTCCACTTGATCTCCCTCGCCACAGGCACGTAACACATACCACTTTCTGCCATAGCAGGTGTTCCTCTATGAAACCCAGATTTCATAATTCTTCCAATAAGTCTATCTCACCACTTCTGGATTTAACCTTTCCTCCCCAATTTAAAACCCTGAATCGCCTTGAAAAGCCCAAGCACCAACACATTACTAATTCTTACTCATCATCCAAAAGAAAATCAACATGCACCAGTTCTCGCGAATCACATTCCAATACTGCAATTAACCCTATAATACCACCAGTCAAACCCATACAACACACTATACCAGTACTTAAATATCCAAGTGATATGACAGATGGTGCTCTAAACCAAACACCATGCTCAACTATCATTAAAATACACAAACAACGGATTAGATCACTATTAGACTCCGGGGCAACCACCAGTTGCTTGAAATACGACATTTATAGATCCATGCCAAATCGACCACCTTTAATTAAAGAACATGTGTTACTCACATCAGCCGATGGTACACCAATGAAAGTTTTTGGATCCACACATCTCACATTTAGAATCGGAAAACTCATTCTTACTCACAAATTTGTCATATGTGCAACCTTGTCACGTCCTTGCATTTTAGGGCGCGATTTTATGAAACAACACAGTATTAGACTTTACTTTGATCTAGAAAAATTCAGAATACAGAATCAATTATACCCGATGTTAAGGGATGGTCACATTGCATCACTCATCCGATCAACAAATAACGTTTCATTATCACCCCACTCATGCGCCATCATAACAGGCAGACTCATAGGGCCAAATGATATGTTTAACACACCTATAATCCGAATAGGCAAAGGTAACATGTCCATTTTCGAACACGAACCAAATGTACATGTAACCGATACGCTAGCAGATGCAAATAATCCCAATATTTGCGTCATGATAGAAAACCAATCGGCGTCACATATGTCCATTAGGAAAGGCCGTGTGATAGCACAAGCATTTGGCACTCAAGAGCAAATGATATGCACGGCATCCGATGAGCAAAACATTAACTCATCTCCGCCAAACAAACACAGTATAAACACCATAGGTGACCGGCAAGACATTAACCCTCCAGTCACCAAGACTCAACCTATATCTATCAATGATATCGTGGCACCTCAACACCTTAAACAGCAGATATTGCAACTAGTATCACAATACCCTGATGTTTTTACAAATGACATAAACAAGATAGGATATTGTCCAAAAATTAAAATGAAAATCGACCTCAAACAAAATACTTTACCTATTTTTTGCAAAAAATATCCGACACCACTGAACAAACAACGAATTATGGCTGCTGAGATAAAAAAATTATTAGATGCAGACATTATTAGACCCACTGCCCACTCATCGTGGGGATTTCCCAGTCTCCTCATACGCAAAGCCACACCCAATCCCGATGGTACTCCCAATTATCGATTGGTAATCGATCTCAGAAAACTCAATGATGTTTCCATTCCATTAAAATGGTCTATGCCTAGTTTTACAGAAATATCGTCCAAGTTACTCGGCTCAACTATTTTCAGTATCTTTGATTTATCAAATGCTTATCATGTTATTGGAGTCGTACCCGAAGATGTTCCCATATTAACTATGAATACGTCCGAAGGACAATACAGTTATCAAAGAGCCCCGATGGGATATGTCTCGAGCTCAGGGTATTTTTTAAAACTCATGAACATGGCCCTACACGATTTACCATTTGTAGAAGGATTTGTCGATGACCTGATCTGTCATAGCTCCGATCCTCAAACGCATATACAGCAGCTCACAAAATTATTTGACAGACTCAGGGAATACGGCTTAATAGTTAAACTATCAAAATCTAAATTTTGCCAACCACAAGTCAAATTTTTAGGACATATTATTTCCGACAAGGGCACATCCCCTGACCCTGAAAAAATTTCAGTTATCAAGTCTCTACCACCTCCGAAATCAGTTAAAGAAGTCCGCAGATTACTGGGAATTCTTAATTTTTACAGGTCATATTCTCCTACTTTCGCATCCACGGCATTGCCTTTAATCAAACTCACAGCCAAATATGCTAAATTTGTGTGGGATGCGCCGTGCCAAACAGCGTTCGACGCGCTTAAAGAAAGCTTAGCAACCGCCCCCATCTTAGCTTACCCAAATCCCGACAAAATGTTCATTCTGACAGTAGATGCATCTATACATAGTATCGGGGCGATACTATCACAATATGCTCATAGCCAAGATGATAAACACGTTGAACTACCAATCGCGTTCGCCAGTAAAAAACTTAACAAATCACAAAGGAATTATTCTGTCACGGAAAAAGAAGCATTCGCGATATATACGTTTGCAAGGCAATTTAAATTTTACTTACAAGGATCCCAAGTAGAGATTAAAACAGATCACTTACCCCTCATCCACATGTTTAAAAAACAGGATCTGATAAACACAAAAATTCAAAAATGGTTTTTTGAAATATCAACATTGAACCCAAAAATTACTTATATTAAAGGCACTAACAATGTTACGGCAGATTTTTGCAGTCGGATAAACACCGACACACACCCGTGCATCAATTCTTGCACCGATAGCGACCCAAATCCACCCACCAATCCCCTTGTACAGGATATTAATATACTTGACATGAAAGATATTCAGGAATTTTCAAAACAAAAAAAACAACCAAAACAGAAAACGGATTCCGAATCACCAGTTGATCTCGACGACAGCCCGGTCCTTCCTCCTATAACTAATATAAGAGATGAACAATCAGGAGACCACACAATCTCCGAGATTATCAAACAAATACAATCAACAAATATACCCGAAAAATTAGCAAAAACCTTTATTCTCAAAGATGGTATCCTACACTATATATCAATATATAATGACATACCTAAATTACGTATATATATAACGGACAAAATAGCACAAGAAGTTATATCCCAATATCACAGTCTCGGCCATAGAGCGGTACAATCGCTATACGCGACCATACGGAACAGATATTACACACCTCAGTTGTTCGCAAAAATTGTCACATACATAAACAATTGTCATACATGCCGACAACGAAATGCTTATAATCCAAAAATCCCGCTTCAACCAGTCACTGCCCCATCAAGGCCAGGACAACTCATAGCTATCGATCTTATGGGACCATTTCCCCCCAAAACACAGTCAGGAAATAGATTTATCTTAACTATTATTGATCAATTTTCATTACATACTTTAGCATACGCATTACCTAACAAAATGGTGGACACAATTTTAGAAAGATTGAATTCAGAGTATTTCACTTTATTTGGATCAGTTGAAGAAATATTAACAGATAATGGGTCCGAGTTTGCAAACTCTACCTTCACTGAATTTTGTAAATATTACCATATCAATCACCGCCTCACTTCGTTCTACAGACCCCAAAGTAATGGTAAGTCAGAACGTTCGCATAGAAGTCTAGCATCAATCATTTCAACAATCACCCAAGCAAATGTAGAAAATTGGGACCTATATCTAAATTATGCATCACAAGCAATGAACTTCCATTGTTCCAGTGTACATACGCATTCACCATTTTTTCTAACTTTATTTAGAGAACCACAGATAAGCATAGACCGAATTTTAACACACAGAGAAAAGTATTTAGGAGAGGATTTTTTAGCCACCACGCTTCAAAATCAACACATTATTTTTAAAACTACAAAATCTCTTCTCGAAACAGCCTCTCGCAACCACAAACAGAACAAAGGTGGATCTATTCCAACCTTTAAAATAGGCCAATCCGTCTATTACAAAATCCACCAACCAAATCACAAATTTTCATTTAAATATGAGCCGTTTTGGCGTATCTTGAAACAGACAGGCCCCATATCTTACATATTAAGACATGACCTATCTGCTAAATTAACAAAATCACATGCTAAACACATCAAACCATCCCCCGTTGATTGGCCTACACCTCAAATTCCCAATCACTTAAAAAATAAACGACATAATCGATTTGCATTTCCACCGAGTGAAGCCAGTGTCGATAATAATAGCTCTCAATCCACATTGGAATCAGACGATGACCTCAAAACCACGGCAATTAAGCGCGCTCAACTTGAGCGCTCAAACACAGACGACAGTTCTTCAATACCATTGGCTGAATTAGCCAACAGACTCATGGCTTCGAAACATTTTAATAAAACAGACAGCCAATCACCCCCGGATTTATCACCCAGCGACCAATCTAGGCCCCAAACACAGGAACCAAATATCATAAAACACAAATTAATTACGCAAAATTCTTATAGTACAACACCAGACACAAAATCTGATCGCGCAGATAACAAACGCGGCCGGCATCGTAAATTATATTCACCATACTCCAAACACACGCCTACAGACATATGTGAGATAACTACCCATTATAATCTCACAACTTGATTCAAACTATACGAATGTCCCAATATATAAAACCCCAAACTCAGATATTCGTGTTCGGTTCTCGAAACCTCACACGTCTTACTCTCAGCGAAGATATACACACAATGAAGATGGCTCCCAAATATGGTCAAGGGAGATGACCATAACGGAAGAACCAATCCCGATGTGTATTGCCAAACACCTCATCTAATATGCATCCCAAATAGTATATAAGAAACAACTACATCCCATCACATCATGCTTTCACTAGACTCATCTCATACCTAGATCATATCCAGGCATCATTCACACCAGGCATCACCCATTCGGGGACACCAATTCGCGGCGACTATTGATCATTATATTTGTACACACTGCATATCTTATTCACAACATAATAAAGACTTGTACCTACTATATCTATGTGTCATTACCTCACAGTCAGCGTTTATCTTTTTGGGCAACTACGTCCTGGTTATCGAACAGTCGTTTAAACTGGGTTTTAGTAGTAAAACCAAGTTTTTCTCCACCGCCGAGACGACATAGATTTGGTCGATTGCGTCACCTGTGGTCCACACTTGTCCAATTGCAAGGATAGGAGGCGTGGTCTGTCTGTTTATTATCGTTACTTATCATTGCAGTGTGCGGTCACGCGACCTGTTGCCGCTATCTAATCTCCTAATCAGGCGAATAACCCGTGAGAAATAACGACGAATGCACGGACTGTTGTATAGCGGTTAGATATTAACTAATATCATGGACGAACGTGACTTTCGGAACTCAAAAATATCTCTTGAGGGCACATGGGTGGGGGCCCGCCACAAATACCCCATAGAAACACCACCATCCCTCCCCGGGGGTACCATCCGGACGGGTGAAAATTTGACTGCATGAATCGGTGGCCCGCCCAAAATACCCGATAGAAATATCACCCCTCACCCCGGGAGAACTGGGGTATGGTAAGGATTTAGGCTAATTAATTTGGCAGCAGGAGTGGGTGGCCCGATCAAAATACACCATAGAACCCCCACCACCCACCCCTCACCCGGGGGGAGGGGGTGTAACAGAGGAGGTGGAAATGGGGTACGCCCAAATACCGAATAGAAACACCCCAGCCCTCACACCCGGGGAAGGTTACCTCAAATAACCCCCGTAAACACCCCACCCCTCACATCCGAACGATAAGGACTTCGGCCAATTTGACGACAGGGTGTGTGGCCCGCTCCAAATATCCCCTAGAAACACCATACCCTCATCCCTGGAGAGTACCACTCTGATGGGTGAAAATGGGGTATGGCGCATTTTATTCCTTATTCGCAAAAAACATGCCTCTGTCGGTCAATATTACGGCATGTGTAGGTGGCCCGCCCCAAATACCCCAAAGAAACACCCCACCCTCACCCGGGTGCCAGAAAGCGGTATGGACCGTTATCGAGACCGGTAAGGATTTCGGCCAATATGACGCCATTGGTGGGCGGCCCGCCCTCAAATATAGTCCACAGAAACACCCACCCTCACCGCGGGTGGTTCTACCCGAGAGGGTGAAAATCTGGTATGGACCCGGGGTGCGGGTTGAGGTGTTTATAGGTGGGGACATTTGGGGTGTGACACCCACCGTTCTCGAAAATGGTCGATACCCCATTTCACCCATCGGGGTGGTACCCCCGGGTGAGGGTGCTTCTAGGGGGTAGTTGGAGCGGGATACCCACTCATGACGTCAAATTGACCGAAATCCTTACCGTTCTCGAAATGGTCCATACCCCATTTTCACCTCCTGGGGTGGTTCTCCCAGGGTTGAGGGGTGGGCTGTTTTCTATGGGACATTTGAGCAGGCCATCCATCCATGCCATCAAATCGGCCATAAATCCTTACCGGTCTCGAAAATTACCCATATCCCATGTCCACCCCGGATGTGAGGGGTGGGGTGTTTCTATGGGTTATTGGGGGGGGGCACCCACCATATCATCAAATTGGCCGAAATCCTTACAGTTCTCCAAAATGGTCCATAACTCCATTCCCCCTCAGGGTGGTCGTTACCCTCCACGGTGAGGGCTGGGGTGTCTCTTGTGGGTATTTATGCGGGCCACCAACCCATGCGTCAAATTGACCGAAAGAGACCTTTTTGTGAATAAGGAATCAGTTTCAAAAGTTATGTTCGTATCCAACGTGTCAAACTGATCAGTCCGATCCACCCATGCTCTCAGTCGCCAAAGCGACATCCGAACGAGCGAATTGCAAACAAACATATATAGCAAGAAATCGTCCATCACACTGGCACATATTTTGTTAGAATTTATCTCATAAGTACCGACATCGCCTCCCCGAATTCCACCAAGACTCTCCTGCATGTACATTGAGTGACAGACGCCCAAGCATAAACGCCTCCCCCAATTCAAAATAAACACTCCCATATACGCGAAGAAATAACATCAATACTGGGCGAAAAAAATCGACCGAATAATTAAACCCACCAAACTAGATTTTTGTAAAACCTGGGGTAGGGTGATTTAACTTTGATGTTTTTCCAAAGTAGATTTAATGGTATATTTTCGAGACGAGAAGTATGGTATGTATAAATTATATATACAGAAGCTTATACTGATGATTATATAGCCAATTCACCACAAACAATTAGTAATATTACCATAACTTTATCACGTCAATAAAACCTAGTTTCAATTGAGATCGAATTCCACAAACTTAAACTGAGTTTATCACAAAACTGGGTTTAACTACACTAAAACCCAGTTTTACTCCCATAAACCTAGTTTTACTACAGTAAAACCAAGTTTAAATCCTACTTAAACCTAGTTTAAACTGGAGTTAAACCTGGTCTAGAATAAAACCTAGTCTAAACCAGAGATGCCGATTCGGACCCAAGGGTTCCAGACACGCGCTATCGATGGTTTAGACGTTACATTCGTGGCGTAGATTCCTGCATGAAAGTCTGAATCGACGGTTTAGAGATTACATTAGTGACGTAGATTCCTGAACGTCTGAAGCGACGGTTTAGAGATTACATTAGTGATGTAGCTTCCTGAACGTCTGAAGCGACGGTTTGGAGATTACATTAGTGACGTACATGTAGGTTTCTGAATGTATGAAGCGACCGTTTAGACATTACATTAGTGTCGTAGGTTCCTGAACGTCTGAAACGACGATTTAGACATACGGCAGTCAATTTCAGAGTACTGAGTTTCGATTGTTTTTTAGAAACAGTTTGTTCTTCTCGCATGAAAGTATCACCACTGTGGTTAGAAAATAAGTATGAAGTGGGAGCTTTCGTGAGCCTCTAAGAAATGATGTACTACTGGATAATTTTAGTCTTACAAATAAGTTATGTGTGCATTTCGAAGGAAATACCGTTAAACATCACATTGTACAATGGATGTTGCTCCTGCAGATATTCTGCATGGAAGGTCTGTCCATTCGGCCTGTTCTCCCGAAAACTCGCACATTATCTGCTTATAATAAAACCTGTTTTAGGTGGATAATCTGTTTAGAATCGCCTCATTTTAAGTCGATAATGTGCTGAAAATGAGAGCGTTTTAATCTCATTGTCGACTCATAATGAGGCGATTCTAAGCAAATTTGTGTGCGGACAATGAGACAAATAAGAAACATTGCGGCATTTCAGGTGTACGCTCTTTAACATGTGTTTACTGTGGCACGAGCCATATAACGAAACAACAGCTATGATTCCAGTATCTGCTTATTTCAGAATCAAATAATGCAACATATCCTCGCGCAAATACGCACATTATCGACCTGTGATGTGAAATAGGTACAAATGTGATTATTTGATTCTGAAATAAGCAGATAATGGATCATATTCGTTATTTCGTTTTATGGCGTGGGCCACAGTGAAAACACGTATTAAACAGCGTACACCGGAACAGTCGTGAGTTGGCTTATTTGTGTCATTGTCCGCACATAATCTGCTTACAATCGATCATTGTTAGTCGATAATGTGGCTAAACCGCACTTATGTTCAGCACAAAATTGACTCAAAATTAGTCGATTCTAAGCAGATCACCCTGGATCATCTGCATAAAACAAGGTCTTTTATAAGCAGAATCTGTTACTATGCGGATTTTCGAGATAACAGGCTGAATAATCACATGATGTACCTATTTCACATTAGACGTCGATTATGTGCGTATTTGCGCGCGGATATGTTGGTACATTCAAATATGAAGAGACGCTATGGTCCGAATCGGCATCTCTGGTTTAGACTAGATTTTATTCTAGACCAGGTTTAACTCCAGTTTAAACTAGGTTTAAGTAGGATTTAAACTTGGTTTTACTGTAGTTAAACTAGGTTTTATGGGAGTGAAACTGGGTTTTAGTGTAGTAAAACCCAGCTTTGTGATAAACTCAGTTTAAGTTTGTGGAATTCGATCTCAATTGAAACTAGGTTTTATTGACGTGATAAAGATATGGTAATATTACTAATTGTCAGTGGTGAATTGGCTATATAATCATCAGTATAAGCTTAGGTATATATGATTTATACGTACCATACGTCTCGTCTAGAAAATATACCTTTAAATATACTTTGAAAAAACATCAATGTTAAACCACCCTACCCCAGGTTTTATTAAAACCTAGTTTTTGGGTTTAATTATTCGGCCGATTTTTTCCGCCCCGAGAGCTTTCCTATGAATGGCAACAAGTCATTTTTGTTTGCGACTAAATCCTGAAAAGTTACCCATAATTCTGCTGTGGTTAAGGAGTCGATTAATTAGAGCATTACTGTACCTTGTTAACTGTGCAACCTGAATTGTGGGAATATGATTTGATGTGTGATTATGTGAAGTGGTCAGACCAGCGTAGCAGGGGACTGAAATCAGCCTTTCAGTTTGACGAGGCGCCACTTTGTCATCTTCAAAAATAAAATTGACGATCCATAAGTTAGAAGAAATTCGCCAACAGCAAATATTACTTTATTTGTGCCCATCACCGATGTTTGAGTCGAATAGGGCCATTTTGGTTTCTTTGAACCACACAATTAACATTTTCGTATCACTGAGCTGACAACATGTATATATATACGTGTTGTGGAACTTGACAACACAAATATTATTATAAATGGTGGTGTCGCCCCTCTCCCCTCCCGTACCTGGCTCGAACATTGGCGTCTTTAAAGTACACAGCTAGACTCCACCCCATGGAAATGCTTATATACAAATTTGGTGGAAATCCGCGACAAAATAGAGCCATCTATTCGGTGGTCCCTCCCTTTTTATGCCGACAGTCACTTTGGAAATATTTAAGCTGCACCTTTATCTTCCACGTGAACAGTTACTCAGCCCTCCAGATGGTCCCCACTTGATTTCTATATCTATAATTTATATAGACAGCGAAACTTCGCAAATATAGATATAGAAACACATGTAATAACCTCTGTGCTCGGGATAATGATTTTTTCCTTCAAATTGATAGTTAGAAATTGAGATGTTTTGAAAATTAACGAAAGGGTGCCTCCTTAATTATGAAGGCACGAGTGAGATGATATCCAATTTAGACGATTCATGATTCACGATTATGTGCGATTCATTATTCCTAACTCACACTATATTCGCCAAGCCATAATTTCAAATAAACTGAATTTGGAATTTTAACTCAGATATTACCTCAAACAATTTGATGAAGTATCGTCGGAAAGTTTATTTTCCGAGTATTTCTTAGAACTATATGGCGACATCAAGAAATAAGGTATGATTTGCTAATGTTCAACTTTTGTGATGCCAAAAACGCGATGAGGTAAATTATGAGCAGTGCTGAGCTGATAATGGAAAGATAAAATCGATTCTGTATAGCTGATTCATGGTCCAAAGCCTGAACAAGTATTATTAAAGGAACATTCCTGGAACACTGGATTATTCTCCATTTATCGAAATTTCTTGTTGAATCGTTTTGTCCGCAAGTTTCATTTGAAATTAGTTAAATTTGTGTCCACCCCCACCCCCACAACTCCTCATTTTCCCAGAAGAGTGTATAATAAAAACAATTTCATTTAGTAGTTAAGACAATCGCACTTTTGTTGTATTTAAGCAGTTAAAGGACAATCATTCGAGTGTTGGTTCGTTCATTTCCAAGTAAGACAGCCCAAGCGTAGTGTCGCAGCCATTAAGGGTCACATATAGAACAAAAGAACATGGGGTATGTATAGTTTAACTTTGCGTAAACGATACAGACTCTACGTTCGTTTGTTCTAAGTGTGGGAGGGTCTCGATTATTTTGTTGCGGTGTGTTTCGTAAACCAGTGTTCGGTACTGGCGGTGACTCTCTTTGTTTTATCCTCCTGCCTGGTGCAGTATATGCGTTGTATTTTGCGTTATTTATAATGTTTTTTTTCTGCATAATAAATAATAGATTCATTGGCTGTTATGGCCCCATCAATGTATATCGTGTAAAAGTTGGTTCTGTGTCAAGGCATTATATAGACATTTCATAGATTATTTAGGGAGTTTTGCCTTATTTATAGCAAAGTTTGCATGGGCTGTACGAGAGCATACTTGACATTTATTATGTCAGCTCTTGCGATTAGCCAATCAACGTCGATAAATAGTGACGGTATATGAACCCATAGTAGGTCAATGAACCCATATGAAATCAATATTAGGTGCTTATCCACCATCTCGTTTTTCACAAACTCTGTCGCCTCGGGGATATTTTTGGTGTATTTTGGCGCCAAGAAAGGGGATATCTGCCGGAAATCATTTTCTGCGAAATTAAAGACATAGTACCATGTACCAAAACCTGTATGCGATATATTTGAGATATTCTGAAGAAATTAAATATCAAACTCAAAACGTCCTACTTCTGGTGATTAGCCATTGACTCAATGCATTGACGTTCAACGCCCATGGGGTGCCACTGTGATGTTACATAAGTTAATTGTCATTGACGACACATTTAACATACCAAATTAATATCAATTACAGCGACCATTAATTAAAGAGATATGCTGGAGTTTGTCCACAGACATAACAAGAAAACCATAGTCAGAAATGGTAACGCCACCAAGATCATATTATTAGCCTTAATATAAATTATAATATAATTATACTATAAAGTAGCTTTCAAATTTTATGTGGGAAATTTGCATACTTCCATATTTCAAGTTTTCCCGTTTCTCGTGTTATACATTACATTCTTCAAACTGTCTTCTTTATTACACAAGCTGATGGGCCCGACTTCGTCCGGGCTGTTTCCCATCAGATTTCCGGAGAAAGGCGCGATTTGACCTTGAATTGACTATTTCGAAAGTCAAGGTCAGGTCAGGGTCATGATTGACCCGTCCAAAACACTCCCCCGACAAAAGTACCTATAGGTATCAAATTTCGTCGAAATCCATCCGTTTTACCAGATTTGACCTTTGATTGACCACATTGAAGGTCATGGTCACTCCGATGTCAGGATTTGACCCATTCAAAACACTCCCCGGACAAAAGTAACCCTAGGTATAAAATTTCGCCGAAATTCGTCCGTTTTACCCAAATTGAAGTTGCATTGACAATTTTAAAGGTCAAGGTCAGGTCGGGGTCACGATTTGACCCATCCAAACACTTCCCGGACACAAATACCACTAAGTATCAAGTTACGTTGAAATATATGGAAAGTCGAAGAGGACATGTTAGTTGCTAATTGCTAGATATACGACGCACGACTTGTCGCGGTTTTTTAAAGGTGTTTCAAACTAGGAGATAGAAGTATTCTGCGTCTCAAATGGTGATGAATTAGAGTATTTTATTCAAATTTTATGCCATAAATTGTTATTAAAACCGTATATACTATAACAAAAATGAATGACACCAAAATTAAGTGGGCCTTTAAACAAAGTCACAATTTCAGTTAGGCTCATCTCATACTCGTCTATTCAGCGATATCCTGCTGCGCAGTTTGTTATAGCCTCCAGCATTCATTGAGCGTTAATTATAGCCCCACTGTAATAATTCGACTTTAGCAGGCGTACTCTTGTTTCAGATTATTGAGATATTAGGTCACACGTAATGACATTAAATCGCAGGGAACATAGCAATTGTGTGGGCTGCTTGGCGTGAATATGTAATGAGAAATAAGGTCATACGTAATGACATTAAACTCAAGAAAACCCGCGAAAACAAAACAAAATCACATTTAATGTTTTAAGTTATTTCCTTCATAAAAAGAATCTTCGTGATAATGAACCCTCTCAATACTTTAGAAACTGAATTAACCTTAAAATAACAAAAACCATTAGAATAGAGAACCTTCGGAATAACGAACCTTCGGATTGGTGAACCTTCGGAATAGCGAACATTCAGAGAAATATTGGAATAGTGTACCTTCGGGATATTGAACCTTCGGACTAGAGAAATGCCCCCCAATATTCATATTTTATGTCCAGAGTTCAAAGGTATGGGCCCATAAAATTCTAAATTTGGCCCTTAAAATATTGAACCCCAAATTGGAGCCCGCACAGAACAGCACTTAAGTCAACTGTACCTGTGTCATGTCCCAATGCTGGATGGACCATATATACCACAACATTCATATTATATGCCAAGAATTCGAAGGTATGGGCCCACGTAATCACTTTAAATCTCAAGAAAACCCGCGAAAACAAAACAAAATCACATTTAATGTTCTAAGTTGTTTCCTCCTGTATCTGTATCGGTGTGCGCGCAGGATCAGTTCGGTTGTGAGCACACACTCCATAAAAGGAATCTTCGTGATAATGAACCCTCTCAATACTTTAGAATATAGAATTAACCTAAAAATAACAAAATAGCGAACCTTCGGAATAGCGAACCTTCGGAATAGTGAACCTTCGAAATAGCAAGTATTCAGAATAGAGAACCTTCGGAATAGTGGACCTTCGGGATATAGTTTGGGAGCCAGGAGGGTTTTAATTACACTATCGCGCAAGGAAGGTTTGATGCTCTCGATTTGTTGGCGGTGATAGATCATTACGGAAAACTAATTTCTTAAGTTGCGCATTCCTGGCGTTTAGGGGCTAGATGGCCCTCCAAAACCCCAAAAATGACTTTTAATTACACTCTCGCGCAAGTCCACCATCTTTACATTGAATACTCATTACTCTACTATGTTCACTGATCATAAAAACATAACTTAAGAACGGAAATTTCCTGGCGTTTTCAAATAAGAATGGGTCTTCTAGGGGGACCCAAAAATGTCAAAATTTCACTTTTAATTACACAATCGCGCAAGTCCGCCATTTTTTCATGAAATGGTATACTGTATTCACTGATCATAAAAACACAACTTAAGAACGCAAATTTCCTGGCGTTTTCAAATAAGAAGGGGTCCTCTAGGGGGACCAAAAATGTCAATATTTCACTTTTAATTACACAATCGCGCAAGTCCACCATTGTTTCCTGGAATAGTCTACTGTATTCACTGATCATAAAAGCACAACTAAAGAAAGCAAATTTCCTGATCATAAAAACACAACTTAAGACCGCAAATTTCCAGGCGTTTTCAAATAAGAAGGGGTCTTCTGGGGCGGGGGGACCAAAAATGTCAAAATTTAACTTTTAATTACACAATCGTGCAAGTCCACCATATTTTCCTGGAATAGTCTCCTGTATTCACTGATCATAAAAACACAACTTAAGAACGGAAATTTCCTGGCGTTTTCAAATAAGATGAGGTCCATGGGTGGTACAACAGACATATATGTAGTTCTTTGTGTGACAATATATAAGCATGTAGTAACTCAAGATTAAAACATGGCATACAGAATTGAAACATATTCTTGTTTCAAAATAAAATAAAACATTAATCACCTTGAACACTAAAGCTTTGCGGAATAATTGCGCTTGGTATTAATTGTCAATATCTTAGAACATAAACACGGAAAGCTTCATTAAGCAATGAGCTCGGCATCTATTGACAATGAATGTATATTTATGGGTCAATTTCGTCATCAGTGTCGGAGTCATCAGCACAACCAGGTACACGTTCATCGTCCGTATCATCATTGTCACATTCCGGTTGTTCTGGGATTACTGACTCTGGCATCTGTGGCCCGTCGAACCAGATAAATAGCCCTGTCAATTTTCTGACGCAAAACAGAATTGCAAGGCGGAATACTACTACCGTCCAGTCCTTTCAGCTTTGATAACGGTCGGTTTTCATTCTTAGGCCCAAAAGCTTTCTCGAACACATTGAATCTGTATTCGTTAATTGGGATGGGTTTGCAGGCACCATATAGCGTACATGTATACTCTTCAGGCGCCTCGTACGTTTCTTCTGAAACAGATCATGAGGCCAAGTCTGCAAATGCTTCAGAATATCGATCGTCGGGATCAAGAAGAGCAAAAGGGAGTTTATCGCCCTTCTGAGCAAAAGCGGCCGTATAATCGCACCCGCTGTAGGCGTGAAATGCTGGCAGCGCAGAACAGATGGTTTCTCCTATTTCCTCAGACACAACTGAAACGTTCACGTAGCGTCTGCTACCACGTCCAGTTGGACCAACATACATCCAGATAATCAATTTAACTGTATGTGTGTGATGCAATAGAAAAATACGAGTATATCTGTGTCCGCAGCTCGTACTACGATGTTACCAACTGGTATTTCTTGATCAACATCCACCATTTGTAGACAAACATTGTGTCTGCCTCCGGATGATCACAATACATACTGTCCACGGTCTGCTTCTCGACATTGCCATCGACAACAATAAACTCCACATACTCTTCGTCAAAGCCAAGGTGTATTCCTGTCGACAAAGACATGTGTGTGGTGTGAAGAAGACCAATCTTTGGCAAAATATCGAGGCAGCTGTTTCGTGAAAGATGTAGATTTCAATGCTTTAGACACATCTTTAGGGATCAACTGCTCAGGACCGGTTATCACGTATGTGACCTGCTCAGCACCTGCGCATTCTCGTTCACAGTCCTTGATGGAAGGTTCCACATATGTGTCGAACACCACGTCGATTCGTTTGGACTTTAGGTTTAAAAGTATGTGAAGCACGACACGAGAGAGTCAACCATCTGTCGGGGGTAAAGCCGACGGTAAGCCTTGCAGCAGGAATGACGATGTGAGCATCTACGAATTCTGGAGTCCCATCGTCAATGACCTTCCCCTCGAGCAATGGGAATACTGAACTCTTGTCCGTGTGAGCCATTGTACCGTCAGTCTTGCAGATAGAGAGTGGTACCGATGTCAATGGGAATTGAAGAAGGAATTCTATGTCAACTTCACGCTTAGTTGCAAGGATTGCTATTTCCCCCCAGCATATCCCTCGTGCAGCCGAGCTCTTTATCATCGTTAAATCGTCGTGCTTCTGTTTGCCAACTTTCTTTATTGTTAATAAGGAATCGATAATTTCAGTACTGGCACATTGGCCTGTACGTTCAAGAGGGCGTCTGTTTCCAGAGTAAATGGATATGCGTTAGCCTGTATACAGATGAGAAGCTTGTTGGGGTCACCATTGTCACGATCAATCCTACTGTCAGTCAGTTCAGCTCGGACATCATATAGTTGTATGTAGTCCACATAGTTCAAATGCAGCGCTGATAAGTGCGGCTCTACTTCCCTTTGTCATACTCCAGCACGATTTAGTGAAGGAATGTACGGATGATCCAGATCGCTTTGAGAGGCCGATCTCCAGAAATAAACTGAAAACCTTCTCAAACAAGGTCGCGAAAAATTGTTGATAAAAAAGCTCCGCCACACGAGGGATATGCTGGGAAGACTAGCAACCCTTGCAACTAAACGTGAAGATGACATAGAATTCATTCTTCAATCCCCATTGACATCGGTACCACGCTCTATCTGCCATCGTCGATGGCAATTTCCTGCTGCACTGCCTACCGCCGGCTTTACCCCGACATATGGTGGACTCTCCCGTGTCGTGCTTCACAAGCTATTAAACCTAACATCCAAGCGAATGGACACATGCATACGTGGAACTTCCACCCAGGACTTTGAACGAGAATGGAGAGGTGCTGAGCAGGTCACATACATGATAACCGGTCCTGAGCAGTTGATCCCTAAATATGCGTCTAAAGCATTGAAATCTACATATTTCAAAAAGCAGCTGCCTCGATTTTTTGCCAAAGATTGGTCTTCTTCACACCACACACATGTCTTGGTCGACAGGGAAGTGTACCTTGGCTTTGACGAAGAGTGTGTGAAGTTTGTTGTTGTCGATGGCAGTGTCGAGAAGCAGACCATGAAAGTCTGTATTGTGATCATCCTGAGGCAGACACAAGGGTTTGTCTACACATGGTGGATATTGGTCATGAAATACCCGTTGGTAACATCGTAGTACGAGCTGCGGACACAGATTTATTCGTAATTCTATTGCATCACATACATACATTTAAATCTGTTATCTGGATGGACGTTGGCACAACTGGACATGGTAACAGACGCTACTTGAACGTTTCAGCTGTGTCTGAGGAAATAGGAGAAACCATATGTTATGCGCTGCCAGCATTTCACGTCACGTCGGGTGCGATTATACGGCCGATTTTGCTCGGACAAGAAACGCCCTTTTGCTTCTCTGTAGATCGCGACGATCGATATCCTGAAGCATTTGCAGACTTGGTCTCAGGATCTGTTTCAGACGAAACGTACGAGATGCTTGAATAGTATACATGTACGTTATATGGTGCCCGCAAACCCATCCCAATTAACGAATACAGATTCAAAGTTTTGAGAAAACTCTTGGGCCGAAGCATGAAAACCGACCGTTATCAAAACTGAAAGGACTGTAGGGAGTATTATTCCGCCTTGCAAGTCTGGTGTGCCTCAGAAAATTTACAGGGCTAAGTATGTGGCTAATATGCGGCATGCTGTGGTTGATAACAGTCTGCCCAATGATCTTGGCAGTGAATGGGAACTTGCTGATGTGTCGTATTGGATCATCTGGTTCGATGGCTCGCATTTGAAATTCTGTGTGATGGTCTCTTTGAGATGACGAATTGGATGGATGCATGCTGTTATGGTTTTCCATGAAACCACATTGATGCTTATAAAGGACGTCCTATTTCTTATAATATTTTGATTATCGTTTATACATGTACGTGGCTTTGTCAATCATTTTGTATACATACTGGAAGAATAATTATGGGTCTTTACTTATTGGAATCATGTGCAATGCCTTTTGTTTTGTATATATGTATGACATAAGAAGTTTTAATTTCTATCGAGAACAATTCCGTTTTGGAATGACCAATTGATTATGTAAACAAATAGTTCTGCTTTCTCACTCGAAACTTGCTTCAGAAGTTGGGTTGATAACCCATCACATTCCTTGCGAGAATTTAATTTGATGTGTGGTAGTAGCAACGACCAGGTGGTTGTTTATACCTTAGGCGCAGGTGAATGACGTCATATATTTTTTCCATGAGTGATTTTTCAAAGATCGCAAGTATGGATTTTGGAGAAATTGTCACGTGACTTCCGATTAGCAACCGTGTGAAGATTGAAAAAACTACTGCACAACTTACGAAGAACTCACATGTGATTTAGGTCTATTAATTTCATTTAAATCAATATCGTTGGTTAGCTTATTGAAAACGAAAAAGTCATGACGAGAGTCCAGACAAAAAATTACAATCCACGACACGTCTTGTCAAGTTGGCATGTCTTCTCCGTCGTGACCACTGCATAATGTTACATGAATTATTCTTAGCGTTATGTCGCCGAAAAATGCAAATTTGAGGCACAGCATGTGTGGTTGCTCCACTACGTGTCACGTACGTTTCATATTATTTATGCAACTTCACTGGGGACCGTAGGCAGTTTTCACGCTGCGAAGTGGCTCAACACGACCATGACAGTATATATATGCGTGCCCGACCCTAAGGTGGGTGGTGCAATGGCTCACCTGTGGACGCCCGGTTTTGGATATTCTTTTGTTTTCTGTCTGTTTGCCATGACAGGGAGGCAAGGAGGGTGCTTTTCTAACAGCTGCTGGTTTCTTTGTTTTTTTCTTCTTCTTATTTTCTTCTGTGGTGGTGAAGTTGGCGATGTGGGTAGTGGAGATATTGGACGACGAATGCTCATGAAAGGATCATTTGAAAGGAACGTTCAAATCCTACACATGAATCGTAATCGAAAGTTAGATATCGGAGATAGTGCGGAACAACCTACTCAAATGAAAAAATGGCACATTTCTTCGTTGAAACAAACAAACACACAACATTATCGTTTACAATGCCACTTCACTGGGAACAGTAGTAGTAGTAGTAGTAGTAGTAGTATTTATTTGTACAATATATAGATATTTGTAACAATACAATATACAAAAGTGAACATAGGTATATTGTACAGGCGCGGCATGGCCAAAATTGGCCGTCTTCCTGCCGCCCCTATATATAGCTGTAATTTAAGTCATAAAACGACAACGAGAAATGGAATGGTATTTTGAAATAACGGAATGGTGTATCCAAACTTATTGCACACATGACGGTTTACAATGGACTGGGCTTAGTATTACTTTATCATAGGTACAGAGTCTGGCTGAAGTATTATTCCTTTGGAATGGAACAGAGCATGTGTCTTTCAATGTTTCTTTTCATTTTGATCGTACTCATCTAGTTGTAAAGACTAATTTTGCGTTCTTCCTGCCAAAATGTAAGGTGAACATACCTGGCTTTTTCAATAGCAAGTTTAATGGTGGGGCTCATGTCGTGCAGTTTATGTATCTGTGCAATCTCGACAAAATGAATTCTTACATTTAATTTGTGACGAGTATCGCGATATGTAACTTTTTGTCAGTACATTTTTAAATCTATTTCGAAAGATTATGTTCTTGTTATTTTTATCCAATGAGTTCCATATGTCAGGGAATGTGTGCTTTGGTAACACAGAACTAAAAGCAGTTCTAGGAGTCGATGCTTTTAGACTGCCTGCTTGTCGGGTATTAGCAGTTGTATAATCAAATGATTCATTGAAAGATTTGGGAAGATTTCCTCTTTTCCAGTCAAAAATAAATGTCGCAGCTTGTAGTTGATATAAGTCGTGGAATTTCAAAATATGTTCATGCAGAAAAATGGGTTCTGTGTGACTTCTATATGATTTATTGGATATTATTCTGATTGCCCTTTTATGTTGTTTAAAGATAGTGCCTCCTGTATCGGCATGACCCCAAATTGACAAGCCATAGATGAGATGACTGTGGATCAAAGAGAAGTATAGTGTTTTCAGGCAGTTCTTGGGTAGCATTCGCTTTACCTTATTTATGGAATATAATGCGTTGGATATTCTTTTACTTAGCATAGATATGTGATGTTTAAAGGTGAGATTCTCATCAATTATAATACCAAGGAATTTTAGAGATTGTTCAGATCTTACATTGCCTACTCGCGTTAAGGGCTTGTCGTTCAATTTTATTTTAAGATTATTCCATTTGAAATCATTACTAATGGGATGTAATAACATGTATTTACTTTTTGATGCATTAATTGCTAATTTGTTGCTACAACACCAACGGTGGATTTTGATCAATTCCGAATTAACTTGCTTTTCAATTTTCCGATAGTTGTGGCCGGATATATGAAGAGTCGTGTCATCTGCAAAAGAGAGGAGATTTAAGCTTGTGCTATTGGGCATATCATTGACATATATAAGAAATAGAATGGGTCCTAGTATATATCCTTGACGCACACCACAGGTGATATTGAGTAAGTTTGATTTTTTATTTTCGATTTCAACATATTGTTGCCTCCCCATTAAATAGCTTTTGAACCAAGTTTTTGTAATTCCTCTAATGCCATAGTGGTCAAGTTTTTGGAGAAGTATCTCGTGGCTAATCGTTTCAAATGCTTTGGATAAGTCGATAAAAATTGCCAAAGTCGAATCTCTTGTCTTTTTGTTGTTGTTTTCAGCAACATGATTTAACAGATGAATTAAGGGGTGTGTTGTCGAGTGATTTTCTCTGAAGCCAAATTGTTTGTTATGTAGTATATCAAATTTTGTTAAGAAAGAATTTAGACGTTTATGCATAAGTTTTTCAATAATTTTCGAGAAAGCTGGCAAGACGCTGATTGGTCTATAGTTTTCGATATTATCGCGCATATTATTTTTATATATTGGAACAACTCTAGAAATTTTCATTTTCGTCGGCACTATTCCTTCTTTGAATGATAAGTTTATGATGTGTGTAAGTGCGTGGGCCGTTTCGTTTATAGTAAGTTTCATCAGCTTCATAGATATGTTTGAAAAATCGACGCATTGTTTATTGGAGAACTTAGAACATGTTGATACAATTTCAGCCGTTGATGTTTCGGAGAGAAAGAAGTTTTTTTGATTTTTTTTCTTTCATATAGTTAAGGGGATGTATGTTCTGAATTTGTTCAACTTTGGCAGCAGTATTCTGACCTATTGTGGCGAAGTATTCGTTGAATGGTTGTGCAATTGCAGCCGGATCTGAATATGTTTTATTTTGTTAATTTACATTTTTTGGAAGTTTGTGTGGAGAAGATGACATTTTAAGTGCGTCTTTTAAAATGGTCCATGTTCGCTTCATGTTGTTTTTACTTTCGTTAAGTCTTGATTTGTAGTAATCATTTTTGCACTTTCTTTTCACTTGGTTGAATATTTTGCAAAATGCTTTGTATTTGTCTATATTTTCTTTTGTTGGATAAGAAAGTTTTTTTGTGAATAGTTTATTTTTATTTAGAGAAGATTGCAATAAGCCGTTTGTCATCCATGATTCTCTTTTGATATATTTTCCCCTTTGGTCGGGGTGTTTAATTGGGAATGCTTGTTCATATGCTGCAATATATTGATCAATAAAGTTATCGTAGGCTTGTTCTGCAGTCGAGCAACTAAAAACAGAGTCAAATGATAGGTGGCTCAAAATATATCTGAATTTTGACATGTTTTTCTCATTAATGACCCGAATTGGTGTTTGTGGCTCACTTTTAATATTATTTTGAGTAAGTTCATGTTCAATATAAAATGTTGCAAAATGGTCAGAAACATCTGATAATATGATTCCACAGTCATATTTCCGTTTTGAGTTTGTATGAATGTGGTCTATTATGGTAGCTGAGAAATCTGTTACTCGGGTTGGCTTTGTAATCACAGGGAGATAACCGCGTTCAAATACGTTGTCTACAAATTCGTTGGTTTTTGAATGATTGTTGGAGTTCAGTAGATCTATATTAAAATCTCCAATTAAGTAAGATTTCGTGTGAGATTTATTGAGTTTTTCCATTATGCCATCTATTTGAGATATGAATTCATCGATATTTGCCATAGGAGCTGTGTTGGGTTGGTATATTGATCCTATAATATATGCATTTCTTTGATTTGGGTTTATTTCAACAAACAACGTTTCAATTACATGAGGAATAAATACCGATAAGTCAGGTCTGTGTTGGAATGTTAGGTCATTTTTTATGAATAGCCCAACCCCTCCCCTTCCATCGTCTTTATCTGGGCGCGTTGAATATTCAAACGGCTGATAACCGGGTAATGAATAGGTTTCTTTTATCCTGAAAATCTCGGATAGTGCGATTACGTCGAAAGAATTATTTTCATTTTGCATATCACATAACAAATTACTTAAGTTATCCCAATTAGCGTTCATGCTTCTACAATTAAGGCCCATCAATGAGGTGCTTTTATGTGATTTTGTTAATTTATTCCGATATTCTGAGGGTGCGTAATAGTTACATGAATGATCAATAAGCTCGTATGGGTTGATGTCCGATTCACAGTCATCTCTATCATTAATGTTTGTAAAGTCATATTTTTTATTTGCCTGGAGTTCACCGAGGTTTATTTCACCTGTCATAGTATTCACTATTTAGTTTTTTTGTGTCACATCTATAGCCCAAAGGTATAAAACGATGCCTTTTTTGTGCATGCCAGTTAATTGATTTGAACAAAATATAATATTGATAGTTTGGATACCCATTCACGCCTCTTTCTAATATTTCTAATATATACATAACACAAAAATACATAGCATAAATGTGAGTTTTTGCTGGTGGGAAGCATTCCATTCATTTGGTCCATTGTATTCAAACAAAATTCCATATAAAATCTGCAAGTGATTTTATACTAAGTATAGTATGTACGAATTTTGATTGACTGAGGACTACACTGTGGTTGAGATTAGAAGCAGGTCATTTGAAAACATGCGTTCTTGTTACTGGTCTTTGTGTATACTTATATACATGTGTGGAAATATATATATATATATATATATATATATATATATATATATATTTCTATTCATTACGAATCTATAAGGAATGTGCAATTCGAAACTAAAAGGAGTTCAGTAAATGGTCATACAAATGGCTAATTCTTCCCAGAATACAATGTAACATTAAATATACAATACAAAAGCAATACAATACAATACAATATTATGTAACAAAGAGAAGAATTATTGTATTATAATAACAACAAGGCACATACATTGTTCACGGCATATAAGCCACCCCGGTCAAGCTGTACGTCAGAAGCACCGCGACGTCAGAAGAAATGCGCCTCAATTTCATTTAACGGAAGGACGGAAGGTCGGACGAATAAAGACCATTGATTTTTAGATTAAAAAAATGTTAGTGATGGACGTACATGCATCTTATCACTACATGAGTAATTATGTAAATTGTTCTGAAAACATCCTTACTAGATACAAGTGTACATTTGACTAGATAAAAGGCCTTCCTGCCACAGTGTCCCCGAAAAAGTGGCTTAATTTGGGGCATCATCTTTTCTGAGAAAACAAATAACAAAGACCCTAAATCCGACACTAAATTTCAGAATAAAATGGGTGGATCTTACCCATATTCGAACTTTATGTGTATTTAGAGCTGGTGAAATCATATGCCAAATTTGATTCAGATAAAGTTATGATTCGTAAACAGAAATTAACAGGATTCTAAATCCTAAAAAGGCCATAACTCTAAAGAAAACTGGGCAGAGCAAACCCATATTTGACCCAGACCTGTAGATTGGGCTAATAAACTATCATACTAAATTTGATTCAGATATGATCACAACAAACTAATGTTATCATCCGGAAACCAGAAATTGACAAAATGCTAATTCGAATAAAAGGTCGGTAGACGTCATGTCCGCCTCTAAGCGTCGGCTTGATATGACCGTTGTTTGCGCATAAAAACACGTCTTTAGTGCTAGTAAACATACATACCAAATTTAATTTCATTCAGTAAACATTTACTAAAGTTATCATCCGGAAACCTCAAAAAGGGACATAACTCTGGTGAAAATTGGCGGGCGGAACCCGAATTCGAACTTTACCTGTGTTTTGTTGGGAGAAAGACACATACCAAATTTGGTTTAAATCTGATTAACTCTATTAAATTTATCATCCGGACACCAACTTTTGGGGTTTTATATGTCGGGTCGGCTGACAAAAAAGGGCCATAACTCTCGCAAAAATTATCGGATTAAACCGACATTCGATCTTGAGCTGTATTTTGATATATGTAATCCACACAAAAACGGGTTTTGCATATAAACAATCCAAAATCAAGTTATCATCCGGAAACCAAAAAACAGAAGAAAAACAGAATTTTCTAAGTAAAAAAAGGGGCATAACTCTGGTGAAAATTGGCGGACGGAACCAGAATTCGAACTTGACCTGTCTTTTCTGCTAGTAAACCCACATACCAAATTTAATTTAAATTGGTTCACTCTAACTAGATTTATCATCCGGAAACCTCGGACAGTATGATACATACATATGGAATCACTATACTGTTCTATAAGATCTGTAGACATTATCATTGTTTTTATAGTTATACTTCCATGTGGTAACCAAAGAGGTATATTGTTTTCCATTGGGGACGTTTTCCGTTTAATTGGAAACACTCGGAAATCTCTAACAAATGTAGACATCTAAGGTCTACTGAAAATAAAGGTATCAGGATTTCGGCCCAAGGTTTCTTTAGGTAATTATCGCCATTTTATGATTATTCTCTATTATTATTATTCTTAAAGGGAGAGTGTTCCCTAAATCCGGTCATTTTTGAGACCGTCTTCTTTTATACTCAACAAATTACATGCAACAATTTACGACTGGAGTTATAAATTAGTTTTCCTTATAATTACCATGTTGTTTGCATCGCTCATAGAGCGCATGTTTGTATTTTGCACTAATCCTTGGCTCAAATTCATTCATTTGTTGCATATATTCTGCTGAGGATAAAAGGAGATTTGGTATACAGCACCCCTTTATCAATTTTTCAACGCCTTAATATGTGAAAGTATAACGAGTAGCTCATTGGAAGTTTGCATGTATGATGGGGTTAATGAGTTCTAACTAATTGTTATATAAGCGGAGTTAACTCCATTTGTCTGAACACGTGTTATTTTATTATCTCGGAAATTATGAGGAGCTGAGCATCGAAAATTGGACCATAAGCAAACCTCGATATGCCCTACTGATCACGGACATCAAAACTTGTGTTCGCGCTTTCCCTGCGAGGTGTACTGGCGCCAGTTGTATCGGGCGCCCGAAGATTCCGCACTGAATATTGCTAACATGCATGCAAATACATCAGTTTACATATTTTACATTACTCAAACGTATTTTAACTGTGGGTTGAAATCCAACATCCCGAGATGAGGGCCCCCGGGCTATTTTTCGCAGAGCAAACAATTTCTGCGACATTTTGTATCGGAGTGTCGGAAAATATCTCGTCCGGTGCCATGTTTTTGGGCGCCCGAAGTTTCAACACTGAATAGTTCTATCAAAAATAAAGTGGATTCAAAATTTAGACAATTCCATCTATATGTAAAGAACAAATGAATGATAAACATGAGTCGTCTATAGTGCACTCTGGGTTATACAATGTAGTCCGATCAACGCTCGGACTATAAAACACACTGGCGGCAGTATCATCGTAAAGAGGTTATCTAAAGGCACATACGCCATACTACTATGGTATACATGTACCATATAATACATAGTGTATTTTCGAATTATTATAGAAATACATTGCTGGTTCGTTTCCAATGGTATATATGCATGGTTATATCTTCCATCACATGTTGTGCCACCCTAATTGGAACAAATGTGTGATAACAAGACATTTTTAGGTCACGACAAATACTCATCTGCCATTGCTTAATAAAATAAGTCACGAGTACTTCAATACGTCGGTTTCCATGTGTCGTTATCGTCATTCGTCAGTTGATTGACTGAACATATATTTATTCATAACCCAAACATTTACACAACAGATATTAATCTACATGCAATATTATAATTAACATTATGGATGTAACCAGAATGTAGATGAATAGGGGATTGGAATACTAGTTAATCAGTTCGGTGTCAGATATTTTTTGGTAAAAACAAACTGTGTTTATACTAATAAACGAGTACATGTGTAGCGGTCGCGTTGAAAATATAGAAGGCCGATGACTTCTCTGATCGAGAGGTCTAGTCACGGTCGTTAGACGCTTTGTGTTATCGCCGAAGTTAAGCGACGTCGAGCCTGGTTAGTACTTGGATGGGTGACCGGCTTGGGGTTCCGTGTGCTGCCAACTTTCGGTGCGACTCCCGCACTTCTCTCCCTCGTTCTGTTTCACTGGGGGCTCGTCCGCTCCTCGGAGTCCGTGTCATGATGCGACCGCTCTGGGGGAGGACTCTGTGAGATTATGTTAATCTCAAAAAGAACGGGTGAGTAGTGTTGCGGTCGCGTTGTAAATATAGAAGGCCGATGACTTCTCTGATCGAGAGGTCTAGATCTCTTAGTCACGGTCGTTAGACTCTTTGTGTAATCACCGAAGTTAAGCAACGTCGAGCCCGGTTAGTACTTGGATGGGTGACCGGCTTGGGATTCCGGGTGATGCCAACTTTCGGTGCGACTCCCGCACTTCTCTCTCTCTATTTCTGTTACACATGATTGGAGTGTTCTCTTCATGACTCATGCATTTATTTCTATAAATACGTCATTCGTAAAAACATTTTGGCGAAATTTTAGAAGTTAACTTACTTAACTTCGATTAAAATTGCAACGGATGTTACAAATAACGTCCACTTGCATTATAAAATTAGGACTGGCCGCTTGCCAACTAAACGGACAAACAATTAAATACATTGGATAGCTATGATCGGACACATTTCGGACATTTGTCAGATCATTACAGTTCACCAATAAATCTAATGATATACTGATATTGCAACAAGTATCATACAAGTTATAGTTTAAGATAATAGCAGGCATGGAATCCTACTGGTGTACTATCGTAAAATAGTATAGCAGTGTGCATCCAATCAGAATGCGAGAAATTCATGTGAGATATAATATACCATGATATACCATAGTAGTACCGCTGTATACCATAGTATTACTATGATAATACCATTGTATTATTTCATAAGAGCGAGAACGAAAAATGTCGATAGAAGTTGAAATAAAATACTAACATACTATCTTTATTTTTGTATTTGTAATTGGCATAGTTTATTACAAACCAAAAATAAACATTATTGGCATTACATTAATGACAATAAACGAAATTGAAATTCCCAACATGCAACCTTTTACCGAATTCGATCTCGGACTACGGTACAACTTTTAGTGTGACCATCACTTATGAAATCTAACGGACGATGTAGTGTTTTGCTACGGATAACATTTTGATATAAAATAGACTAAATACGTCGTTTATTTATACGGAATAGTGTTTATACCAGTTTTAATCATAGTGTTGGTGTATATTGCATAGGTCTGAGAAAGTTTGCACCATTATTATTTTCAGAAACGTAACTTCGAAGCATGTTTAGCTTTGTTTACATTTCGTTTACGCAATGCGAAATCCCATGGCATATTTATGTTAATTTTTTCGCATTAAAATAATTCAATTTTGATCATTCTAAAACATAATTACGTGTTGTCTTGTGGAATTTTAAGAATAAATAAATATTCTACGCAGAGACACGAAATCTGTTTCGATGTTATTTGTGAAAATCTTCTTAAATGATCTATGTGCGGTTTCTGGTGCGTCGTGTTATCATTTTCCAAACACTGTTGTGCGTCAGCAGCTATCTAAATGGTGTATTTTCGAGTCTTTTAACACCAAATTGATAATACTGACGGGAGTTTTTGTCTGAATATCACAAGTATCACGACAGAGTATTCAATATTGTTAGTGGTTTTCATATTCCAAACAATGTCTAGTGACTTGTTCTCGAGACATTGAAGGCTGCGATTGATTCCACTGGTGACTGGAGTTTCTCGACTGAATAGAGCAAGCGTCTCCCCTCAACGTTTTTCTAGGGTGCATTCGGGGTGCATTCGGGAGTCTGTGAGATAGATGTCTGACTCGGATGTGCTCGCATCTTTTGCTCACAAAAGAAACTCGCAATAAAGTGGTTGTATTTGCGTTTTATATGAATTCATGGTCTTTCCGTGTAAATTCAACGAGTATTTTGTTATACATTGAAGCGAAAGTAATTGTTGTGGCGGCGAAGAAACATGCACTCATAGGTGTCGCACTAATCAATGAGCCACTTCCTCAATTTGCAATGTGCAGTAGTTATTCGTGTGTCTGTTTGTGGTAATAATTACGTAGTTTAATTTGCGGAGTTCCCCAGATTATAGCGTAAATATAGCGACTATAATTGACAGAAAAGGCAACTGTTATTGATTATCATGTTATTATACATTAAAAAACGTCTCAATTTACAAATACACATACCCGTTCCATCGTAGTTGTCTATTTTTCCTATTTGAAACGACATCCGCAAATACGTAATAACGCTAACCTACTGCAAATGTTTTACATGATTACATGACACCTGTCAATATATTTGGGCTGAATGCATCTGATTCGGTATGCTTCCTCGAAATACACAGCAAAACCATCGTTACTTCGAAATGTATTTTGGGCTAACATTTACACTATTCATCCATGTCTAGATATTCGACACATACGGCAGTCCCATTACAACAGTTATTATCACCTTTGGGTGAAATGATGCATGTACATGTGTTAATAGCAGAATATCCGTTTCATCGCAGAGACCAGACATGCTCTGACGTGTTTTGACGCTGTCTCCAAAGATTCGTTCAACTTGGGAACATCATGCTATACTATGGATGTGATAACCTTGTGATCTGATACATTTGCCGTTACCACCAATGACTGGTTCAGATTGGGCACAAAATGCTACTATCAATTTTATGACCGCAATCGCGAATATGATACAGGCAAAGCGCTATGTGAGAGTGGAGGGGCGCATATACTCTGGCTTGAGGATGACCAGGAACGACTGGATATAAGAAATTATGTGGGTAAGTCTGATATGTATCGTACAACTGGCTTAAAAGGGAGGTCAAGTCATATATTATGAATAGGGATTTCCATGCAGATAACTGCAGCAAATGATATAGAATAAGCAGTCAGTAAAGTAACCCGAAAACTCGTCCCCCGTAGTATACCGACCCTCGCGGTTAGACGTATACGTTTACTGATTTGAACGCACGCCAATGAGGTCGATACGGAAGTCGTGCGCTCCCCTCTCCCTCCTCGGCTGATTTTTAAGACCAAAAACAAATATGTATACTTATATATATGCGTTTATATACCCCGTATCATAGCAGTTTGCTAATTTACGTTTTAAAGAATTTTGTCCAGTTAATGGTACATTTTGCGCGTTTATCGCATCCCACATTGCATTTATCGCTTATTCTACAACATACACGCATATATTATATTTGAACCTTTTACCGTGGATTTATTACCGCCAGAGTGTGTACGCTATAGGAGGATCGTAAAATATTGCATGAGGTTATTGACCGGACCATCATACAACGTATCGTAAACTCGCCAGCACGTGACACCGTATAACTCAACCGGTAGATTAAGGTATCACATCGATAAGTGTATGACACATGTTGAAATTTATTACCACTATAGAGTGTAGACGCTACAGGCGAATCGTAAAACATTACATGAGGTTATTGACTGGACCATCATACAACGTATCGTAAACTCGCCAGTACGCGACACCGTATAACTCCACCGATAGGATACACATCGATAACTGTATGCCACACCTGGCATAACATATTTGTTTTACACGATATACTAGCCCTGAGGGGATGCGAACGTGGCAGACCCCGACGTATCGTGTATATCGTGAATAGTATTACATACTAATCATGTATAGCGATGTTGGGCGCGGTAATCGACTATGAATATACACGATCGAGAGTAGTGAAGACATATTGCTGGGCGCTGCGTTGTAAAGACTATATGTATACTACTCTTTAAGAAGCTGGAGACAAACTTAATACCCATAGTTCCAAATTGGTGTCGGTGTTTTGGTCCCAAAAAATAAGAATAAAAGCTCGTCGTCTGCACCGGCGCAGGACTCGTTGCGGTCCAAATAAAGGCCCTTGCATACGAATAAGTAACATATAAACAGCCGACTTGAGTTCCTACACAATGTCACGTTTTCTTCGCTTAATTCTAGACATGAACATGCGAATTCTGGGACTACGATATATCAGCGGAGGTTGGTACTGGATTGACGGAACAACTCGGGTTGCCGTAGAGGCTGGTAGGGCGGTGTGGAGCGGCGGGAGCGACCCGGTGGCAGATAAATGCGTGCACACGTCACATCTTGACACTAAACCGGATTGGGTCGGCCATACTTGCTCATTGGTCGGTTACTACATCATATGCGAGGAAGAAGGTACGTACATGAAATAATCACTCCTTGAGCATGCTTAATCATATAGAGAGGCATAATCTTACCCCTTAAAATGTGGGTGGCAAGGCTGTCGGGGGGATTTTTTGCATAGTGAGTACGATGGGACAGATTAAAACCCAAACTGACAGGCAGGTGTACCATTCGAAAGAGTGGTCGTTATATGACCATCAAAGTGTGGTAACGTTACGCCGATGTAGACCGCCCGGGGTGGCAAAATCGTGCATACTGAATACATAGCTGTTTGACATGCGTCAATGTCCACTATTTTATTAGGACTATATATGCTAAAAGAGTTTCATGAATCTGAATCTGAAATTTTTCCTGCCTTTTCCGGGCGGTTATTAGTTTGCTCTTGAATTGGGCATTGGACAACGGGAACTCCTTTTACGTGACCAGATTCCAACCAAGAGAACATCCGCGCTGTGTGGTTTCGCGTGTTTCAAAATTGCGAAAAATATATTTATTAACTCGGTTCAATTGTGAGTCATGCAATTTGTGTGTATGGTATTAATTTCCGTCATCGAGTTTACCATAGTTAGCTATGAAAAATGATTGCTAAGACTGGCGCGTGTGAAACCTAGTTGACCATTCCGGAATCGCGATTCTTTCTGCATCTTTCTTTGGGCTAACATTTAGCATTACCTGGTACACGCATAACACAACATTTTTGAAGTATTTTGACGGCAATAACTTGAAAATTTGCTGCTCAATTGATTCAGAAATTCTAGGTTAATGATGATTCTTCCGTTCCGATTATGTTTCCATTTTGACCAGTGGTGATACATTTGACAGAATGGTCGGGTCTAGTGTTAGAAGAGGAACACTATCAATAGTACAGTGACCAATTCAATCGATTCAAGAAGGAAAATCAACTAACAAGATGTGCCAAATTACCCTGACTCATTGTACGTTGCTTGCAGTCGTAAGTCGGGATTTGTTTTACCCTGTGCCAATGCATTCTCGTATAGGTCGCCTCGTATATATAAGAGAATGCAATGGCCTAACATTTTTTTACAATTTTAATAATTTGTTCTTGTATTCTTTAACAATTTTATAATTTCACCCATACAGAGCCCCAGACAAACATGAGCAGACGACACTCTTCTATATGCTTCTATATATGTGTGAGGCTCCCTGCAGGGTAAGGGATGTTTTTTTATTTTATGTCCTAAAAATTGTAAGAAACATTTATTTAAAAAACATGATAAAAAAATGTTCGACTCGCATATATAAGAGAATACATTGGCACAGGGTGACCAATTCAATCGATTCAAGAAGGAAAATCAACTAACAAGATGTGCTGAATTACCCTGACTCATTGTACGTTGCTTGCAGACTGCATTGATTAGTGTCGTGAGTCCTGTTCCGATGATCGCAGGAGCTGCGATATTGCGCAAATCGAGTATACTAGTTGATTAGTGACGTTTTTAGTTTGTGACGTCGGTCATGTCATATTCCCACAATTCCCAACTACCTGGATAACAAACACACACACCGCCATGGTGAAACCCTACATGCTTCGGCGAATAGTACGACGGGGACACTAAAACGAATGGGATAATTCCACCCCTTTTGTGGGTATTTCTTACTCCCAGGGTGGCAAACTACATGACAAACTACCTCAAAGAGATTGAAAATGTATATAATTATGCGATTCGCAAGCAGTGAAGCGCGTTCAGTGGGTGTACTATAATCGTAGGACTTATGCGTTTCTGCTGAATTGAACTAGTGCCTATGCGTTTCTGCTGGGCTGCACTGACGTTTGATCGCAAAATAAAATTATAACCATTATCAAAGCACACGTTTGGATAACACCGCCATAAACAGTGACATATTATGATGTTGAGCTCGTATCGTCAATAAAATTAGAGTTATGACTTATAAAACTAAGAATTACTGCTAAAGTATTTCTACCAATTAGGTCACTAGATTCGTGTTGAGCTGGAACTTGAGAAATTTTAATTTCAACCAATTGAAATGCCGTTGAAAACTGAAGGGTTAAGCGATTATCGCAATAGGATATTGGAACACGTGTGCGTAACGTAACTATCACAAGTATAACGTACTCTGATAAGTTATCGCCAAATTCGTGCTTCAAACAGTTTAAACATGTCATCTTCGGCTTTTTTTTTTATTTTAATGAAAATGAATAATAAATGGTGTGATAAATATGTATAATATGTTTATAACGACAAATAGAGTAAAATTAGACATTTCCCCTTGAAACTTAGGATTGGAAAGCCAGGTACAAAAATTGGTGAAATATGAGTACGAACGTCAAAGTGTTCCCTGTGTATCGTGATAATTGCCAACCATGCGAAGCGAAGCCTCCATTGGCGATTATTTTACGCTGGATTTTTATCATCGAAACAAATCAATTTCTTCCATCTAAAAGATAATTACGTGCTTAACCCTGCCGTTTTCGGAATATATAGGTATTCCACGCAGAAACACCGAGTCTCAGCTTAAATTTTTGAAAAAGTGTGTATGGCCTTGACAATCAAGAAGAACATTGAAAATTGACAGTTATTTTTCTCATTTGAATTGTTATTTAATATCAAGTGACGAGGATGTTCATGTTATTTACACATCAAATGTTACAGTTCTGTAAAGAGACACCGGCAATGTCAACTATAACACAAACATTTGCATTTTTAAGTCATAACCTTTGTGATCATTTTATTTGGACTCTCTTGTTGTTGTACTTAGCGCATTGATAAACAGTAACGTAACAATGTGCGTTTAGGTAACAATGGTTCCAACATCTTGTTATTGGGGGATTAGTAATAATGCCAATATGAACAATCTTTTTTATTTCGCTCACGTCTGTAACTTTCGTTAATGATGGTTCTACAGACTTTTATGATTCATCAATATATTCAGCGCGAATGCGTAGCTCGCATACATTCAGTATGAGACAGAAATATGACACTTTTCAAATAAAATAATGTATTACAATTGAACATGAAAATAAGATTTCATGCCAGTGATAACAAGTATGATTTATAACATTAAAAATATATTCATTTCCACAAATTGTATGAATCTATTATCTATTAAACCAGATTAACTTGCAGCCATGGTGCAGTACATTGCAGACCACACAAACCATGTCGGCATGTGGACAAGAGTCATTACAATACTGCCTGTGATTAATTATCTTTCCCAAATACTGCTATTTTGAGAATTTGATACGCCAAAATTCCTAGGCGAAAATTATTGTTGACACGTTAATAGCTTTCATTGAGACAGAACACTAAACATGTACTGATACTATAATGGCTATGCGTAGTTTTTGAAATCAAACAAAACACCATCTTGAAAGTTCAGGTTTGGTAGGAATTCCTCAATGTAACGAAGTCTCGAGTATGATATTATGAACTTTAAGGATACTATGTATGTGTAATATGTGTTAATCACCATACTCCAACTATGTTATAGCACAGACTGGAATCCACATTGTTGCAGTGTGTGAAATATTTACTGACTTGTCTCTGCAAGTCTACCTACGAATTCCAAATATTAATGAGATATACAATACTTTAGATACACCAAAGTATGTCTGTAAAAAACAAATGCAGCACCATTTTTGATTGTCGAAGTACAATGGTTCGTTTTGAGTGGTTCCGTCATTGATTCTGTACTTATTTTGAGTTGTTTGATAACCATCTATGTGAGAAAACGAGCGAAGTTTGAAAAAAAAATGTTATATTACTTGGTGAACATCTCTTCACTCTTAGATATAACAATACGTATAGGTCCTTCAGAGTGCCTATACGTCTTTTAGTTTCAAAGCAATATGTACCGAGAATAATTAGGTTCTATGTAATGATGTAATACCTACAAGCATTAGGTACTAGCCGATCTCGAAACCAAATGGTGACCCACGTGATTGCATCACGTGATGCACGATCAATTCCACGAAAACATGGCGGCGTCCGGCCACTTGAGGCGATTGAATAAAAATGGAGAAGACACAAACTAATAGCAGGCTTACACATTTTATGCTGGAATCGCCCTCGGCATCGGCTTACATGCTATAGCGTGTGTCAAATTGGGTACATTGTATACTCTGACTGGAGGTATTTAAGAATATACGGAAGTGAAATTTCTCGGAAATTTCTCAACATATTTTTGTGTGTGAAATTGGACCTAACTTGCTTCTTAATAACCTGGAATATTGTTAGCACTGTCTGGATTATGTTTATATATGAAAGGGACAAGATGTTATAACCTCCGAAAATAACGGCGGCTAATCATTGATATTTGCCTCTGTAAAACAGCAGCAATTTTCAGTGATTTGAGACAGACCAAATCAAACAGCAACAGGCTTAGTCAGTGAGTGCAGTGGGGTTACACTGGACATGCACGACAGTGTTGTGAATTTCAAAAGACAGATACTTAAGTTTCACAAAATTATAAACCGCCCAATTAACTCACAAGAGTCAACCACTGGTGACTTGGATTACGAGACATAAAATTATGTAGAAATTAGTCGGAATTATGACGTCACAGATCAGTCATGACTCATGAGTCAGTCACAAGTTTGTTGGCTACAACGTACAAGTACCTGTACAAAGGACTTTGGATCATATTTTCATCGAAACGTGATTTGAGAACCATGTCGCCATGAAATATCGCCCAGTTACGGAGTCTGCTATTCTTTTGATCGAAACGCCGGTGACGCTGTGATATTGTTGTGATATATTTATGGAATGACGGATAATCTCAGAGATACGGATCCAATTATTGGACACACATTATCACTGAATCAATCACAAGCTTTTAGTAACGGACTACAGCTATTCTCTAATTAATCGTCCCCTTTAACAAGGTTGTAGGGCGTTCATGACACCTGTTATACCATACCGCCGTTCAACCACGGTCAAGTGGTTGAAATGTGGCAATCTAGGAGATAGAAAGTTACCATTTACAGTGCGGCATACTAACACATTTGAAGGGGTAACTTTGGATAGTTAAGTTCATCAAACACCTGGGGTATATACAACATCCCATATGTTTAACTGTAATTATTCCAGGAGTGGCTGTGTTGCAGTCCTATCGGGGCTGTGGTAACTACCGGGAGGGGTAACTCAAAAAGTAGTTGCCGTGTACATGTAAATATACTTTTAATTGATATGCATAAATTCGACTCCAATTCAAGGCTATGAACGTAGGAGGTTCGTTATACGTAGATCACGTTGACATATGTGTACGATATTGAGAAATATAGTATAGATGAGCACACCCATGGGGCATAAACGCTGATTCGTGTTCATGAAGCCAGAATGTTTTCCTACTGACACAGACAAACTGTTATTATGGGATATACCAAACGTGCGCACTTGATCAACATAAGAATGTCACTATCGATGGGAGGTTCGTGTTGTTACACAGTTAAGTCGGATTTTAAAGCGGCTTCTAGTCTTTATGCTCGAACCGGGCCTATAGTTGTTGGCTTCTGTTGCATTCCTGTGGTCAAATTAAACCGATTACTAGTTACATACAGATATCTAAAATCTACGCGCGTTATATTGCATGACACGTTTGGGCAAAGATAGCTCCTTTCGTATTGTACTCTCTTGTTTGGACAAGTGCCGCTTTGTGTGACATTTACATTCGGAAGCTGTTACAGCAATCCCAGGTTTCTGTTCACTAAGTCAGAATTCTCAAACACGATGATATTTATTTAATACAAGTAAATATTTTTAGTTTAAACATATTTTATTTTAACCAATATAATGTACAAAGTTCACGGTATGATGATGAAAGATATTGATGGTTATAACGGGATTTGGCAGTAAGCATAGTGCTTATCTTAAGCCGTCTCCTACACATATGAAATATCGAATGGTGACCGTTGTTAGTATTACTGTTGTTATTGTTAATTATAATGTGCCTGACATCCCCCCTCCAATCGGATCAGGTTTTGGCACGGTTCTTTGTGATCGATATTACACATAATTTAATTTTGATTTTAATGTGTTTTTAAGTTTGTTCCATGCATAGCCTAAGATCATATACATCAGGTTTGTGAATAATTTGGCTTGAATCTGCCAGTTAGTTCTATATATTTCTGAATGTTAGCGAATATCTCTATGTTTTTGGATAAGGGAAGTGATTTTGAACCTTCTAAGAGTGTTTTTGTTTCCAAATTATTAAGGTTGCTGAGACATATGTCTCTGTCGGTTTCAAAGACTGGGCAATAGTGCAAGAAGTGTGATACTGTTCAACTTCGCCACATATACAATAATGATTGTCTTGTAAATGATTGCGATATAAGTCATAATATTATTTTTGCAAGTAGTCACGAGCTCATTGAGTTAACAACAACTTCTCTGCTAGTCTGGGTGAGCAATAATGCCTGTTTAGAACCGTGGAATCTCCTCAAAGCTGATGTTCTTTATCTCATCCTGATTGGTCAATGACATGGACATGTGTGTTGTGTTGATGATTCATTATGACTAATGTTCGAGACAATATATGCGTCTAATAACCTTAAATCCACGTCCCCATATAGACAGACGATTATCATGCACGTGCTGTAAAACAAAGCATCAAAGAGAATCAAGCAATTTCAAAACTGAAATGCAATCTCCTTTTGAACACTTTAATTTGGAGAGATGGTTCCTGAAATTACAAAATAACTGAAACTTGTCAAAATATTCACGGCGGCCAGACAGTGTTACATAACTTTATCACCTGCCATAAGAGAAAAAGCTTGATTTCGTGAAATAGATACAAACTGTCCCGTTTATAAACATGAATCACCGTCAATACACACACAAGTTCAAAAACTCGAATGTCAGAAATCCTGGAGTGTTCAAACTTTTCTTTTTCTTCGAATCTTGGGGCGAATGTGTGGATTTCAGCAGGGTTGTCCCATGGTACGAATCGTCCAACACTCGACATGACAGCGGCGTCCAATTTTTACATTTAAATTGAATAAAACACTAGTTTTTCGTACACGTAACTGTTATCTCTTCAACAGATGAAACCACAACTACCACCACGACAGCGAGTCCACAAACAACGACCGTCTCAACCACAACTACCACCACGGCAGCAACTCCACAAACAACGACCGTCTCGGATCATGGAGCAAGAAGAATAACTCTACAACTGAGAAGAGAAAACGGACCAGAAACATCAGTCATTGGAACGATCTCGGACATATCAGCTCTAAAATGCGGCCGACTCTGCAAGTACACAGAGGCATGCACCAAGATTGAGATCTACCGTCGTCAGCGGTCAAAATGATCAATGTGGTGCAACAAACAAGAAATGTTACGTTGTTGTCAGTCACCCTTAGACATCAGCTGGAATGGTCATTCCCACTCACAGTAATATAATACAGGATCGAACCATGTATAGGTATAGTCCCACCTCGAACGCAGTCGGGTGAAATGGTACATTTGTGCCGGTCGAATGCATGTTGATTACATTGATTGCCTGTTGATTGATTGGAATGGCACAAAAACAACCAGTCACCATGTCTATCGCGAGGACCAGTTACCATGGCTATCGCGAGGACTGGTTGATTAGCGAATACACTGGGCTATACATAGCTCAGCAGTAGGCTCGCATCACAGTACTCACCGCGACTAGACACAGACTAACTTGGGCAAATTTGTTTTCTGTCACGTTATGAAAGATTCTGGATGTACGTAAATATCAGTCGTTGTATATCCGAAAAATACTTTGAGGACATTTGTCCAATTGTGCGCAACAACAAACGATGTGTTTACGTGTTGTTAATTTGTTCGAGGCGTATTCACGTTTATTAAATACTTGGACTAACGCGTAATTTAATTGCGCACTATCAGTTGCACATAGACGTAATGGAATTGTGCTTAGGTAAAGCTATTGACCACCACAAACAGCCCCACTTAATTCTTAAAAATAGACTGCATGAGGACTATCAGGTCCTTAGTTCTTATAAAAATCATCTGTTTGGTGACTACTAGGCTACATTATTCTAATCGATCATTGGTCATGCTGGAAATAGCAGGAAATTGTGACAAAATATAAAAGAATCAGACTACCATGATAACCGACCTCATTTGATCTACGAAGAGGTGAAATCTTGTTATGGCTATTGAACTTAAGTACACTTGTTTTACGCTTAAATTGAATTATTCACGTGAAAACGGCTTCTATCAGATTACATGGCTTGTATAATCGGCTGCAAAATTGATGGAGTGGGAATGATCATTCTAGTGTTCAAGTGATTTGGATAGGAAGCAATCACACAAGTAACACAACATGTAAAATACATCACAGGCCCTGATACGGTTGATCAAGTTGGATGATACAATCTCAAGTAATACAATTAAAACAAAACATAATACAAGCAAACAAAACAATATAGTCATAATACACACACAATAGCCCTCACAAAATGGATGGATATTATCAATATTATGATAGTGATATTGGTCTTTGTCGAGCTGGAATGTCAATAATCAATACATATTTGTGTTAAAATTACAAAAACATAACATAACATAACGCTGTCAGTTGCCTCTAATGGATGAGTTTGAGTCAGTATAACATGGGTACATTTCAGTGCAACACAAAATACATGTACCAGAACACAAAGGTGGTATGCCTGTCCACATATACATATGTATAGGGTTGCTGATAATATCTTCACGAAAACTCAACATGAAATACTTATACCATAAAACATTTTATTTTAGAGTTGGTGTTCATATTTCCATTGCCATTTCTAACGTTTTCCCTGAACTATATATTATATTATATTATATGTATTTTCATTGTCACTACTATACGACCAGAGACGCATAGAAACGATAGTTGATTGTGTATATGCAAATGAAGTTACACCGTGTGTAGGCATGGGAGGACGTTTGGATAGGTCATATTTATCATCATAAAGCTGGATTGTCTAAAAACAGTCAATAAATAAAAAATAAAAAATTTAACGGAACTACTCGGCAATGAGTATTTTTAAAGAAAGGGTTAAACTTAAGTTTAAATCACCCGCAGACCGAGAAAACTAGGCGTGATTAAACAGCAGTTGTGTTCTGCTGAGTTTATATTATGCAAACGCAGATTTTTTTACACACTCGCATATTTTACTGGCACTTTGCTGGTATTTGACTGGCACTTTGCTGGTATTTGACTGGTACTTTGCTGGTATTTGACTGGCACTTTGCTGGTGATAACTGTTATTGAATTTCCCTGATAGTATTTAAATACAAGAATGGCCAGATAAGATTGAATAACATAAGACAGAAATAACAACTTAGATTGGTGCACAAGTTATAATACAAGTTATATTACTCTAAAGTTAATTATTAATAAATGTGAAAACGGCCTCCCATATTAGTTTACATGTCTGATTTAAAATTAAGGGAGTGGGAATTATCATTCTAGTGTTCAAGAGAGGGGTGTGAATCATTGACACTAGAACCACAACGTGGAAATTTCATCACAGGCATAATGTGCAAAGTGATATTCATTATCCAACAGTCTGGTCAACAATTCAGTACATATTTATTAAAACTAAAACCTAACAAACGAAAAGTAAAGAAAGACAGTAAGAAAGACAAAGAACACAGATGACCAGCATTACAATTAATGTCCCGTTGTCAATTGCGTCTAATGGATGGGTTTGAGATAGTGTAACATTGCTAACACTCAGTGTGAATAGGAAATGAAATACATTGACCAGAACACCAGTTTGCATGCCTTTCCACACATATTATATAGAGTTGTTGTTGATCATGTCATTGTCATTTCTATTGCTGTGATTTTTCTCTAGATTATAAGATATATAAGATCATATAATATGACACATCATATTTTCATTGTTCGCGAAAATTACACACACAGAATGCTATGCGGTATCCACTTTTAAAAAGAAGTGTCTATTCGCCATCGGATGGCAAATAGCGATTCTACCGATATGCGCTATTTGCCATCCGATGGTATTTTAAATAAAAGAAAACATATCATATCATCACAATACGCTATTATAACGAGGATTCCTACCACCTTCGTGATTTTGAAGGAAATTTCGTATAGTTTGAACATTTAGTGGCACAAGCTGTCGCTATATGGCCACATAATCATCATTTAAACCCGGACCAGTTGACCGTCGGTTGACCACCTACAGATATCATGGGGGGATGGCAAATAAGAAATCGACAAATTTTGAACATTTAGTGGCACAAAATGTACCCGCCTTACTGAAAACCCGGACCAGTTGACCGTCGGTTGACCACCACAGATATCCTGGGGGGTGGCAAATAAGGAATCGACAAATTTTGAAGGAAATTTCGTATAGTTTGAACATTTAGTGGCACAAGCTGTCGCTATATGGCCACATAATCATCATTTGTACCCGCCTTACTGAAAACCCGGACCAGTTGACCGTCGGTTGACCACCCACAGATATCCTGGGGGGATGGCAAATAAGAAATCGACAAATTTTTAAGGAAATTTCGTATAGTTTGAACATTTAGTGGCACAAGCTGTCGCTATATGGCCACATAATCATCATTTGTACCCGCCTTACTGAAAACCCGGACCAGATGACCGTCGGTTGACCACCCACAGATATACTGGGGGGATGGCAAATAAGAAATCGACAAATTTTTAAGGAAATTTCGTATAGTTTGAACATTTAGTGGCACAAGCTGTCGCTATATGGCCACATAATCACCATTTGTACCCGCCTTACTGAAAACTCGGACCAGTTGACCGTCGGTTGACCACCCACAGATATCCAGGGGGGGTGGCAAATAAGAAATCAACAAATTTTGAAGGAAATTTCGTATAGTTTGAACATTTAGTGGCACAAGCTGTCGCTATATGGCCACATAATCATCATTTGTACCCGCCTTACTGAAAACCCGGACCAGTTGACCGTCGGTTGACCGCCCACAGATATCCTGGGGGGATGGCAAATTAGGAATCGACAAATTTTGAAGGAAATTTCGTATAGTTTGAACATTTAGTGGCACAAGCTGTCGCTATATGGCCACATAATCATCATTTGTACCCGCCTTACTGAAAACCCGGACCAGTTGACCGTCGGTTGACCACCCACAGATATACTGGAGGGATGGCAAATAAGGAATCGACAAATTTTGAAGGAAATTTCGTATAGTTTGAACATTTAGTGGCACAAGCTGTCGCTATGTGGCCAAATAATCATCATTTGTACCCGCCTTACTGAAAACACGGATCAGTTGACCGTCGGTTGACCACCTACAGATATCATGGGGGGATGGCAAATAAGAAATCGATCAATTTTGAAGGAAATTTCGTATAGTTTGAACATTTAGTGGCACAAGCTGTCGCTATATGGCCACATAATCACCATTTGTACCCGCCTTACTGAAAACCCGGACCAGTTGACCGTCGGTTGACCACCCACAGATATCCTGGACGGATGGCAAATAAGGAATCGACAAATTTTGAAGGAAATTTCGTATAGTTTGAACATTTAGTGGCACAAGCTGTCGCTATATGGCCACATAATCATCATTTGTACCCGCCTTACTGAAAATCTGGACCAGTTGACCGTCGGTTGACCACCCACAGATATCCTGGGGGATGGCAAATAAGGAATCGACAAATTTTGAAGGAAATTTCGTATAGTTTGAACATTTAGCGGCACAAGCTGTCGCTATATGGCCACATAATCATCATTTGTACCCGCCTTACTGAAAACCCGGACCAGTTGACCGTCGGTTGACCACCTACAGATATCATGGGGGGATGGCAAATAAGAAATCGACAATTTTTTAAGGAAATTTCGTATAGTTTGAACATTTAGTGGCACAAGCTGTCACTATATGGCCACATAATCATCATTTGTACCCGCCTTACTGAAAACCCGGACCAGTTGACCGTCGGTTGACCACCTACAGATATCCCGGGGGGATGGCAAATAAGAAATCGACACATTTTGAAGGAAATTTCGTATAGTTTGAACATTTAGTGGCACAAGCTGTCGCTATATGGCCACATAATCATCATTTGTACCCGCCTTACTGAAAACCCGGACCAGTTGACCGTCGGTTGACCACCCACAGATATTCTGGGGGGGATGGCAAATAAGGAATCGACAAATTTTGAAGGAAATTTCGTTTAGTTTGAACATTTAGTGGCACAAGCTGTCGCTATATGGCCACATAATCATCATTTGTGCCCGCCTTACTGAAAACCCGGACCAGTTGACCGTCGGTTGACCACCCACAGATATCCTCGGGGGATGGCAAATAAGAAATCGACAAATTTTGAAGGAAATTTCGTATAGTTTGAACATTTAGTGGCACAAGCTGTCGCTATATGGCCACATAATCATCATTTGTAGCCGCCTTTCTGAAAACCCGGACCAGTTGACCGTCGGTTGACCACCCACAGATATACTGGGGGGATGGCAAATAAGAAATCGACAAATTTTGAAGGAAATTTCGTATAGTTTTAACATTTAGTGGCACAAGCTGTCGCTATATGGCCACATAATCATCATTTGTACCCGCCTTACTGAAAACCCGGACCAGTTGACCGTCGGTTGACCACCCAAAGATTTCTTGGGGGGATGGCAAATAAGGAATCGACAAATTTTGAAGGAAATTTCGTATAGTTTGAACATTTAGTGGCACAAGCTGTCGCTATATGGCCACATAATCATCATTTGTACCCGCCTTACTGAAAACCCGGACCAGTTGACCGTCGGTTGACCACCCACAGATATCCTGGGGGGATGGCAAATAAGGAATCGACAAATTTTGAAGGAAATTTCGTATAGTTTGAACATTTAGTGGCACAACCTGTCGCTATATGGGCACATAATCATCATTTGTACCCGCCTTACTGAAAACCCGGACCAGTTGACCGTCGGTTGACCACCCACAAATATCCTGGGGGGGATGGCAAATAAGAAATCGACAAATTTTGAAGGAAATTTCGTATAGATTGAACATTTAGTGGCACAAGCTGTCGCTATATGGCCACATAATCATCATTTGTACCCGCCTTACTGAAACCCCGGATCAGTTGACCGTCGGTTGACCACCTACAGATATCATGGGGGGATGGCAAATAAGAAATCGACAAATTTTGAAGGAAATTTCGTATAGGTTGAACATTTAGTGGCACAAGCTGTCGCTATATGGCCACATAATCATCATTTGTACCCGTCTTACTGAAAACCCGGACCAGTTTACCGTCGGTTGACCACCCACGGATATCCTGGGGGGATGGCAAATAAGGAATCGACAAATTTTGAAGGAAACTTCGTATAGTTTGAACATTTAGTGGCACAAGCTGTCGCTATATGGCCACATAATCATCATTTGTACCCGCCTTACTGAAAACCCGGACCAGTTGACCGTCGGTTGACCACCCACAGATATCCTGGGGGGATGGCAAATAAGGAATCGACAAATAAGAAATCCCCCCATGATATCTGTAGGTGGACAACCGACGGTCAACTGGTCCGGGTTTTCAGTAAGGCGGGTACAAATGATGATTATGTGGCCATATAGCGACAGCTTGTGCCACTAAATGTTCAAACTATACGAAATTTCCTTCAAAATTTGTCGATTCCTTATTTGCCATCCCCCCTGGATATCTGTGGGTGCTCAACCGACGGTCAACTGGTCCGGGTTTTTTAGTAAGGCGGGTACAAATGGTGATTATGTGGCCATATAGCGACAGCTTGTGCCACTAAATGTTCAAACTATACGAAATTTCCTTCAAAATTTGTCGATTTCTTATTTGCCATCCCCCATGATATCTGTAGGTGGTCAACCGACGGTCAACTGATCCGGGTTTTCAGTAAGGCGGGTACAAATGATGATTATGTGGCCATATGGCGACAGCTTGTGCCACTAAATGTTCAAACTATACGAAATTTCCTTCAAAATTTGTCGATTCCTTATTTGCCATCCCACAAGGATATCTGTTGGTGGACAACCGACGGTCAACTGGTCCGGGTTTTCAGTAAGGCGGGTACAAATGATGATTATGTGGCCATATAGCGACAGCTTGTGCCACTAAATGTTCAAACTATACGAAATTTCCTTCAATATTTGTCGATTTCTTATTTGCCATCCCCCCGGGATATCTGTGGGTGGTCAACCGACGGTCAACTGGTCCGGGTTTTCAGTAAGGCGGATACAAATGATGATTATGTGGCCATATAGCGACAGCTTGTGCCACTAAATGTTCAAACTATACGAAATTTCCTTCAAAATTTGTCGATTCCTTATTTGCCATCCCCCCAGGATATCTGTGGGTGGTCAACCGACGGTCAACTGGTCCGGGTTTTCAGTAAGGCGGATACAAATGATGATTATGTGGCCATATAGCGACAGCTTGTGCCACTAAATGTTCAAACTATACGAAATTTCATTCAAAATTTGTCGATTCCTTATTTGCCATCCCCCCGGGATATCTGTGGGTGGTCAACCGACGGTCAACTGGTCCGGGTTTTCAGTAAGGCGGGTACAAATGATGATTATGTGGCCATATAGCGACAGCTTGTGCCACTAAATGTTCAAACTATACGAAATTTCCTTCAAAATTTGTCGATTTCTTATTTGCCATCCCCCCAGGATATCTGTGGGTGGTCAACCGACGGTCAACTGGTCCGGGTTTTCAGTAAGGCGGGTACAAATGATGATTATGTGGCCATATAGCGACAGCTTGTGCCACTAAATGTTCAAACTATACGAAATTTCCTTCAAAATTTGTCGATTCCTTATTTGCCATCCCCCAGGATATCTGTGGGTGGTCAACCGACGGTCAACTGGTCCGGGTTTTCAGTAAGGCGGGTACAAATGGTGATTATGTGGCCATATAGCGACAGCTTGTGCCACTAAATGTTCAAACTATACGAAATTTCCTTCAAAATTTGTCGATTTCTTATTTGCCATCCCCCCATGATATCTGTAGGTGGTCAACCGACGGTCAACTGGGCCTAATGATCACGAAGGCGGTAGGAATCCTCGTTATAATAGCGTATTGTGATTATATGATATGTTTTCTTTTATTTAAAATACCATCGGATGGCAAATAGCGCATATCGGTAGAATCGCTATTTGCCATCCGATGGCGAATAGCCGCTGCCCACGTGAACCCTTGACATGTCCGCAATTAATCTGTCTTCATAATAATATATAATTTACCGTGATCTAAAAAGCTAAAGTTATGATACGGTCGTTTAATATATTGTTTACATGCATTTGCTGATAGCGAAACAATCTAATTTCTCTGGAAAACAGGTCTTTATTTATTTAAAAATCTCGCTGATTTGACATCCAACGAACCTCTGGTATACGCATTATGCATAGCATCATGCTTGGTAAAGGCTGCCCTCTATGTTCAGGTATACACAAAGCGTCCAGCTGTCCTATAATCCGAAGATATTATAAGCAAGATAACCGCCGCCCACAATTTGGGGCGTAAAGTATGTTATAGAAGAGTAACCGACGAGACTCGGTCCAAAAACAGCATCAACCGAACCTATGTTCAAAGCTGCTGCTGTAGACCGAGAAGACTTGGTCTATACAGCCTCTGACACATGTCACAGTAGCCAATTCCTACACACATATGCTGAATGATTGGGCACTCATTACACCAGTGTACAACCAGTCGTCAATTTCAGGCAATATCCGAAAACTAATATTCACATAAACCACAATCGTGGTACAAATGGTGAAAAAAGAAATACAAAAATAAAATAAATTAGCGGCGTCCCTATAGGACAGGTATATGTAGGTTGTAAATAGATAAATTCGGCACAATTAAATGTAACTAACTGTAATTATGCCGGTAAGTGTATATATATTGTTCATGTAGCATAAAATGTATGGTTGCATCGGTGGCCCATTCCAACATGTCAGAACGCACGGTTCGTTATTACTGAAAAAGACTATAAATAATTTAAAAGTATGTCAATGATGTCTTCTGAAGTCGATACAGACTATAATTGAGCAGTCCCACAATCCACCGTCGTGGCATTTTATTAAAATAAGGTACACAGGTTACCAATCAAAATGGCTTTACGATTTCGAGTGCCCTGAACTAGGCGAATAAAAATTTACGTTTTGTTTATCAATAGGGCCTAATATAATGCATATGTGTATATACATGTGTATATACGAGGTAAATGGAAACAAAGATGTCTTATTGATGCATACTAGAATGATCAATTGATCACATACCTACTAACTGCATATGTGCTCTAAAACGAACTGCAAGTGGTCTTTTCAATTGCGAGTAATATTAATTACGACCAATCTAAATCATACGAATCGGGCATCCCATTTTAAGAAATAAAGGAACAAAGCTTTCACGGTTCTAACTCAAATTTATGTAAAACTAAAATATTTTCAAACAATACGACGCATGTGTGACCGGGTTACTGGAGCTAACACATTAGCAAACGTTGAGAAAACGGTTTAGACCCCGTAACCGGTTACAAATGCGTCGTATTTGTTCTGCGCCAAAATCGGTCATATATGGTGCGATGCGATGAATCGGTGCAACATCGTGTGTGCGAATGACAATGACATTGTATTTGGTAATCGAATAACAAAACAGTTGTTCCCCGCTGTCGAGAGAGACATTGAGATTTGTAACCCGCTCTCGAACGGATTGTCTCCCGAGAAGCGCAGCTGTATATCGTCGACGGGCACGTGACATGATTTGAGCCAATCAGAAAGGGTAACATAGATAGGCGGATAACAATTCATGATGTCCTATAGCCGATTTGTTACAACAGGGCTACTAGCATTGTAATGTCCATATTAACGTTCTATACCCGAAAATGATCAGCTCGAAATTATAGACCCATTCAATGGCCGGTCTCAATGATCCAATATCGACACAGCGATATTTACCATGTTTTAGGTTTTTGTCAGCCACCAAAACTATTATTCATGATAAAAGCGTTACGTTTCTGTTGTGCAATCGCTCGAAATACCAAAGAGTGTTCCAACAATGTGCTTATTCTTACTCATTATTTTGGATGCCACTGTGGGGGTCCAGAGTGCATTGTGGGTCTCCGGGTGTATTGTTGGTCTCCAGGGTGAATGTTGGGTCTCCAGTGTGTACCGTGGGTCTCTGGGTGCATTATGGGACTCCAGGGTGCGTTGAGTTACGAATGGTGTTGATTATATAATTAGTAGTTTTCATATTTTGTTTATTATTTGGTTATAGCAAACTTGATTGAAAATATTTTGTATAATTTTGCTGTTAAATCAGACGGGGAATTTTCAAATGTCCGAGTTACATAATAATGAAATACCACATCAGGTCTATAATAATGCATCAGGGTGTATGTTTCAATTTAAAATAGACCGAGTCTTCTCTGTCAACAACATATTGGGATATCGGTTGGGTTGATGCTGTTTTGTTGGCATATTATTGGGCAGTGAGATCTGTTTGCATATTGATCCAAGGTAATTAATATTCATTTCACTGTCCAATGAGGATGCATAATTCCCCGATAAAGGCATAGCGGTGATATTACTTTAACTGGGAACAATTAAGAGTGTGGACGCGATGTGACTGTCTCGTCTGTCTGTTGTGATGTTTTCGTGTTATCTATATAACAGTCTTGCAATTCCAAATTAGTGGAATCTGTTATCCCCAGACTATAACGCTCGGGCCAGGGTGTTATATTTGGACCGAGTCCCATCCCGTTACTCTTCTATAACGGATATGAAGTCTATAATCGTGGGCAGGAGTTATCCCGCATGCATGTCTTCGGATTATGTCAAATTGAATCTTTGCGTTTATGAACATAAATGACAGTCTTTCCCAAACATGATGATATATAACATGCGTGTATCAAAGGTCCGCTAAATGCCAAAGCAACGAGGTTTATAAGTAAACAAAGCCTTGTTTTTCCAGAGAATTTCGATTTGTCGCGCTATGTGCTAAATGCACCACATGTACATGTATATACCTTTGTCAGTCACGGTAAATGATATATTATTTTTTAAGACATATTAATCGCGGACATGTCAAATAATTAATCACATTTTGGGGCTTATGTGAATGTCCGGGCTCCATGTGTACATATACAGTAATGCCCAAAGTAATTGACCACTTAACCACAGCAGAATTATGGGTAATTTTTCAGGATTTAGTCGGAAATATGGCTTGTTGGATTTAATCGGAAATATGGTTAAGTGGTCAATTATTTTGGGCATTACTGTATGTGAATGTCCTGGCTCCATGTGTACATATAAAGTACTTCTTTTGAACGACAGTCCGTTATATAAGAGCAACGGGGCAGGACCAAGCCTTGAAATAGGGTGTCTGTCATTTGCAGAATGAGGTCCCCAGAGGGTGAATTTAGTGATGCTACCCCGCGTAGCTGGCTAGCATCACCAAATTCACCCTCTGGGAACCTCATTCTGCTGAGGTGTAAGTAGAATGAGGTCCCCAGAGGGTGAAGTTGGTGATGCTAGCCCGCTATGCGGGGTGGCATCACTAAATTCACCCTCTGTGGACCTCATTCTGCAAATGCCAGACACACTATTTCAAGGATTGGACAGGACTCGATCCAAAACAGCATAATCCCAACCCATATCCCAAGCTGGTGTGGACCGAGAAATCTAATTTTGAAGGTACACCTGTTCCCACGTTTGTAATTACTGGCAGCCATGATAACCTGTATGTCAACAAAGAACCGTCGGAATAAAGAACCCCCAGGAAAAAGAAGCGTCGGAATAAAGAACCTTCGAAAATTGCCCACATACCAGACAAAATAAAATGAACAATTTTTCAATCACCATCATTCGTATCGCAAAAATCCAAAAACAATAATCCACAATGCGTCGAAAGCGATTAAAAAGCTCATAGTTGAATATGCGATTTGTTATATATATGCCGTTTAAGTGGGGGTCGATGGGGAGCATGGACGCTCTATTTAAGAGACGATTGTTGGATATTTTGCCAGGTTGACAGAAATTCTAAGAATGTTGAAATTTTTCTTTGGAATTTCGATATCTGGCACAATCGGACTGAATTTCATTCCATTTGAACTATCTCATAACAAAATTACAACTCAATTCAATTATTTATTGATCAAATCTAACAATGTGATTATTACCATGTTAATATGAAATGTGGATTAACAAAATATTTATTCAAATATAATTTGTTAGAACATAATGACTCTCATATAATATGTGAATAAAACAATTTCAAGTATACACACTGTTTCAAATGAAAGAATGAATTCTGAGCGGTATATGATAGATCACAATTCTTGTAATAAGTTGTTCTTTTGTAATTATACAAGTTTTGTGATACTAAATTTGAGTTCTATAGTATTTAACTGAATTTCTACCAATATATTTCTTTTAGTTTCGATTTGTTGTCAGCATATGTCGATAACTCTCAAATTTCAACATGAATCAACTAGAAATGATTTATATGATTTTCCGGTGTGACAATTATTCACTGGGATTTATTTGAATATGAATCTCCTTGTATTTGGGGGAGAAGGAGAGTCTGAATGTTTGATATTTGGAGCTCGATAGTACTCTATTTGCCTAGACTGGTGACTTACAACAAATCGCCGATACTATTAACCCTTTCTATATTAAATAATCATTGGTGAGTAATTGTAGGAATCGTTCATATGATAAGTTCAACAAACGACCATATGAACTTTTATCATGTCACCTGGTTGGACCGACCAATGAGGACGCTCCGTTGGTAAGGCATATCAGGAGGGTGAGCGTGAGAAGGAACCCCAACCGGGAAGGTCTGGATTTATGACCTTGACCGAATAATTTGTGACGTCACATTCAATGGGATTGAGTGCGCTGTCATTTCAAGTTCAAAACATGACGAAAATGAGCGATTAAAACATACGAATTAGTCTATATAATAAAATAATTATATAATAGGATCTAGATGCAACATGGACCAGTGAATATATCGTTACATGGATTATATATGCTACCGTAAGTCGCCGTAGATTTAGATTAAATGAACATTTTGCAGCGAAATTTGTGATTGTTTCGTTGAGTCTATTTTTAGCACTCATTACAATGTTAAAAAGTATCATACTATGGCAGCTAAATTATCGGAATTATTTAGGCCTATGGCAATCTATCCAAATTGATGGCGTTTTATGCATACGATCTCAAACAATGGCATGGAATAAATAGTGGTGTTGGAGCAATGCTGAAGTGGCGGATTGATTGGGGAGGGTGATAAAACGGATAAATACTAAAAAAGGTAAATTCAAAATAATGAATAAATGATAAGTTATAGGTTTAGTTTATAGTATACCCCAGTCCACAGTGAACGCATCCTGGAACATTGAATTGTCAGTCGCGGTGATTAAGTGAATTGGCACAATCATTTAAATCAGAAATGCTAATGCACCCAGGGCCGATAAGGTTCGGGGTGATTTATGTGGTTCTTTGATCCTGTCATCCGGCAGACATTCCGGATTTTCGGTACGATCCGTTCCGTATCGGCCGAACTTAAAAGTCCGCATTTTACATCCGCCCGGAATGCTGCCTCCTTCCGGTAACTGAAAAAAGCAATTAACTCTTGAATTATACGCATCGCGCTCCCTCCCTCCCCCCTTGGAGCTCCATGCCCCGCTTTGTTCGGCGTCCCGAGTGGCACGCCATATTCATTGTTCTGTGATGCCTGTTTTGTTTTGGGCCTAGGGCCCTGTGTGTTTGCATCTCGTTGTTGCTGTTTGTTTTCCCTTTCAGGTGCTGTGTCATCAGTGCCATTGATCCAGCCTTGGTGCGTCCTGCAGGGGTAACTTTGGTGTTACCTGCCCATACCACGGTGCTTAGCCATAGGGAGTTGGGCTGTCCAGTGGTCTCTACTGCCATTCCTGCGTCGCACTCGTTGGGCTTCTCCCTGTTGGCCGTGTGTGCTTATTGCTTAGGGCGCCTCATAGCAATTCTTGGGCGCCGGCTCCGAATCGTACCTTAGCTCGTCGGGCCATGCTCATGCCTGCGCTGTACAGCAGTATTTCTTCAGCGTTCTCTGCTTCGGCTTCTCGTCAGAGTGAAGGCTCTGCTTAATTGGTTCTCCATGCGTATGGGCTATCTGCAGGACAAGCTTATAATGTTGCATTAAAGCTGAGATCATACCCCACTCATGTGTTGTCGTTTAAATATTCCGTGCAGTAGTGGCAGGGCTGTCACTGGTGGGGGTAGTGTCTCTTGGATCTGAGTGATCACATAATTAAGATCCAAATGCTAAGATAAAATAATCTAATAATATAAAATTTTGTCATTTTCTTTGATTATTTTCTTTTTTTAATCATGTTGTTTAAAAAAAAAAATATAATAATAAGGCCTTTGTTTACTGTAACCCACCAGCCCCTATTTATATTCAGATATCCACCCCTACTAATTGTATCCCCCCCCCCCCCCCCCACCCCGCTAACAAATATTAAATTGTACTCAGCTCAGCTCTAATTTCTTATCGCATTATTTTTATCTCTGTTAAATTAGGTGCCAAATCATTTCAAAATTTGCAGATTTCTTTCTCTTGAATTACTAGTACATCTGTATACACCCTGATAGTTTAAGAACCCTTTTATTTTTGTATTTAATGTGCAATTGGTACTGATATTAAAAAACCTCCTTGGCTATGGGGTAACTTGAGCTGAATAGGTCACTCTCACCGGTTTTCTGTGATAAAGTTACCCAGGTTCCTAATTTTGTGATAAAGTTACCCAGGTTGGTGAGAATTGTGATAAAGTAACCCAGGTTAAGCAAATCTCACAATATCAACTCGATTTAAAAGTGACAGAGGGAAATATTGTTCAGTTTTGGCAAGTAATAGCCCTTATCAAGCATAAATTAAGACATATTAGTATTGTAGTTCGTCATTTGATCACAAAAATCAATAATTTGTTGCTAAACATGAACTATTATTAACCTTGGTAACATTATCACATTCTTCTCCAACCTGGGTAACTTAACTAACTTTATCACAATTTCAGGAACCTGGGTAACTTTATCACAGAAAACCGGTGAGAGTGACCTATTCAGCGTAACTTGATTGCAAAGCAAATAAAGAAGATACATGTAGTAGTTTTCAAGTTTTGGGGGTTATAATGCAGTATGTAAAAACTTAAAAGTTCCCACACTATGTGAGTATGTGTGGCTATAAATAAGAATACATTCCATAACATTAGATTAAAAATGTTCATAGATTTGTAGGCAAGATTCAGCTAATGCCCATTGTTATTCCCCTTCAAATGAATTGGGGTTGCCTGGGATGGCACATGCACCTGAAAATAAGCCTAGAACATCAACCAAACACATACATTATAGCATATTATTCTAGGTATTGGAAATTATAAATGAAGCCTAAATGAAGGCAAATTATTGTGTAATCCATTTGTTTCTTTCCTTATGTCCCTGTATGGCCCAGACACTGCTGATGTCTGGGATAAGCACACGCTGGGTATGTTCCTCAATAGATGGAGTATTCACCCCTGGTTAAGTGGTACTGCTAATTTGCTATGCTGCTGGTGGATCCTGATGAATTGATATGATGCTGGTAGCCTAGTGGTAGGGCAAACCGATGCTGTTAAAAAGTACTGGTATCTATACTAATACCAACCAATTCTGTTTCTTTGTTTGTCAATTAAATCACAATATTTGCCATTGACATCATAATCAGATAATGATCAGATGTCTTAAAAGGGCACTAAGTATTCATGATTAAATTTAATTAAATATTATACATTAATTACATACATGTACCTAAAACAGTTGGACCCATGAAAATTGTTACATAGGTTTAAGTCTGCTGGTATCAGACGACTTACAGGGGAAATAATAAACAATTTTAATTAAATAGTTAATCATATCCCTAAAATGATTGGACCATGGTCACTGAAAATATGTAGGACTACTTAACCACTAACCAGAGGTGAGATTGTAGTTATATTTTGTATATGATTGGTCTCAAGTTACCATATATCCTAGGTACTTTTCTGTGTATCAATTTACACTCAATTAGCCAAAGCTTGGTTAAGCAAAAATATAAAACGGTCCACAAAAAAAAAATACAAACCAGTCCCAGCTCAACAAAAATAGCCAATATGAGGTCTATCAGAATGTATGAAGAATTAAAGATGTAACTAAGATAAAGAAATTTTATAATGTTGATCAAGCTGGTACGTAATTTAAACGAGAGATAAAAGACTGTGACAAGAAATTTGAGCTTGGTGATTAGTACATTGGGGGGGTGGGGGCAATTAAATTGGGGCAGAGGTCTAAATTAGTAGCGGTGCGTTACCAGAATCATTACTATTTGGTAGACATTTTACAGATGGTACTTAAACATTTTCATACTTTTTGTCTTAATCTTAAAGGTACTCAATCCGAGTCCCCATATCAACAAGTTACAACTGAACAACATTTCTTCAAAATACGCTTTTGTTATCAGAATCGATCAATTACAACATAATAATGCTAACGGCTGTCAACTATGGTATAAAATTTCTCAAAATGTGTTATTTATCAACATGTTGTTCAACAAAATTTGGCCATATTACCACTTGATTTTAGAGTTATCCATCTTCATCCACTGCTTCATCCGCAATTTTGTCCAAGACCGTTGGTTTGACGAATATTTTCTGGGCCACAAATAATTACACATTTCGAGAAATAACAAATTTCAAAAATCGATATCTGATCAACCTGAGCTTTGATGGGTGGGTTTCTCAACTCAATAAATCCCCAAAGAAATAGTCATCTGGGAGCATTAATTCGGATTATGCATCTTTAAAACAACAAATTTTACACTAAATTAAATACTGTTTGGAAATTCAAGCTATCAGTTTCAGATTCAGAACAGTTTCAACTACTTTCCAAAGGTGTCAGGTACAAATTTCCAATTGTTGACATTGTTTACCAAAGTTGGAGATTAGACAGTCATTTAACAGTGTCACACACCCACCCCACTTCACTTTTCAAAGACCGTGAAGTGATGAGAAGTCTTAAATTAAAAATCCTCACCAATGTTACTGTCACTGACTCACTCGTCGACTGAAATTGGCCATAACATTAACAATGTGTCAAATTAATGTAAGTATCTAACTTTTATTTTATTTAATCATGGTTGGTCGAATACATATGCTCTAAATAGATCGTGATTTATAACCGATTGTTAATGTTATTGAACATTCAGTTATTTCAGTATTCAGCTTTTCAAGTTCAAATCGGCATCTTCAAAACTTTGTTGATATCCGCGCACCGTTAATGCTGGATAGCCTGCGACGAAAGACCATCCTGTTAGATTTGTGCGCATGCGTAAATCGGACCTTCCCGGTTGGGGTTCCTTCTCACGCTTACCTATCAGGAGACATCGGTCGTCATCTTTGTAGCCCGTCCCATATGGAATCCATATCCCCCCTCAGGGTTCCCATATGGGATCGATGTCCGCCATTTTGTTTTTCATGGAACTCTGCCGCCTCGGGTATATTTTCGGTGTATTTTGGCGCCAAGAAAAGGGATATCTGTCGGAAATCAAGTTCTGTTAATTTAACGACATAGTACCATATACCAAAACCTGCATGTAATATATTTGAGAAATTCTAAACACTCATAAATTAACTATCAAACTCAAGTCCTGCTTCTGGTGATTAGCCATTGACTCAATGCGTTGACGTTCAACGCCCATGACGCGTCACTGTGACGTTACATAAGTTAATAGCCATAGACAACAAAGTTATTTACTGGCTGGTAATTCAAATTCCCACACGGAAAACATGATATGTGGGTGACATGATAAAAGCGTTACAGGGCTCGTTGTTGCCGGCTACGGTGACATATGAGGCTCAGCGAGATTAATATTAATCTCACTTCGCCTCACATGACACCGTATCCGGCAACAACTCGCCCTGTAGCTTATATTATTATCTCCTTTCTGTTCCCCCGAAATGATGAATAACAGACCATTCCAATGTATTATTTTATGGGAGAATCATTTAGCACAGAAAGGGTTAAGCCTTTGGTTGGTAAAGTGGTTATCAGTAAATGTGCCCTCAACGACTACAGCACCGTATCCCCCATAACACATACGCACTACATTTAGAACAATTTGAATCTATCTGTAGTCTAACATTAATATTTCGAGACAATATAGGTTCTTACTTTCACAAGAAGCTATACATAGAACATTCAATATACGCACAAAATATTCACCATCAGATAAACTTACGTGCAAAAAAGCTTGGCCGACAAATAACTCGAGTTTCTTACCCATCCTACCCGATAACTTCAGTACTTTGCTTGAAAATTCGCGGGGAGGACAAGATTTTTACAAAGCTTTGAACGATTCTCAAATCTCGACCAAAGCTAGCACAAAATGGAAATCACAGCTGCAGTTTCCTGATATGGCAAGTGCAGTATTTACATATGATAAACTACCCCTCATGAGGCCTGACACCATGCTACAATGATTACAATTCCGCACAATATTCTAGAATGTTATCAGCTGATAGATTTCTAATATAAGACAAGATAAATGTGATAGGTGTAAAAGTGAAAAGGAAGATATCAGTCATATTTGTTTTGGGATTGTTGTGATATGCAGATAGATATTAGATAAATGTGTAATTGGGGGGACATAATGATATAAATCTCTATTCCACGAATATGAGGATGATTCGTGACACACCACACATCCCCTACGCAGGACTTACCGCTGCCCGCACCCACAGGCGCTTGTGATTTTTTTTATATATATACTATATACATATAAGGCTGGACATTCTGGTAGTAAGATTGAGCAGCCATTGTTGATTCGGCCGTGTGGGAGTTAATATGCACCGATTTTGTTCGGATAAATGGCAAAATGTTTTATGACTTATGTTAAAAAACAGATTAGTATACGAAATGTGCTACCTTGTGCCCTCTCTGCTTGAATTTGACAATATTTGGTATTACTAACTGTTTACAACGACAAAACATTGCACCTTGATCGGGAATCCATCCGCATTTCATCTGGGACCCGCAGTGAATTATTTATGTTCACCGATTCGCCGCGTTATTTCTGGATTATTTGCGGGAAATTTGAAACTTACTTCCTGGTTGCAACTTCGAGCGTCCATATTTGACAGCATGTCGTTTTGTGTATCAACAAAAGTCATGTGACATGCGGAAAAAAAATAAAGAAGTATTTTTATATTTCAACCAATCAGCTGCCAGCTACAATTCACTGTGAATATACCGACTAAATATTGACTTGTCACTTATATAAAATCATCTAATATTTCAAATACAAACACTTTTTATTGGAATAAGGAAATAAGCAACATATGAAGTGGTAATCGCATATTATACTGTTTGTATACGTAAGTTATTGCATATTTAGCCGTTTACCCGAATTAAATCGGTGTAGATTAACCCCCGCCGGCCAAGGCGCCAAACCAAATTTAAATTTGGCCGCCAGAATGTCATACCTTTCTTTTTTATAGTAAGTAATAAAATATTTGTTACATGTACCTATGTCCGCACCTACACGCAATGTGAAGAAACGTCGCATTTATTTCTTTGAAATTTTTGTAGGTTAAAATTCATTCTGCGTTATTCTGAGAAACTAAACTGTTCATATTGATTTGAAAATAGTCTAGATCAAGCCAGAATGAATTGTAAGGGTTGGTGCACACATGCATGCAATCTCTGTAAATGTCGTGTATTTGTCGTTTCACATGGATCATACCGACCATGTAATTTGTGTCCGCTGACAACCCAATCATTGCGGCTATGTTTGACAACAGTGAGACAAGCTCTGAACGTGCAGAGAGCTGTTGAGTCGACTGAACGAAGTCGTCAGGCCGCTTAAAATAATTGTTCGCGCGATAACCCAAATCATTGTCAGTCGTCTTTTGATTTGTATACCATTGGATGCCCCCAGGATTTCCCCAACGCAGGGGCTATGATGCCCAACATGGGGGGGGGGCTATATTATCCCGGAAGCTACCGGACTGACCATTGCATATTTCCTCGACTGGTGAGGTGGGGGCATGCAGCACACTGAGTCCTGATCCCCACCATGAAGCCACGAAGCCACTCCTGACTTATAAATATTGTAGTTGACAGTCATTTATGTCGTTTCTGTTTGCTACGCGTGATTAATCTAATATTCAGCAATTTATGCTATTCATATAATTATGAAAATAGTATTACAGCTTTAAAAGGGTTGTCTTGCTCTACGAGTTCCCAACTACGTCACCTTTCCTCTCTTGTGATATATATGTACACGCAAAATTTACAACTATGGAATATTTAAGTTAAACATATTGTACATTAATGCCCAGATAATCTCGGCTGATACATTCAAATAAATCCCTTAGTTATTCGAAGCTTTCGAGAACCAGCGCCTCCCCAATCATAGATTATGGTCCAAAATGTTATAATTCAAGCATGTACAAGCTAAAATTGTGACAGTTAGGAACTTGTTCAACCTTTGGTTTGAGAAACATATACTGTTATGTAAATTCTGGGTGAAAAATGGGGGGGGGGGTGTCACTCTTTTTACTTTGAACGTTGTACCTGCATTAATTTTTTGGCGCTGTAATGGATATTTGCATGGCAATCCCAATTGAATGCTATCACATGAGCTCGCTCTGAAACTATCCGAGGAATCTCAACGAACCGGTATTGTCTGTCTTAATTGTCCAATGCCTGTTATTCAACCCATGAGATCACCATATCGGATTGTTAATGGGGCATTAAATATTCATGTATCATAATCGCCCTAAAAGAGCTTACAATTCTGCACATTTTATTTTTATTTTGGATGACCCTGAAATGACGAGAAACAAATCAAGTATAAAATCGACCGATTCAAATCCACTTTTCGAAGTGAATTAAAACTCGTGAAAAACAGCAACAGATATCAGACAGGATTTATTCATTTCGGCATCCAAGAAAGAATTTATGACTGGCCCAGGGGGGGGGGGGTGAAAAAAAATTGGGGTGGGTGGGTGGTCAAAGCCACCAACAAGCAATTATTTCCGCAACTAAACAAAAAAATTCCTGCTTGTTTTTTAGTGTTTTGGCAATGAGTTGGGCTTCAAACCCACTTTGAATGAGAGAAATAATGTAATTCTAACTGTAAACTGACTGCAGGCAGTTATCGTGTTGTATTTTGTTGCAAATTTTTAAATCCAAGATGGCCGCTGGCAGCCATGTTTTTTTGGCCGAATGACCTCAAAATGACTCATTCCTATTTACATGTCCATGTTAACATCCATGATAAATAGTATGCACAGAAATTCATATACAGCTGTTTACAGTGAATTTCCCCCCGCAAATCTCTGTTTTAGTGTTAAAAGGGGGGGTGGGTGTCAAAAAATGGTCGGAAAAAACTGCCGAAAACGGAAAAAAATTTGGCAGTGGGGGTGGGTGGGTACAAAAAATGATCAAAAGGAAAAAATGCCATACGTGCCTGAATTTTTTACATACAGAAATTACATGCAGAAATTACATGCATGTAACAACTGGCAAATCACTACAATAAAAAATGTTAAATTAAAGAATTAATTAAGAAAATACACGTGCCGGCAGCGTTCAGACATCGCATAGGGAGGGGACTGAACTCTGTTTTGCAGCTTGATCAGTAACAGCTATTCTACAAACTTATCCTAATTAAACAATATATATCGGTCTAAATTCAAACCAATCTTTTTATCTGTTAATGTTTTCGTCAAAGAGTTGACATATAGATACAACTGCGATAAATATACAGCAGGATGTCAATCGAAATTTCCATAATTCTCGAAACACTTGTTCATTATAGAAAAGCTTTAAACAAACAGGCGACTCAAACAACAATCGACAAAGTTACCTGAATTAAGTGCGACTCTGACCGTTTTGCGACTGCTAATGATTTTCACCCCAGTCCATTAAAATAAATACTATGCACCACCCATCTCCACGAGTTTATCAAAACATCCCACATACTTATAAATTAATATTCTACTATACACATGCAAATATTTATTTATTATATATAATGCTATGCCTTTGGTGAGCGAAGAAGGTATTTGTACTTCCTCTTTCGTTATGAAAAGGAAACAAATATACCCAGCCGTTTCAAGATCACTTTTCCTTGGTGATTATGTAATAAAACGGATCTTAAATTCGTCGCAATTCTATACAAAATGTATTAACATCGTCCCTGAATTCTATTCGAGCCTCGCTAAAGCTTTACTTTTGGTTTAGGGCGGTCTCTTACTTCTCGTGGTATTCACAGCATCCCTTGAATAGTATTTAGAATATAATATCTATGTGCCGCACGCGCTCGTATATTGGTAAGTACCCACCCACCACCCCATCCCGCCACCCATAGTATGGGTCATAAACGATGTGCTATATTGGTAAGTACCCACCCACCACCCTATCCCGCCACCCATAGTATGGGTCATATACGATATGTTATATTGGTAAGTACCCACCCACCACCCCATCCCGCCACCCATAGTATGGGTCATATACGATATGTTATATTGGTAAGTACCCACCCACCACCCCATCCCGCCACCCATAGTATGTTATGCGCCACAGGCGCTCGTATATTGGTAAGTACCCACCACCACCCCATCCCGTCACCATAGTATGTTATGCGCCGCATGCGCTCGTATATTGGTAAGTACCCACCCACCACCCCATCCCGCAACAACTCTAGACTCTCTATTCATTGTTGTTGGTGTGATGAGTGAATATCAGTGTCGTTAAAATGAAAGTGAGTATAAAAACCAGAGTCATTGATATCCAGAAGAACATGGCGTCGAATATTTCACCAATCTCGGTCCAAGTGATATCAGCGTCTGCACCACCTACCGTTTCCGCTGAGAAAATAGAGTTATCGTTATCACAAGGCTTAGATTTCTGTCTTCTGTGTTTCACTTGCACACAGTAGCACTTCTGTCCAAATGGAATTAGAATTTTAAGCATAAGTATGTTAGCCGGTGATTTACGGTAATATATATGGAGCGACAGCGTACAGAGTACGACGACCAGACCGCTAACCATAAGTACTGCCGTGCAGTATACTAGAAGGAGTGAGACATGCTGTCCATTTTGAGGCATCAGTGCAGATACCAAAGTGAGAAAAACTCCGAATGATAAGAACAATGTAATCGCCATTGAAAGTCTCTCTCCGGACTCGATTGGCACTTTGAATACAACCGTGTTTAAACACGCTAGAAGTATGATTGGCAGTAATGTTGTAAGGACGACGAATGAAGGGCGTCGATTTAATTCCAAGACTACGTGGATTTCGCTCGCATTGGACACGTTTTTGACGTAAATGTCTTGTTTGACTAAAATCCATTCCGCATTTTCACTGTAATCGGACATGATGACTGATGTAGATTTAAGATTGAAAAGCAATTCATCACTATCGTAACTCCATGATTTGAATATGATATTGCAAATCTGTGTGTCATAAGGGAAACCAGCGATGTCGATTGTACAATGTGTGTCGAAGCGGTTGTTTGGTTTCCAGTGCACTAAACCATTTGATCCCACCTCCACGCTAATGACGCTTGCCGATGTCATAGAAGCCCCCACGCTGTAGAAGAAGTTCTTGAGGGTTATGTCTGGCGTCCATATGTATGAATTCGGCAGAAAGAGTTCACGAACTCCTCCATAATCTTTTTTGTCCCAGATCAACAGCTCGTCGTACCATGTACAATCTATCATCGCGCTCGTTGAAAGGACTTGTGATATTACGTCGAATGATATGATTCCTCTGATGGTGTACTGGAGGTTTACTGTGATCGGCCGTGACGTCACTAGCGGTCTCAGCGCCGGGTTGTAGTTGTATAAAATGTCTGCCGCCAGACGAGAAGAGTTGGTGAGCACGGCGGGATAGACCGAGCCGACCATGCACAAACAAATCATTAAAGTTACCATGTCCATAGTGAGCCTCACACGGTGGGTGGTGGACGACACTCAACAGTTCACGGCTGTCTATGTGCGGGCTCAATATCGGTAATGTAGGCCAAAAATGCTCACACAAATAATAAAGTTAATCCTTTCCCCATCAACAGCAATTGAAACATGAAATATCTCTGCCGAGGTGGTGTCACTCTATCTACGTGTCTGTCAGTTAACGTTGAATTCTTTACAATAACGAGATCTGATTAGAAAGTATCCCCAATGTCTTTCGTTCTGTCGGCTGCGCAGAATGAGGTCCCCCAGATGATGAACTTGGTGATGCTACCCGCTGCTAACTCCAACCCATGAGATGTGTCACAATGTTCGCACACACCCTTTTGTGGGAATAGCCCAATACATAATAGGTGCGACAAGCCTCCACTCTTTGTTTGCGTCAACGCTTTTGTGTTTGCGTCAGCAGTCACAATCCTTGCTCTTCGTGTGGTATGTTTTGTTGCCACCACGGACCGATCGATGTTGCACCCCCGTGTTCACAATGTCGCTGCTCATATCTTCAGATCTTGCATCTTGTTCGTAATCAAAAGCTTCGGGAAGATTTTCAGCAATATTCGCTCAATACACATGCATAACAAAATTAACTATGCGACAACGTCGCTCGATAGAAAAGGCGCGTCGCGCAAATACGGAATATGTGCATCGCAATGGCGACTGGGACTGTTTCTTTGTTAACATATATTTGTTGATTGGATTTTGGATTGGATTGCTTATTTGCACAAATTATAATACATAATACAAACACATAATAATCTATCCTGAAAATGGGCACAGGAGCGGCATGGCCAATACATGCCGTCTTCCTGCCGCCCCTTATGCACAATAGAGAACAAATAGCTGGTGATCAACTTGTTGTGTGACAAGCGAGATGATGATCAACCCGCACCATCCCTGTTGTTTGTTCACTATATCGCGTCCTGTAGCCACGGTCTATTCGATTTCGCACACCTATGTTCCAAAGGTCGAGGCTCAAATATGTATGTGTCATCTTGTTATAGCTTCGAGCACTACTGTATAATATAGATATGGCAAGGAATGTGAGCATAATAAAACAGGGTCACCATTTTGGTTTCACGTAGAGGCCCTTGAAACAAGTGAAAACATTGGAAACCGCTAGAAAGTTGAAATAACTGGACATTATTTCATAAGTTTGGATATCAAGTTGACTAACTTGGTAGTGGTGACATACACTACCTGAGTTAGTTCTACGTGCAACTGGAAGTATAATATATTGCTATTTATTTTCATTTTTTCAAAGGAAACATCTCGAAACAAATTGGGACAATCGTTACACTATAAAAAAAAAATATTTATTTATTCTGAGACGATGGACACGCTGGAAACAGGAAACAAACCATTCCCTAACAATATTAAGATTCCGAAGCAATTTGATTTCAAGTTGATTGAGTGGAAACATCACGAAACAAACTGGGACAGTGGTTACGCTATAAACAAATTTCTTCTGAATACGATGGAAACGCTGGAAACAGAGGAAACAAACCATTACCTGCCAATATTAAGAGTCAGGAGCAATTTTATTTCAAGTTGATTCAGTGGAAACATCACGAAACAAACTGGGACAGTTACGCTATATATTAAAGGTACTCAATCCGAATTAACGCTCGTAGATTACTATTTCCTTGGCTTCAGGGGTAAAAAATATTTGATTCGAGTCGAGGAACCCACCCATCAAAGCTAGGAGTGCTCAGATATCGCTGTTTGAAATCTATTATTTTAATTTTAACTGGCCCAGTAAACTGTTCGACGAGAAGGACTTATCTTACCAGATAGCGGATGAAGATCGATAACTCTAAAATTCAGTGGCTTTTTCGTGTCAGATATTTGACAACAGGCAAAATTTCGTTGAACAAAACGTTGATAAATAACAGGTTTTGGGCAATTTTATACTATAGTTGACTGTGGTTATCATTATTTTTGGGCAATTAATCGATTCTGATAACTGAAGCGGCATTTCAAAAAATGGAAACAGAGGAAACAAACCATTCCCTAACAATATTAAGATTTCGAAGCATTTCTATTTCAAGTGGATTTAGTGGAAACATCATGAAACAAACTGGAACAGTGGTTACACTATATAATTTTTTTCTGAGACGATGGAAACGCTGGAAATAGAGGAAACAAACCATTCACTAATAATATTAAGATTCTTAAGCAATTTTTTTTCAAGTTCATTCAGTGGAAACATCACGAAACAAACTGGGACAGTGGTTACACTATACTTTTAATTTTATTTTTATTTATTCTGAGACGATTGAAACGCTGGAAACAGGAAACAAACCATTCCCTAACAATATTAAGAATCATGACCAATTAATAAAATAACAAAAACATACATATAGTGTAACCACAGTCCCAGTTTGTTTCGTGATGTTTCCACTGAATCAACTTGAAGCATAGTATTATTATGGAATGGTTTGTTTCCTCTGGTTCCATCGTCTCAGAAGAAATATAAAATACTTAAAAAGAATTTAAAATATATATATTCACATATAGTGTAACCACTGGTATTGCACTGCATCAACTTCAAATAAATAAGCTACATTGTCATACCGATATTCATACCAGAAGAATTGATGCTTCCGCAAAGATAAATTTAAACACAAAAATCCACCATTATATATCCTGTAACTATCAAATGTTGGTTTAATGTGAGTAATATCAATTGCACGGAATGCTAAGCATGGTCCGAAAGTTGAAAAGTATAAATTCTAAACTGGCTCTGAAACGGACTGCAATGAAAATTTCACTTTCCAAAATTTCTGTTTCCAATGTTTCCACTTGTTTCAAGGGCCTCTACATGAAACGAATACCAATATACCCAAGTGGAGTTATACATATATGGCATGCAACGTGACCCCCCCCCCCCCCCCCGTGTGGGCCCGGTGTATATAATAAGCATAGGGCCCCCTGTGAGGGGTAAGAATCCCCTAGCGTGGCGCCTTATTTGCCGTGGAGCATCGTGAGGTGTGGTCGTATCACGAAACATCGGCCTGCGGATACGAATTAGCTCATGGTCCCCTTTAGTATTACATCTCTTCGTGATGGGTGATTGAGTTTACTCGGCTGAATTAATCGGGAGACTAAGTTTAACCCGGATTTGGTCGAAAAGGTGCTTTTTCCCGGATTCCGGATCCGGATACGACCTACTTTTTAAAATTGCTTTAAATCACTATTATGCGGCATTTTCGCATTATGTCACCGTTGTATGTGACTTTATCAACTAGCTAGATGTCCCAGCCACGAATTCGGGCTTCCCATGGCTGCAAACAGACGACTGGCTCATACAAGTGAATCCGGATTGTTCTGGATTGTTAATCCCAGACTGGGTCACTTGTGTCGTTAATCTCTCTCTATCTATCTATATATCTTTTTCTCGTTCTTTCTTTTAGCCCCTGATAATTCGAAAGTCGGCGCGTGTGCATACCTGTCGTCTTGATTCAGTTCCGGAACGCAAATCCGGGTTATTCTTGATCGATAATCTGAAACTCGGGTCTATGTCTCTATCTCTCTCCCACTCTCTCTCTCTCTCTCTCTCTATCTCTATCTCTCTCCCACTCTCCCTCCTTATGTCTGTATGTCTGTTACTCTCTCGCTATATCTACTCTCTCTCTCTCTCTCTCTCTCTCTCTCTCTCTCCATCTCTCTAATTCGTTCATTAACCACTGGTCATTCAGAGTGCAGATGTACGACAAAATCGCCTTTGTTCAATTCCGGGAAGCGAATCCGGGTTATTCTCGATTGACAATCTTGGATTCGTGTATTCTAAGGTCAAGATACTTGACTTGGATCAGTTCGGGAATCGAATCCGGGTTATTTTCTGTTGCTATGGAAACTCGGGTCATCTAAGGACACTGGTCAATGTTTATTAATTAGTCTGTCGCGTAATTGAGATAAAGGGATTATAAGATAAAGGGATTATGGTGGCTGGACCTTATATAAACACCTATCAATAAACAATGACTCTCTCTCTCTCTCTCTGTATGTAGTTCTCACTATCTGTTTCTTACTGCCTCCGTCGCATTTGCTCGTCCATTTGCTTGTATTTCAAGGTGGCTTTCTTTAAATAACTGTCATTTTATCAGGTATAGCAAGTTTGAACGTTGTGGGCCATAGCAGAGTACTTAACATCACTTTAATATTCATACCAAATGTGTTCCTCCTAACAGAACCATCCTTTGCCCAAACCTTAGTTATATTAATATTGAGAGCATTTTCATTCAGTTTTTGATGAGTTCACCTTTCTGATTTGCCAGCCAATTTTAAAAGTGCCATGCACACTTTCGGTAACCTTGCCATCCATATACGTTTATGTATATCTCGTGATAGTATTGCCGTTTGTCCACCAATCCGTTTACTTTTGATAGCATATCACTTCAGCTCAGGGTCAGCTAAAAAACATTAAACATGGATGTGTCCCCAATGCATAAAAGAATGAATATAAAGTGTGCCTTTTCGTATAATATTGCCTTGTGTGCACAATGTCATTAAACATTGATTGCACCGCCCTTCAGTTTGTGTCTGCTCAACACTTTAAATAGGACATGGGGTCCATACAGAATAGACACATCGCCTTTCACGTTTCCTATCCGCTTTTGTAAAGTGCCATATTGGCATTCTGGAACAAACTCAGCCATACAAATTGCATATTATTTCCTGATAGTAATGCTTGTTGTCTACTTCCTAGTTCAATATTGCGAGTATATTCCGTCAGTCCGTGTGTGTTCAAGATTTTAAATGGGGTACGGGTCCCAAAACAATCACAAAAATAGAACCATTCCATTAGCGTTACTTTACAACGAAACACAATTCTAGGAGTGTGTTCTCGTCACTGAGGTATTCGTGCTTGAATGTTCCGTGTCCTTGTCCGGTTAAGCGCGAACATAACAGGGTTTTCTGTTAATAAAATAGTCTATCTCCGAAAAGGTTTCTTCTGTTAAAAAAAAATATTCTATAGAAAAATTCCCCAAAACCTCACAGATTTCATTCAAATTACCACCATTTTTTTGTTAAATAAGAACATAATCTGGTTTCAATTCGTTATACTTCACATGCCCCTAAATAAAATTGAATTGCCGGATATGAGAACCGGTGACCTGACACGAACGACAATACATTGGCAAATATATTCCTATGATTTCGGTGCCCCTCTGCCTTCTCAATCCTGACTCCAACGGCAACTATTTGTTATTTTTATACCACGCCATTATATTCCTCATACCATGCACTCTATCTCCCTCTGTCTGTCTATAAATATATCGGATTATCTCACGCTCTTTCGTTGGCCCCTGATCATTCGAAAGGCTACGCGTGTGTATACATGTCGTCGTCTTGATTCAGTTCCGGAACGCAAATCCGGGTTATTCTCGATCGATAATCTGAGACTCGGGTCTATGTCTCTCTCCCACTCTCTCTCTCCCTCTGTCTGACTATTTTTCTCTCTCTCCCTATCCCTCTCTCTCTCATTAGTTCATTAACCCATGATCGTTCAGAGTACAGATGTACGAACAAATCGCCTTGGTTCAGTTCCGGGAAGCGAATCCGGGTTATTCTCGATTGATAATCTTGGATTCGGGTATTCTAATGTCAAGGTACTTAATGTTGAATCATAGCATATTGTGGGTGAGCTCGTTAATTGCTCCCTATCTCTCTCCCTCTCTCTCTCTCTCTATCCATCCTCTCTCTCTCTCTCGCGCCTCCTCTGTCTCTCATTCAATCTGTCTGTAGGTTTGTCTGCCCTCCCTCTCTCTTTCTCGTTCTTTCGTGAGTCCCTGTACATACAAATCGACTTGGTTCAAATCCGGAAATCGAATCTGTCTTATTCTCGATTGATAATCTGGGACTCGGGTCTCTGTCCCCTCTCTCTCTCTCTCTCTCTCTCTCTCTCTCTCTCTCTCTCTCTCTCTCTCTCTCTCTCTCTCTCTCTCTCTCCCACTATATCTCTATGTCTCTGTCTGGCTGTCTCCATCGCTCCCTCCCTCATTCTTTCATCACCCCCTGATCGTTCAGAGCGCAGATGAACGTACAAATCGCACTGGTTCGTGTTATTCTCGATTAACTATTTGAAACTGATCTAAGGACACTGGTCAATGTTTATTAATTAGTGTGTCGTGTAATTAGGAGCTACGAGATAAAGGGATGAAGGTGTCTGGCCCTTATATAAACAACACCTATCAATAAACAATGACTCTCTCTATCTCTCTCTCTCTCTCTCTCAAGGTACTTATTACTCTCTCACGGAACTGAATCAAGACGACAGGTATGCACACGCGTCGCCTTTCGAGTGATCAAGGGCTAACGAAAGAGCAGGAGATAATCAGAGACAGACAGACAAACAGAGGGAGATAGAGTGGGAAAGAGACAGAGACACGGGTCCCAGATTATCAATCGAGAATAACCCGGATTAGCTTCCCGTATTTGAAGCAAGTCGATTTCTATGTATATCTGACTAATTTTCAAACTAACTACCTGATAAAATGACAGTTATTTAGAGAAAGCCGCCTTGAAATACAAGCAAATGGACGAGCAAATGCGACGGAGGCAGTAAGAAACAGATTGTGAGAACTACATACAGAGAGAGTCATGTTTATTGATAGGTGTTTATATAAGATCCAGACAGTCTAATCCTTTATCTTATAATCCCTTCAGCTCAATTAAACGACAGACTAATTAATAAACATTGACCGTGCTGTCCTTAGATGACCCAAGTTTCAAATAGGCAACAGAAAATAAAACGGATTCGATTCCCGAACTGATCCAAGTCGATTTGTATGTACATCTGCACTCTCAGCGATCATGGACTGATGAAACAACGAGAGAGAGAGAGAGAGAGAGATATTGAGAGAGATAGAGGAGAGAGAGAGAATAGGGACAGAGCAACCAGATCAGTCAAGTCGATCTGTATGTACAGAGACTCGTGAAAGAACGAGATATAGAGAGAGGGGGAGGCAGGCAGACAGTTTGAGTGCGAGACAGAAGAGACGAGAGAGAGAGAGAGGATAGAGAGATAGATAGAGAGAGAGAGAGAGATAGAGAGAGAGCAACGAGCTCATCCCCAATATTCTATGATTCAGCAATAAGTACCTTGATATTAGATGACCGAATCTTGTAATAACCCGGATTCGCTTCCGTAACTGAACCAATGCGATTTGTTCGTACATCTGCACTCTGAATGATCAGGGGTTAATGTTCAAATGAGAGAGAGGGAGAGAGAGCGAAAGAGAAATAGAGAGAGAAACAGACAGACAGAGGGAGCGAGAGAGAGAGTGGATGAGAGAGAGAGACATACACTGAAAACCTTTTCCGTGTCATGTAGTCAATTAGGTGTGTCAAGCGACACGTATAGCGACACGGCAGCTCATTATTTGATTACAATTAGTGCAGGTGTGTCATCTGACACGCTATATGTGTCGCTCTGTGTCACAAGTTTCTAAATAAAATTACCAATATAATTGCCGACACACGGAACGTGTCGTTTTTTCCGTGTTATGTGTCATATGACACGTTTCTGTGCAAATATAAAATAATTCCCAGCCCCTCGGAATCGAAGTAGTAACGTTTCATATCATGACATATAAGTACATATATGCCTTTGGATAGTTTATTTGTGGAATTTGGAACTTTTCAAGCCGAGTTTTATCGCTGTGTCATTTGTCACAGTAGATGTGTCGCGCTGTGTCGTCTATATAATTCGTTGACACAGTAAGTGAATCAACTCCGTGTCATTTGACACGTTTAATTACAAGACATACAATTTTTGCTTGTTGCTCAACCCATATATTAGTTCCGAATTCTGAGCCTTTGTTTAAATTGGATGTCTTGTGTGTATGTAAAGTATTTTCCCATTCCTTTTTTCACAATTATGTTCCCATGCTATTTGTTAAGAATAAACATTGTTTGAACTACAGTAAGTCATAAAATTCAGGTTTCGTTGAGCAAATATATAATTCATTATTAATCATAAATAATATTCAAACCACAACATGACACCCCACAATTAATTCAATAATTGAAAACTCATGTGTACTCACTTTGAGTTATTTATTCAGTTTTAGCTAAGAAGAACGAATACATCTGAGGATAAAATATACCAATATAACACAGTTTTATGAAAGGCATTTTTCACATTTATTATTTATTTGTGCTTAAGCGCAAATATTTGCGGTTAAGCACAAATCATATGCGCTTAAGCGCAATAATGTGTCTATCAATTTATTTGCACTTAAGCGTAAATCATTTGCGCTTGAGCGGAAATACCTAACACTCCCTTACTTCCCTCTGATTGTGAATGATTAAGTCCATCTCATAGCATATTCATGGGCCCTTAGTAGTTGCCCCATATACAGACTCAAAAGTTGAAGAAAAAACATTATTTCCATATGCATATCAGCATCTCTGTCCCTGGTGTTCCAAGAAATGGTGCCTCACTCCCAGAGCTCTAGTCTATTTTATTAAAGGGAAATCCCCTGCACAGATATATACCATTTTCATGGCCATAAATAGGGAATTAGTGGTTACTGGTGGCTTGCTTCCCTCATATGATGTACATGTTGACTTGGAAAAGGGGGAACCCCTATTTTCATATTAGCAGCATCCCTGTCCCCAAGAATTTGTGTCCCCATCCCAGATATCTAGTATATGTTATAAAAGAGACAAATCCTGTACAGATCTATATACCATTGCCATGGTGATAAAAGGGATCTTGGGGTTACTGGGGGATTGCTTCCCTCATATGGTGGGTCTATATAGACTTTAGTGATGTGTTTAGATCTGTGCCATTTCAAATTAATTCAGGGGGGATCAATGCATATTAATTTTTATTTGCATTTAAGCGCAAATGATTTACGCTTAAAGATAGACGTTACTTGCGCTTAAGCGCAAATATATAATAAAAGTGAAAAGGGCCTCCCATACAGTTGAGGCCTATTTGTGAAGGAAAGAATTTTTTTAATATTGATGAGGTGTGGTAATTATTTACTGTTCCCAAGGACAAACATAACATTTGAAGAAATTGGAGACATGAAATGAATTAAAAGGTCTTCGAAATAATTTAAATTGTTGCCTGAAATGTCCATTCAATGAAAAATGCCCGAGTTACCACCTTCAGATATAAAATTATAGGATAGGGATGCTGTCAAATATAAAAAAAAATTGTAATCTATTCAGTTTTAGACACACTGAAGGGAAATCGCAAGTCCATGTGGCTAATTCCAATCAATATTACCAATGAAAGGGTAATTATAAGAAGAAATCATGTCTCTGATGATATAGTTTACCAAATAGCAACACAGATAAGGCCTATTTGTGAAGGCAATGGTGTTTTAATATTGCTGACTATTTTCAGGGACAAACACAACATTTGAGAGCATTGGAGACATGCAATGAATTCAATGTGTATAGAAATTATTTAAGTTGTGGAATGAAAATTGCCAGAGTTACCACTTTTAAATACCCGGTATAAAATTTTAAGTTACGGATGCTGTAAAATATAAAATTTTAGTAATTTAGTCAGATTTAGACACACTGAATGGAAATCGCAAGTCCACGTGGCTAAAAATTTACTCAATATTACCCATGAAAGGGTAATTATAAGAAGAAAACATGTCTCTGATGATAAAATTTACTAAATACCAATAATATTGAATTCATTATGTTATGTTGAATTGCTTTTCTACATTGGTGTGGCTAAAACTGAATAAATAACTCAAAGAAAATATTTCACAATGTGGCTTTCCTTTAAATTCATATCTGTAAGTGGTATTTGAGTGAATTTGTAGCCACCGTGGTTACATTTCTGGTTTGTATCAAAATTGTCTTTTTTCAGTTTAATGAATGTACACCGCGGCAACTACACCATGGCCCAATGGCAAATACACCGCAGACCAACTGTAGTTAGCCGGTGGAGCCGCGGTGTAGTTGCATTTCGGCCGCGGTGGCAATGCTAACTGCACCGTGGTTAAGTGGACACTTGTTTTGCCCAGCAGGTAGTCCAAGTCTTCTTATTCAAAAACCAGCTAAGATAATGGTATGGCGAGATGCTGGTGTTTAGTCCAAGCCCGCCTGCATAGGCTTCTTATAACACGACTTAAGTGTTAGTGACCCCGCTCAAATAAAACCACAATTATATGAAATAAAATATCACAATTGCGACAATAAACGGATATTTTCCTCAGAAGACATGCTATTTGATCTGAAACCCACATCAGTTGTGAACTGAAAGCGGTAATTTAATGTGAAAAGAGACATTTGCCGCAATGTTTACAATTTTTTTAAAGTATGCGAACTCAGTTGACCTCGCGAACTGCGTTCGGTATTTTCCGGTGAATGTATTCCGTAGATTTTCGATCAACCACGCACGATGAATTCTCAATTGTAATCGTAATTATACGTGTCAATAAATAAATACATAGATTATGTAAATATTGAATATATAAATGTAATACATTAAATAAATTACGGGAATTAGAACCATCTGACAGTTTAAAACAGTGTAAACACAACAAGCATTAGAATAATACGGGGGCTGCCATTTTGTTTGTATATGAATTCGTCTCGCCCAAAACAAACTTCGGACAATGCCGAGGTTCTTCGTAACTCTTCATTCACTGCGATTCCGGGTTAAAACAAATTAATTGAATTAGAGCTTCACCCCCGCCCAAAAATACATGGTGACCATGATTGACCTAATTCCAAAAGTCATGTACGTTTGGACTTCGCTAAAAGATTGAACATCATTGTCAAATTTGTCTTGACGGTAATAAACCACATTTCCATTTATCAAGCGATGCAAGTGTCATCGGGAATAAACATATGTATTTACTCAACATAGTTGATATACCAAGGCGTAGGGTTCGCTATCCTGGAGGTTCATTATTCCGAAGGTTCGCTGATCCGAAGGTTCGCTATTCTGAAGGCGTATTTAACAAGAAATGAATCAAAATTTGCAACCCCCCCCCCCGGACAAAAATACCATATGTAGAATGAAAAATACTATTACGCTAGTAATCACACAACTAGTGTACATTTATACACTCCATTCTAATTCCCAAATTGTCCCATATGTCGGTTATTAATAGCAAGAAGACAGCACGGTATCAGTTTATCGTATATTATGGTTGAAAATACGATGACTGTGTGAGTCAAATAAACTACATGTGAGAGATACAGTCTGTCCAAATTGCAAACTGTACCGGGTATTTGAACGAAATATCAACATTAAAGGCCCACTTAATTTTCGAACCCCCAGAGAACATATATAAAATGTATGCCATATTATATACCATTTTAAATAGGAAGCTCTCTAACATTGTATTATCAACTCATCCGGTGCAATGAACTGTTACTAGTAACTTATTTTTTTGTTGAGTTACCGATGTGTTTTTATGCTTAATTTTCATCTGGTTTTGTTGCGCAAAGTGTATTATTTTCAATGGAGGGGGAATAACTCTATATTTTAAAGGGATAGTTATTCCCCTTACATTGCAACTAGATTTTTAGCTTGAATTATGTTGCATTATGGGAGCCATAGCGGGGGGGGTCTTTTTATTATTTCAGCTATTTTCTATTTCTCTATGGGTACGGTACATGTATCTTCTGAGACACAGACGTTTCAACTGGTGGTGAATTATATTATTTTAATCATATTTTATGGCATAGATTGTTATTAAAACCGTATATCAAGGCACTATAAAAACAATCAGTGACTTAAAATTTAAGTGGGCCTTTAATTTAGTCAATACAAAGTCACAATTTCAGTTAGGTTCATCCTATACCCGTCTATTCAGCGATATTCTGCTACGTCTATTCTGCTTAAGCGTTGTAGCCCCACTGTTATAATCCGCCTTTAGTTGGCGTATTCTTGCCTCTAAGAGTATTTGGCTATAACATCAATGCATCATACGTAATGACATACAATCGTAAGGAAACATATATATTATGTGGGCTGCGTGACGTGAATATGTATTGGGGAAATAACGTCATACGTAATGACAATAAATCTTGGACAAGTTGGAAATGGCAGAATGGTCCAAAGATAAATAGTTACTTGATTTCGTCATTGTGTATATGTATAGGGAGTTGTGGGGCAAAGTGTTATGTTTTGTCAAGTTCAGTCTTACAAAATATTTTCATCTTGTTAAAAGTTGTTGTGTTTACATTTGCAGCTATTCAAAAAGGGATGGGCTGATTATGTTTATGTCCAGTTATCTGATTTGCCTACTGAATGGAAGTTGAATATCATTCTGTCGGTGCAGCAAATTCATTCTCAACCGACAATTTGACAGTCTAAACCTGCATTATAGATCATTACATGTGAGTATTAAATAATATATATTATTTTGTAATATGTTTTATAAAATCTTATCATGATCTACATGTAACCATGTCTGGACATGTTAGGGTATATGATATCATATACAGGTACTGAACTACATGTACATACTGGGCAATAACATCCTGGTGGTGTCTGTCTTTAACTGGTAACTGACCCTACACACAACTGTTCAACTGGTAACTGACCCTACACACAAATGTAAGCACACACTAGACCTTGTGATCACCCGCGAGTGTGACTCCAGGATTGTTTATGACATATTTGACATAGCTCTTTCTGACCATTTACTGGTAAAATTCAACAGTAGGCTCCGTAGACCAAAACCGGAGAGGAAGACAATGACTTTCCGTAAATATCGCAGCATTGATCCTTGCGATTTTTCAAACGCCATCATGTCCTCGTCTCTGTGGAGAACCCGCGATCTTTCAGTCGACGCGCTGGTTAAAAACTTCAATTCTGTGGCCCAGGAGTTGGTTGACAGTTTTGCACCATCGCAAACTAAAACCATGGTGAACCGTAAATCATCTCCATGGTTTAATGACGACCTCCGATTAGATAAAGTGCGTCGTAGAAATCTCGAACTGCAATTGCGTTCCTCAAAACTGGAGATTCACAGGGAGTTGTTCGTGACACAACGAAATTGTGTCAATAAACTTATCATCGAGGCCAAGCGGCAATATTTTGCTGACCTCGTGAGCGATAACTCAAAACGGCCTAAAGTTCTATCTGATGTTATTGATAAACTACTTCACAAAAACAAGTCCTCGCCACTCCCTCAGTATACGTCATCGGTCGATCTTGCCAATATATTTGCGAAGTTCTTTGTAAACAAAATCGAGAACATCCGATGCAATATGGTTAGCAACAATGAAACACTCAGCTGGGAATTTCTTCAGACCAGTGGTTCATCAAGGTGACTGAAAAAACTGACGTGTTTCAAGCCACTCACATCAGAAATTATATCAAAATCTCCATCAAAACAGTGCCCTCTCGACATTATACCAACAAAGTTATTGAAGACATGTAAGTCAGCACTAGCACCCGTGTTGGTGAATATTGTAAACAGTTCTTTGGATAGTGGCATTTCCCCATCCACCATGAAACATGCCTTAGTAACGCCGCTACTGAAGAAACCAGGGCTTGATGTCGAGGTCCTAGGTAACTACCGACCGGTTTCAAACCTCTCTTTTATTTCAAAGCTGATAGAGAGGGTTGTTTCCAAACAACTCGCGAATACTTGTCGTCCACTGGCTTGTCGGAAGTGTTTCAATCTGCCTATCGTCCAAATAGCAGCACTGAGACTGCACTTCTTCGGGTCCAAAACGACTTGCTTATGTCAATGGATCAAAGGGAAGTGTCATGCTTGGTGTTACTGGACCTCGGTGCCGCCTTCGACACCATCGACCACGCTGTGCTATTGGAGAGACTTGAAAACAGACTCGGTGTGACTGGTGTAGCCTTAGATTGGTTTAGGTCATATCTGAACGGCCGTACATTGAGTGTCACAGTGAACAACGTTCACTCGGATGTTTTTGCACTTAAGTACGGTGTGCCATAGGGGTCTGTGCTTGGACCCATGCTTTATGTGATCTACGTCCTACCGCTGGGGGACATAATCCGTCATCATGGACTGAATTTTCACTTTTACGCGGATGATTCCCAACTCTACGTTCATTTCAACCCTGGTTGTGAGATTCCAGCCAGAGAATCCCTAGAGCACTGTGTATCCGATATTAAAATCTGGATGACTGATAATTTCCTTAAGTTGAATCCTGACAAAACTGAACTGATATATATCGGGTTACCGCATCAGTTGCAGAAAGCAACTACCCACGATATTGTGCTTGGAGATAGTATAGTCTCTAAGTCGACAATGGTCCGCAACCTGGGGTATATGATGGATGACAATCTATCTGCGGAGGCGCATGTAATGCAAGTTTGCAGATTGGCATATTGTCACCTGAGAAATATCAGCAGGGTGCGAAATGTGGTCGACGAAGAGACGGCCAAACAACTCGTACAAGCATTTATCACAAGCCGTATAGACTACTGTAACTCACTTTTATTTGGTTGCAACACATACCTTATTCGGAAACTTCAGCTTGTACAAAACTGTGCTGCTAGGATTGTTACCAAAACAAAGAAATTTGATAACATCACTCCAATTTTAGCTAAATTACACTGGCTTCCCGTTGAGCAGAGGATCCATTTTAAGGTCTTGCTTTTCACTTATAAGTGTTTTAATAATCTGGCACCATCGTACTTGTCGGATCTCATTCAGCGCTATCAACCCGTCAGACCCCTCAGGTCCGCCAAGGCAAATCAACTTGTCTATAAACCTGGGGATCTGGTTACATGCGGCGATCGCGCTTTTTCTGTGGCTGGCCCAAAGCTGTGGAATCTACTTCCTGATCACTTAAGGATTCCACAAACCATAAATGAGTTCAAATCCGCACTTAAAACCCACCTGTTTGAAGTGGCATTTGGTCCTCGTCCCACATTGCGTAAAGTTAAGAAATAGCCGCAGTTTATGTTGTATATCTGTATTGTGTTGTATATGTTTTATGTGTATATTGTTAAGTCCGAGAGCACATTTGTGGAGTCGTGACTATAAACCTTATTATTATTATTATTTATGTGCTTAATTTTAACTAAACATATTGACCTACATGTACCGGTACATGTTTAGTTTTTTATGTAGTTTTGAAAATAAAAACATTTTGCTCACTATCATGCCAGTGAATCTGTTACCATTATGGCATATGAAAAACAAACAACCATATATTTGGGACTCATCCCAGCTATCACAGAGGTCACCATACATGTATATGTACAGGCCACATTGATTCTTCATTATATTAAAGATATGTGCGGTGTTGGCATTGGGTATGCTGTTAAAATATTCAGCTCCGTCAAAACCCGCCATTAACAGAAAGAATAGCAAAATATAGACAGAGTTTGTTCTTATACCAATCAGAAATATGGCATAAACAGTATGTTATTGTCAAATGTTTTTCCTTTGTTATGTCAACATAAGCAAAAACATTACAGTACCTGGCTTTTCTTTACATCCGGATATGGAACCAATAAAGAGCGTTTATGTAATTTGTGTGTGATTAACCAATAGAATTGCACTGTGTTATATAAACAGAAGCAAAACTTCTGTAACACGAGAAGATTATGTTTGACATATGAACAAAACGATATACAGTGTATATTTTAATAATCCTTCCGTTGATGGCGATTTGAACAAATACATATATGAATATTACTACGAACACCGTTCGTCTCTTTAAAGTCCAATCTATTAATTATATCCACCGTGCAACGAAGTTGTAGGGGTATACTGGAATCTGTCCGTGGACACAAATATCTCAGTCGTTTTAGCTCACCTGAGACGAAGTCTCCGGTGGAGCTATAGTTATCACTCCTCGTCCGTCGTCCGTCCGTCCGTCCATCCACCCGTCCATCCATCCGCCCATCCGTCCGTCCGTCAACAATTCTTTGAACATCTTCTCCTCTGAAACCGGAAGACCGAATTGGTTCATATTTGGTGTGGATGTTCCCTAGGTGACTCTCATTCAGATTTGTTCAAATGAGGTCACTGGGTCAAATAGTTGCGAAGCCAGGGCCATAACTATATTCCTCCATAGTAATTCTTACAACGACTTCTTTTTCAGAACCATTGGGCCGATTTAGCTAATATTTGGTATGGAGGGTCCTTGGGTGACTGGTATTCAGATTTGTTCAAATGAGGTCACCCGGTCAATTAGTTGAGAAATCAGGGCCATAACTCATAGTAATTCTTACAATGACTTCTTCTTCTAAAAACATATTTGGCCGATTTAGCTTATATTTGGTACAGAGAGACCTTGGGTGACTGGGGTTCAGATTTGGTCAAATGGGGTCACTTGGTCAAATAGGGGCAGAGCCAGGGACATAACTCTACAAAAATAACATTTTTGCATTTTGACCTTTGATTTTTTTTAGACATATCACAGCTACCCAACCCCACCCTCCCCCACCCCACCTCCTGTCCCTGCCACACCACACTGTATCATACCATGTTATCTCTTCCTTGTTCACCCCATTAAAATCCTTGTTTTGATCACAGCTGTAGGGGTATCAAAAAGCTGCGTGTGCAGTCGTTAAAACCTAATAATCTATGTCAACACCTCTCAGACACTGGTAGCTGATGGTTTCATGAATGGAATATAATTCTCAGAATGCACTTGCTCTCAAGGTCATGAGAATTTTGTTAAGCTATTGTAGTCAAATAAATGTTGTATGTCATATCCTCACGGGGATGTCACCACAGTGTTGGGGGGGGGGGGGGTGACTGACAGATTTGTTCAATGAAATGTAAATTTGAAGCTCTTATGAGAAGAAGCTATAGTTATCACTTCTCATCTGTCACCTGTTCATCTGTCTGTCCGTCCATCCATCTGTCAACAATTCTTTGAACATCTTCTCTAGGTCATAAGACTGAATGGGTTCATATTTGGTGTGGATGTTCCCTAGGTGACTCACATTCAGATTTGTTCAAATGAGGTCACTCTGTCAAATAGTTGTGAAGCCAGGGCCATAACTCTTGCCCCTCCATAGTAATTCTTAAAAACGACTTCTCGTGTACCATCAGGTTGAATTGGTTCATATTTGGTATGAAGGGTCCTTTGGTGACTGTAGTTCAGATTTGTTCAAATGGGATCATCCTGGTCAAATAGGGGCCAAGCAAAGGACAGTTTTCCTCTTAATATGCTTCCTTTACACGGACCGTCAGGTTTATTTTACTGATATTTAGTATGAAGGGTTCATTGGTGTCTGTGATTCAAATTTATGCAGATGGGGTCACCAGGTTAAATAGGGTGGGACCAGGGACATAACTGTATGTCTCTATAGTAATACGTATAACGTCTTCTCAAGAGAGGTTGGACCATATAGTATGGAGGATCCTTTGGTGACTGAGATTCAGATCTGTTAACATGAGGTCAACCCATTAAGAAATGACGGGACTATGGGGACTTAAGACTTTTGTGTCTAAAAAATCATTAAAATACAAAATTCATTAAAACGTCTACCTTGTAACTACCTGACTGATTAATCTGACATACATATAGTGTTTTTGGGTCCATGGATAATTGGGCTTTAAACATGTCTAAATGGTTTTATATAAAGCGCTTGTGAAATTAAAAATTTCCAACAATTGAGAAAGTTTGAGATGTCGGTTGTGAAATTTCAACCTAAGACTTGGGAGTTTGGGCCCCGGGCGAGAGGGGACTTCTTGAGCTGGAGGAGGGGGTGATCACTAGTGTATAGTTGGTAATTTCAAGTTAGATTTGGTAATTTCAAGGTAGATTTTGTAGATTTGGTAATTTGATATTCACTGATCTACATTCATGAAGCCTCTCTAGCCACATATCCTGTTTAGATCTACTTCTTTTAAAGTGATTATGAAAAGTTCTGACTGTTGTGGTCTCCAAAGTCCCAGTCTTATCAGTCTTTGCAGTCTGATGAGCGACCCCACAGTCTTTGACTGTCTTGTTTCAATTGTCTTCAACTGGTGAAACTTGGCATACATGTAGACATCAACCAACATGGGAATCTGTGCACCTGTCAGACTTTTTTGGTGGAGTTATCCCCCTTTTTTGACATAGAAACTTTTCAAAACATGTACAATTTTGTCCTACCGGTATGGTACATTGTAAGGTCAATTTTTTCAAAACTTGGCACAGATATTTAGTAACATGAGAACCTGTGCACCTGCGATTATGATGTCTGTCAGACTTTTTTGATGGAGTTATTTCCCCTTTTCAACTTAGAATTTTTTTGCAACATGCATTTTTTTGTCCGAGCTTTTATTCCGACATTTTTAGGTCAATTTTTCTGAAACTTGGCACATATATTTAGTACTATGGGAATTTGTGCATCTGCGATTATGCATCTATACGACATTTTTTGGTTCAGTTATTCCCCCTTTTCAACTTAATAACATTTTTTGCGACATATATAAGTTTATCTGAGTTTTTATTCCTACATTTTTCCTTCATTAGCAGGGCTTATATATCGGCGAGAATCCAAATCTACCGTAGATTCTCATAAATATTCTCGCAAATTACCATGGATTCTCGCGAAAGTGTATGTTTGGATTCTCGCAAAATCAGATGAAATATATGCCCTTATTAGGTTAGGATTAGTGTTAGGAGTTCGGGTTGTTCACCTGCAATAGGAATCTCTTATTTTATTATTTTAACTTATTTTAAATGTTTACTGAAAAGTGTAACATTTTATTGTTCTAAAAACATGGGGGGCGCGTGTTAGCATGCATGTGTGTTTTGCGTACCTGCATGCGAATCCGACCGTAGCGTACGGGTTAAATATTTTCATTTCCACTTTGCTAGCAACTTACCCGATGACCATGGATACAGAATATGCAGGTAGTATATCCCTTTCCATGGTCAGAAGCTAGGTTGGTCCGATCGGGGGGGGGGGTATTTTGTTTTGCATGCCTGTCGGAAACGGCCGTATAAGCTAGAGGTTAACAATGCCGGTTCCGTTCGAGCCACGGATTTGGGAAATGGAACTTTAGTATATTTATATACCGGTCTATTCTGATCTATAGTGCATGAACCATCTCGTCCGGACCCTTGATGTGGTATGGTCGGGTACGGTACGGTGTGGTCCGGTGTGGTCGGCTTTTAGTGGGATCCGTAGTATATTTTCATCATTTTATTTTTTAATTACATGTGTAAATGATGACAAACAAATAACTCAGGCGGCCATCTTGAATTCATGAAGGAAGGGGCATGTATATCAGTAGATCAGACAAACTACAGATGACTAAGTTATTTCTAAAGGATGACAACCCATGCAGAAACCGCCGTCGGATAATTTAATTAAGTCCGCGAGTACCCCGCACATCGATATATCGAACGATATAATCGTTCTGTTTTCACTCGTCGTCGGAGATTACATATCACGTGACCTAATCACCCGCGATTGTATCTATGAATGCGCTCCCGTGGCCTCGTTACTTTAGTATTTCGACCCGGTTATATCATACATTGTTGATTATTTCAATCCCCGATAAATGTGTTGGGACATTGCGTGTTAGATAAACAATCTCGCGACAAGAGTTGTGTTCTTTACAAATCAGTGCTTATCGGGAATCGAACTAGGTTCCCGGCGATGGGCTATTATCAGTCTAATGGTGTATGAACCAGGTCCCATCGATGGGCTTTTATCAGCCTAATGAGCTGTGAACCAGGTCCCAAATGGTGACTGGCTTTTATCATCATATTGTGGCATTATAAGCACTGAAACACACCGATATATCAACATGATCGTAGAGTGTGGTATCATTGACTTGCAGTTGATCACATGAACATGGTCGAGTACTGTGGGAATACCGGTGGTCAACCGTGTTAAGGAAGGTCGATTAATTAGAGCATAGCTGTAAGTGTTTCCAGGGATTCCGAATTTCCTTTACCATACATAAATGTGAATTAAACTCCAATAGTCTTGTTCCTGTATCTCTTCAGAACAGAAAACATGATGTGTATGGTTGATATTGGTTGTAACTTGTAATTAATGTCATTAAGCCTATTAAACACAATTGTGATGTTTCCGTTAACCCACCACCCCTACATGTACACAGTAGTCCAGACATAATCCTCTTAATTTTATCGACACCATGAAAACATTAAACAAACACACTAACCGAAAAAACATAAAACACGTTTATCAATATCTGATCGTAGTAAAATAGTGATAATCAGTCACTGGCTTGGATTATTTGCACTGGAAATCTGGGATTGGTGGCACACTTGTGTATATGGTCATTGGACCAGTTCAGTTCAACCGCTGGGTTGATAGCGATAATGCTTATTACAAATACTGTCAAGGCTTGTTTATCCATTGCAATAAAAATCCAGCAATGTGCTGATTGTGTCCTATTATCATCGGTTGTGCAAAGGGCATATATTCAGAATAACATATTTAAAAAAAAAAGAATTTCACCGCCCAAACATACTATTTTTCCTTTCGTCACTATTCAATTTTAGTCATTTTGGTGGATTTGCAACTCACGGATAGATTTAGGACTACGTTTAGCTAGTCGTAGTTGTAAATTCATTTTTGGCGAAAAACATTGCTTCCCAAATAAAATGACGATTATAATTAGTGTATACAGCAAATCGTGCGCAGTGAGATTTATCAAAATGCACAATCTACAATGTTCTATTTTTAATTATTAGTAACTCTCCAATGACATGATTTCGCGTCACAAAACCATTGTTATGTAAACATTACTGTTACAATCAGAGTTGCATTGCTGATCAATGTTTAATTTGTCCAATAAGATACTAAAGTTTGTAAAAAATCTTGATATTAAATATTGGAAAAGGTCTAAACTATTGAAAAATATTCTAATAATATTTCGACTAAATATTCGAACTTATTGCATGATTGCAACGTTTGTTGACAAATCACTGTAACAGTTTTGTTTACATAACAATCGTTTCAATGTGCGACATTTTGTTATTGGAGAGCTTTCAATAATTAAATAGCAACGCAGCTTATCTAGTTGGAGGTGTGGGCTTTTAGCCCTTTCATGACGAGAGCTGCACTGGTGCAGCATTAAAGCATTCTGTGCCAGTCCATTCTTTTATATATGAGAGGCTCACATAGGAAGCCTCGCATATATAAGAGAATGCACTGGCTTAAAAGGTCAAGGTAAATATTGTTAGACCAATGTATTCGTTTATCTATCTATACTATATATTTTGAGACTTCGTATATATGTGTGTATATATGTGTGTATATATGTGTGTGTGTACTTCATAGAATCCAAAACGCGTGTACAGATTGAGATCAAATTTTGTAAGTAAGTGTAAAATCCCACCGACACCGCCGTAGATGTGTTTTCGAGAAGCCCTGAGCACCCTTTATCCACTCCCAGTCATCGAAATCAGCTCAAACGGCACGGCCGGGGTTAATAACGTCATTATATATATATATGAAGTCAGAGTCTCCAAAGTTATACCGGAACAAACACGTGTTTACGTCGTCTTGGGGGTCCACGATGGGAGTCTGACTTCAATGCAATGTTATCGCTCGAAACACGTGTTTACTTCGTGTTGAGGTTCACGATGGGAGTCTGACAATTGTTATCGCTCGAAATAGTACATTAGGACGGGAACGGCTGGACAGATTGAGCTCAAACTTCCTATCTGAAGGTAAAATAACACGTACGATGTCGTCCACGCGTTTTCTAGAAGCTCCGAGCACCCGTACTCCACTCCCAGTCATAAAAATCAGCTCAAACGGCACGGCCGGGGTTAATAACGTCATTATATATATATATACGAAGTCAACGTTATTAGCATCTGCATTGAGTGCATTTCCTAGAACGCAACACGTGTTTTACGTCGTCTTGAGGTTCACGATGGGAGTCATTTCAATGCAATGTTATCGCTCGAAACACGTGTTTACTTCGTGTTGAGGTTCACGATGGGAGTCTGACATTTCAATGCAATGTTATCGCTCGAAATATTATGCAGAAAGGCAGATCTCGGAAACGGGTGGAGCTATCGACCTGAAATTTGCTATGTGAATGTATCTTGCACCGGGTACAAATTTTATCGGGTCGCCGAGCCCATGCGACGCCCGTGCAGCGCATGCGCAGACGAGATCTCGGAAACGGGTGGAGCTATCGACTTGAAATTTGCTATGTGAATGTATCTTGGGCCGGGTACAAATTTGATCGGGTCGCCGAGCCCGTGCGACGCCAGCTTCGCGCATGCGCAGACCAGATCTCGGAAACGGGTGGAGCTACCGGGTACAATTTTTTCTTATTGAAACGCGTGGAGCTAAAAATTAAAAAAAAATATAAACAAATGTCACAATTAACTCATTGAAAAACAAAAAATGTCATGTTTCGGACAAGCCGCCGGTGGCGGGCTACCCTGCTAGTCTATCTATACTATATATTTTGAGACTTCGTATATATGTGTGTATATATGTGTGTATATATGTGTGTGTGTACTTCATAGAATCCAAAACGCGTGTACAGATTGAGATCAAATTTTGTAAGTAAGTGTAAAATCCCACCGACACCGCCGTAGATGTGTTTTCGAGAAGCCCTGAGCACCCTTTATCCACTCCCAGTCATCGAAATCAGCTCAAACGGCACGGCCGGGGTTAATAACGTCATTATATATATATATGAAGTCAGAGTCTCCAAAGTTATACCGGAACAAACACGTGTTTACGTCGTCTTGGGGGTCCACGATGGGAGTCTGACTTCAATGCAATGTTATCGCTCGAAACACGTGTTTACTTCGTGTTGAGGTTCACGATGGGAGTCTGACAATTGTTATCGCTCGAAATAGTACATTAGGACGGGAACGGCTGGACAGATTGAGCTCAAACTTCCTATCTGAAGGTAAAATAACACGTACGATGTCGTCCACGCGTTTTCTAGAAGCTCCGAGCACCCGTACTCCACTCCCAGTCATAAAAATCAGCTCAAACGGCACGGCCGGGGTTAATAACGTCATTATATATATATATACGAAGTCAACGTTATTAGCATCTGCATTGAGTGCATTTCCTAGAACGCAACACGTGTTTTACGTCGTCTTGAGGTTCACGATGGGAGTCATTTCAATGCAATGTTATCGCTCGAAACACGTGTTTACTTCGTGTTGAGGTTCACGATGGGAGTCTGACATTTCAATGCAATGTTATCGCTCGAAATATTATGCAGAAAGGCAGATCTCGGAAACGGGTGGAGCTATCGACCTGAAATTTGCTATGTGAATGTATCTTGCACCGGGTACAAATTTTATCGGGTCGCCGAGCCCATGCGACGCCCGTGCAGCGCATGCGCAGACGAGATCTCGGAAACGGGTGGAGCTATCGACTTGAAATTTGCTATGTGAATGTATCTTGGGCCGGGTACAAATTTGATCGGGTCGCCGAGCCCGTGCGACGCCAGCTTCGCGCATGCGCAGACCAGATCTCGGAAACGGGTGGAGCTACCGGGTACAATTTTTTCTTATTGAAACGCGTGGAGCTAAAAATTAAAAAAAAATATAAACAAATGTCACAATTAACTCATTGAAAAACAAAAAATGTCATGTTTCGGACAAGCCGCCGGTGGCGGGCTACCCTGCTAGTCTATTATATATTTTGGAAGATCTGTTTGTTTGTTTGTGTGTTTGTGTGTTTGTAATCGATGGACTCGAAAATGGCCCAGCCGATTTCGATGAAACTTGGTATGTGGGGGTATTTTCGGGCCAGGAGCAACATAGGCCTATTAATTTGTCCGTGCGAGGTCAACTTTTCACGTGCCGAGGTCAAATCTGTTTTTACGCCGTTTTGCGCTAATATATTTGAGTTCGGTGCTTACAAATCGATTCGAAACAGCGCGAATAATAACATGCCAGTCATAATAATGACACTATGAGAATCTTTCGTGTTTCCTCTTTCCAACGATATATAATATGTATGTATCCGTTTTAGTTATCTGCCTCAATTATTAAGAAGAAGTGGTACGATCTTCTATCAGGGTAAAAACAATGCGTAACTTCTATGACGTCGTTAGATGTCATACAGTTAGATCACGTTAACTCTTACCCGGCCGACGCATTTGACTGTTTCAGACGTCTTGGTGATATCTCGGGCACCGATGGTAATTTATCTTTACGTTGAAACTTGATAATTAATGAGCGTGTGTATATGAGGCGCGTTTATATACTTCAGTGGAAATCAAATCGGGTTAAACTGGCGGATTTCGACGGGTACTTTTGTCGGGTACTTTTGTTCGGGCACTGTGTTTTGGACGGGTCAAATCGTGACCCCACTTGACCTTGGCCTTCAAAATAGACAATTCAAGGTCAAAGCCCGGACGAAGTCGGGTCACCTTCTAGTATTATATATAATAGTATCATATGGGAAATCACTATTGTGTTTAAATAAACAGAACACGTGCCTCAATTCTGTTTCATTTAGGTGTTTTTGATCAACACTAGTGTGTTTTAATAAACGGAACACATGGTAAATCACTAGTGTTTTGAAATAAACAGAACACATGCCTGAATACTGTTTCATTTAGGTGTTTTTGATAAACACTAGTGTGATTTAAAAATCAGAACACATGGTAAATCACTAGTGTTTTTAAATAAACAGAACACATGCCTGAATACTGTTTCATTTAGGTGTTTTTGATAAACACTAGTGTTTTTTAATAAACGGAACACATGTCTGAATACTGTTTCATTTAGGCGTTTTTGTGGAACACATGTTTTGCATAATAATTTTTTACAGCGTAACCACATCGCGTTCGCTGATATACCATATTCTTCATGCGATGTTTATATGAATTATATCTTTTTAAGTCGGTATTGTAACCGCACCAGAGTATTTATTTCTGGCATGGCGTGACACTGCATTGATGAATGATGATGAAATTGCAAATGACTCCATGGCGGCAGTGACCAACTTCGTATGTTGAATAAACCGCAAACAATTTATTATATTGAAAATGGTGCCGGACGTTAAACGCTCGCGTGTTTCAACTATTTAGATCGAACTTGGCATTTTTGCAGCCGCAAAACAAAAAATTAACGTTGAGGCAATTTCCTTGGTTATCGCAGTTAAAAATAAATATTACCACGGTGAGATTAACGATGGATACCACTCGACTGCGGTTGATTGGCGGTATGCGATCACCGTCATTAGCGACCTGCAACCTCATTAAATGGGTTGATTAATTATAGCATCTAACTTAATTTGTGTGTAGACACAATGTATGGCATTGTATGCATCACTATAGGAATATGACACTGACAATGTTCGCACACAACATGTCAGGGGCCTCGGTGGCTCAATCGGTTAGGGGTACAACTCCAAGCCGTTTCGCCCTCCAGCGCTGGCGATTAGGGTTCAAATCCACATGTTTCCATCGTGGTCTTTGTAACTCGAAATCGTTATCGGGTGGAGTTACCAGTTACTCGGCGATGGCCGGTGGTTTGCCGCACATGGTTGACGAGTTTATCAGCCATTGAAATCACTGTTAGATTAGTCGCAAGTGTGCGGATTTCCTCCACCACTAAAACTGGCAATGTCGTGATATGACCTTAGTGGCTAAAGCGACAATACACCCCAATCAATCAATCAATCAATCACACAACATGTCTTTGGCGCGCACAATCGTAAAATAATAAGAGACAACCTTGTATTTACGTCAACGTGACCGCTTTCTCAATTTTCACTTCCACTCCAAGTTCCAGTAGAAAGCTTTGCAATACCACCACTACATTCATAACTGAACTAGGTTGTCTGTATTGATACATCTTTATTAAGTCAATCACAGATTCATGGTCGCAATAGATATACCAACATGTAATCTACTAATCTCTGTACTGGGTGAACTCGATTCATGGCTCCGGTAATATTCGGAACTGATCTCATGACGATAATCAATGCAGCATCCCAATGAGTCAGATTAATGACTAATGCTGCACATCTTTTCAGTTTATTTTCCACATCAAATCAACTATCTCACTCGAATCACTGTAGTCTAGCCGTACTATTCGCGGAGGAACCTTCGTGGCTGCATATGTTTCTTATCCATGTAGCTGTAATTATTGGGAATACGATATGATCGAAAACACTGTGTACACGAACTAACATCACAACGTCATGATTAATCAACAAATGTACTTCGCGATTCCGGCAATCTTCAGAAATCATCTCAGACTCACAAGTCTCGCCACTGCTCAATGGAACTGCATGCCACGTCCATTCCATTGATATGATATAGTCAAGAGTAATTCGGCAGATCTATTCATGTTCCAGTTTGAACTATAGTAACTCATTGTGACATTGTATGTCACTGTTTTATTTACAAAATTCAGCTGTTCACAATCACAATCACAGTGTTTCTCTTTACTGACTGTCTGACTTCACTCATCCATTCTTCTCTCAGTCACTAAATCAAGCCTTGGTTAGATCGGAATAATCAGCAAGAATAATCATTATTCGATGCGATTTCCGAATCAATTATCCACAGAAGTTGGAATCACTGACTTTTATGCCATTTTTAGAAAAAAATCAGGGCAGTTATAAGCATTAGGTTTAGAAGAACGGAAAGTCACGCTTTCGAGGTATTTCGAAAACGTTCACTTCGACCCGTAAATTTTAACAACAAAAGCATATTTCTCAGGGTTGTCGGCATATTTCGTTAGAAAAATCATTCCTCTACAATCTTACCGCGAGCATAGCATCTATTCGTTGATTTATTCCAGGTTTTATCGCACTTTACAAATTTTTGTTCACCTGTTAGCTTGGTGGTACTGCCGAACTTTGACGGCGCTCATCGAGTGTCTTCGGCAAATCGTCGAGCACGCAAAAAGTACGAAAACTGGTATTCGGAGCCGGAACATTGTTACCAGTTCAGTTGAAAAGAAAACATGCAAATATTTTGATTCTATTTTGTCAAATGTATACTTCTAAAACAAACAAATCACTCGATCCTATAGTGTTGCATTGGTACGATAGATCCCTTAGCTTTTTTCGCAGCACCTCCAATTGCAGAGCAGTTAATTGTTACAAATCTTGATATATGCATTGAATCTATACTTCATCTGAATTTCATTCATTAATTATAAACAAATATACCGGAACGATGAACTGAATATAATAGTCGAAATACGAAGCAAATGTTAGAAACATTAACTGACAGATTATATATATTAGGCGTACACTTCACATTTCTTCATCGGCCAAATTTTTTTAAAGACCTACATCCACCGATAAACATCCAGTTATATATGAGAGTTGTGAGTGAATTATATTACATATTATACCGGCAAGGGCGTAATTCTGGGTACGGCTGGGCGGTTCTAGGTGGTCGTACCAACATTTTGCTGGCAACGCTGAATGATTTACTTCTAACATGCAGGACCAGGATCACCGCCCAATGCATTTCCGATAAGTTCAGCTCCAATGTTAACAATCCTGCCAGTCCCGGTATGCCCAATTAACCTATTAAGAGTTTTGGAACAACGAATTGATTATATTTTAGCAGTACACGTAGTTATGATAAGTTGCATCATATTCCGTGCATACATGAATGCATATATATGCATGCTATAGATCTGGCGTTATATATAAACACACCGACCAATGGCCTTTTCAGCCATAACACAAACTCCTTTCCGATATAGGGCTGTATAGACCTATTCCTAATTTACGCTCCAGGACTAAGAACTGCCAGTAAAGTGCGTGGTATTGAGTACGGATTTTGGTAATTTTAGTTAAACATTACGATACGTGTATCGCCAACCGTAGGATGTCACTACCAAAACTAGTGCCAAATTAAGCCATTTGGGTATAGCCGATAGCATTTTTTTTCTTCAAACCGCTTGCATGCCGCGCTAATGGCAATGCACATAACGTTTGTTAAAGAGAAGAAAGATTAAGTTTAAATAACGCTATATATTAAAGGTACTCAATCCGAATTAACGCTCGTAGATTACTATTTCCTTGGCTTCAGGGGTAAAAAATATTTGATTCGAGTCGAGGAACCCACCCATCAAAGCTAGGAGTGCTCAGATATCGCTGTTTGAAATCTATTATTTTAATTTTAACTGGCCCAGTAAACTGTTCGACGAGAAGGACTTATCTTACCAGATAGCGGATGAAGATCGATAACTCTAAAATTCAGTGGCTTTTTCGTGTCAGATATTTGACAACAGGCAAAATTTCGTTGAACAAAACGTTGATAAATAACAGGTTTTGGGCAATTTTATACTATAGTTGACTGTGGTTATCATTATTTTTGGGCAATTAATCGATTCTGATAACTGAAGCGGCATTTCAAAAAATGGAAACAGAGGAAACAAACCATTCCCTAACAATATTAAGATTTCGAAGCATTTCTATTTCAAGTGGATTTAGTGGAAACATCATGAAACAAACTGGAACAGTGGTTACACTATATAATTTTTTTCTGAGACGATGGAAACGCTGGAAATAGAGGAAACAAACCATTCACTAATAATATTAAGATTCTTAAGCAATTTTTTTCAAGTTCATTCAGTGGAAACATCACGAAACAAACTGGGACAGTGGTTACACTATATAATTTTTTTCTGAGACGATGGAAACGCTGGAAATAGAGGAAACAAACCATTCACTAATAATATTAAGATTCTTAAGCAATTTTTTTCAAGTTCATTCAGTGGAAACATCACGAAACAAACTGGGACAGTGGTTACACTATACTTTTAATTTTTATTTTTATTTATTCTGAGACGATTGAAACGCTGGAAACAGGAAACAAACCATTCCCTAACAATATTAAGAATCATGACCAATTAATAAAATAACAAAAATATACATATAGTGTAACCACAGTCCCAGTTTGTTTCGTGATGTTTCCACTGAATCAACTTGAAGCATAGTATTATTATGGAATGGTTTGTTTCCTCTGTTTCCATCGTCTCAGAAGAAATATAAAATACTTAAAAAGAATTTAAAATATATATATTCACATATAGTGTAACCACTGGTACTGCACTGCATCAACTTCAAATAAATAAGCTACATTGTCATACCGATATTCATACCAGAAGAATTGATGCTTCCGCAAAGATAAATTTAAACACAAAAATCCACCATTATATATCCTGTAACTATCAAATGTTGGTTTAATGTGAGTAATATCAATTGCACGGAATGCTAAGCATGGTCCGAAAGTTGAAAAGTATAAATTCTAAACTGGCTCTGAAACGGACTGCAATGAAAATTTCACTTTCCAAAATTTCTGTTTCCAATGTTTCCACTTGTTTCAAGGGCCTCTACATGAAACGAATACCAATATACCCAAGTGGAGTTATACATATATGGCATGCAACGTGACCCCCCCCCCCCCCCCCCCCCCGTGTGGGCCCGGTGTATATAATAAGCATAGGGCCCCCTGTGAGGGGTAAGAATCCCCTAGCGTGGCGCCTTATTTGCCGTGGAGCATCGTGAGGTGTGGTCGTATCACGAAACATCGGCCTGCGGATACGAATTAGCTCATGGTCCCCTTTAGTATTACATCTCTTCGTGATGGGTGATTGAGTTTACTCGGCTGAATTAATCGGGAGACTAAGTTTAACCCGGATTTGGTCGAAAAGGTGCTTTTTCCCGGATTCCGGATCCGGATACGACCTACTTTTTAAAATTGCTTTAAATCACTATTATGCGGCATTTTCGCATTATGTCACCGTTGTATGTGACTTTATCAACTAGCTAAATGTCCCAGCCACGAATTCGGGCTTCCCATGGCTGCAAACAGACGACTGGCTCATACAAGTGAATCCGGATTGTTCTGGATTGTTAATCCCAGACTGGGTCACTTGTGTCGTTAATCTCTCTCTATCTATCTATATATCTTTTTCTCGTTCTTTCTTTTAGCCCCTGATAATTCGAAAGTCGGCGCGTGTGCATACCTGTCGTCTTGATTCAGTTCCGGAACGCAAATCCGGGTTATTCTTGATCGATAATCTGAAACTCGGGTCTATGTCTCTATCTCTCTCCCACTCTCTCTCTCTATCTCTATCTCTCTCCCACTCTCCCTCCTTATGTCTGTATGTCTGTTACTCTCTCGCTATCTCTACTCTCTCTCTCTCTCTCTCTCTCTCTCTCTCTCTCCATCTCTCTAATTCGTTCATGAACCACTGGTCATTCAGAGTGCAGATGTACGAAAAAATCGCCTTTGTTCAATTCCGGGAAGCGAATCCGGGTTATTCTCGATTGACAATCTTGGATTCGTGTATTCTAAGGTCAAGATACTTTACTTGGATCAGTTCGGGAATCGAATCCGGGTTATTTTCTGTTGCTATGGAAACTCGGGTCATCTAAGGACACTGGTCAATGTTTATTAATTAGTCTGTCGCGTAATTGAGATAAAGGGATTATAAGATAAAGGGATTATGGTGGCTGGACCTTATATAAACACCTATCAATAAACAATGACTCTCTCTCTCTGTATGTAGTTCTCACTATCTGTTTCTTACTGCCTCCGTCGCATTTGCTCGTCCATTTGCTTGTATTTCAAGGTGGCTTTCTTTAAATAACTGTCATTTTATCAGGTATAGCAAGTTTGAACGTTGTGGGCCATAGCAGAGTACTTAACATCACTTTAATATTCATACCAAATGTGTTCCTCCTAACAGAACCATCCTTTGTCCAAACCTTAGTTATATTAATATTGAGAGCATTTTCATTCAGTTTTTGATGAGTTCACCTTTCTGATTTGCCAGCCAATTTTAAAAGTGCCATGCACACTTTCGGTAACCTTGCCATCCATATACGTTTATGTATATCTCGTGATAGTATTGCCGTTTGTCCACCAATCCGTTTACTTTTGATAGCATATCACTTCAGCTCAGGGTCAGCTAAAAAACATTAAACATGGATGTGTCCCCAATGCATAAAAGAATGAATATAAAGTGTGCCTTTTCGTATAATATTGCCTTTTGTGCACAATGTCATTAAACATTGATTGCACCGCCCTTCAGTTTGTGTCTGCTCAACACTTTAAATAGGACATGGGGTCCATACAGAATAGACACATCGCCTTTCACGTTTCCTATCCGCTTTTGTAAAGTGCCATATTGGCATTCTGGAACAAACTCAGCCATACAAATTGCATATTATTTCCTGATAGTAAGGCTTGTTGTCTACTTCCTAGTTCAATATTGCGAGTATATTCCGTCAGTCCGTGTGTGTTCAAGATTTTAAATGGGGTACGGGTCCAAAAACAATCACAAAAATAGAACCATTCCATTAGCGTTACTTTACAACAAAACACAATTCTAGGAGTGTGTTCTCGTCACTGAGGTATTCGTGCTTGAATGTTCCGTGTCCTTGTCCGGTTAAGCGCGAACTAACAGGGTTTTCTGTTAATAAAATAGTCTATCTCCGAAAAGGTTTCTTCTGTTAAAAAAATATTCTATAGAAAAATTCCCCAAAACCTCACAGATTTCATTCAAATTACCACCATTTTTTTGTTAAATAAGAACATAATCTGGTTTCAATTCGTTATACTTCACATGCCCCTAAATAAAATTGAATTGCCCGATATGAGAACCGGTGACCTGACACGAACGACAATACATTGGCAAATATATTCCTATCGATTTCGGTGCCCCTCTGCCTTCTCAATCCTGACTCCAACGGCAACTATTTGTTATTTTTATACCACGCCATTATATTCCTCATACCATGCACTCTATCTCCCTCTGTCTGTCTATAAATATATCGGATTATCTCACGCTCTTTCGTTGGCCTCTGATCATTCGAAAGGCTACGCGTGTGTATACATGTCGTCGTCTTGATTCAGTTCCGGAACGCAAATCCGGGTTATTCTCGATCGATAATCTGAGACTCGGGTCTATGTCTCTCTCCCACTCTCTCTCTCTCCCTCTGTCTGACTATTTTTCTCTCTCTCCCTATCCCTCTCTCTCTCTCATTAGTTCATTAACCCATGATCGTTCAGAGTGCAGATGTACGAACAAATCGCCTTGGTTCAGTTCCGGGAATCGAATCCGGGTTATTCTCGATTGATAATCTTGGATTCGGGTATTCTAATGTCAAGGTACTTAATGTTGAATCATAGCATATTGTGGGTGAGCTCGTTAATTGCTCTCTATCTCTCTCTCTCTCTCTCCCTCTCTCTCTCTCTCTCTCTCTCTCTATCCATCCTCTCTCTCTCTCTCTCGCCTCCTCTGTCTCTCATTCAATCTGTCTGTAGGTTTGTCTGCCCTCCCTCTCTCTTTCTCGTTCTTTCGTGAGTCCCTGTACATACAAATCGACTTGGTTCAAATCCGGAAATCGAATCTGTCTTATTCTCGATTGATAATCTGGGACTCGGGTCTCTGTCCCCTCTCTCTCTCTCTCTCTCTCTCTCTCTCTCTCTCTCTCTCTCCCACTATATCTCTATGTCTCTGTCTGGCTGTCTCCATCGCTCCCTCCCTCATTCTTTCATCACCCCCTGATCGTTCAGAGCGCAGATGCACATACAAATCGCACTGGTTCGTGTTATTCTCGATTAACTATTTGAAACTGATCTAAGGACACTGGTCAATGTTTATTAATTAGTGTGTCGTGTAATTAGGAGCTACGAGATAAAGGGATTAAGGTGTCTGGCCCTTATATAAACAACACCTATCAATAAACAATGACTCTCTCTATCTCTCTCTCTCTCTCAAGGTACTTATTACTCTCTCCCGAAACTGAATCAAGACGACAGGTATGCACACGCGTCGCCTTTCGAATGATCAAGGGCTAACGAAAGAGCAGGAGATAATCCGAGACAGACAGACAAACAGAGGGAGATAGAGTGGGAAAGAGACAGAGACACGGGTCCCAAATTATCAATCGAGAATAACCCGGATTCGCTTCCCGTATTTGAAGCAAGTCGATTTCTATGTATATCTGACTAATTTTCAAACTAACTACCTGATAAAATGACAGTTATTTAGAGAAAGCCGCCTTGAAATACAAGCAAATGGACGAGCAAATGCGACGGAGGCAGTAAGAAACAGATTGTGAGAACTACATACAGAGAGAGTCATGTTTATTGATAGGTGTTTATATAAGATCCAGACACCCTAATCCTTTATCTTATAATCCCTTCAGCTCAATTAAACGACAGACTAATTAATAAACATTGACCGTGCTGTCCTTAGATGACCCAAGTTTCAAATAGGCAACAGAAAATAAAACGGATTCGATTCCCGAACTGATCCAAGTCGATTTGTATGTACATCTGCACTCTCAGCGATCATGGACTGATGAAACAACGAGAGAGAGAGAGAGATATATTGAGAGAGATAGAGGAGAGAGAGAATAGGGACAGAGCAACCATATCAGTCAAGTCGATCTGTATGTACAGAGACTCGTGAAAGAACGAGATAGAGAGAGAGGGGGAGGCAGACAGACAGTTTGAGTGCGAGACAGAAGAGGCGAGAGAGAGAGAGAGGATAGAGAGAGATAGATAGAGAGCGAGAGAGAGAGAGAGAGAGAGCAACGAGCTCATCCCCAATATTCTATGATTCAGCAATAAGTACCTTGATATTAGATGACCGAATCTTGTAATAACCCGGATTCGCTTCCGTAACTGAACCAATGCGATTTGTTCGTACATCTGCACTCTGAATGATCAGGGGTTAATGTTCAAATGAGAGAGAGGGAGAGAGAGCGAAAGAGAAATAGAGAGAGAAACAGACAGACAGAGGGAGCGAGAGAGAGAGTGGATGAGAGAGAGAGAGAGACATACACTGAAAACCTTTTCCGTGTCATGTAGTCAATTAGGTGTGTCAAGCGACACGTATAGCGACACGGCAGCTCATTATTTGATTACAATTAGTGCAGGTGTGTCATCTGACACGCTATATGTGTCGCTCTGTGTCACAAGTTTCTAAATAAAATTACCAATATAATTGCCGACACACGGAACGTGTCGTTTTTCCGTGTTATGTGTCATATGACACGTTTCTGTGCAAATATAAAATAATTCCCAGCCCCTCGGAATCGAAGTAGTAACGTTTCATATCATGACATATAAGTACATATATGCCTTTGGATAGTTTATTTGTGGAATTTGGAACTTTTCAAGCCGAGTTTTATCGCTGTGTCATTTGTCACAGTAGATGTGTCGCGCTGTGTCGTCTATATAATTCGTTGACACAGTAAGTGAATCAACTCCGTGTCATTTGACACGTTTAATTACAAGACATACAATTTTTGCTTGTTGCTCAACCCATATATCAGTTCCGAATTCTGAGCCTTTGTTTAAATTGGATGTCTTGTGTGTATGTAAAGTATTTTCCCATTCCTTTTTTCACAATTATGTTCCCATGCTATTTGTTAAGAATAAACATTGTTTGAACTACAGTAAGTCATAAAATTCAGGTTTCGTTGAGCAAATATATAATTTATTATTAATCATAAATAATATTCAAACCACAACATGACACCCCACAATTAATTCAATAATTGAAAACTCATGTGTACTCACTTTGAGTTATTTATTCAGTTTTAGCTAAGAAGAACGAATACATCTGAGGATAAAATATACCAATATAACACAGTTTTATGAAAGGCATTTTTCACATTTATTATTTATTTGTGCTTAAGCGCAAATATTTGCGGTTAAGCACAAATCATATGCGCTTAAGCGCAATTATGTGTCTATCAATTTATTTGCACTTAAGCGTAAATCATTTGCGCTTGAGCGGAAATACCTAACACTCCCTTACTTCCCTCTGATTGTGAATGATTAAGTCCATCTCATAGAATATTGTCATGGGCCCTTAGTAGTTGCCCCATATACAGACTCAAAAGTTGAAGAAAAAACATTATATCCATATGCATATCAGCATCTCTGTCCCTGGTGTTCCAAGAAATGGTGCCTCACTCCCAGAGCTCTAGTCTATTTTATTAAAGGGAAATCCCCTGCACAGATATATACCATTTCCATGGCCATAAATAGGGAATTAGTGGTTACTGGTGGCTTGCTTCCCTCATATGATGTACATGTTTACTTGGAAAAGGGGGAACCCCTATTTTCATATTAGCAGCATCCCTGTCCCCAAGAATTTGTGTCCCCATCCCAGATATCTAGTATATGTTATAAAAGATACAAATCCTGTACAGATCTATATACCATTGCCATGGTGATAAAAGGGATCTTGGGGTTACTGGGGGATTGCTTCCCTCATATGGTGGGTCTATATATACTTTAGTGATGTGTTTAGATCTGTGCCATTTCAAATTAATTCAGGGGGGATCAATGCATATTAATTTTTATTTGCACTTAAGCGCAAATGATTTACGCTTAAAGATAGAGGTTATTTGCGCTTAAGCGCAAATATATAATAAAAGTGAAAAGGGCCTCCCATACAGTTGAGGCCTATTTGTGAAGGAAAGAATTTTTTTAATATTGATGAGGTGTGGTAATTATTTACTGTTCCCAAGGACAAACATAACATTTGAAGAAATTGGAGACATGAAATGAATTAAAAGGTCTTCGAAATAATTTAAATTGTTGCCTGAAATGTCCATTCAATGAAAAATGCCCGAGTTACCACCTTCAGATATAAAATTATAGGATAGGGATGCTGTCAAATATAAAAAAAATTGTAATCTATTCAGTTTTAGACACACTGAAGGGAAATCGCAAGTCCATGTGGCTAATTCCACTCAATATTACCAATGAAAGGGTAATTATAAGAAGAAATCATGTCTCTGATGATATAGTTTACCAAATAGCAACACAGATAAGGCCTATTTGTGAAGGCAATGGTGTTTTAATATTGCTGACTATTTTCAGGGACAAACACAACATTTGAGAGCATTGGAGACATGCAATGAATTCAATGTGTATAGAAATTATTTAAGTTGTGGAATGAAAATTGCCAGAGTTACCACTTTTAAATACCCGGTATAAAATTTTAAGTTACGGATGCTGTAAAATATAAAATTTTAGTAATTTAGTCAGATTTAGACACACTGAATGGAAATCGCAAGTCCACGTGGCTAAAAATTTACTCAATATTACCCATGAAAGGGTAATTATAAGAAGAAAACATGTCTCTGATGATAAAATTTACTAAATACCAATAATATTGAATTCATTATGTTATGTTGAATTGCCTTTCTACATTGGTGTGGCTAAAACTGAATAAATAACTCAAAGAAAATATTTCACAGTGTGGCTTTCCTTTAAATTCATATCTGTAAGTGGTATTTGGGTGAATTTGTAGCCACCGTGGTTACATTTCTGGTTTGTATCAAAATTGTCTTTTTTCAGTTTAATGAATGTACACCGCGGCAACTACACCATGGCCCAATGGCAAATACACCGCAGACCAACTGTAGTTAGCCGGTGGAGCCGCGGTGTAGTTGCATTTCGGCCGCGGTGGCAATGCTAACTGTACCGTGGTTAAGTGGACACTTGTTTTGCCCAGCAGGTAGTCCAAGTCTTCTTATTCAAAAACCAGCTAAGATATTGGTATGGCGAGATGCTGGTGTTTAGTCCAAGCCCGCCTGCATAGGCTTCTTATAACACGACTTAAGCGTTAGTGACCCCGCTCAAATAAAACCACAATTATATGAAATAAAATATCACAATTGCGACAATAAACGGATATTTTCCTCAGAAGACATGCTATTTGATCTGAAACCCGCATCAGTTGTGAACTGAAAGCGGTAATTTAATGTGAAAAGAGACATTTGCCGCAATGTTTACAATTTTTTTAAAGTATGCGAACTCAGTTGACCTCGCGAACTGCGTTCGGCATTTTCCGGTGAAAGTATTCCGTAGATTTTCGATCAACCACGCACGATGAATTCTCAATTGTAATCGTAATTATACGTGTCAATAAATAAATACATAGATTATGTAAATATTGAAGATATAAATGTAATACATTAAATAAATTACGGGAATTAGAACAATCTGACAGTTTAAAACAGTGTAAACACAACAAGCATTAGAATAATACGGGGGCTGCCATTTTGTTTGTATATGAATTCGTCTCGCCCAAAACAAACTTCGGACAATGCCGAGGTTCTTCGTAACTCTTCATTCACTGCGATTCCGGGTTAAAACAAATTAATTGAATTAGAGCTTCAAACCCGCCCAAAATACATGGTGACCATGATTGACCTAATTCCAAAAGTCATGTACGTTTGGACTTCGCTAAAAGATTGAACATCATTGTCAAATTTGTCTTGACGGTAATAAACCACATTTCCATTTATCAAGCGATGCAAGTGTCATCGGGAATAAACATATGTATTTACTCAACATAGTTGATATATCAAGGCGTAGGGTTCGCTATCCTGGAGGTTCATTATTCCGAAGGTTCGCTAATCCGAAGGTTCGCTATTCTGAAGGCGTATTTAACAAGAAATGAATCAAAATTTGCACCCCCCCCCCCCGGACAAAAAATACCACATGTAGAATGAAAAATACTATTACGCTAGTAATCACACAACTAGCGTACATTTATACACTCCATTCTAATTCCCAAATTGTCCCATATGTCGGCTATTAATAGCAAGAAGATAGCACGGTATCAGTTTATCGTATATTATGGTTGAAAATACGATGACTGTGTGAGTGAAATAAACTACATGTGAGAGATACAGTCTGTCCAAATTGGCAAACTGTACCGGGTATTTGAACGAAATATCAACATTAAAGGCCCACTTAATTTTCGAACCCCCAGAGAACATATATAAAATGTATGCCATATTATATACCATTTTAAATAGGAAGCTATCTAACATTGTATTATCAACTCATCCGGTGCAATGAACTGTTACTAGTAACTTATTTTTTTGTTGAGTTACCGATGTGTTTTTATGCTTAATTTTCATCTGGTTTTGTTGCGCAAAGTGTATTATTTTCAATGGAGGGGGAATAACTCTATATTTTAAAGGGATAGTTATTCCCCTTACATTGCAACTAGATTTTTAGCTTGAATTATGTTGCTTATGTGAGCCATAGCGGGGAGGGTCTTTTTATTATTTCAGCTATTTTCTATTTCTCTATGGGTACGGTACATGTATCTTCTGAGACACAGACGTTTCAACTGGTGATGAATTATATTATTTTAATCATATTTTATGGCATAGATTGTTATTAAAACCGTATATCAAGGCACTATAAAAACAATCAGTGACTCAAAATTTAAGTGGGCCTTTAATTTAGTCAATACAAAGTCACAATTTCAGTTAGGTTCATCCTATACCCGTCTATTCAGCGATATTCTGCTACGTCTATTCTGCTTAAGCGTTGTATCCCCACTGTTATAATCCGCCTTTAGTTGGCGTATCCAACTATAACATCAATGCATCATACGTAATGACATACAATCGTAAGGAAACATATATATTGTGTGGGCTGCGTGACGTGAATATGTATTGGGGAAATAACGTCATACGTAATGACAATAAATCTTGGACAAGTTGGAAATGGCAGAATGGTCCAAAGATAAATATTTACTTGATTTCGTCATTGTTTACATGTATAGGGAGTTGTGGGGCAAAGTGTTATGTTTTGTCAAGTTCAGTCTTACAAAATATTTTCATCTTGTTAAAAGTTGTTGTGTTTACATTTGCAGCTATTCAAAGAGGGATGGGCTGATTATGTTTATGTCCAGTTATCTGATTTGCCTACTGAATGGAAGTTGAATATCATTCTGTCGGTGCAGCAAATTCATTCTCAACCGACAATTTGACAGTCTAAACCTGCATTATAGATCATTACATGTGAGTATTAAATAATATATATTATTTTGTAATATGTTTTATAAAATCTTATCATGATCTACATGTAACCATGTCTGGACATGTTAGGGTATATGATATCATATACAGGTACTGAACTACATGTACATACTGGGCAATAACATCCTGGTGGTGTCTGTCTTTAACTGGTAACTGACCCTACACACAACTGTTCAACTGGTAACTGACCCTACACACAAATGTAAGCACACACTAGACCTTGTGATCACCCGCGAGTGTGACTCCAGGATTGTTTATGACATTGAAGTATTTGACATAGCTCATTCTGACCATTTCCTGGTAAAATTCAACATTAGGCTCCGTAGACCAAAACCGGAGAGGAAGACAATGACTTTCCGTAAATATCGCAGCATTGATCCTTGCGATTTTTCAAACGCCATCATGTCCTCGTCTCTGTGGAGAACCCGCGATCTTTCAGTCGACTCGCTGGTTAAAAACTTTAATTCTGTGGCCCAGGAGTTGGTTGACAGTTTTGCACCTTCGCAAACTAAAACCATGGTGAACCGTAAATCATCTCCATGGTTTAATGACGACCTCCGATTAGAGAAAGTGCGTCGTAGAAATCTCGAACTGCAATGGCGTTCCTCAAAACTGGAGATTCACAGGGAGTTGTTCGTGACACAACGAAATTGTGTCAATAAACTTATCATCGAGGCCAAGCGGCAATATTTTGCTGACCTCGTGAGCGATAACTCAAAACGGCCTAAAGTTCTATCTGATGTTATTGATAAACTACTTCACAAAAACAAGTCCTCGCCACTCCCTCAGTATACGTCATCGGTCGATCTTGCCAATATATTTGCGAAGTTCTTTGTAAACAAAATCGAGAACATCCGATGCAATATGGTTAGCAACAATGAAACACTCAGCTGGGAATTTCTTCAGACCAGTGGTTCATCAAGGGGACTGAAAAAACTGACGTGTTTCAAGCCACTCACATCAGAAATTATATCAAAATCTCCATCAAAACAGTGCCCTCTCGACATTATACCAACAAAGTTATTGAAGACATGTAAGTCAGCACTAGCACCCGTGTTGGTGAATATTGTAAACAGTTCTTTGGATAGTGGCATTTTCCCATCCACCATGAAACATGCCTTAGTAACGCCGCTACTGAAGAAACCAGGGCTTGATGTCGAGGTCCTAGGTAACTACCGACCGGTTTCAAACCTCTCTTTTATTTCAAAGCTGATAGAGAGGGTTGTTTCCAAACAACTCGCGAATACTTGTCGTCCACTGGCTTGTCGGAAGTGTTTCAATCTGCCTATCGTCCAAATAGCAGCACTGAGACTGCACTTCTTCGGGTCCAAAACGACTTGCTTATGTCAATGGATCAAAGGGAAGTGTCATGCTTTGTGTTACTGGACCTCAGTGCCGCCTTCGACACCATCGACCACGCTGTGCTATTGGAGAGACTTGAAAACAGACTCGGTGTGACTGGTGTAGCCTTAGATTGGTTTAGGTCATATCTGAACGGCCGTACATTGAGTGTCACAGTGAACAACGTTCACTCGGATGTTTTTGCACTTAAGTACGGTGTGCCACAGGGGTCTGTGCTTGGACCCATGCTTTATGTGATCTACGTCCTACCGCTGGGGGACATAATCCGTCATCATGGACTGAATTTTCACTTTTACGCGGATGATTCCCAACTCTACGTTCATTTCAACCCTGGTTGTGAGATTCCAGCCAGAGAATCCCTAGAGCACTGTGTATCCGATATTCAAATCTGGATGACTGATAATTTCCTTAAGTTGAATCCTGACAAAACTGAACTGATATATATCGGGTTACCGCATCAGTTGCAGAAAGCAACTACCCACGATATTGTGCTTGGAGATAGTATAGTCTCTAAGTCGACTATGGTCCGCAACCTGGGGTATATGATGGATGACAATCTATCTGCGGAGGCGCATGTAATGCAAGTTTGCAGATTGGCATATTGTCACCTGAGAAATATCAGCAGGGTGCGAAATGTGGTCGACGAAGAGACGACCAAACAACTCGTACATGCATTTATCACAAGCCGTATAGACTACTGTAACTCACTTTTATTTGGTTGCAACACATACCTTATTCGGAAACTTCAGCTTGTACAAAACTGTGCTGCTAGGATTGTTACCAAAACAAAGAAATTTGATAACATCACTCCAATTTTAGCTAAATTACACTGGCTTCCCGTTGAGCAGAGGATCCATTTTAAGGTCTTGCTTTTCACTTATAAGTGTTTAAATAATCTGGCACCATCGTACTTGTCGGATCTCATTCAGCGCTATCAACCCGTCAGACCCCTCAGGTCCGCCAAGGCAAATCAACTTGTCTATAAACCTGGGGATCTGGTTACATGCGGCGATCGCGCTTTTTCTGTGGCTGGCCCAAAGCTGTGGAATCTACTTCCTGATCACTTAAGGATTCCACAAACCATAAATGAGTTCAAATCCGCACTTAAAACCCACCTGTTTGAAGTGGCATTTGGTCCTCGGCCCACATTGCGTAAAGTTAAGAAATAGCCGCAGTTTATGTTGTATATCTGTATTGTGTTGTATATGTTTTATGTGTATATTGTTAAGTCCGAGAGCACATTTGTGGAGTCGTGACTATAAACCTTATTATTATTATTATTTATGTGCTTAATTTTAACTAAACATATTGACCTACATGTACCGGTACATGTTTAGTTGTTTATGTAGTTTTGAAAATAAAAACATTTTGCTCACTATCATGCCAGTGAATCTGTTACCATTATGGCATATGAAAAACAAACAACCATATATTTGGGACTCATCCCAGCTATCACAGAGGTCACCATACATGAATATGTACAGGCCACATTGATTCTTCATTATATTAAAGATATGTGCGGTGTTGGCATTGGGTATGCTGTTAAAATATTCAGCTCCGTCAAAACCCGCCATTAACAGAAAGAATAGCAAAATATAGACAGAGTTTGTTCTTATACCAATCAGAAATATGGCATAAACAGTATGTTATTGTCAAATGTTTTTCCTTTGTTATGTCAACATAAGCAAAAACATTACAGTACCTGGCTTTTCTTTACATCCGGATATGGAACCAATAAAGAGCGTTTATGTAATTTGTGTGTTATTAACCAATAGAATTGCACTGTGTTATATAAACAGAAGCAAAACTTCTGTAACACGAGAAGGCTCTTGTTTACGTACACCATCGTATGTCTTGACGACAATATACTACTTATGCACTGATTATGTTTGACATATGAACAAAACGATATACAGTGTATATTTTAATAATCCTTCCGTTGATGGCGATTTGAACAAATACATATATGAATATTACTACGAACACCGTCCGTCTCTTTAAAGTCCAATCTATTAATTATATCCCCCGTGCAACGAAGTTGTAGGGGTATACTGGAATCTGTCCGTGGACACAAATATCTCAGTCGTTTTAGCTCACCTGAGACGAAGTCTCCGGTGGAGCTATAGCTATCACTCCTCGTCCGTCGTCCGTCCGCCCGTCCGTCCGTCCATCCACCCGTCCATCCATCCGTCCATCCGTCCGTCCGTCAACAATTCTTTGAACATCTTCTCCTCTGAAACCGGAAGACCGAATTGGTTCATATTTGGTGTGGATGTTCCCTAGGTGACTCTCATTCAGATTTGTTCAAATGAGGTCACTGGGTCAAATAGTTGCGAAGCCAGGGCCATAACTCTATTCCTCCATAGTAATTCTTACAACGACTTCTTTTTCAGAACCATTGGGCCGATTTAGCTAATATTTGGTATGGAGGGTCCTTGGGTGACTGGTATTCAGATTTGTTCAAATGAGGTCACCCGGTCAATTAGTTGAGAAACCAGGGCCATAACTCATAGTAATTCTTACAATGACTTCTTCTTCTAAAAACATATTTGGCCGATTTAGCTTATATTTGGTACAGAGAGACCTTGGGTGGCTGGGGTTCAGATTTGGTCAAATGGGGTCACTGGGTCAAATTGGGGCAGAGCCAGGGACATAACTCTAAAAAAATAACATTTTTGCATTTTGACCTTTGATTTTTTTTAGACATACCACAGCTACCTAACCCCACCCTCCCCCACCCCACCTCCTGTCCCTGCCACACCACACTGTATCATACCATGTTATCTCTTCCTTGTTCACCCCATTAAAATCCTTGTTTTGATCACATCTGTAGGGGTATCAAAAAGCTGCGTGTGCAGTCGTTAAAACCTAATAATCTATGTCAACACCTCTCAGACACTGGTAGCTGATGGTTTCATGAATGGAATATAATTCTCAGAATGCACTTGCTCTCAAGGTCGTGGGAATTTTGTTAAGCTATTGTAGTCAAATAAATGTTGTATGTCATATTCTCACAGGGATGTCACCACAGTGTTGGGGGGGTGACTGACAGATTTGTTCAATGAAATGTAAATTTGAAGCTCTTATGAGAAGAAGCTATAGTTATCACTTCTCATCTGTCACCTGTTCATCTGTCTGTCCGTCCATCCATCTGTCAACAATTCTTTAAACATCTTCTCTAGGTCATAAGACTGAATGGGTTCATATTTGGTGTGGATGTTCCCTAGGTGACTCACATTCAGATTTGTTCAAATGAGGTCACTCTGTCAAATGGTTGTGAAGCCAGGGCCATAACTCTTGCCCCTCCATAGTAATTCTTAAAAACGACTTCTCGTGTACCATCAGGTTGAATTGGTTCATATTTGGTATGAAGGGTCCTTTGGTGACTGTAGTTCAGATTTGTTCAAATGGGGTCATCCTGGTCAAATAGGGGCCAAGCAAAGGACAGTTTTCCTCTTAATATGCTTCCTTTACACGGACCGTCAGGTTTATTTTACTGATATTTAGTATGAAGGGTTCATTGGTGTCTGTGATTCAAATTTATGCAGATGGGGTCACCAGGTTAAATAGAGTGGGACCAGGGACATAACTGTATGTCTCTATAGTAATACTTATAACGTCTTCCCAAGAGAGGTTGGACCATGTAGTATGGAGGATCCTTTGGTGACTGAGATTCAGATCTGTTAACATGAGGTCAACCCATTAAGAAATGACGGGACTATGGAGACTTAAGACTTTTGTGTCTAAAAAATCATTAAAATACAAAATTCATTAAAACGTCTACCTTGGAACTACCTGACTGATTAATCTGACATACATATAGTGTTTTTGGGTCCATGGATAATTGGGCTTTAAACATGTCCAAATGGTTTTATATAAAGCGCTTGTGAGATTGAAAATTTCCAACAATTGAGAAAGTTTGAGATGTCGGTTGTGAAATTTCAACCTAATGTAAGACTTGGGAGTTTGGGCCCCGGGCGAGAGGGGACTTCTTGAGCTGGAGGAGGGGGTGATCACTAGTGTACAGTTGGTAATTTCAAGTTAGATTTGGTAATTTCAAGGTAGATTTTGTAGATCTGGTAATTTGATATTCACTGATCTACATTCATGAAGCCTCTCTAGCCACATATCCTGTTTAGATCTACTTCTTTTAAAGTGATTATGAAAAGTTCTGACTGTTGTGGTCTCCAAAGTCCCAGTCTTATCAGTCTTTGCAGTCTGGTGAGCGACCCGGCCCACAGTCTTTGACTGTCTTGTTTCAATTGTCTTCAACTGGTGAAACTTGGCATACATGTAGACATCAACCAACATGGGAATCTGTGCACCTGTCAGACTTTTTTGGTGGAGTTATCCCCCTTTTTTGACATAGAAACTTTTCAAAACATGTACAATTTTGTCCTACCGGTATGGTACATTGTAAGGTCAATTTTTTCAAAACTTGGCACAGATATTTAGTAACATGAGAACCTGTGCACCTGCGATTATGATGTCTGTCAGACTTTTTTGATGGAGTTATTTCCCCTTTTCAACTTAGAATTTTTTTTGCAACATGCATATTTTTGTCCGAGCTTTTATTCCGACATTTTTAGGTCAATTTTTCTGAAACTTGGCACATATATTTAGTACCATGGGAATTTGTGCATCTGCGATTATGCATCTATACGACATTTGTTGGTTCAGTTATTCCCCCTTTTCAACTTAATAACATGTTTTGCGACATATATAAGTTTATCTGAGTTTTTATTCCAACATTTTTCCTTCATTAGCAGGGCTTATATATCGGCGAGAATCCAAATCTACCGTAGATTCTCATAAATATTCCCGCAAATTACCATGGATTCTCGCGAAAGTGTATGTTTGGATTCTCGCAAAATCAGATGAAATATATGCCCTTATTAGGTTAGGATTAGTGTTAGGAGTTCGGGTTGTTCACCTGCAATAGGAATCTCTTATTTTATTATTTTAACTACCGGTAAATGTTTATTGAAAAGTGTAACATTTTATTGTTCTAAAAACATGGGGGGCGCGTGTTAGCATGCATGTGTGTTTTGCGTACCTGCATGCGAATCCGACCGTAGCGTACGGGTTAAATATTTTCATTTCCACTTTGCTAGCAACTTACCCGATGACCATGGATACAGAATATGCAGGTAGTATATCCCTTTCCATGGTCAGAAGCTAGGTTGGTCCGATCGGGGGGGGGGCGATATTTTGTTTTGCATGCCTGTCGGAAACGGCCGTATAAGCTAGAGGTTAACAATGCCGGTTCCGCTCGAGCCACGGATTTGGGAAATGGAACTTTAGTATATTTATATACCGGTCTATTCTGATCTATAGTGCATGAACCATCTCGTTCGGACCCTTTAGGCGGTACGGTCGGGTACGGTCCGGTGTGGTCCGGTGTGGTCGGCTTTTAGTGGGATCCGTAGTATATTTTCATCATTTTATTTTTTAATTACACGTGTAACTGATGAAAAACAAATAACTCAGGCGGCCATCTTGAATTCATGAAGGAAGGGGCATGTATATCAGTAGATCAGACAAACTACAGATGACTAAGTTATTTCTAAAGGATGACAACCCATGCAGAAACCGCCGTCGGATAATTTAATTAAGTCCGCGAGTACCCCGCACATCGATATATCGAACGATATAATCGTTCTGTTTTCACTCGTCGCCGGAGATTACATATCACGTGACCTAATCACCCGCGATTGTATCTATGAATGCGCTCCCGTGGCCTCGTTACTTTAGTATTTCGACCCGGTTATATCATACATTGTTGATTATTTCAATCCCCGATAAATGTGTTGGGACATTGCGTGTTATGTAAACAATCTCGCGACAAGAGTTGTGTTCTTTACAAATCAGTGCTTATCGGGAATCGAACTAGGTTCCCGGCGATGGGCTATTATCAGTCTAATGGTGTATGAACCAGGTCCCATCGATGGGCTTTTATCAGCCTAATGAGCTGTGAACCAGGTCCCAAATGGTGACTGGCTTTTATCATCGTATTGTGGCATTATAAGCACTGAAACACACCGATATATCAACATGATCGTAGAGTGTGGTATCATTGACTTGCAGTTGATCACATGAACATGGTCGAGTAATGTGGGAATACCGGTGGTCAACCGTGTTAAGGAAGGTCGATTAATTAGAGCATAGCTGTAAGTGTTTCCAGGGATTCCGAATTTCCTTTACCATACATAAATGTGAATTAAACTCCAATAGTCTTGTTCCTGTATCTCTTCAGAACAGAAAACATGATGTGTATGGTTGATATTGGTTGTAACTTGTAATTAATGTCATTAAGCCTATTAAACACAATTGTGATGTTTCCGTTAACCCACCACCCCTACATGTACACAGTAGTCCAGACATAATCCTCTTAATTTTATCGACACCATGAAAACATTAAACAAACACACTAACCGAAAAAACATAAAACACGTTTATCAATATCTGATCGTAGTAAAATAGTGATAATCAGTCACTGGCTTGGATTATTTGCACTGGAAATCTGGGATTGGTGGCACACTTGTGTATATGGTCATTGGACCAGTTCAGTTCAACCGCTGGGTTGATAGCGATAATGCTTATTACAAATAATGTCAAGGCTTGTTTATCCATTGCAATAAAAATCCAGCAATGTGCTGATTGTGTCCTATTATCATCGGTTGTGCAAAGGGCATATATTCAGAATAACATATTTAAAAAAAAAAGAATTTCACCGCCCAAACATACTATTTTTCCTTTCGTCACTATTCAATTTTAGTCATTTTGGTGGATTTGCAACTCACGGATAGATTTAGGACTACGTTTAGCTAGTCGTAGTTGTAAATTCATTTTTGGCGAAAAACATTGCTTCCCAAATAGAATGACGATTATAATTAGTGTATACAGCAAATCGTGCGCAGTGAGATTTATCAAAATGCACAATCTACAATGTTCTATTTTTAATTATTAGTAACTCTCCAATGACATGATTTCGCGTCACAAAACCATTGTTATGTAAACATTACTGTTACAGTCAGAGTTGCATTGCTGATCAATGTTTAATTTGTCCAATAAGATACTAAAGTTTGTAAAAAATCTTGATATTAAATATTGGAAAAGGTCTAAACTATTGAAAAATATTCTAATAATATTTCGACTAAATATTCGAACTTATTGCATGATTGCAACGTTTGTTGACAAATCACTGTAACAGTTTTGTTTACATAACAATCGTTTCAATGTGCGACATTTTGTTATTGGAGAGCTTTCAATAATTAATTAGCAACGCAGCTTATCTAGTTGGGGGTGTGGGCTTTTAGCCCTTTCATGACGGGAGCTGCACTGGTGCAGCATTGAAGCATTCTGTGCCAGTCCATTCTTTTATATATGAGAGGCTCACATAGGAAGCCTCGCATATATAAGAGAATGCACTGGCTTAAAAGGTCAAGGTAAATATTGTTAGACCAATGTATTCGTTTATATTATATATAATAGTATCATATGGGAAATCACTATTGTGTTTAAATAAACAGAACACGTGCCTCAATTCTGTTTCATTTAGGTGTTTTTGATCAACACTAGTGTGTTTTAATAAACGGAACACATGGTAAATCACTAGTGTTTTGAAATAAACAGAACACATGCCTGAATACTGTTTCATTTAGGTGTTTTTGATAAACACTAGTGTGTTTTAATAAACAGAACACATGGTAAATCACTAGTGTTTTTAAATAAACAGAACACATGCCTGAATACTGTTTCATTTAGGTGTTTTTGATAAACACTAGTGTTTTTTAATAAACGGAACACATGCCTGAATACTGTTTCATTTAGGCATTTTTGTGGAACACATGTTTTGCATAATAATTTTTTACAGCGTAACCACATCGCATTCGCTGATATACCATATTCTTCATGCGATGTTTATATGAATTATATCTTTTTAAGTCGGTATTGTAACCGCACCAGAGTATTTATTTCTGGCATGGCGTGACACTGCATTGATGAATGATGATGAAATTGCAAATGGCTCCATGGCGGCAGTGACCAACTTCGTATGTTGAATAAACCGCAAACAATTTATTATATTGAAAATGGTGCCGGACGTTAAACGCTCGCGTGTTTCAACTATTTAGATCGAACTTGGCATTTTTGCAGCCGCAAGACGAAAAATTAACGTTGAGGCAATTTCCTTGGTTATCGCAGTTAAAAAAAATATTACCACGGTGAGATTAACGATGGATACCACTCGACTGCGATTGATTGGCGGTATGCGATCACCGTCATTAGCGACCTGCAACCTCATTAAATGGGTTGATTAATTATAGCATCTAACTTTATTTTGTGTGTAGACACAATGTATGGCATTGTATGCATCACTATATGAATATGACACTGACAATGTTCGCACACAACATGTCAGGGGCCTCGGTGGCTCAATCGGTTAGGGGTACAACTCCAAGCCGTTTCGCCCTCCAGCGCTGGCGATTAGGGTTCAAATCCACATGTTTCCATCGTGGTCTTTGTAACTCGAAATCGTTATCTGGTGGAGTTACCAGTTACTCGGCGATGGCCGGTGGTTTGCCGCACATGGTTGACGAGTTTATCAGCCATTGAAATCACTGTTAGATTAGTCGCAAGTGTGCGGATTTCCTCCACCACTAAAACTGGCAATGTCGTGATATGACCTTAGTGGCTAAAGCGACAATAAACCCCAATCAATCAATCAATCAATCACACAACATGTCTTTGGCGCGCACAATCGTAAAATAATAAGAGACAACCTTGTATTTACGTCAACGTGACCGCTTTCTCAATTTTCACTTCCACTCCAAGTTCCAGTAGAAAGCTTTGCAATACCACCACTACATTCATAACTGAACTAGGTTGTCTGTATTGATACATCTTTATTAAGTCAATCACAGATTCATGGTCGCAATAGATATACCAACATGTAATCTACTAATCTCTGTACTGGGTGAACTCGATTCATGGCTCCGGTAATATTCGGAACTGATCTCATGACGATAATCAATGCAGCATCCCAATGAGTCAGATTAATGACTAATGCTGCACATCTTTTCAGTTTATTTTCCACATCAAATCAACTATCTCACTCGAATCACTGTAGTCTAGCTGTACTATTCGCGGAGGAACCTTCGTGGCTGCATATGTTTCTTATCCATGTAGCTGTAATTATTGGGAATACGATATGATCGAAAACACTGTGAACACGAACTAACATCACAACGTCATGATTAATCAACAAATGTACTTGAATCATCTTCGCGATTCCGGCAATCTTCAGAAATCATCTCAGACTCACAAGTCTCGCCACTGCTCAATGGAACTGCATGCCACGTCCATTCCATTGATATGATATAGTCAAGAGTAATTCGGCAGATCTATTCATGTTCCAGTTTGAACTATAGTAACTCATTGTGACATTGTATGTCACTGTTTTATTTACAAAATTCAGCTGTTCACAATCACAATCACAGTGTTTCTCTTTACTGACTGTCTGACTTCACTCATCCATTCTTCTCTCAGTCACTAAATCAAGCCTTGGTTAGATCGGAATAATCAGCAAGAATAATCATTATTCGATGCGATTTCCGAATCAATTATCCACAGAAGTTGGAATCACTGACTTTTATGCCATTTTTAGAAAAAAATCAGGGCAGTTATAAGCATTAGGTTTAGATGAACGGAAAGTCACGTTTTCGAGGTATTTCGAAAACGATTCACTTCGACCCGTAAATTTTAACAACAAAAGCATATTTCTCAGGGTTGTCGGCAAAAATCATTCCTCTACAATCTTACCGCGAGCATAGCATCTATTCGTTGATTTATTCCAGGTTTTATCGCACTTTACAAATTTTTGTTCACGTGTTAGCTTGGTGGTACTGCCGAACTTTGACGGCGCTCATCGGGTGTCTTCGGCAAATCGTCGAGCACGCAAAAAGTACGAAAACTGGTATTCGGAGCCGGAACATTGTTACCAGTTCAGTTGAAAAGAAAACATGCAAATATTTTGATTCTATTTTGTCAAATGTATACTTCTAAAACAAACAAATCACTCGATCCTATAGTGTTGCATTGGTACGATAGATCCCTTAGCTTTTTTCGCAGCACCTCCAATTGCAGAGCAGTTAATTGTTACAAATCTTGATATATGCATTGAATCTATACTTCATCTGAATTTCATTCATTAATTATAAACAAATATACCGGAACGATGAACTGAATATAATAGTCGAAATACGAAGCAAATGTTAGAAACATTAACTGACAGATTATATATATTAGGCGTACACTTCACATTTCTTCATCGGCCAAATTTTTTAAAAGACCTACATCCACCGATAAACATCCAGTTATATATGAGAGTTGTGAGTGAATTATATTACATATTATACCGGCAAGGGCGTAATTCTGGGTACGGCTGGGCGGTTCTAGGTGGTCGTACCAACATTTTGCTGGCAACGCTGAATGATTTACTTCTAACATGCAGGACCAGGATCACCGCCCAATGCATTTCCGATAAGTTCAGCTCCAATGTTAACAATCCTGCCAGTCCCGGTATGCCCAATTAACCTATTAAGAGTTTTGGAACAACGAATTGATTATATTTTAGCAGTACACGTAGTTATGATAAGTTGCATCATATTCCGTGCATACATGAATGTATATATATGCATGCTATAGATCTGGCGTTATATATAAACACACCGACCAATGGCCTTTTCGGCCATAACACAAACTCCTTTCCGATATAGGGCTGTATAGACCTATTCCTAATTTACGCTCCAGGACTAAGAACTGCCAGTAAAGTGCGTGGTATTGAGTACGGATTTTGGTAATTTTAGTTAAACATTACGATACGTGTATCGCCAACCGTAGGATGTCACTACCAAGACTAGTGCCAAATTAAGCCATTTGGGTATAGCCGATAGCATTTTGTTTCTTCAAACCGCTTGCATGCCGCGCTAATGGCAATGCACATGCATGCATGTGCAGACATTTGGACAAATGTTTGTTATTTAAACTTAATCTTTCTTCTCTGATGTGTTGATCGACGGTAATGGTGAGCCGAGAGATTGTGCTCAAATAAATTTAATTATACATGTAGCATGCAAAATATTACAATAAATATTACTGATTTCCATTTTTTAAAACCACTTCTATATGCATGCATGTATATATATCAGTAAACCAAGTAAAACGCGGCATTTTGAATGCAATATTAAAGAAATTCCCCAGAGCAGGCACCCCCGTACCCCATCATACAATATGGAAAACTCCCCTTTTTTGTTCTCCTCCACTCACTGCTTTGCAGCTCGGATAATGCTTCACATCATGTAAATTGTGCCCCATATTATTGCTGAATAGGTCACTCTCACCGGTTTTCTGTGATAAAGTTACACAGGTTAAGCAAATCGGACACTATCGACTCGATTTAAAAGTGACAGAGGAAAATATTGTTCAGATTTGGCAAGCAATAGCCCTTATTAAGGCAGGCTGAAGGGGTCACTATCACCAAAAAAGAGTGCTGAAGGGTACACAGGATTTTCAAAATGTGCTGAATGGTACACATGGTTTGAAATGTCATTATAAAGGACATTTAGTCTTCGTCTGCCATGATTTCTGTCGGAGAATAATTGTTTACGTTCCAATGAATATTAAAATGTACTGAAAACAAACTGCTAATGGGCGCCAGACTTTCATAAACACAATTTATGTAATGGTGTTCATTCAAAATATATATGAGACTAGCCGATGAGCCCGACGTTGTCCGGGCTATTCAAAAACCAAATTTCAAGTCGATAGCTCCACCCGTTTCCGAGATCTGGTCTGCGCATGCGCGAAGCTGGCGTCGCACGGGCTCTGCGACCCGATAAAACTCGTATCCGGGGCAAGATACATTCACATACCAAATTTCAAGTCGATAGCTCCACCCGTTTCCGAGATCTCGTCTGCGCATGCGCGAAGCTGGCGTCCCACGGGCTCGGCGACCCTATAAAATTCGTATCCGGGGCAAGATACATTCACATAGCAAATTTCAAGTCGATAGCTCCACCCGTTTCCGAGATCTCGTCTGCGCATGCGCGAAGCTGGTGTCACACGGGCTCGGCGACCCGATAAAATTCGTATCCGGGGCAAGATACATTCACATAGCAAATTTCAAGTCGATAGCTCCACCTTTTTCCGAGATCTCGTCTGCGCATGCGTGAAGCGGGCGCCGCATGGGCTCGCCAATACGACAACGTCCACCGCCTGGACAAACTACATACACGTACCAAGTTTCGTCTCGATCGGTCGAGAATCGTAGATTTGTATTAATATGACAGACATACAAACATACAAACATACAGAGGTCTTCAAAATATATATGAGACTAGCCGGTGATCCCGACGTTGTCCGGGCTATTCAAAAACAAAATTTCAAGTCGATAGCTCTACCCAGTCCGACGTTGTCCGGGCTATTCAAAAACCAAATTTCATGTCGATAGCTCTACCCGTTTCAGAAATCTGGTCTGCGCATGCGCGAAGCTGGCGTCGCACGGACTCGGCGACCCGATAAAATTCGTATCCGGGGCAAGATACATTCACATACCAAATTTCAAGTCGATAGCTCCACCCGTTTCCGAGATCTGGTCTGCGCATGCGCGAAGCTGGCGTCGCACGGGCTCGGCGACCCGATAAAATTCGTATCCGGGGCAAGATACATTCACATAGCAAATTTCAAGTCGATAGCTCCACCCGTTTCCGAGATCTCGTCTGCGCATGCGCTGCACGGGCGTCGCGCGGGCTTGTCAATACGACAACGACGACCGCCTGGTCAAACTACACACACGTACTAAGTTTCGTCCCGATCGGTCGAGAATCGTAGATTTGTATAAATGACAGACAAACAAACAGAGGTCTTCAAAATATATGAGACTAGCCGATGAGCCCGACGTTGTCCGAGCTATGCAAAAACCAAATTTCAAGTCGATAGCTCTACCCATCCCGACGTTGTCCGGGCTATTCAAAAACCAAATTTCAAGTCGATAGCTCCACCCGTTTCCGAGATCTGGTCTGCGCATGCGCGAAGCTGGCGTCGCACGGACTCGGCGACCCGATAAAATTCGTATCCGGGGCAATATACATTCACATACCAAATTTCAAGTCGATAGCTCCACCCGTTTCTATATATTAGATGTTCCCGTATATCTCTCTGCAGATGCTAACGACGTTGAATGGTAAACAAACGCTCTTTTTAGCGATGCGTCAAAAACAAACGCTCATTAAATTATCACTTGATTAAGCACCGCAGTGCCGTTTTTTTGTGACTGAGATTGGCGAACGGGTGGTTTGAGCTTCTCCAAAATGCGACGCCGACGGTGTCCGTGGGATTTTACCTTTCAACCTCTCCGCGTTCGCTGCCGAAGACACCCGAGGAGCGATGTCAAAGTTCGGCGGTACCACCAAGCTAACAGGTGAAAAAAAATTGTAAAGTGCGATAAAACCTGGAATAAATCAACGAATAGATGCTATGCTCGCGGTAAGATTGTAAGGGAATGATTTTTCTAACGAAATATGCCTAAAACCCTGAGAATTATGCTTTTGTTGTTAAAATTTACGGGTCGAAGTGAATCGTTTTCGAAATACCTCGAAAACGTGACTTTCCGTTCTTCTAAATCAAATGCTTATAACTGCCCTGACATTTTCTAAAAATGGCATAAAAGTCAGTGATTCCAACTTCTGTGCATTTATCAAGCAAATATTTCTGTTTTTTTCTCTCAAAACTGTTCCGAATTCACAGAAAGTCATAAACGACCTTCACATTAATTTAATCTGCGAACGTTAAATGTCACACATATCAGAAGTGACACACTAAACGTTGTAGTCGAGTCCGACGACGAGTCCAACAAATAAAAGAAATTAATAAGATAATTTGTGACTCACAAATGAACGAGTTGATTAATTTATCATTCGCCATGTTTTTACAAGCATGGTTAAACTCTGTGTTCGTTGACTGGTTCACACGCACTTGTGGTTAGGCATGTTTGATTGGCCATTCATTCGTAGATCACCAGTCATATATGAAGGTTGCACGGGGTATGATGACCGACGTGTTCATATGATCGTACAATGGTTGCACTGGGTAGCTATGGTGACCGAGGTGTTCATATGATCGTATAATGATTGCACTGGGTAGCTATGGTGACCGAGGTGTTCATGATGCAAACCCACATCTTTCGATACAGTCCGGTTCCATTTTCGATGTCCGATTTGACGTTTTGTAATCAAAAGAAAATTTCGGTTTTCTTTTGATTACTAGTTAAGTGTTTGTATCTCTATGTTAGTATGAAACTTATCAGTTAGTAGCGTTAATCGTGCATTCCATGTGAAATTCCCATTGTAAAAAAGTGAGGCGAAGGACACACAGTTGTGCAAGATCGGTGGAGAAAACGGTGGAGAACACGGTGGAGATGATCCAATATGGCGGAGGATGTATGTTTTGATGAGTATGTCGTTGTATAAATCGTGGTATTAGTGGTATATTTCGGAGAGTAGTCACCGCACATTGACACGAATAAAGCTGCACAAATTGTGCACTCCCTTCTCAGTGTAAGAAATAATTGAAAACAAATGCATTTTCTAACCTTTATGTTGCATACTATACGGACAAAACATATTATACCTGTAATATATCTTACTATGTCACAATATATATACAACATCTTTTTCATTAGAAGTTTTTCCATGGGCTTCATTCTGTGTTTTAAATTGTTTCTGAATTGCGACACTTAGATTATGCCATGCATCAGACAAACTGAGTCACATGGAGCCTCTAGCTTAGATCATGGTATGAATCTCTACTCTATAGAGATAATACTCCACTATTTCAGGGGCATCGGTGGCTCAGTCGGTTAGGGGTACTACTCCAAGCCGCCTCGTCGTCCAGTGCTGGCGACGAGGGTTAAAATCCAAATGTTTCCATCATGGACTTTGTAACTCGAAATCGTTATCTGGTGGAGCTACCAGTTACTCGCCGATGGCCGGTGGTTTGCCGCACATGGTCGATGAGTTTATCACCCATTGAAATCACTGTTAGATTAGCCGTAAGTGTGCGAATTTCCTCCACCACAAAAACTGGCAATGTCGTATTATGACCTTAGTTGCTGAAGCGACATAAAACCCTACTCAATCAATCAATCCACTAGTTGAAAAGCTGGGAACTATTCTATGTTGCGGCAGTGAACTTTTTAACATTGAGAAAAAACAGTGCAGGTAATATATTTCTTAGTTAACATATGTTCCTTATAATTAATTTCATTGTTGTTGACGATTCCAATTCGAAAATGCACGATTTTAGTGACTTTGTGTGCGATTATCCTTTGCGTTATATAATTTCTTCCGGGTAATCAATTAAATGTTTATTGCAATATCGAGCATAGCATCTCGAACCAGGGAGGGACTAGCGTTATCATAAATAGATTCCCTGCATTGTCTGTCGGAACGGATCAGAATATCAAAAGTTCCGAGGTTTTGCACTGGTGGAATATTATCTCGTCAGGCGTTAGTGAGATTCATGGCATGATCGACCTCTAACCTCTAACCTCTAACCTCTAACTGTTCGTAAAAATCAATGAGAGAAATGTAATGGTGAGAACTAACACCAGAAATAGTGACGTCCAGAAAAATATAGCATCGATAGCTTCACTAATATCAGGCCACGTGATATCAGTATCGACGCCATCTCCCGTTTCCTGTGAAAAAATAGAGTTATCGTTATCACCCGGTTTACTCTTCTTTCTTCCCCGCGTCGCCTGACTACAGCAACACTTCTGTCGAACATGAATCAGGATTGTAAGTAAAGCTGGACTGGCTGGTGATTTACGGTAATAGATTCGAAGCGACAACGTGCAGAGTACGACAATAAGGCCGCTCACAATCAGCACAGACGAACCGTACGACACGAGGAGTGACACATGCTGCCCGTTCTGAGGCAAGATTTCCGACACAAATGTCAGAAACACCCCGAATGACAACAACATAGTTATCGCGAATGATAATTTCTCACCCGATTCAACGGGAACTTTGAATACAACGAGATTCAAAAAGGCGAGAAGCATAATCGGTAGAATTGTACTCATTACGAAGAAGGACGGACGGCGCTGTAACTCCAATACAACTTGGATTTCACTCGCGCCGGCTACAGTTTTTACCCGGATGTTATTGTCAGTTAACTGCCATTCCGAATGTTCTTTGTAGTCGGTAGTTATGACGGATGCAGATTTTAAATTGAAGACCAGCTCATCGTCGTCGTAGCTCCAGGATTTGAAAATGATCGTACACTTTTGTTTGTCGTATGGGAAATGCGTGGGGTCGATCACACAGTGCGTGTCAAAACGGTTGCTAGGTTTCCAAAGAACTTTGCCGTCTGATTCTATCTCAACGCGAATAGCAGGCGATGACGCGGCGGCAGATTCGATGTCATTGAAGAAGTTTTTCAGAGTTACGTCAGGCGTCCAGACTTGTGAATTTGGCAGGACTATTTCATCTATATCTCCATAATCAGTCTCATTCCATACGAGGAGTTCGTCGTGCCATGATATATCCAACATCGCGTTGGTGGCGAGAACTTGCGTTAATTCGTCGAACGATATAATTCCCCGGATGTGACACTCCACGTCTATTGTTATCACTTTTTTTGCTATGAGCGGTCGAAGAGCTGGGTTGTAATTTTCCAATATGTCCGCGGCTAACCGGGAATAGTTTGTGATAACGGCGGAGTAGACGACACCAAAGAGTCCCAGATAAGATACCGTTATGAACCACATCAAAGACATGTTAACGTGTCTTCCGTCAAAAGTCTTTGGAGCGTGAAACCAGCCGACCGTCACTTTAGTCGAACACCACCGCTTGTTTGGTTATTTCGTTTGTTTTCTTCTTCACATCAAACATTGCTCTGAAGAAGAAAAAAACAGAACGAACATGATTTATACTTTCCGAACTGTGGATATCAATTTGCGTCGATGTTTGCGTCGATGAGAACGTTCCGCGGTAATTTCCTAATCTTGTAAAACGAGACTTGTGTTCTATATAGTACTCGAGCAATTGGATTTTTGTAAATGACTTGTTTATTGGAATTTGACCAGATTTAATGACTCTTTATTCACAACATACATCGACGTGCAATGACTTATATTATCTTCTCGGCGAGCCATCTTTAATTGGGATTCTTTTCAACAGCAAGCTGCTCGGTTTTTGGGGGGGGGTGTTCCATATGTTTTGATTCTATAGCACGTGATTAGTCTATCTTAGATAGCAAGCAACAAGAACTCGTTTGACAGGCGGATAAATTACCAACGTTTAATCGCACAGCCCCCCTGGGAAAATAGCAGATATACCAATATATACTATACCAGCGACAAGGTTCACAAGTCCGATTTTTGGATAAAAAAAACACACCATCTATCATATTCCTCATATATTCTCAATATCATTCATCTCAGACACAATATATTTCAATTTGTCTTATTGTCCATGAAATTTCCTTTCTTATTATTGTCGTCAACATCTTAAACAACAGCAACATCATCTGTGTACTCATAGTATCATCTCAATCGTCACCTCTACTATCAAGTATTTCTGCAAACCTAATTTGATAAAAATCTCAAAATTCTTCAAAATATAGTCGTAAATCATATAATTTGTCATTAGTTTGGAAGAGTCTTAGTACTTCCCTGGCAAATATTTGCATCTTGAAATTCTGCATTCTGGGCAAACTAATATGAAATGGTATTCACCCGTTTGACACAATGTTATACTTACCGAACATGAGTATTCGCTATGACAGTGATTACCTGAAACAGTTGAACAAAGGATATACATTGACTCTGAGTTCACTATCTAGGATAGCTCTACTTGGCTTACAACCCAGTGACGAATTGACTGTTAGCAGACAGAAACGCCGGCGTAAGCGGGGCAAAAGGGGCGGTCGTCGCAAGCATCGGCGAATCCATGTCGTCAACTTCGGAAGACCCCAACGATGCCATATCCCATCTCTTAGCCGTCCAAATCCAAGCAACCTTATCAAAATCGGCGTCCCGCCGAAATCAAACATGTTATCCATCGGCATATTCAATGCACAGTCTGTGCGTAACAAGACATCTAAAATTTTGAACTTGGTTATCGATAGCACAGCAGACATAACTTTCATAACGGAGACGTGGCTCAGTTCGTCCGGTGATGAACCACTGATTCGTGAGTTGACCCCACCGGGCTATCAGTTTCTTTCATGCCCTCGAACATCACGCCGAGGTGGTGGCATAGGATTACTTCACCGTGATTCCATACGTGTTAATGGCTGCAAGATAACTGATTTCAAATCGTTCGAACTCTTTGAAGTCACAGCCACAGTCTCTGGACGCACTACATGTTTCTTATGTATATACCGCCCGCCACCAAACAAGAAGAATGAACTAAAAACTGCAACTTTTATTTCTGATTTCACGGACCTGATTGATAAATATGTAGGATACCAACTCCAGCTCATCATACTTGGGGACTTCAATTTCCACTATGATTCTAACACTAACACAGCCGTTGGCACTCTAAAGTTTCTGATACACGATTCTGACATGAAACAACTTGTGTCTTCGCGGACGCACAGGCACAATCACATTCTCGACTGGGTTATCACGCGCGACAGTGATCCGCCCATCCAGGACCTCACCGTTAGTGATGTTGCTTTCTCTGATGATCATGTTATATCATTTAAGATGGATATCGCGTGCCCACCGTGTACAAAGAGAACGATTACTACACGGAATTTCAAATCTATTGATCATCTGAAACTTGCTGGAGACATTGTTAGTAGTATTTACAGCACCCCAAAAAAAAAACTCCATTTGAATGGTTTTTGAATCTCCGCTCCATTCTGGACGAACATGCACCATCGGTTACGCGGACTGTTTCCAGTCGACCCGTCGTCCCCTGGTTTTCAGACGTTATCAGGGAAGCGAAAGTACAGTGTAGACATGCCGAGCGAAGATGGCGCAAATCTAGACTCACAATTCATCGCCAAATTTTCATTGAAAAGTCTAATCAAGTAGACACACTAACCAGAAACGCTCGTACGGAGTTCTATAACTCCAAAATCACGAGCTCCAAATCATCAAAAACACTCTATTCAATTGTCAACGAGCTGAATGGGAAGAAAACTAAGCCAGTCTTACCTACCAACGTACAAGATTCGGAATTGCCTGATGCATTCGGTGACTATTTCATTAATAAAATCCATAATTTAAGGTCTATGCTCGACAAGAGCAACGTCCAACCTGAGTTTGAATCATTCACTGGAACTTCAATCAGTAAATTCGAGGAAGTGACGTGCGACCACGTTAGGACAATTATTCTTTCGTCTTCACCTAAATCGTGCAGTCTGGACCCAATACCTACCGACCTCATAATTAAACATATCGACTTCATGATAGAGCCATTGACCAACTTGATTAATGCGTCACTTTCTAGTGGTTCGGTTCCCGCCTGTTTTAAAGAAGCAATTGTGATTCCTCTCTTGAAGAAATCGGGTCTCGATCCTGATACTCTAAATCACTACAGACCAGTCTCTAACCTGCAGTTTATATCAAAAGTCTTGGAGAAAATTGTTCTGTTTCAACTCAAAACGCACCTCAATAATAATAAACTATGGGAACCTTTCCAGTCTGCTTATCGCACAGGGCATAGCACTGAGACCGCGATGCTGAAAATAACATCTGATCTTCGTGTTGCGTCTGGTGAAGGTCTCGTTTCTATTCCCCCAATTCTGCTACATCGACTAGAAAGATCATTCGGCATTTCCGGTACTGTCCTACAGTGGTTCGTTTCTTACCTAACTGGTCGTCAACAGAGAATACAAATTGGCAATCTGTTATCAAAGTATTACAATCTTGATTTTGGCGTGCCCCAGGGTTATGTTCTAGGACCAATTCTATACCTGCTTTACACCAAACCTATCGGTGCTGTTATACGATCTCAAGGCATATGTGTACACATGTATGCAGACGACACACAGTTATACCTTTCCGGCAGACCCGATCAAGACTCATACCTAGTGAATAGGATCGAGAGCTGTCTTTCCTCTGTTAAAACCTGGATGACCTCCAATAAACTGATGTTAAACAACGACAAAACTGAAGCCATGTGGGTTGCAAAACCATCCATTGCCAACCAATTGTGCATTACATCACTGCAAGCAGATCGTGACACTATTATCTTCTCTTCGTGTGTCAAAAATCTAGGAGTCCATCTCGATCAAACACTGTCTATGGAGACACATATCGACCACCTCAGCAAGTCTATATTTTTGGAACTGCGACGCCTTGGCCAGGTCCGCAAATATCTCACTGTTGACGCAGCAAAAAAAACTTGTTGCTTCGTTTGTTATGAGTCGTCTAGACTACTGTAACATATTATTATTCCGGCTCCCTGATTCGCAAATCAACAGACTTCAACGCTTGCAGGACACCGCCGCCAGAATTTTACTCCGAAGAAGGAAAGGCTGTAGCGTAACAACCATGCACGCCGACCTTCACTGGCTACCTATCAAAGATCGGATACAATTCAAAATAGCAACATTTGGTTTCCGTCGGATGTTTGTCTCTGAATCCCTTCCCGAATATATTAACAGTCTGATATATCCATACACTCCCCGGCGAACACTTCGTTCTGGTGAATCGTCCCTTCTCTGCCCTCAAGGTGCAAATCTTTTGACCGTCGGCGACAGAGCTTTCTCTGTAGCCTGTCCCGACATTTGGAACTCTCTACCAAATGAAATGCGACAATCTTGCTTGCTAACCGATTTTCGATCTGCTTTAAAAACTCACATATTCCGACGACGCTACCCCGACACAAAGAAAACTAACAAAATCTGATTATATATAATTCCACATATCTATTGATTATTTTCCATGTGCATTTCTTGTGTATTTATATAATGTGTAAAGCGCTTAGGGCCCCTTGCGGGGGATAGGCTCTATATAAATATTATTATTATTATTATTATTATTATTATTATCACCAGTTGGCGATTTACAGAATTGACACACTTTTGAATCAGCTGTTTTGCCCTTTTTCGTTTTTTATTTACCCCATCTTTCTGTTTTATCGGTAATATGTTATTCGGTGTTCTTATTCTTTTTAAACATGCTAATAGATCCCGATGGTATAATCAATAGATATTTCCCTATGCCTAAATTCAGTTTAAATTGTCCCTAAAATTTGCCTCTACGTGAACACTCAATATCATTTTTCCATTGTTCAACAAAACGTGTTCTACTCATTTCCTTAAATATTCCGAGTTCTAATTTACTAAGAGGACGCTGTGATCTCAAATTCTGCCCACCCCGCACTTGATAATATATATCTTATCTCGCTTATCCATGCTATCGATGTGTTACCAAAGTAATCGTTTTCACCCATATCGTGGGAATTCGCAAGTTCGGCAATTGTGATCGTAATAATTGATTGATATCCGTGTATCTTTTATATCTATATTTGCGAATGTCTGTCTGTCTGTCTGTATGTGTTCTATAGAAATTCACAGGGGACCATCTAGATGATGCCAAAGGGGTCTACTAGGAGTAACTTTTTACGAGAAAGATAATGGTCGGGGTTAGAATTTTCTAAAGTCACGCCGTTGTTGTCAGGGGCAGAAAATGGGGGAGGGGCAGAACAAAATTGTCGCTGATTGTCACCAAACTTATATATAATCATCCCCATAATATGATAAATCTAATGGTGTGGTTTAAATATGGCAAAAGTCGCGCCGTTCGCGTCAGGTGCGCCCGGAAGGGGGAGGGGCAGAATTTTTTTCTGTCGCCGATTGCCACGACACTTACATATAATCATCCCTATGATATGAAGAATCCAACGGTGCGGTTTAAATATGTCAAAAGTGGCGTCGTTCGAGTCAGGGATGCACGGAAGGGGAGAGGGGCACCAAAATTTATAAAACTAAATAGCGCCGATTTCCACCAAATTGATATATATTCTTCTTCATGATACAAGGAATCTAATTGTGCGATTTAACAACGCCAAATTGTTGTCGTTTGTATGAGAGATTGGGAGGGGTGGGCACTAAATCTGACAATAATTGGTTTAGTAGCCGATTGCCACCACACATATACAAAATCATCCCCATGGTATGAGGAGTCTAATGGTGTGGCTTATATCTGTCAAATTTGGCCTCATTCGAGTCAGGGGTGCATTGAAAGGGACAGGGGCACCACAATTGATGCAAAATTGTTTTAGCGTCAATTTCCACCAAATTAATGCACGTTCTTATCCATGATACGAGGAATCTAATCGTGTGATTTAAAGACGCCATAGTGGTGCTTTTTGTGTGAGAGATGGGGAGGGGACGGATTGGCACCAAATTTGATAAAAAAAATTGTTTAGTCGCCGATTATCACCAAACTTATAAACAATCATCTCCATGATATCAGGAGTGTTATTGTGTGGTTTAAGGATGTCACAAGTGGGGCCATTCGAGTCAGTGGTGTATAGAGATGAGAGGGACACACAAATTATATATATATGTTTAGTGCAGATTTCCACCAGATTGATACATATTCTTCTCCGTGATATTAGGAATCTTATCGTGTGATTTAGATACACCAAATTGGTGCCCTATGGGGACCTTAAATTTTATACAAATTTGTATACTCGCCAATTTTCACCAATTTCATATATATGCATCTCTATAACTCTAAAGAGCCTTAGTGTGTGCAGATTGAGTCCGAAATAGGGACGGGAGGGTCACCAAAACTGATACAAAATATTTTTAGTACCAATTACCATCAAATTCAGACACGTTCTTCTCAAATGATACAAGAAATCGTGCTGTCTGTCTTTCTGTCTGTCTGTGTGCGTTCTATATATAACTTCACGAGGTACAATCGAGATGGCACCAAGGCGTTCTAAGGGATGTAACTTTTTACAAGGAAGTTAATGGTGCGGGTTTAAATTTTCTAAAACGACGCTGTTGGTGTCAGGGGAAGAAAAGGGGGAGGTCGGCAACATTAAATAAATATGGTGAAATAGTTTTGTCGCCTATTTTCACCAAACGAATACATAATCACCTCCGCAATGTGGCGTTGTTCGAGTCAGCGTTGCACCAACAATTGATTCAATAAACAATTTTAGCCCAGATTTCCACCAAATTGATATATTATTCTCCTATATGATACGAGGAATATCATAGTGTGATTTAAAGACGCCAAATTGCTGTCGTTTGGGTGAGAGATGTGGAGTCATAACTATTCTCAGAATTTGTTTTGTTGCTGATTACCACCAAACATATAATCATCGCCAGTATATCATGCACCCATGAGTCTAATGGGCGTGGTTTAAATATGTCAAAAAAGGCAAAAGCTGATATTTGGCACTAATTTCCACTAAATTCATACACGTTCTTCTCAAATGATATACCATGAATTAAATCACATTTGGTGTCCTTTGCGTCACGGATGGCGAGCGGATATGCACTATTATTGATCAGATTGCTATTCGCCGATATCCACATATAAGTTATATATAGTCACCCAGGCCATCTCCATATCATATTAAGGAGTTTTGGGCGTTCACATTTCACAATCCCGACAATGGTGACCAACTCAAGTCACTTGAACAATTATATCTTCTTAACTGTCATATGTATATGGGGATGACAATCAGGGCATTCACACAATGAGCTAGCAAAAAGAGATACATAGAAGAAGCATTAAACGTATATTGATCATTCTATTGAAGAGATACTTATATTCGTGCAAACTGAGAGACATCGAACTGTCAGAGGATTGCATATATATTATAACAAAATTGAGTCTGTTCCATTCAATACAGTTTCTAGAAAAAAGTTACAATTTGTCAAGAGATATGGATGGCCTGTTCGAAAATAGTGGCCACAGTGTGCAGTCAAATATATATAGTTTCTTCTGAAGTTCTGATATACAAGAAATGCAGTTAGTAGCACAAGACTTTTCAGGATCCCCCAATACTGACATCTGACAATGATTTTAGAACAGTCTCATCGACTGACATAAACAACTCAAAATCTCGCTTTGTGCCTGGCACATATAGCTGATATACGTACGCAACAACAGTTCGTTTAAACTGAGAATATTTAGCCAATGCATGTATATAGCACCAATATATAGCACCTGAAAATTTCGTTGAAACATCTGTATCTTCATGGAGATATGATAGACAGTCCTCGAGATCTTAGTCCAACCCACTAGATTGACTGGTACATCTCAATATGTAAAACCCAATTGTCATCTTTTATTTATGCGAACTAATGTGTTTATGATGTTCATGTATCATATTATAACGTCTGATGTATACGCAGTTGTAAATAAATAAATACTTCATTATTGGTGGAACGGATTAATCGCGACAAACAGAATGACAACTGACAAGGTGAGCCATTACTTATATTCCATGACTGTAATAATCATGTTTTGTGATGCTATTTGAATATACAATTTATGAGAAAACGTATAGCACTTTAAGCGAGAGTATTCTCTATTCCCAACAAATATCCACAACATACAGAGGGTTTCACATCGCATTAACCTGGGCAACCCCGGGTAACCCTGCTAGTCTATATCTATATTTGCGAATGTCTGTCTGTCTGTGTTCCATAGAAATTCACAGGGGACCACCTAGATGATGCCAAAGGGGTCTACTAGGAGTAACTTTTTACGAGAAAGATAATGGTCGGGGTTAAAATTTTATAAAGTGACGCCGTTGTTGTCAGGGGCAGAAAAGGGGGAGGGGCAGAACAATATTGTCGGCGATTGCCACGAAACTTATATATAATCATCCCCATAATATGAGGAATCTAATGGTGTGTTTTAGATATGGCAAAAGTCGCGCCGTTCGCGTCAGGGGTGCCCGGAAGGGGGGGGGCAGAATTTGTTTCTGTCGCCGATTGCCACGAAACTTACATATAATCATCCCCATGATATGAAGAATCCAACGGTGTGGTTTAAATATGTCAAAAGTGGCGTCGTTCGAGTCAGATTTGCACGAAAGGGGAGAGGGGCACCAAAAGTGATCATACTAATTTTAGTGCCGATTTCCACCAAATTGATATATATTCTTCTTCGTGATACAAGGAATCTAATTGTGCGATTTAACAACACCAAATTGTTGTCGTTTGGACGAGAGATTGGGAGGGGGTGGGCACTAAATTTTATAATAATTGGTTTAGTCGCCGATTGCCACACACATATACAAAAGCATCCCCATGGTATGAGGAGTCTAATGGTGTGGCTTATATCTGTCAAGTGTGGCCTCATTCGAGTCAGGGGTGTATTGAAAGGGACAGGGGCACCAAAATTGATGCACAATTTTTTTGGCGCCAATTTCCACCAAATTGATAGACGTTCTTATCCATGATACGAGGAATCTGATTGTGTGATTTAAAGATGCCATAGTGGTGCTGTTTAGGTGAGAGATGGGGAGGGAGGGATTGACACAAAATTTGATTAAAAAAAACATTGTTTAGTCGCCGATTATCACCAAACTAATAAACAATCATCAACGTGATATCAGGAGTGTAATTGTGTGGTTTAAGGATGTCACAAGTTGGGCCATTCGAGTCAGTGGTGCATAGAGATGAGAGGGACATTATATATATATGTTTAGTGCCGATTACCACCAGATTGATACATATTCTTATCCGTGATACGAGGAATCTTATCGTGTGGTTTAGACACAAATTGGGGCCCTATGGGTGAGAGATATGGGGAACTTCAATTTGATACGAATTTGTATACTCGCCAATTTTCACCAATTTCATATATATGCATCTCTAATCTCCAATGAGTCTTAGTGTGTGCAGCTTGAGTCCGAAATAGGGACGGGAGGATCACCAAAACTGATACAAAATATTTTTAGTACCAATTACCATCAAATTCAGACACGTTCTTCTCAAATGATACAATAAATCAAATTGTGCTGTCTGTCTGTCTTTCTGTCGGTCTATGTGTTATATATATAACTTCACGCGGTACAATCGAAGAGGCAAAAGCTGATACAAATATATTTGGCACTAATTTCCAACAAATTCATACATGTTTTTATCTAATGATATACCATGAATTAAATCACATTTGGTGTCGTTTGCGTCACGGATGGCGATCGGATATGCACTAGCATAGATAAGATTGCTATTCGCCGATATCCACATATAAGTTATATATAGTCACCCAGGCCATCTCCATATCATTTTAAGGAGATTTGGGCGTTCACATTTCACAATCCCGACAAATGGTAACCCACTTATAAGTCACTTGAACAATTATATCTTCTTAATTGTCATATTTATATGGGGATGACAATCAGGACATTCACACAATGAGCTAGCAAAAAGAGATAGATAAAAGAAGCATTAAACGTATATTTATCATTCTATTGAAGAGATACATATATTCGTGCAAACTAGAGACCTCGAACCGTCAGAGGATTGCATATATATTATAACAAAATTGAGTCTGTTCCATTCCATACAGTTTCCACACAAATAATTTCAGGATGTATGGAAGGCCTGTTCAAAAATAGTGGTCACAGTGTGCAGTCATATATAGTTTCTTCTGATATACAATAAAATGCAGTTAGTAGCACATGACTTTGCAGGATCCTCCCAATACTGACATCTGACAAGGGGTTTAGAACAGACTCATCGACTGACATAAACAACTCAAAATCTCGCTCTGTGTCTGGCAAATGTAGCTGATATGCCCGCGCAGCAACATTTCGTTGAAACTGAGAATAATTAGCCAATATATAGCACCATGAACAGAGGAGCACCTGGAAATTTCTTTAAAACATCTATATCTTCATGGAGATATGATAGCCAGGTATCCTCGAGATCTTAGTCCAACCCACTAGATTGATTGATGCATCTCAATATGTAAAACCCAATTGTCATCTTTTATTTATATTATGCGAACTAATGTCTTTATGATGTCCATGTATCATATCTTAACGTCTGACGTATACGCAGTTGTAAATAAATAAATACTTCATTATTGGTGGAACGGATTAATCGCGATAAACAGAATGACAATTGACAAGGTGGGCCACTACTTATATTCCATGCTGTAATAATCATGTTTTGTGATGCTATTTGAATATACAATTTATGAGAAAACGTATAACACTTTGAACAAGAGTGTTCTCTATTCCCAAGAAATATCCACAGCATACAAATGGTTTCACATCGCATTAACCTGGGCAACGCCGGGTAACCCTGCTAGTAATATTTATAGCTGATAAGCGTCTAATGTACCAATGGAACTAATGACTCGTTTCCAGTCTATCGTTGGCATGGATGGAGTTGAATAGTGGACGTATAATATTTTCAGGAATATGGGGCGATGATTTGATGTATTTGTGGCAGAGTCGTCCAGGAAGTCGATGTCTTTCTCTATGAAGTTCCGCGGAGGGTAAAAGGATATGATCAATAACCATACCATGCGCGCAGTGCCACCGTCTTTGGCAGACCGCAGAGAAACAATCGCTCTTCGTCTGCCAGTTGCATGTTACTTACCAACATATGTGGAATGGACGGGTTAGCACGCTCATAGTCTTCTTAAATCAGAATTGAGTGTATCGCTATATAGCTGACAGTTGCATGTTACGTACCAATATTTATCACATAATATAACATTAACAATATGTGGACTGGAAGGGTGAGCACGCTCTTTGCACTGCAGTCATCTGCATTGGTTGGATCGCTAATTAGCTGACAGTTGCATGATTCTTACCAATATTACGTGGAATGTAAGGGTGAAAACACGGTCTTTGTCAGACTACTTACATCTATTATGAGAGGGTTTACCGCTCATCATTTAGTAGTTGCATGTTGCACGATCTTACCATTCAATGCGGAATGAAGGAATGAGTTTATTGCCTTTGCGAAGATTAAACAGGGAATATATTCGCTCAGAATATGTAATCAAACTTCGAAGTTTATTGAAAAATAAAGTTCTAAATTTGAGTTAATTGGCTGTATGAAGATTAAATAGGAAATTGGCTCAGAAAATGTCAGCAAACTTCGAAGTTTTTTGGAAAATAAACTAATAAATTCTAGTAAATCATAGGATTACGTGGAAGGTTATTCTAAATAAACTAGATGAAAATTTCCAAGTTTATGGTTACTGTAAATTTCATAAATCTCTGGATTTACATCTAGTTATAAATTAGTTTATGGTAAAAATAAACGCGACTTTTCGTACAATGTCAACACATGTCATGGTATTGTCATGCAGGAACGTAACGATATGGGGTTGGTGTGCATTACCCTAATCTCTCCAAAGTTCTAAAGTTCATGATCCCACATATGATTGAATTACGGAATTAAATGCGAATCAGAAGAGAAGTTTAGATCTGTAGGAGTTGTTGGGTTGGAGATTTCTTACAGTCGGAATTGAAGAATTTCAACCCAATGTGGTGAAAATATATAGTTTCCCGGACTCGGCAATATTATCTGGTTCAAGGGGTGGATGTGCACTTGGGCAGCCCCTCCCCACTGAGACCCTACATCAACGTTACCGCGATTCCATGTCAGAAAAATAGCACTGAGTTCGATATTTAAGACTGGAGAATATGTTGTAATCATTCCAATAGTTTAATTGTTCAGCTAATATTAACTGTAAATTATACTTTATAACCCAAGTAGGATGTTGTCCTACATTCAATCTTATTTGGTTGTAAAATCTAAGTTGGGCATACCACCATCCCAATAAACAAAAATTAACACCAACTCTTTGGAGAAAGGAAACTATACTTGAATTATATATTTGCAACCTCTGCACTTGGAATTATGTCTGGTTTCTCCATAAATTCAGTTTTTTTTTCAATTACTTTCTACATGTATCTAAATCTCGACATCCAGTTAAAGTTTGCCTGTCCGATTTGACCCCATATAACACCATGTGTACGTTTTGTTCTGTATGTGGCAGTTTGTGGGTTTTTTGTTTTGTGGATCTAGCCATCTCGCTCCCTTTTACAATATAATTATGTTCCTATTTACATAATTAAATATATTGGATCGTGAACCATGTAAATACCGGGTGCAGGACGTTTCGGCACCTGGACGTTTCGGCACTTGGTTTTCGAGACGTTTCGGCACCTGGGTTTTCGGCACTTGGTTGTTTCGGCCCAGGTACTTGGAGGTTTCGGCACTTCATCGAAGACCATTCGGCACTTATTTGATTTTCTTTTCTTTTCATATATAATATTGACTTTGATGTTGCATTTATATTCGCCGTTTGTTATAATTCGGTATAGTACATACTAAAGCTTGTTTACACAGTCAAGTAGATGCCAAACCATCCAAGGTCGTCAGAAACATCAACCGCACGCGACAAGCACAACGACCAGATGACCCTTCCACATGTCATGAAGAGGTAATATATACAATATTTACTACACTTTATTAAACATTATTTAAATATAAAGAACAGAATAACTGTATAAACCTTCAAACATCCACCAGCACTCTTATGTTAATTACCTTCGTAATCAGATGGATATGATTGTAATCTGGTTGATATGATTAATTCGCACTCTAATCAAACTAATCTAAATACCAGTAAAGCTGTGCATATAATCTTCTATGATGTTGGTTAGTATAACATCTATCGCTTAAAAGAGCGTTTTCGCTTATGCTATTGTGTACTCGATTCCAGCGATAAAGTCCTACGTTTTGGCCAATTAATGTCGTGGCAGCCAGGAAATTCCCAACTGTCGAACATGTTTATCAATGAGACAACCCGAACCAACATCCGTTTCGGCATCCTGACAGAAAGTTTTTTTCAAGTCTGAGATAACGTGACATGGAACAAATATGGTAAAATGTGTACATAATACGGATGTGACGATAGGGTGGCGGTGTGTACCCTGAACAAAGTTCGGTGACGTGTTGTCCCAGTGATAGGTAAGATAATTACCTATTTCGCTCAGCGGTATTGATGTACCTTAGGCCTATGCGTGTCATTCTCATTGTTCTCCCATTTTACGAGTATTGATAATACCTTATCATGGAATAAGGGAATGACCATATAAATAAAGTTGATATGATTATCCAATTCGTCTGTTTCATACTTTCATTGGACTTTCTAGATATTACCGAACACGATCACTGTATTGTTGAGTAAAGTTTGGCGGAATTTATTGCATGGCATGTTGTTGAATAGAAACTCGGGGAAATCAGAAAATATGCATTTAATGACCACTTGCGTACTGACTTATAGCTGTCGGGCTATTTCGTCATGTACGCTGAGCAAAGTTCAGTGACGTGTAATCACCTATTTCGCTCAACGGTATTGATGTCGTGAAAAGACACAAGAGCGCTCATATATCACCTCCGCTATTCGCACATCGGTGGCATTCACATGCTAGGGTCTTTCCACAAAATCAATACCTATAGCTCAGTAAGTAATTATTACGTAAAACGCATACCCTATTAAATTTCCAGTGTCCATAGTATTCGGCACGTTCTCGCGACCCAAATACAGATATTATGAATGTATAATTACATGGCCCAGTTAGGGGATGACACACGTGCACGAGATGTACGCTAATTGTGGGTGTGTCCAGACCTTTTATGTTCTCCTTTTTGTGTCTATGGATAGTTTTAAGTGCTCTTGAATATTGAACCATTCTCAGTGAATAGAGTTAATTGTGGGATAACTGTTGGGATATGACAATCTGCGGGATGGGATGGGATGCGGTACATAACGACAATCTGTGGGATTGGATTTGTAATTGCGTGGTCGGGCAGATATCTCGAAAAAATATATAGCACGTAGAGGGCTCATTTTGGTGTCTAACGGAAGCACGATATTCGCCCCAAACAACATTATTAACCCCGCCACTCAACGGACAACGGATGTTTCATTACTCGGCCAAAAACTGACCTATACTAAAATTGCCTGCGGGACAGATTTTGATTGCGATTTTACAGCGAAAAAGTTCCCGTAAGAAAACTTGTAAATTATTCTCCGTTGCCAAAAACCTGCATTAATTAAATCCCAACAAAAGCTATACGGTCCAGATGGAATCCCAAACCGGATATTACAAGAATGTGCACCGGAATTAGCCGTACCACTTTGCGAATGATTCAATAGAACTTTAAAAGAAGGGAAAATACCTGATATATGGAAAGTGGCAATGTTACGGCCATCTATAAAAAAGGAGAAAAGCGATCCTGGAAATTACCGACATATCAGTAGCACATGTGTGTTATTTAAACTAATAGAATCCTTCATCAGAGATGACGTTGTCGAATGTCGACAATATGGAAGATAACGACATATTCTCTGAACATCAACATCGAAGTTGCAAAACACATTTGCTTGAATACCTCGAGGACATAACATATAACCTGGACACCGATGAATCTATCGATGGTCCGGTGCTGTTCTTAATCTATATTAACGACCTCCCTGATGAAATAAATTGTGCGTGAAAATTATTCGGGGACGATACCAAAATATACCGAGTACCCGGAAAGGTAAATCTATGGACAGTCGTGGATGCAACATGTGTGTGGTAAAAATACTGGAAGTTACATTTCAACTCAAAGAAAATGGAAGTATTTCATTTTGGACACAACAATCCCCACAATACTATATGACGGATACGCCAGAGAAGCCAATAATAACTACATCAGTGTTCGAAAAAGACCTCGGCATATATATTGATCATCATACTTAACCCTTTACCCAACAGAATGGCCCTGTGCCAATGCATTCTCTTACATATGCGAGTCGACCATAGGTCGCCTCGCATATATAAGAGAATACATTGGCTTAACACATTAAAAATTATAAAATTGTTAAAGAATGTAAGAAAAAATGGTAAAAAGTGTTAAAAAAAGATTGTTTTTAGGCCGATGCATTCTCTTATATATGCGAGGCGACCTATGGTCGACTCGCATATATAAGAGAATGCATTGGCACAGGGCATAACTGTAACTATCACAATGTGGCTAGGAGCCGGTTCCAATGATATCCATATTTGTATGGTTCTATTGAGACAGACCGAAGATATTTTAGGCCGGTTTTGGCCGGTTTGTTGGGTAAAGGGTTAACTTTGATAAGCAGATAAATGAAATTGTGATGAATGCGAACCGAATTCTATAAAACTGTAAAACTGTGTGCAACTTCAACAAATTTAAGCATTCAAGAGCCATCGAAAGCATACAAAGACGTGCAACAAAACTTATTCCAACGTTCTGGAACCTTACATATGAAACATGACTATGCCAATCAAATTGAATGTCACTTAAACACCGACGGCATATAGGTGATATGATAGAAGTTTTCAAAATGTTATATGATCAATATAACTCCGAAAAGAGCAAATTATTCAAAGATACTATTATACCGGGGAACACGTGGACATTCTATGAACTTCAGAAACACCAAGTGATGTTCGAAAATTCTTCTTCTTGTTTTTTTCACAAAGAGTTGTATCTGTCTGGATTACTTTGCCTGACTATGTCGGCGAGGCTAAATCTCTGTTCAATGAACTTTCGATAACGAGCTTGATGATGGTGATAATACAAAGTTCGCCGTAAAATGTCAAACGGCTACCAATAAAATGGTATATTCTTGGTTGTCTTCAAATTTCATCGGTGCCGTCGCCCCTCAACTTCATTTAACCCTTTACCCAACAAAACGGCCAAAACCGGCCAAATAAAGCTTCAACAGCCTAAAATATCTTCGGTCTGTCTCAATAGAACCATACAAATATGGATATCATTGGAACCGGCTCCTTGACCACATTGTGATAGTTACAGTTATGCCCTGTGCCAATGTATTCTCTTATATATGCGAGTCGACCATATGTCGCCTCGCATATATAAGAGAATGCATTGGCCTAAACAAATCTTTTTTTAACACTTTTTACCATTTTTTTCTTACATTCTTTAACTATTTTATAATTGTTAATGTGTTAAGCCAATGCATTCTCTTATATATGCGAGGCGACCTATGGTCGACTCGCATATATAAGAGAATGCATTGACACAGGGCCCTTCTGTTGGGTAAAGGGTTAAAAGCGACCTTACATAATTTTCTGCTCATTCATAAAGTTGACGTCATATCGTGCTATTCAGTTTTTTTATAGGTAACTATTATAGGTAAGTGGGTGTGTGACCAGGTGACTATATCTAACCATTATAGGTAAGTTGTGTTTGACCAGGTGACACATCAGATCAGGGTCAGCGAAAATCAAACCGAGCCATCCGAATGGAGGACTGACTGGTGGATTTCAAGCCTGTCCGTATGTCAACTTAGGTATAGTGAAACATGATAAAGGGGAGGATGTCTGCTAATCATATTAAAGAAGAAGCTCTATAATAATGACCAAGGTCCCAATTTATCGCAAACAAAATTAATTGCTCTCTCAGTTCACGACATGGGAACTGAATCCTGGAGCAATTTAATGGAATTTTGAAAAGAGTTTTAGAATGTGCTCCCGAAAAGGCTGATTATATTTTATGTCAAAAGTATCTTTCAGATATTTTTTGGAAATTGAATCCCAATGAGTTGAAAAGGTGCCAACATATTTCGATAGGATCGCCACCAGTCGCAGATTGCTGACCCTTTGCCATATACTATATATAAGCATATATGTCACGTTAAACGTTTCGGCTCATTCATACTGTTGTGGTTTTAGAAAATTTATTGTGGTTTATATTTTAGACTGCGTGTACACCTGATATATACAGTTCACGTACTGCCATGGCTAACCTGTGTGTACACCTCATGCATACATAAACAGTTCACGTACGATTGTGGTTAGAGCGTGCAATAAGCTTATATGTATGTACTATTAAATTATAACATAGACTTGTATTTCCAAATAACGTGACACTTTCTCATTTCACTCGTTTTGGAAGGCATGAGTGCAGCAACTTGGCGCGCGTTATATAATTTGTCAAACGTTTCGGATGCATACCTTTAATTGAAACAAGAGTTAAATCTTAAAGCCTTAATCCTCCATACAGGTACTGTATCCAGCCATTCTTTTGTCTGCTAAACAACCATGAAGTTTAGTACTCTTTTGTATGCGGCATAATGGCATATTCTTTAAAAGTACAATAAAACATAATGAGGCATATTGGACATTTTTGAATTAGTTTATGCGAAAGTTTGCCGAAAAATGGTTAGTAATCCATGAATTAAGAATTTGAGGCAAATTCGATTTTTTTCTAGATAAAATCGGGATTATTTTGTAACGGAGGACATCAGGGGCGATGTGTTGGTAAACCAGGTGCACCGCGTCCGTCACACACCGTGAACAATTCACAAAAGGCTGCTTCACTAGTAATAAATAAACCAATATCTTTGCAAAAACTTATTCTTGATTATTCCGACACTTGTGTTTGAAATAATTATTCCGCACAACTTACCCTCGCCGGTATCTAATGGACAATGGCTTGTGAACTTGGCTATGCTCTATGTTCGCATACCCCTGGTGATTTGCCATTCATTTCAATGGATGTGAATGACCTATTGGTCATCTGTTCAAATGCATCTTTCACGGAGCTCCGGACACAGGGTGCGACGTGCGACGATATTATGTCGATGAACGCGATCGTACAAGAGCGAAAGCCACACAGCAACTATAGCAAATAAAGCCACATAGCAAATATAGCAAATAAAGCCACATAGCAAATATAGCAAATAAAGCCACATAGCAAATATAGTAAATAAAGCCACATAGCAAATATAGCAAATAAAGCCACATAGCAAATATAGCAAATAAAGCCACATAGCAAATATAGTAAATAAAGCCACATAGCAAATATAGCAAATAAAGCCACATGCAGGGACCACACATCCTGCTGACATTTTCACTACCAGACCAAACTCCCATGTATGTCCAATACCATTTGCACCCCCTTGGGTTTGAATTATCAGGATGCTATACCTCAAACTTTCTAACTATTGGATATTTCCACATGATACCTCAACATTGAACATTTTCCAATCCTATATCAATTTCAGACTAAAATTTGGACTAAATGTAGAAAATACCGTTGGTCTAAAAGCAACACATTTCCCCACTATATGGTTGGAAGAACAGACAATGGAACAATTTCAACCTGCATGTGGTGTGACATTATCAACCTACATGTGGTGTGACATTATCAACCTGTATGTGGTGTGACATTATCAACCTGTATGTGGTGTGACATTATCAACCTGTATGTGGTGTGACATTATCAACCTGTTAGTCCAGTGCATTTATGGTTTTACCCAGAACTAATTGCAACAGAATTTGTTTTTGCTGGAATTGGTACATATACCCTCCATAAACAACATACTAAAAATCAGCAAAAATCGAAAAAAGGGAAATTAGTGAATTTCGTGAAAAACAATTGGGAAAATTTGATCAAATCATCAATTTATGGATTTTCATGAATGTATATAAACAATTCAAATTTACAAGTCCTACAAATATCATGCCTATTTTGGCGACCACATTTTCCTCAATCCAGAACTGGAAACCATTCCCAGATTCCTTAAGTATTTTTCGAGTTGTGTGCCTTCAAAAACGCGAGTTTACCTGATTTCGGATCCTTAATTTCGCAGAATGAGCCAAATGCCGTATTATATGGTTAAATATTTAAAAAACTAGAGCAAAATTAATGACTTTTTCACTGTTTTAGTAATTTCCTCACTAGATAGAACACAAAATATGATTAATATGTGCATCTATGAATAAGGAGAATAAAATATTCTCAAACAAAATGTGTGTTCCATTGTATGGACTTAGCCAAATTTGCCTTGACACAGAACTCGTGTGATGAAATGCCATATTTGAGGTCATGTAACTCAATAAATGAATATCCACATGCTCTGCTTTTCTCATAACATTTTGAGAATACTAGATTGAACAAATTGTGAAGGAATTTCCAAATACATTGGTGAAGAAAATAAAATTATGGTCCTATGAACTCTTAGTCTAGCCTCTTTTCCGAAAATGCTATTGTGAGGAGTTTTTATCAATTTTAAAAGGATTTTAGGCATATTCAGAAAAATTAACAAAAGTTTATTGTGTAAAATTATGTGATCTGTCCTCTTAAATCATTTTATTGTTGAGAAAATATCATATCAATGGTTATACCAATGAATGTCACTGGATTTTACTCATCATTGTGGAAACTTACTCCAAATTTGAACGGCAGAAAAATGGGGTAGGGGAAAGCATATCAACAAAAACTTCAAAATTATGCATCTTGAAGCATAAAACTTTATATTAGCAGCTTCTGCTTACATTGTTCTTTCATACATAATTTCATATTTCCTTTGTTTATGTTTATTGACAGAGCTATAATATTTTTTGTCATAATTTGGCAGTGAAATGTCAAATTGGCATTTTGAGATTGTTTTTATACAACATAACCATAAAATTCTAAATCAACGTCCGATAACGTATTAAGCAGTTTTATAATGCAACAGGAATGTACAAAAATTGGAAGAAAACAACATTGTGTCTGAAATGGCTGTAATTTGGTGATAAGATTGCATTTTGTGATTTTTCCTACCCCTATACCAACGTTAAAATTTGGAGTCAGTTTCCTGACAAATGAAAGAAATCAAGTGACATACTATGGCATAACCAATGTAAGGCTAATTTGTTATCACTAAAGTGTTGTGGGAGGAAAGTTCAAATAATTTTACACATTAAAACACCCATTGTTGTTTGTTTTTATGGCCCAAAACCTTTTAGAATGGACAAAAATGCCTCAAACTGGCATCTTTGGAAACAAGCTAAGACTAAGTATTCAAAGGGCCATAAGTTGATTTTCTTAAATAATGTCCTGTTAATACCTTTACAATTTGTTCAATCCAACATACTTAAAAGGTTATAAGAAAAGCATGGCATATGGGTATTAAATTATTGAGTTACATGACCTCAAATATTGCATTTCATCACACACGTTCAGTGTCAGAGGCAAAATTGGCTAAGTCCATACAATGGAACACACATTTTGTTTGAGAATATAATCTTCTTCTTAATTATAGATGCACATATTAATCATATTTTGTGTTTAATCTAGTGAGGAAATTACTAAAACACTGAAAAATCCCTTCAGTTTGCTCTTGTTTTTTTTAATAATTAATAATAAATAAGGCATTTTGGCTCATTCTTCGAAATTGAGGCCCCGAAAATGGGCCGAAATCAGGTAAACTCGCGTTTTTGAAGGCACACAACTCAAAAAATACGTAATTAATCTGGGACTGGATTTCAGTACTGGGTTCAGGAACTTGAGGTCGACACAATACACATGCTATTTGTAGGATTTTTGAATTTGATTGTTTGTATATACATCCATGAAAATCCATAAATTGATGATTTGACAAAATTTCCCCAAATTTATTTCACAAAATTCACCAATTTCCCTTTTTCCGATTTTTGCCGATTTTTAGTATGTTGTTTACGGAGGGTTTATGTACTTATTTCAGCAAAAAAAAATTCTGTTGCAATTAGTTCCGGGCTTGGCATTTTTTCTCTTAAATGCACTGGACTATGTATGTGGTGTGACATTATCAACCTACATGTGGTGTGACATTATCAACCTACATGTGGTGTGACATTATCAACCTACATGTGGTGTGACATTATCAACCAACATGTGGTGTGACATTATCAACCTGTATGTGGTGTGACATTATCAACCTGTATGTGGTGTGACATTATCAACCTACATGTGGTGTGACATTATCAACCTACATGTGGTGTGACATTATCAACCTGTATGTGGTGTGACATTATCAACCTGTATATGGTGTGACATTATCAACCTACATGTGGTGTGACATTATCAACCTACATGTGGTGTGACATTATCAACCTGTATGTGGTGTGACATTATCAACCTGTATGTGGTGTGACATTATCAACCTGTATGTGGTGTGAAATTATCAACCTGTATGTGGTGTGACATTATCAACCTACATGTGGTGTGACATTATCAACCTGTATGTGGTGTGACATTATCAACCTGTATGTGGTGTGACATTATCAACCTGTATGTGGTGTGACATTATCAACCTGTATGTGGTGTGAAATTATCAACCTGTATGTGGTGTGACATTATCAACCTACATGTGGTGTGACATTATCAACCTGTATGTGGTGTGACATTATCAACCTGTATGTGGTGTGAAATTATCAACCTGTATGTGGTGTGACATTATCAACCTACATGTGGTGTGACATTATCAACCTGTATGTGGTGTGACATTATCAACCTGTATGTGGTGTGACATTATCAACCTGTATGTGGTGTGAAATTTCCAACAAATGTTGTGTGAGGCGTGACATTTTCTACTGTGGGAAATTTTGACCATATCTGGGACAGATCACCAGCCCAAACCCCAAGTCACCATAGCCCAGTGTGTTTGGTAGCCAGACACGTGCTATACACCACAGTCCCATGAACCAAACCAAATCTACATAACTATAAAACTTCATATGGGGTTTCAATTGGGGTGGGGGTCATCCGATATGCCACACCAAATATGCATGTACCATTAAAATATAGGATAGTTTTTGATTTCAAATAACGTTACCACTTCATCATTTTGCTCTGTTTTTGGAAGGTATTTATAAACGAGTACAGTAACTTGGCGATATGTGGTTTGCTGTTTCACCCCATCCCAACTTGGGTAAACATTTTCAACAGTTGGAAATTCAATTATGCTATGAATTGTAAATGTGGACTATATGTTGTTGATCACTTGAACCAGTACGAATAATACTGTTCTGATTGATCCCAATCATCGCCATCTGAACTGTCGAGTTCTCGTTTGTGTAATCTTTAATCAAATGTCAGGGTACATTTGTGCCTGGAATTTTCTTGAAGATATTTTCTTGGACCTACACGTGAACATGATATTAACGTTATACGTCTACATTGTGTCGTAGAAGATGACTCACCAACTTTCACGCCGATTGGTCCACAAACGCCGTATTTGCACTCAAGGAGACGCTAGTTCTTATGACGTTTGTCGAAATGACGTCATATGACGTCGCACACACACCCACACTTGCTTTGCTACTGTATAGATGAAACTTCCAAGCGTTCTACCATAACATTGGAAAAGGGCGCAAAATTAATTTGTCATCAGGTTGAGTGTGAATATAAGTAAAGGCGTTGATTTTGTCGTGGAATTGCATGGGTTGTAGAGTCGAACGTTCAATCATCGTTATAAATGGGTGCTATTTTAAATATTAATGTTGTACCCGAATACCCTCGAACTGAAGAATTGGTAGGCGTCCAGAGGACCAGAACTTTTCGAGCTAAACTATTGGCATTAATCCACTTAGACAATACTTGCGAAGTATATCCATATGTCACACACGAACTACCCGTGCAGTGGTTCCATTATATAACTTAAATAGGGAAATGAAAGTTAATTATTCATAATGTTCGTCATGAAGAATTATGAAGGTGTTTGTGTGTGAGGCGTCCATGATATTGGATATCCACCCATCTGCTGGGCTCCCCGCATCAATTATTGCCTGCTGAAGCGGGTGGTCAATAAATTTCTTAGTGAAATACAGTGTTCCCATGCCGCCATGCCGTGACAAGAGAAGCATACTATTAGCCATTCCATTTCTAATATAAATAAGAATTTGCTCATACACACGAACACCAGTAAGTAACAAAGGACATTTATTTAGTTCCATTTTACATGAAAAAATGGTCCAAACTTGAAAAGTGAATTGTTGCCGATTTTGATGTCAAATCTGTGATATAAAAATCCAATAATTCTATAATCGTCGCATCTGTGCTATAAGGTCGTAACTCCATTTTGGCGGGGAAAGAGTATTTGATGTCATTCGAATCGTGAGAAAAAATCCAATCCGATGGGCCAAACTGTTTTTGCATTGGATGGTAAATATTCTCACAAACCAGTGACATAAATGTCGTATCTCCAGCGATATTCACAATTATTCGTGCTATCAGGTCGTATGTCCAACAGCAGCCAATCGGATGCTTCAGGTTGTCCACGTGACTTCTGTTTTGTGTTTGTAAATTCTCAAATGTGTGTTATATGGTCGTATCTCCATGTTAGACACGTGATCATTTGGTGATTGTTCCACAAATTTCTGTATGATGATGCACATGAGTGAATATTCATAATGTAGAATAAGCACTTTTTAGTTCATAGACACATGCGATTGACACCATATTTAGCTTAATCTGTATTTATTAGCACAACTTCCTTATAGCACGGAAACCAATCGAACTTTCTTGCAGATATTTTCTTGGACCAACACGTGAACATGATATTAACGATATACGTCTACATTGTGTCGTAGAAGATGACTCACCAACTTTCACGCCGATTGGTCCACAAACGCCGTATTTGCACTCAAGTAGACGCTAGTTCTTATGACGTTTGTCGAAATGACGTCATATGACGTCACACACACACCCACACTTGCTTTGCTACTGTATAGATGAAACTTCCAAGCGTTCTACCATAACAATGGAAAAGGGCGCAAAATTAATTTGTCATCAGGTTGTGTGAATATAAGTAATGGCGTTGATTTTGTCGTGGAATTGCATGGGTTTTACAGTCCTTCGATTTTGAGGCGCGCAAAGGGCGCGCGCGGATTTAAAAACCTGCGAGGTATTAAATGCGCGCGCCGGAAATTTCAAATGCGCACCTCAGAATTTGTAACCAGTGAACGAGATTTTAACAAACAACACACCAATGGTCAAACGCCGATAAGGCTATTCACCATGTATCTTTCTCAGCAGCCATGACGCTGATTACGAACCTGGTAACTACTATAGTAGTAACATACATTGTGATCGCATTATTACCCGATGAATGAAAACAAACGGCCATCTTCTTGACAATGCGTCATTCAATCTGGGCACCTAATGATATTGACCAATGGGACAGTCGGAACACTGAAGAGAAATCAAGCGTCATCATTAAAAATAGGCAGCTAATAATATCGACCCGTGTTGCGTCACGTAATCGCCACAGTTAATAATATCGGCCAACGAATGAGCAGTATCACGAAGTCGGAAACTTATTTATAATAACACGTGATCAGCAGATTCTCCCAGATTAAAATAGAATTGGATAATCCTCAGAATTCTGTGTGCAAACAACTCATTCAGGCGACTTTGTTTCAAATTATTATCTGCGCATTTTTAAATCTAGTTTTTGCAAGGGACATGCAGTTTTTTTTTTTTGTAGAAAATTAATAAACGAAGCGGTCCCTAATAATCTCGTACAGGGGGATTTTTAGCTGAAAATAAATAATCATATATACCCGTACGCTTATTTGGATCCCGAGACTGGTAACGAAACCACGATACTATCAAAGCGAAAGAGGGTTGACTCGTCGGATTCCGGTGAATCTGATTGCGGTTACGATTATGATTCCACTTCCGAGTTTGAAACTTTAAGCGAGTATGATGGGCATGCGCTCTCAGACGCGGAAGTCGACTAATTACCGTGATCAGATTCATCGGGATTTCCGGATTGTTGATGTTATTATCATGTGGACTATTGACAGTATTATACAATATAAACATATGTTTTATTTCTGTTTCTGTTGCCACACTTGGAATTATACGTGTGTGTCATTATACTTGTGTTTGTCTTTATTCAGTAATCATTTCATCGATGTTAATTTGAATTGTGCTTCCTCAAAAAAGGCGCGCGCAAATCCCAAAAGCTCCGAGCGATATATTGCGCACCTACGTTTTCCAAATTCGAAGGACTGGTTGTAGAACCGAACGTTCAATCGTCGTTATAAATGGGTGCTATTTTAAATATTAATGTTGTGCTCGAATACCCTCGAACTGACGAATTGGTAGGCGTCCAGAGGACCAGAACTTTTCGAGCTAAACTATTGGCATTAATACACTTAGACAATACTTGCAAAGTATATCCATATGTCGCACACGAACTACCCATGCAGTGGTTCCATTATATAACTTAAATAGGGAAATGAAAGTTAATTATTCATAATGTCCGTCATGAAAATTCTGAAGGTGTTGGTGTGTGAGGCGTCCATGATATTGGATATCCACCCATCTGCTGGGTTTACCGCATCAATTATTGCCTGCTGAAGCGGGTGGTCAATAATTTTCTTAGTGAAATACAGTGTTCCCACACCGCCATGCCGTGACAAGCGAAGCATACTATTAGCCATTCCATTTCTAATATAAATAAGAATTTGCTTATACACACGAACACCAGTAAGTAACAAAGGACATGTATTTAGTTCCATTTTACATGAAAAAATGGTCCAAACTTGAAAAGTGAATTGTTGCCGATTTTGATGTCAAATCTGTGATATAAAAATCCAATAATTCTATAAATTGTCAGTGTTGAAAATAGTAACAATTAATCAAGGTGCATCAGAAATGTTAGTATATCCAGGGGGGGGTCGGGAAAAAGTGACATTAGGCTGAAAAAACTTTTTTCCGGCTCTTGGGTACCCACCACCCCCCTATTTGAAGGAAAAAATATTTTTTCCAATTTCATGCGGGGTACCCACCCCCTTTTTACCTCCAAATCTGTAATATCACACCATTTAAGCTTGATGGTCAGTATTACAGTTACCCTATTTCCATTTCTGGTTCTTCTAAGTCATTCCAACTTTTGTAACAACACGAAACAGGTTCTAAACAAATACCTGGAAAAACCCAAAATAACACACAGAATACATGTGCTGATCAGTAAATTATTGATTGATTCTTCCCCAAATATTGTCTAAGGTAGCTCATAATGCTCATTATACATGTAAACAAATATAAAAGCATTAGTGTACCTTCTTTTCATCACAGAAAGTGTAACTTTAGATGTGTCCCATAGTATCACATGAATTTATGTCAATTATGATTTTTGAAAAAATTATTAGGGCAACACCACCTGGCAATTAACTCTCCAACAATACAGGTATTCAGCTGAAATCCACTATGTATCACAAAACTAATTTTCATTTCCATGAGCTGAGTTCTTGGGCTAGGTACTGTGCTAAGGCCAGACCCAGGTCAAGCATTCATACAAATACATGTACTGCGTGTACATAGAAACTTGAAAATAAGACGGTCATATGCAGTCTGCAGAATAAGCTCCAAGGAGGGTGAGTTTTGTGATGCTACCCAGCAGAGTGGGCTATAGCATTACCAAATTCACCATATGTGACCCTCATATGTAGCTAGTTCTCCGTGGTTGGTCGAGACCAAAATAGAATGAGGTCGTTAGAGGTTGAATTTGTTGATGCTATGCCGGGTAGTATCGCCAAATTCGCCCTCTGCAGACTTCGATCATTTTGCTGATGACCAGCACATTATTTTTAGACTTGCATATTATATTAAGTTATATTATATTTTCTTTCCCTTCTTTTCACTCATCTGTTCTGATTTTGTTTATTCCACTTAGCAGCCTTCTCCATATCTACACATTCAAGGTCTATGTATGCTCGCCCAATCTTTTATCTGGGTCCCACCATCTCAAGATTATTATCTCAGTGATATGCGTTGTTGCAGTCTACAGTCCCATGCCAAGTTCCGATACAATTTTGACTGAGTCATCTGGTCTCATCAGGTATAATGAGTAAATATTAATGAGATAAATGAATAGCTTTTTTCATTTTATTTATATTAAAGTTTATTCATGTGCTACATAACTGTCCATTTTCATCTGGAACCAGTATCATTGGTACATGGCAATGTGATCGGATGTAAAAGGCGAATTCCTGAGAGTTGGTTCGTAATCTGGATTTCTGAGAAGCATCATGCCCATATCCACACTAACTACCACCCTAAGCACTGCCCTAAGTGTCATACACACCTTAACAATGATGCTGAACACTTTGAGGCATTTATATTGAAGAAATGTTGTAAGAGGAAAAAATTGCGACCACTCAGGGAAAAAGTGACTTTTTCGCAGCTGAACCACCCACCCACCCCGGCCTAGTGTGTGGAAAAAAGTGGATGACCCCCCCCCCCCCCCCCCCCCCCCGGTATATCAGGCAGAATAGTCAATTGTGTTCATCAGCCACAACTTGCGTTATGATCATTGATGCTTTTGAAATTTAAAAATATTGGTTGGTCTCTTAAGAACGATCGCAATGACACATTCCAACCGCAGAAACAAAATCCATCTCTATATAATATACACTATGTGATGTATTAGCATATGTAAAATGTATTTCAGACAAATCGACCATCTATTCTGGTCCCAAAATGCCACCCAGAAGAGTGCGAATTATACATTTTACTGTTTGGGTAGCTGCATAGCAACGGTTGTGATGGACATTATGGTAGAAGACAAGGTCATAAGTCTGTGTAATTCATCCTATGTCACAAATAGACCTCAAATATGCAATTCAAAAGAACTAAAGTTGAATGAAATACTGTAATACATCCTTATATGAGCATGTTATACTTTCTAGTAGTTGCCTAGCAACCGTTCCTAAGCAGGGCAAAATCTCGACTGGGTCTATATCTGAAAATGGTCAGTAAGATCCAAGGAACATATGTTGCAAGTTTCATGATTTTATCATAATTTGTGAAATTATTACATGTGCATGCACCAATCGCCTGGACTACACAGAAGCATGATATATTGGGAAATAACTTATTTTGACCCATTTTGGAAAATGGTCACCAAGTTTAAAGCCCTATATATCATGACTGACATGTCTGTTTCAACAATAATGCAGTTCTCCATTTAGCACGTACGCTACAGATTATTTAGGAGCAAAGATAACGTATTCAAAACTGATATTTAAAATAAGTGGGTAGAAAATGTATGACCCGATATGAAAAAAAGCTAATATTTCGGTGAATGACCTTGACCTTGTGTATGACCTTGACCTCTAGAGATGAAATCTCCCATGCCAAAAGAAAGCCCACCAAGGGTATCACCCCGTATCAATTTAAAGATAGAGTTACTGCATTAAACTTTCTAGTTGCAGACCATTATAGGCAAATGTTTACACTGGCCAAAAACACCCTCCGTTGCCATGCAAACATAAATTTTGCACACTAAGCTACACTGCCACAGTGCGCCCCAGCCCTCAGATAAACTTCAGCTTATAAGCTTTGAGAAAAATGTTGATATAAATTGCCCACCAAATTGGTACCATTATCGGTCCTGGCTCATGGACTATAATACGTGTACTGCATATTCGCGTGTCTGTTTAGACCCTCTATAGGAAGCGACAAACCGAAAATATATCTAAGCTTTTCATATACAGCATGCGCTCATCTGATCACTCGCTATCTCCATTATCGAGACAACATCTTGTTATGTAATCGATTACACTTTTGTATATTTTGATCATATTATTATGATACTTCAATATAGCATCGGGCAAATAGGTTCATATTGACATTGGTTCATATTTAAATAGGCCCATAGTGAGCGTGTTTTTTTGTTTTTTGTTTTTTGTTTTTTATTTATTTAATTATTTTTTTTTTAGATCATAATTTTGAAAACTAACGCCGTTATCACCTCCGCCTATTCATCCATCTGTATTAACTGGTATTTCGGGAACCAATTGGTTGGTCCAGCAGGTAGGGTTTACCCATCTCTCTTAACTGGTGTTCGGGAACCAAGGGACTGGTCCGGTAATATGATGAAAATTACTATTTTATCTGATTTGATTGAATAATGGTATTGTTACAGTTGAAGTTCAACAAGCTTTAAAGGGGTACTGTACTCACATGTTGTTGTTTTCTTTCGATATTCTCTTCTTCTGAGAATAAGGTAACCAGATTTCCATTATGTTATTGTCTGGCGAGTACGAAGAAGTAATGATACAGATGGCATCGTCATCGAGTTATATTTTTGCAGATTTCAGGCGCATGTATAAGACCTACAGACATATCTCATATCCTACTCTTTAACATATATAGATTATACATTTTTGTTATAATAACCTGTTCACCTGAATGTTTACATAATACATCTTCGACTAAAAATAATAATTTGGTTGCATGTATTATCGAAATTAGATCGTTGTTATTACCGGGAATTTATTGAAAATGGCGTATACACTCCCTTTAACGTAGTTTCACTTTTTTTTTTCTTTTTTTTTGGGGGTTTTGGTTTTGTTTTGTATAGACTCCCTTTAACGTAGTTTCGCATTAACTCATCTGTTATGGATGCGCGTAGTATTCGTCGGATAAAACAAACAAATTATAACAACTTTCGGCGTATGAGGCCAAAGAAATTTGCCCCTTTCTATACTGAGTGGATTATCCCATGCAGTTTACATCGAAATGGTTTATTATTGATTTGGAGTGATATAAGCAGACGACAGATAACTAAAAGTACAGAAGGTGTCCTATTTAGTGAGGGAAATGAGATGATGTTTTATTATAGAACTGGTTAATAATGTCTATCTCAGAAAGTTGTATATAGATTCCGCGGTAAACAAAATAATAAATATGAATCGAGGACACCTTTTTGGAAAAGCTTCTATCAATTAATATCAATTTTATATTATTTCTTATCACATCCGCACGGGACAGTTTTATGTGTTATTTTTAGAATAGAAATCGTTCAGAGCATACCAAAAGCATAGCAAGAAGGACAACTCTATCTTGTTAGCAACCTCAATTACGGCAAATTGCATTTCGACTATATATTTACCACGATTTTCCAAACGAAATAATATACGCTACACGACTTGTTGATGGGGAAACAGTGTGGTATGCCCTGCTTGATGCTCGTTTTCCCCGAAGCGATCTAATATTTTCCCCGAGGGAATATCCATTTTACAATGGGTGTACGAGGAATATTATCCTAGTAAACCATGTTTTGTCTATATAGCGACGGCATTTTTTGCGGGCTAATACGAAACCATTGATTTTTTCAAGGGTAATATCAATTTTTCAAAGGGTCAACGAGATTGTTATTAACCTTGTAAAACCTGTCTGCTCTATATAGCGAAGACATTTTTTGTAGGCTAATACGAAATAATTGTTCCTGTTTGGTTACCATGTTACCGTGTTACGGGGTACGGCGTGGCATGGCCCTAGTGGAACACTGATGCCAAAGGTGGCTTAAAATTATACACAGGTGGTGAATCACTTTATTATGCCTGTATAAATATAGACAAATAATATAAAATAAAATACAATGTCTTCAGATTTATCTGTATTTTATGTTGTTGTTGTTGTTGTTGTTATTGTAATTGTGGTCCGGAAGAGATAGACCATCTTTATATGTCTGGTTCGGGGTTAGAAGCCAGAAAATATGAGGATACGTAGGAAGGTTTAAATGTAATGGAATATTTTTTTTAACAAAACTCGTTAAACGAGTAAATATAAATTAAAAAAATTATAAGTTTAAAACGAGCGCGCCACTTTAATAATTCATCGATATACAATACGTGTGTATTGTATAGTGATGCATTTTTAAAGCGGCGCACTCGATTTGTTCATTTATATTTCACTCGTTTTAACGACACCCCCTGTGAAATTAACCCGATCCAAAATATGTCAAATCAGTATTGACAATTTTATCTTTTTATAATTATTAATGCCATGGCTAAAGAGCGGTTTTCCGCTCTTTAGTGCCAAACACTAAAGAGCGGTATACCACGCTATCGCTATATATGGCCCTGACACGCTAATATATGGTATAACGCTCTTTACTGTTGGCGCTAAAGAGCGGTATATATATCCCATTACAAGGTAGTGGGTACTCCCTCCCGCAACGCCCCAAGTGTATCCAAACGATGTATTAGTCCCTGATACTACAGTATATTATATCGAGATATCAGCCTTGGGAATATTAACAGTAATAACACGAAACGCTCTTCATAATATGAATTTATGTCAAGTTGTAATCATATTGTCCGGCAATCAATGCATTTCAGCTGCCTAATACAACTGACCAGTAAATATTTTGAGCTGTGTATATTCGTATACTTCAACTTGTATTAATTTAGAATGCATTCTTCATCGTCCATGTTGGATATATTTTACGCAATGCGCCAACGTGAGGTTATCCGTACCTCTCTCACGTGCGTCCGACAAAAGAGCGGTATACTTTTATAGCCCCCCAGCGTTAAAGAACGGTATACCACTATTTAGCAACTTCGTGATATTATATAGTTGACATACGTACATACGAATTGATGACCTTCATATTCATAAAGTTATCATAACGAAATCGTTTCTGATAAAAACAAAGCGTATGAAATTATCATATTATTGGTCATTCGAAATTCAGAGAAAACACGATAGCCCCATTATATAGACAGGGGTGAATTCATAGCTACCAAAGATAAGCTAGCAGTACCTATCAACATCATATAATCTTAACATAATAAAGTTGACATTTATCCTGTTACAGATCAAATAAAGTGATAATGTTCACCACCCACCTTCTACGCAATAAATCACAGCAATAATGTCGGTGGCTTGGTGAATCCTCAAGTCAATATCACGGGTGGCTGCTGTCGATCGAAATAACAGCTAGAGTGGTCCTTGTCCGGGTCCCAGGAGGAATAAGTAATATCCATTGTCCGCTACGTCATACACAGAACGGACGCGTACTGGCAATATCAATTTAATCCTATTATCAGTAAGTACCCCATTAGAGAGAAAAATAGTTATTCTTCAACGTCATTATCACATTATTAATCAGTATATACATATAAAGAACGAATCAGAAAGTGTGTCCATTTATCAGCCTGCAAATCGCCCACATCCTAAATAGAGTGGGTGACGACCCGTGGTGGCTTTAAGTTGGCGAATATAAACATGCCAAGTTTCTTTAACGGTACTAAATCAGATTAAACACCCCTAAATTACTATTTATTTGGCTTCGGTGGTACAAAATATTTGATTTGAGTCGAGGAACCTACCCATCAACGCTCAGAGTGATCAGATATCGATTGTTTTGTTATTGTTTGTTATTGCAATTATTTGTGGCCCAGAAACACGCCGTTAAATGGATGGTCTCGGTCAAAATTGGGGATGAAGATAGATAACGCTAAAACCAAGTGCAATTGCAATACGGCCAAATTTCGTGAATATTCGAGTGATAATACGGCGATATTTCTTGAACAAAATGTTGATAAAAACACGTTTTGGGAAATTTTATACCGTAGACAGTGGTTAGCATTATTTTGTTGCAATTAATCGATTATGATAACTAAAGCGTAATTTGAAGAAATGTTGTTTCTTGATTATATGGGGACCCTCTGATCCGATTGAGTAGATTTAACCATTTACCCAACAGAAGGGCCCTGTGCCAATGCATTCTCTTATATATGCGAGTCGACCATAGGTCGCCTCGCATATATAAGAGAATGCATTGGCTTAACACATTAAAAAAAAAATTAGGCCAATGCATTCTCTTATATATGCGAGGCGACCTATGGTCGACTCGCATATATAAGAGAATGCATTGGCACAGGGCATAACTGTAACTATCACAATGTGGTCAAGGAGCCGGTTCCAATGATATCCATATTTGTATGGTTCTATTGAGACAGACCGAAGATATTTTAGGCTGTTGAAGCTTTATTTGGCCGGTTTTGGCCGGTGTGTTGGGTAAAGGGTTAATCTTGGTTAAGTGTACGTTCATACAGGCATTTCGGTATAGACAGCTACAATGTCAAAAGCAAAAAAGTGCATCTGTACCACAGCTAACTACATGTACATGAGAAGTAAAAACTATGTAGTTACACTGGTAGCGATGCTATCGAAGTTTAGTTTGCCTGTACATATCCTGCAAGTATGTGCTAGTAGCACCGTACGTTACACTGGGAACTACCCACATTTTACTTCTCATGTCGTTAGCTTTGGTAAATATGTATTTATATTCATGTTGCCTTTCGTGTTCTGGCACCATGTGGTTTTCTGTGAGAAAATGCCTGCAAAAAAATGCCGTGCAATCTTGCCAGACTATGAACGTACAATAAGTAAAGGCGCGTTTACACCATCGCAAATTTGTCTGATATTTTTTGTATGTATTTCGATATAGAAGGATATAATGTGCCAGCAAACTGAACGTAATAATGCTTATAAAATGCATCTGCTAACTACGTGAGAAGCACACATTCGATAGTTCCACCTGAAGCGATACTATCGAAAATTACCTCTAAATAGCATGCAATTATCTCACAAGAAACAATCATAAATGTATTTGCAGGCAAAATTTATGTTAGTTAATTACATGTGAAACTACAGCATTTTGTGTTGGAATATTCCAAATGGGATCCTGAAATTTCCAACTGTTTTTTTTCTGACACCCACTATATGACACAATCATATCCAACTGATAGACAATTCTGACAAAACAATTGTACTAAAAGTAACATATTGTTTCACTTCATTTGTTCTACAACAACATATTTCACATTAAATAACGGTTGGAAATGCAAAATCCCAGAACTATATCAACCTGTATTTTGGTCTGTAAATTTCTACTGGTGAAAATGTTGAGCAACGTTAGGAGGCGAGAAACCCCTCCCAATTTGTCTTATGGACAGGTATGTCACATCCGAACTGATTATAGTATATTACAGATTAATACTGAATTTGATTATATCAAACGAAACCCCTATTATGTCATTAACCAGCCACAAAATACTTTATTATCTCTCACTAGTTATGAATAGTCGCGTGCTTCCCGCATTTCACTTGGCATCGCGCCAAAAATAAATGACCGTGCATCTTTACATTTGTTCAGCGTTTTAATACTATTTCGAAAAACCGCGCATGACACCAAAACCAGACAATGTAAAATTATTATGTTAAATTCTTGTCCAACTTCGTTGCACTATTTTCCGTCACCAGTCCGAGCGCGCTATATAGTCGTATGTACGGTTGTGAAGCGTTTCTGTTAACGCTGTATATGTATGCATTTTGCATCTTCTTTTAAGTATTTTTATTTGTTACAAAGGCATAAAGCTCTATTTTTTTTTTCATTTGAAATACAAGATCTTCAACTCGTTATGTTGGGATATAAGATTTTATGAAACTCGTTTGATAAATTTGATTCACAACTCGTCTAACTATCGGCGACAAACTAACGAAAACGTGTTCACCATGCTGTAAAATTAATCAAAGGTTACTAGGAATGCCAATTCAATGATTTATACATATTATTATTATAAATAAATAAATATAAGCACATTATAAATAAATATATTGAGGGTACGTCCTAAATCACTGGTATGCATACATACGATGCCATGTCATGGGTACCTATTGTGGTACCTATAATGGATATATATGTCAACCAGATATCAAGAAGAGAATCGGCAGCATAACGGCGGAGTATTGAATTAGAAACGTTGCTAATATGCCATATGATAGCAACGATGGAGTGTATTGCAAAGGGTCTAAATAGAATGAAGATAAAGTTATAAATCACAACAAGAACACTGCCATCACAGCTAACAATTGGAAGTTAAAAGGATCGTAACCTGACGAAGGGTCTTGATACATTTAGAAAAATAATTTAGAGCGTATATATGCAAGAGGTCGAATGAAATTCATAGCCAAATGTATTAATTTAGACATTTAAATAGTATACATGTATGTTGTAGAGGGAGAGGAAGACATAAATTATGCGTATGTTGTCTTTATGATTGGTGTATATGATCTCCAAAGGTCATTCATTATCTCACCGATATCATCATCAGTTTCAACAACCCGGAGGCGATTCCTCTGAGCATCAAGAGTCACTGCATAATGAATATATTGAACTATAGGGGGTTGCCCGTCAAAAATAACATGCCCGTTAAAAACATAACATGCAGGAACATCGTGTGCACAATTAGTTTAAGCTGATAATAACCGCTCTTGATTGCTAATTATTGGTGCCTTTGAGTCATGTGATGATAACGACACCTGTCCCGTGACATTTACCGTTTCTTGTTACCCCTGTGCACCATTTTTCCCACTTATTTTCTTAGCTGCATGATCATAAACTCTCTTTATTAATCATTTTATCAGTCCCCCTTTAAGTGATCTGAGGTCTAAGGCGCCTATCCCGTTACATACCCATGGCCATGTGACCAATGCTGTGTACGAATGTTCCTACATATATTCTAAGCTGATAAGGAACGCTCTTGTTTGCTCACATATGGCCCCTTAAGTCGTCTGAGGTAAAAAAAAAAAAATTTAAAAAAATAACGGGGAACAAGCATGATATGCAGAAAACTATCGTTACCGCTGATAACGATATACAAAGAAACCCGGCAAACGGTGAGCGGAGTTTATGACCATATTTGGGGGTCGACTTCATCGTGTGCAGGTCTGGGCTGTGAATAAGATGTGTGAGGTTTCTGTAAGGAACCGAGCACTGATATTCCAGTTTGGGTTCTACTATACGTAGCACGGGTATACTATGCAATTAGTGCTATACTAATATAATGGGGCATGGGTAGTTATGTCATGGGTCATGGGTAGTTATGTCACAAACTACATTCACCTTTAAAGTTCTGAAGGTAACGCATTATATCAGTACAAATATCGCCTTGATAACCTGTGGGAAACGCGTTATATCTCATGTAGGGTTTTACCGATTGACCTGCAATTGTGGGACAAACACGGATAAACATGGGAGTGATATATTTTTAAACGCGCCAAAATCATGACAGAAAATCGCAAATACACACAGAGAGTCAAACACTTGGTTTTTATATAGATAGATGATGAGGTGTATTGTCAATTTGCATATATTTGTAAAAATAACTACTTCGAGCAAGATTATTCTCCATTTCTATTGATCACCCTATCAGAGTGTTTCACATCACTTTAACCCTTTGATGATGGGAGCTGCGCTAGTGCAGCATTAAATATCATGTGCCAGTGCATTCTCTTATATGTGCGAGTCTCGCATATATATAAGAGAATGCAATGGCTTACAAGGCCAAGGTAAATATTATCAGGCCAATGTATTCTCATATATGCGAGGTTCCCTATGGGAGACTCACATATATAAGAGAATGCTATTGCACGGGGTTTTCGCAACATTTCAGGTGGAACGATTAATGAATTAGGAGTTTTATGTAATTTCGATGGCTTTGAATCCCTTTAATAAATAGAAATAATTGCGCTGACGTAGTAACCGAAGGGTCTCTACGATATCGAACACATACAATGTTTACTGTCTCGGAACACGATTGACTATTGACAAACATATAATTCACTATTGATACGAATGCCAGATAAAATTATGTTCCGCCGCGATCAAAGCGGGTGATATCGCGTGGTGCGACATTAAATCACACATGCTTGACAACGCTATATCATGAAATCTTAATGATCTCACTCATTACGCGGCCTCAAATGTTCAGATATGTGCCGTCAGTTTAATCAGGCTGCAGGCAGGTGACACCTTTGTCATGTCGGTATATGTCGGCATCAAAGAAAACAAGACTTTCTCTCGTCGGAAACGTGAATTTATAATGAATTAATAATCCAGTATAGTTGGACGACGATCATTGAAGTAGATGAACGTACAGTCGATATGACGATTAAATCGTCCCTTTTACATGTACCCCTGATTAAAAGGTACTCAACCCGATCAGACGGTACCAATACCATCAAGATATATACAACAACAACAACATTTCTTCAAAATACGCTTTAGTTATCCGAGAGTCGATTTATTGCAACATAATAATGCTAACCACTGTCAACTATGGTATCAAATTTCCCAAATCTTGTTATTTATCTACCATTTCCTACGAAATTCCCCTGATACAATTGGCGATAACGAATTGGCGATAAAAGCATCCGTATCGTTACTGCAGTTGCGATACAAGGCACTCAATCGTGACGTCGTTGACTGGTTCAAAATCATGAATGAACTGACGTCACATCAATCGCGTGAAAAATCAAAACGACATTCCAACGAATATTCGTGCGTACTATAAACAAATATATAGGATATATAGCACAGTAGCAATGTTATATTTATTGCCTCCGAAACATACCGAGCCGAGCTGGCCCTTAGAACATGCTTGGGACTATATAACACACCAGATGCCTATTTTTAGAAGCAAATTTTATTTTTGATATATACTGTGCTATATCTCCTATATATATATATACTATAGAGACCTTAAACGTGCATATAGTGTCCTAAGTGCGACGTCAGAATACAGCGGCCATTTGAGCTTCCTTTTTTTGTGGTTGCTTCGGTGGCCGTGTGGTATTGACGTCGGACTTTGAGTCGCAAGGCGCGCTCGCCGTCATGGGCCGGGGTTCGAATCCCACCCAATCCAAAAAAAATTGCACGGTCTCAAAAATCAAATTTGCTTATATTAAAACAAATAGTTCGAAGGTTTTAACACTATTTGAATCCCAACCAGGCTACTATCAAGAGTATTATGGTATAACATATCACAAAGTAACTAATATGTATTTGTTCAGTATTTATTATAAGGGTATGAGATTTTGTCCATTGAATACAATTTCCGTTAGGCATATTCGCGTGAACTTGCAGGTTGTGAGAATTTAGCAAAGCGAGCTAATCGCGTGACACAGTTACTTTTTCAGGTTGGGAGAATTTACTCGGCTAGTTTTCGTGGCCATATAGCGACTGGGCGACCAAGGTCGCCTCGTCGCTATATGGCCACGAAAACTAGCCGAGTCGCGATACATGAATCGTTACAAATACATTGTGTATTATAACACAAATTTATCAACATTTTGTTCATCAAAATATGGCCGTATTATGACTAAAGATCACGAAATTTGACCGTATTACCACTTGATTTCAGAGTCATCCATCTTCATCCGTAATTTTGTCCGAGACCGTTTCTGGGCCACATATTATTACACATTTAGAGAAACAACAAACTTCAAACTTCAAAAATCGATATCTGATCACTCTGAGCTTTGATGGGTGGGTTCCACGACTCGAAGCCAAATAAATAGTAATTTAGGAGCATTTGATCGGATTGTGCACCTTTAATATTGCGACGAAGCTGATGAATTTTTATGATCGATGTTTGTACACCAACCTGATGTTGTTAAGAAAGAAAAAAACGTTATTTTTATTTTAGTTGTATTTTTTGCTGTGTTGGCTAATTTGAGCGATTGGAACAAAGGTTAGTGTCTGTATGGAACATTCAAGAATATATATATTTTAAATATTGAAATACTTGTGACATTTCGGTTTGAAAAATAGATGTATGCTCGTCGATCAGGGCTGTGACCAAAGCGGGGATTTGTATTGAAATGTGAATACAATAGAAAAGAGTCTATCACCACCCTGCTAGATGGAATCTCCATTGTGGGTGTATAACTTGAACTATTTCAGACCAATTCATTTGCACCCGCCCCCTTTGCGTTGCGACCAACTGGTACCTCAAGTTTTCTAACTGTTGGAAATCACCCCTAAGGCTGGAAAATGTCCAACTAATGGCCATTTAGATTGAAGTAGAATAATATGGTTGTATTTGTCTAAAACAACAAATTCCCCACTAATCACTTGTTGGAATATCAAGCAACGAGAACCATTTCAACATATACATGTCGTCGCGTCAGAACTAGTGTTCTATCTCCATATTTTCATTTTTGTGGGAAATTGAGTTTAAAGTTTTGACCACTCCCCATGCAGTTCACATGTACTCATTCTGTTTTGGAAGATAGTACACAGTGGGTATGATAGCTGGTGTAAAAATACTATTATATGACGAGTTTCGAGACAAAACATATTATATATTGGGTGTAATCACGAAATAACACTTTGTTCGTGCTATAGTGATTTTTGTGTTTTAACCCCAAATCACGCCATTTTCTCTGTTATTTTAAGGTGTGTGAAGTTGGTTTGACATTGGACGTTGGACGTTCAACAAAAACGATCTAAAAACCGCATATTTCAGATGAAAATTAGTGTGAAGTTGGTTTGACATTGGACGTTGGACGTTGGACGTTCAACAACAACGATCTAAAAACCGCATATTTGCAAATGAAAATTACTGTGAAGTTGGTTTGACATTGGACGTTCAACAACAACAACGATCTTAAAACCGCTTATTTGCAGCTGAATCGAATCGCACATAGGCACATATAGAACCGCTTTGTTTCGGTCCAAGCGGTATTGCGTTGGAATAATCTATGCTCCATATAGGATTTCCCAACCGAAATGTCAAGGTTATTGATCCACTGGTTTTGCCTCTACCCTCTGCACTCACGGCGAACTTTAGACAATATTTTCTAAGTCGAACATCCATTTGTTTACCTTTCGAAAGACATTCAAACAGACATTCAATTATATGCCTTTGGCCCAGTTATAGGGCCCGTTTCGGGTGCCATGGGCGTACCTGGATGTGTAACGAATGAAAATCATCGGCGTATCATAATGCTTGCAGTTTGTGAGATAATGGGGGTGATCAAATATTTGGGAAAATCGCTGTGAAGTTGGACGGACGTTGGACGTTCGTGGACATTCGCGACACGGTCTGTTTTCAATGAAATACCATAGACTCGCATTTGTTGATATGACTAACAGCTGCCTTATGCCCACACAACTCTTATTTAAAAAAATCACCCTCCTTGCAAACATATTTCCATGTAAATAATCAAATTGTTGAATGTCCACGAACGTCCAACGTCCGTCTAACTTCACAGCAGTATTTCCAAAAAAAAAGAAAAAAAGAAGCAGTTTCCAGTTTGCACCAGGAGACTTCTCTAGACCTATTTCGCGCTCTCCAATTCACAAATTTTAAACTTGTTTTTTGTACAGAATTTTCCAAATGTTCCTTTCCCCTTTGAAAAACATTCAAACTGAAATTCAAATATATACACAGGTAGAACCGCTTTGTTTCGGTCCAAGCGGTATCGCGTGGGAATAATCTATGCTCCATAGGATTTCCCTACCGAAATTTCAAGGTTATTGATCCACTGGTTTTGCCTCTACCCTCTGCACTCACGGCGAACTTGAGACAGAATTTTCTAAGTCGAACATCCATTTTTTTTTGTGGAAATACTGCTGTGAAGTTAGACGGACGTTCGTGGACATTCAACAATTTGATTATTTACATGGAAATATGTTTGCAAGGAGGGCGATTTTTTAAAATAAGAGTTGTGTGGGCACAAGGCAGCTGTTAATCATATCAACAAATGCGAGTCAATGGTATTTCATTGAAAACAGACCGTGTCGCGAATGTCCACGAACGTCCAACGTCCGTCCAACTTCACAGCGATATTCCCAAATATTTGATCACCCCCATTATCTCACAAACTGCAAGCATTATGATATGCCGATGATTTTTATTCGTTACACATCCAGGTACGCCCATGGCACCCGAAACGGGCCCTATAATTGAGCCAGAAGCATATATTTGAATGTCTGTTTGAATGTCTTTCGAAAGGTAAACAAATGGATGTTCGACTTAGAAAATTCTGTCTAAAGTTCGCCGTGAGTGCAGAGGGTAGAGGCAAAACCAGTGGATCAATAACCTTGATATTTTGGTAGGGAAATCCTATGGAGCATATATTATTCCCACGCAATACCGCTTGGACCGAAACAAAGCGTTCTATATGTGCCTATGTGCGATTAGATTCAGCTGCAAATAAGCGGTTTTAAGATCGTTGTTGTTGTTGTTGAACGTCCAACGTCCAATGTCAAACCAACTTCACAGTAATTTTCATCTGCAAATATGCGGTTTTTAGATCGTTGTTGTTGAACGTCCAATGTCAAACCAACTTCACACTAATTTTCATCTGCAAATATGCGGTTTTTAGATCGTTTTTGTTGAACGTCCAACCGCTCCAATGTCAAACCAACTTCACACACCTGTTATTTTAACCAAATAATTATCGTAGAAGTATGATGTTCACACCTAGAAGTGAGAAAGCATTATTTCCAACTAGTCATTTCGCTGTCACTCTGCCAATTTTTGGTTCCATTACTTTCTATTGAAGATCAGAGATACCACATTTTAGCACTGAAATGCATTTAATCACGTGGTACAAAATAAATAGATCAATTGGTCCACAGTGGAGATATAGCAATATAGCACTGTCAAAAAAGTGAGTTTTTGAGATGGAACAGATTTACACAGCCTCTCATTCATATTTGGTATGCGAATGGAGATATAATAGTTTAGTTCTGACGCGACGATATGGTTGGGGTATATAATTTCCAATTGTTTAGACAACGACCACTATCACCCCCCCCCCCCAACCACCACCACCACCACCACCGACACCACCTTGTCGCTACGTCCCTGTCACTACCCCTTTATTGCGTCACACCATACTTATCGTAGTCTCAATAATAAGCCTGTGAATAGGAGAGTTTGGAGTTTGGGTTTGGGAAGATCCCCCCGGGAAGATTTGAAAGGGCTGTAAGCCCTCTCCTACAACCCACGGTTGAGTGATATAGTGCCGCTGAAGAGCGTTTGTTGAGTTTGGTTGTGAGTGTTTTCTAGTCATTTGATGCTTGCTTGATGAGTATGGGTTACATGCCACCCTGGCAGGAAGCAAAGCCCCCCCCCAGTTCCAAAAGCGGACCAGCGAGAAGACTTACCTTGATTGTAATACGAGTTCTGTTTGTTTAACTTAGTTGATATCTTTTTATTTAGTGGTTTGTTGTAAACTAGTGTCCAAGTTGGTGCATGCTTGAACTCCGTTGCCTTAGTCTGTTATATTTAGGGCTTATACTACGGGCTCAACTCTAGGGAGGGTGTGCAATGCCGGCCGGTTGACTTAAGGTCGGTCGGGGCTCCCCAACTCTCGGTGGTGCAATGCCCGCCTTACACTCCTGTGTGAGTCTCAGAGCCCGTTGACCTGGTTGTGTTGTTGCACAGATGAGGACGCAGCTGAGGCCAGACCGTTAATTGGTGATATGTCTCTGAGGATTTGGTACCGACTGTTGTTGCTAGTAGTGTGTCTTCGTGTATGTACGGGTGTGGTTGAGAACATGTGTTTAAGTTTGTATATGTGGAAGTAAGTCAGTTGGGAGATTGTATTGATAGCTTATACTGCGAGCCTGTGAATAATTTGCCTGCGAAACCTTTTACCAGGGCATTAGAATTATAGCAAACCAATTGAAAGAGCCACCAAACAACCCACCGGAGTAATTAATGTTTCTCAATCAGTCTGTTCACTAATAATTGCGTTGAGTTTTAATGGAATTATAAGTGTTAATCGATACTGCCCATAGGTTCGTGTGGTATAGGTGCACTACACATTACAATGGTGTGCACCTATGTGAACTGTCTCCGTCACAATCCGTCATACAAGTCATACCTCCACGTGGGTTTTTTTTAGATAGATAGATTTTATTACTCTTTTCATCGACAAGATATATGAGCATGAACAAAAGGAATTAAACATATAAGTTATGCACATACGCGAAGATAACAACATTAATGAATGTGACATGTTCCGAGTATATATCTCTCAGTATAATTGTCTTGTTAGTTCTTTTGGGTTATCGGGTGTGGTGGGGTTGGTGGGGGTGGGGCTTTGGATAATAATCATACACATTGTTAATAATATATAGTACAAATTAGGTCATTCTATTATGTATGGGTATTTCCTGCGTGGGCGATTTTTCGGTCGCTTATATACAAGGTGTTGTGTCTATATGGGGTGGGGACGTCTAGTTTATTGCCTCATGGGGCTCCTATCTGAAAGAGGGCTTCGCGGATGAATATCGGGATCGTCTAGTCTGGATAATAGCCCACACACGTTGAGGGATAACACTTTAATCTGGAGCAAACCCGGACACTCCTACTGGCCGCCAGCCTGCCGCTGAATATCACCACTTTCGTTTTCTGTGAATTCATTTTCATGCGGAGGGCTGTCGGTCACTGGTGGTTCCGGTTGTGCTACAGAGTGTGGGAGGTTGGGGTAGTGGAATAGTGAGGTGTTGGGAGGGGTGAGATTCGGTTTGGGGATGGGGTGGTAGAATGGGTGGCTGGGACATGAGGGTGGTGTCACGCGCGTACTGGTTGGCTATACATGTAGGTACATTCTGTTTTGGTGGAGGCGGGGGCAGTTGTATGTTAGCAGTGTGTTCATGAGGCCTGTCACTAGGTGAAGCATGATGGTCCATAGGAGAATGTCTATCCGGATAGTCATTATACATCTGAGTGGCTGAACCGCCTCGGTTACTTCATCCATAGCCGCGGCAACGTCCGCGTCCTCGCTGATGAATGCACTGTGTAGGAACTGTTACATCGAAAGTTTCTTTATGTGTTCTATTTCCAGGTTTCGAACCTGTTTCTGGAAACCATGACCGCTTCTTCCACGCCATCTGTTTCCTTTCTTGCTGGGGTAGAGAAGTGTTGATATTTACAGGTATACATGTGTCATTTGTGGCTGCTGTAGCTTGCATTCGAAGTATACGATTTGAACCCTCTAGATCATTTACCTTGGTTTCCAGCACTGTATAGGAACTGTTACATCGAAAGTTGTTCTATTTCCGGTATTGTGATGGTTCTTGATTGATTTGTTACGGTTCCTTATGATTAAAAATAATCATTTTCGGGACAAAATCACGCATAATTATAGATATCTTGAATGTATTATACTTTCACGAATGAACAGAGGCTGCAGAAGTACCGTATTATCGAAACGTGAACTCTAGATCACAATTAACTCGGAATTAGCGAGTTAGCGCGTAAATATCAACATGTTATCACTGAAAAGCAAGCCCGTAAACCCAATTCCTTTGTTTTTGGTGGCGTATAAAATACGAAACGCATTCTGAGCACGAACACTGAGTGTAAAGTATACACGTGTAATATTCTTCTGTACAATAGCTGAGAAAATATACCGATAGCGGTTGATAATTTGGAACAGTAGCCTCGTAATCAACGGGTGTGCGTGTTACGGTTCTATTTCAAGCCAATTATGGCTGTGACGGTTCTATACATAAGATTTATTCGATTTCTGCACTTTGGTCCGAATATCGTCTTGTGTATCTGACATTTTAAACCAGATAATGAATGTAGCTTATGCCATTTACACAATACAAAAGGTATATTAAGAAATAATTTAATAAATACATAATAATAATAGTAAGTGACATTAATTGGCAGAAACCAAATAATGAAAGTCCCGAGGGGTTTAATATCATAATCATGCCTGCCTATATAAATACCAATGGTAATAGAAATCTACTCTCATGAGATTATGAGATGTTATTGATTTAATTAATACGGGGCCGTGATTGAAAGATCCAGGTGGGACAATGTTTCGATGCCAGCACCAACATATTTCTTCCTCGAAAGTCCCGCCTAAGGGACATTTACGCATGTTCGTCGCCCAGACAGGAACATATCTTATGAAGTCACGTTCAATTGAATCATTGATATGTTATGGCGTGGCCGGGGGATATGCCTGGTGGGCAGGGGCGGGGCTTGGACAGGGAGGGTGCTTAATTGGTGTATGCCCCAAACTTTGGTCAAATTTTTCAACAGACAAATTTCATACCTTACACTCAGATGTTTATTACGCCTTTCGTCGCATTTGACATAACAGGCGATTCAATTTCAAACAGTGTACATATTACATAATATAAATATGAGGTGACATAATATACATACACAATATAGGTTTGAGTTATTAGTGTACTACATGTACATGGTATATTGATTGAGGGTATAGCTATCTTATAATGTGATAATGTTATCTTATACTTATTGGGGTATATAATGTGTGTGGGGCGATTCCCTGTACATATGTTGTATGGCGGGGGGGGGGGGGGCATTTGTTGTTTTGTTTGTTTGTTTTTTTATTTATCATTGAGCCTCAGGAGTGGATCATTAGTGTTTGGGACTTTTTTAGATATATTGATAGATTTACTATGATATTTCTGTTATTTGTATCGAAGAGGTCATGTAATTTAATTGTGTTCGGTCGGTTGCGATAATAGGCTTTCAAATATTTAGTTCTGAGGGCAGTTATCCGAGGGCAGTTCATAACGAGGTGGTATTCATCGCCGAGTTCATCCATACAAAGAGTACATCTTCGTTCTGATCGATGTATGGGGTGTTTGTCCAAGAACCAGTTTCCACCGGAAGTCGGTGGTTTCTGGTTCTGAATCTCAGTAGTGGCAGGACGATATTGTTATCATCGAGAGATAGGTATCGTGGTCTGCCGAAGTTTGGCTTTATGCATCTATAAAATGCGTATTTATTTGATTTTTCCATAGATGCTCGCCAGTCTGATATATAGATGTCCATTGTTCTGGTTTTTATGGCATTGGCAAACATTTTTGTGCTACTAACTGCTTGGTTTCTCCACGTATATGACATGCCCAGTTTATTCAGTTCAGTATTTACACATTCTAGCCAGGGGATTTTCACATTTTCTAGAATGCGTACATTCATCATTATATTGTAAAGCATAAAAGGGAGTCGGGTGCTTTCCATCGTGATTATTCTGCTCCAGAACATTAATAATTTTGTTTTTATTGTCAGCGAAATTGGTTTAATTCCCAGCTCCCCGTAAATGAACACTTCCGGTGTGGTCTTGTTTAGATTAAATATGAATCTCAAGAACCATGTTTCTAGTTTCCGGAAGCACTCTAAGTTTTCAAAGCCCCATATCTCGGCTCCATATGTCATAATCGGCACGATTGATTTTTCATAGATATCTAGAATCGTTTCGACGGACAGTTTTTTACTTCGCGGGGTGTTAATCAAAGCATACATTGCCTTCTTGACATTACTGCACCGTGTGTTTCTTTCAGTTGCGAAGTTACCGTTTTTATTGAATTCTGTGTCTAGATATTTATAAGTGTTTACGGTTTCAATTATGTCGGTATTTATGTGGAATTCAATATCTTTATTTCTGCTTCGTTTTTTACCAAAAATTACTATTTTCGTTTTTGATGGGTTAATTTTTAGTTTCCAGATGTTGCAGTATTGTGCAAATCTGTTTAGTGAATGTTGAAGGCCTTCCTTTGAGTTGGATACGAGTATGGTGTCATCTGCATATAACAATAAAAGAAGTTTCAGGTAATATCCCGTGTCAGATTTTCTCACTTTATGCAAGTCGAAACCGTTACACACGTAACACCCTGCTAGGTAATCATGTACGTCATTGAGGTAGAGAGAAAAAAGTATCGGTGAAAGACAGTCAGCTTGTTTTACTCCAATGGAACTATGGAATAAACTAGATATGTTATCATCTACTCTCACGCACGTTTTCATATTTTGGTATAGACCTTTTACAGCTCGAAGTATGTTTCCAGATAAATGGTAGTGTTGTAATTTACCCCATAGTCCTTTCCTCCAAACTGTATCGAACGCTTTGGTAAAGTCAATAAATGCACAGAAAAGGTTATCTTTTTCAAATCAGGTAATTTGATGAGGGCGTGGATGTTGAACATATGGTCTGTTGTGTTATAGCCTTTCCGGAATACGGCTTGGGTTTCTGATTGAAATTTATTCATGTCTATGAATTTGGATATACGCTTACAAAGAATACTGGTGTATACTTTTGACATACAACTGAGGAGGGTTATTTTCCTATAGTTATCGGCATCCAGTGGATCTTTTCTGTTTTTGAAAATAGGTCTTATGATCCCGATGGTCCAGTCTCTAGGTATAACTCCGGTTTTAAAAATAACATTAAAATACATGGTATAAAAATCGCCTAGAAACTGCCAGCTATGTTTGATATATCAATTTTCAATATTATCTAGTCCGGGTGCTTTGTTGCTTTTTAGCATTTTGATGGAACTATCAATTTCATCTTTTGTGATGGGTCCATTTAGTTGGAAATTTGGAGATTGGTTGGAAATTTCACACCAACAATATGTTGAAATTGTTCCATTAGTTTGAGTTTACAACAATGACTGAGGAAAGTCCCTCCTTATGTATACATACACACATTGTAATAATAATGCGTTCGTTTCAAGTGTAATTGTCCGCCTCGCTCATTTAAACTAATATTAACAATATTCAATTCCTATCTAATCATCGGGACCGACTTCTCTCATGTCAACTTCGCGTCGGATCGTCTTCGTATTTGGGTCTTCATATGGGGTCGACTTTGCATGGGCCCGACTTCACTTGTACTCTTTTGATCAATAGTCACATGATTTTGTAAAACTTCCATTGGTTGATTGAGTTACTTTTATAAGTTTAGTATTGGTACCCGTATTTACATTCAGGAATATCCCCGAGGATGCGTGACTACTCATGCCCAACACCAGTTGCCTCAGGGGTGATCATGCATGTTCGGGGCGACTGCTATAGTAAGTCAAAGGCGAGTGACCAAATAATTTTTGCTTTCACGTCATCCAATTTTTATTTTATTTAATATTACAAAATATAGCCTTTACTAGTATAAAACAATTAGTGGGGTGACTGTAGGGGGGGGGGTCGAATTTATTGTCAGCAAATAACCTATCCCCTACGATTCTGGCTTTCTGTCCTTTACCTCGCGCTTCTTTTGCCATCGGCGCCAAGACGTTCTTCCTATACTTGGTAATTACTTCGGGGAGATTTTCGTTGATGCAGCAGCAGGAGTCCACCCAGCTTACGCACCATGTCTCGGTCCTTTAGTTTTGAGAATTTTGCTAGGATTGGTCGGGGCCATAAGTATCTCCGATTCGCCTCACAAATTCAAATTCAACAAAATTAGTGATGTTCAGCTTAGATTCCAAGAAATCGCGTAATATGTCCTCAATTATTTCATTGGGATCATTTGGAACAAGGCGTGGGATTCATGTGAAGATTAGTTCGTCACTCTATACCCGTTGTTCGACATCCGTGACTTTCTCGAGAACGAACTGGGTTCTCCTCTCTAATAGGTCCATTTTGGCTGATTTTCTCATCAGATCCAAAATCTGGTTTTCAGTTTTTTCCTGAGATTGCACGAGGTTTGAAATGTCTTTGGACACCGAACGCTCACTCGGTCCCAGGGGTCCCACTCTATACTGCAGATTTCCAACCAACAGTTGAATATTTGATAATTTGGAGTTCACTTCTGACATCTCCCGTTTTAATTCACCGATAGACTCCATTTTTATATTTAGGTCATGAAGCATTGATATTATTGTGTCAATACCCTGGTCTCCAGTGAGCTGTGTGTATTGCGGTCGTGTTACTCCGCTCGGAATTTGAAGATTAGATTGGTCGGTGTAATCATTAGTGTCGTGGGATGTATAGAATTGGTTGATCCCGTTATAGGAATGTTGATTGGTCACGTGGCGCCATCTGTATCACGCTATGAGCAAGTTGTCTGTCATCAACGAACTTTGACCCCGTGAAACTATTTATAGTGTCTGCAACGTTGGATTTGAAATGTCTAAAATCATCATTTGTCCCGTTGTAAATTGCCTCTGGGAGACTGTCTGGTTCGCCGGGGGTTTTCACCAAAACGAATATCCGAGTTATCCGCCATTTTCTGTCAATGTTTATAAATTTGGGCGTTGTCACCTACCGAAATTCAGAATATCAGAACTGTCCGGAATTGTGTGGATCCGAATATCCGTATCTATTAGAATGAACCTGAGTCACATAACTTGCTCCCTTGTGGAATTTGAAGATCACAGGTCGATAAAAATCGATTTTTTAAATATATTTACTCCCAAATTTCTTTAAACACATGTAACTTCACGCATGCGCCTCAGATGGTATATGTACACTTCAATACATTAAAGGGACGCTAGACACTCACAGTACTGCCACTTGCCAAATTTGCCAAAGGCAAAAATATTTCACATTTGGCAAAAAATATTTTCATTTGGCAAACAATTTGGCAATTCACTTTTGATTCCTCAAGAAACTTTATTAATATTTATCAATCAATACCATTCAATGCAGGAAACTCTTTCATTATTAATGTTATTAGTGGTGATTTACATATGTATAAGGTTGTGAAAAGTTATCACCTCTATGAAGATGCAATTAATCTGATATCATTAGTATCGACGGGTGATAGGATTGCAATGTCTGGTTGTGGTGTTTACATAGCCAATCCTCTTTGTTTCGACGTGCCGTTCCGATGAAGAAACCCTTCTACAATTGCATTGTTAATTTGTTATGTTGTTGGTTTGGTTGGATTGTCGAAATAGTCAAAATAAAAGAAACAATGTTGTAGAAACTGATAGAATTTGGCAACTCATAACAGCATTTGGCAAACATTATTTTCATTTGGCAAAATATTTGGCAAAAGTTAATTTTGGGCCAGCGCGGACCCTGTGTGTATTAGGGCCCCTTACGGAATACTATTAGGGCCACTTACGGAATACTATTAGGGCCACTTACGGAATACTATTAGGGCCACTTGCTACTGGCGCTTCTGACGCGCGCCGAACACGACAAAATGTAGGTCATTGGTCACGCGCCGGAAGCGACAAAAGCAGCAGATTGAAGCGACAAAATGTGTGCCATAATATCGCACTTTTTGGCGCTTGTGTCGCTTTCGGTGCGCGCCAAAGCATGCGATAATGTCGTATGTTTTTGCGCGCCTCTAGCTCCAGAAGCGACAAAATGTGCACCATGCATAATGTCTAACATTTTTTGGCGCTTTCGCGAGCGCCAAAATATGCGTTGAGTTTGGCAAGCGCCGAAAGCGATACAAGCGCCAAAATGTGCGACATTAGATTGTGTCGCTTGTGTCGCTTTCGGCGTGCGCCAAAACATACGACATTTCGCAGCTTTTGGATCGCACGGAAAGCGATAAAACGTACTCCATTAGTCGCACATTTTGTCGCTTTCGGTGCGCGACTAATGACGCATATTTTGTCGCTTATGGCGCTAGTAATAATGACCAGTTTTATACAGCGATTAACCAATTACTTGCTCTAACACGCTTGGTTCAATAATACCCCAGTCATTTGAACAAGCCAACCAATGAACAGGTTGCAGCCATTGCATGCGCTGCTCTGGTTTGATCAAAATATTCCTAGTGTCCCATACCAATTTATACATGGGTGTTATAGGGACATTATTAACCCTTTCTATAATAAGGCATCATTGGTGAGTTTAACTTATCATCTGAACATTTCCCACCCACGAATATTAATCCGTCAGCACTTTCATTATGTTTTCGTATATATATGACCGTCGCCGGCTAATTTATCCCGAGTACCCGTACCCAAATAAATAATAGACCATTCCAATGTATTCCAATATCAACAATACTCTGATTCCACTTAAGCTATAAAACATAAAGCTTTTAACCCTTTACCCAACAGAAGGGCCCTGTGCCAATGCATTCTCTTATATATGCGAGTCGACCATAGGTCGCCTCGCATATATAAGAGAATGCATTGGCTTAACACATTAAAAATTATAAAATTGTTAAAGAATGTAAGAAAAAATGGTAAAAAAGTGTTAAAAAAAGATTTTTTTTAGGCCAATGCATTCTCTTATATATGCGAGGCGACCTATGGTCGACTCGCATATATAAGAGAATGCATTGGCACAGGGCATAACTGTAACTATCACAATGTGGTCAAGGAGCCGGTTCCAATGATATCCATATTTGTATGGTTCTATTGAGACAGACCGAAGATATTTTAGGCTGTTGAAGCTTTATTTGGCCGGTTATGGCCGGTTTGTTGGGTAAGGGTTAATGTCATAAGAATTAACTTTTGGTCTAGCATAACATAGTATCACGTGTAACGTTTCTGTATTTTGTCGAACTCGAATCTGTGGTAGAAATTTACTTGTGGTCACTCTGCCCCAGGGTAACCCCGGCGTTCTGACGTGACATCCCCACACACATGAACAATGGCATAACCAGGTTAGAGACGAAGCCATAAAAACCCATTAACCCTTACTATACTAAATGGATTCTCCCATGCAGTGATACATGTATAGTTATATACATCAGAATGGTCTATTATTCATTTGAATGGAGGTTAAGGTGATAGAAGCAGACGATAGATAAATATATAAGGGAAGAAGGAGCCCTATTTATTGAGGGAAATGTTTAGATAATAAGTTCAATGGCATGGGTCGTTGGTTGAACTTATTATCTGAACATTTACAATGTGATAACTACTTTTATACCATAGTAACACATATTTTGTAAACTTCATCTTTACATCCTACTGTGGGTATACAGCTTACTACTGTGGGTATAAATGTCTACCGTGGGTGTAAATGTTCAAACGTAATGCCATGAGTTAAACTTGTATACCAATATAATAGAACTACCTCGGAGTTAGCAAAAATAGTTCCTATGTCATATTCATTTAAAATAGGAAGTTGTCATGATATCAATTAGTTATGAGGAAATTTGCCTGCATTTCAATCAAATGTAGCTTGCTAGTACAATATGAACTATGGGAGGAATCATAGGAATGGTATAATTCCAAGTGGCTGATCGCTCAGAAACGCGTGACGCACAATTCTCATAGCGTCGTGTTTGTCTCTCTGGGTGAGGATTCACATTCAAAGTAAACAGGTGGGTAGTTGAATTCGCGAAACAAAATGACAAAAATAATAATTATGGCATAAATAAAATACACGCATAGTACCCGAGAGCACAAAATATTCACAACTCGTGGTATTGTGGTTTTAACCACTCGCCAAAAGACTCGTGGTTAAAACCACAATTCCACTCGTGGTGAAAATTTGGTATTCTCGGCTACTATGCTTGTATTCTATATATCAATAATGCATTAATATATAAAGGGTTATATAGCACCATGTATATACAATATTCTGTTTCCACTTCAGCTGTACAAAATAACAAAAGTGTTGATGTCATAAAAATTTACTTTTGGTATTTCATAACATATTATCACGTGTAAGGTTTCTGCATTCTGTCGAATCTAATATGTGCATGGTAGAAAGTTACTTGTGGTCTCCATACAAGTGCACACATACGGATGACGTCATATCGGGATATCATCCAACCCTCCAAGCTGATGCTTCCCTGTTGTAGTTATGGATCTATTGATATGAAATATTCATAGGTGATATAATAATGCATACTATGCCGCACATATATCGCCCAGTTCTGCCCATGTCTTGTTGAAATATGACTAGAATCCCAATGGCGATTTTAAGGACATTTCAAACCGCGTTGTGTAAAATATCCTGTTTGAGCGATTGGAAGAAGTTTGGACCAAAGAGTTATATATCGTATTGCTGCAACCATCAGATAACATGATACATACAAAATAAAACCACCAGTTCCAAACCGCAGAAACTGATATATATATAGAAGATATTATTGAAAAATAGTCAAAGCATCTTGGACGCAAAGATCCAATGATGGCATTTGTCTTAGCTTCACACATGTATATGTGTGTGCATACATTTGACAAGATTTTGCCTTTATAATTCGGATAAAATACTGACTTACTCCCTCGTCTGAAAAAACGGCGACCATGTTGCCTAGCTGCACGGACTATCGGCTTCCCTTCTCTGGGTATATGAACATCAACAATTTTCACATTCTCATCTCTGTATATATAAAAGAGTATAGGATCTGTATGTCTGTCTATCCGTCTGTATGTTCGCCATTTTCATCCCAGACACCTGGACCGATTTTAACCAAATTTGGTGTGATGACTGGGGGTATCCCCGGCGGATATAAAGGCGTTAGTTTTTTGTGACCCAGACAGATCTTATTTCGGAGTAAGTTTTTTTTCTTCCAAATTGAGACAATTTAATTTTGTTTTATTAAATTGTAGTGTAAACTCGTGGTGACGAATCTGACCTCATGTCGCCATCAGTATGAGAAAAATGGCTGTAATGACGACCATTGCGAGCAGAGAAATCCAAAACAATACACTATCCAAATGACGACTTATCTCCTTCCACTCAGAAGGCGTGTCTGCTCCCGCCACACGACGGCTGTCTATCGACGATGCGTCTCCTATAGAGTTTTTCTTCTGGTCACCGCTCGGTTTATACTGACAGGATTTACACGAACGGTAAAGTTTCACCAGAAATGCGTTCTCGTCCGTCGGCTGTCCCTGTCTGTGATAAACATTGATAGAAACTCCCGTCATCAAGACAACGAGCGAGCTGAAAATGATCATCATTCCGAGATAGGTTGCGAGTAGAGACACCACTAGCCCGTTTCGAGGCATGGCGTTGGTTATGACGCTTAGAAACACGGCGAAGGCGAGTACGACGGTTATAGAGTACGACAGCCGCTCGCCGCATTCCACCGGGACCTTAAACACCACGATGTTTAGTACCGACATCAGGATGACCGGAAGTAACGTGCTGAAGACGAAAAACGTCGGTCGCCGTGTCAAGGTAAACTTGATTTTAATTCTACTGAATTCTTCATGATCGTCAACGATCGATGTGGATTGGGCCATCTCAGAAGAGGCCAGCTCCCATTCTCCGTTAGGCTGAAAATAGAAGAAAACACACATAAAAGACATTCTTCAGATTCCGTACCGTTTCGAAATCGGCTTTAATACAACGCCATATTGGTTCGAACTATATCGCATTAATTGTAGGCACGCCTTTTGAATCTAGTTGTATTCCGATTCGTGGGTACACTGAAAAAAAAAACTTAGTCAAAAGTAACTAAGTTACCTTAGTCAGAACCCCCGTCTCAAAACTAACTAACTTAGCTTAGTCAGAAATGACTAAGGTTGCCCTTAGTCATTTCTGACTAAGGCCTTAGTCAGAAATGACTAAGGCCTTAGTCAGAAATAACTAAGGCCTTAGTCAGAAATGACTAAGGCCTTAGTCAGAAATGACTAAGGCCTTAGGCAGAAATAACTAAGGCTTGACTAAGTCATCACTGTATCCAGATAGTACATTTAATTGGGCCTAATTATTGGGGGTATCATAGCCCTGCAGCCTCAGCTGAACATCGCAACTGCAGATTAAAATAACTGAAAATAATGACTTACATGTATCAACATAAATTTTATTAACTATTGAAACAATTAGACAATATAAACAATGTTTTATCTTGAAAGAAAATTATTTATCAGAGAATACTAGTATGCATTGAATATACATTCAATATCTGACCAGTCGATAATTGTTTCAAATTGAAACAAAAATTTATGCTTACATTAAAATGATAACGAACGACCAACATAGAAGATTAAATCGGAGGAAATGAAGAGTTTTTTTAGAAGAAAAATTATATGATAAATATCTTCACCACTATGTGTGGAACTGAGCGCTTGTATCAAGCCACGGTGGAGTTTCCGACACACATCGTGACTTGCCTTCAGGCTCGTCACAATAATTTCAGGAACACCGCCTTGGCTTGTTACAAGCGTGCATATCCACACAGGCATAGCACTTGGTGAATACCTCTATTTAACAAATGAATGTGTTTTCAGAAATGCATGCAATTATGAACGCTTTGTTGGGGTCACATTTTGAGTGAATCGGGGAAACAAACCTCGCAATATTTGATTTAAATGTCACAATTTTGAGCGCAAAGTGTCACCATATTAAGCGCAAAATATTGCAATAATATCACAAGCGACATGCTTATAAGTGTTTCCACTTGCAAAAATAGCATGCTTAATACACCACTTCTTTTGACTGGTACTGTACTACTGTATATATCAACAACAGCTACCGGTATTTGGGATTGGTCCATTCAAGACAACAGCAGATCCAATAAACATGTAACTGTGCGCAATGACTTGGCGACAATGTTCTCATGTAGTCGCACATTTTCCATGAAATATCAGTGAATCAGCCGAAGATAGTTTGATAAGAACATCCAACCAATAACAGTGTACTCCAGACCTGGCAAATTGTTGTGATGCCGGTAACTTGACGATAACATGGCGAATAATGACAATGTCTCATATCCACACATTTCAATGAACAATGATGAACACAGATGAATTGGTCGGGGTCATTGTAAAGTTGGAATTGTAGATACATGTATGTGATCATCCATCACTACACGGCATCAGTATCATTGTTTTTGGTGTTTTGTTGACGTTGGAGCTCTGTGAATTACACTGGTGCGCACGCCGCATATCATCTCTTGTAATTGTACATGCATGTCAATGTGCTCTGAAAGAATCAGATTCTGAACAAGTACCGTACTGTCAACTGCATTTTCACCATTCTAATATTAATTAGTTGAGTCGTTGTTATTATTGTCACTATTGCTTGACATCGAAGCTTCAGCCTTGTGTTCATCTGAATGAAGTCAGACCATTGATTCGATTGAATGGATCATGTCATGATTCATCGATTAATTGGCAGTGATGACTTAGTCAAGCCTTAGTTATATGGTACTCTATCCAAATTTGAACGTATCACCTGTGGAGTCCCTCAAGGATATATCTTAGGCCCCCTTCTTTTCCTACTCTATGTGAACGATGCTAGCCAGGCTGTGGATTGTCACCTCCTTCTATATGCGGATGACTCTGCCCTTTTGGTTTCAGGTTGTGATGTCCGCGCTATTGAGCAGAGGCTCAGTTCCGAAATGAATAAACTGAAATTATGGTTGGTTGACAACAAATTGTCCTTACATTTATGGAAAACAGAATCAATTCTGTTTGGGTCTGGAAAGAAACTTGTTAAACACTCTGAACTGAGGGTCTGCTGCGATGGCGTTGACATCGCACCAACTAAATCTGTTAAATATCTGGGGGTGTTCCTCGATCAGAGGCTAAATGGTGAAATGATGGCAGAGCATGTTCTAAGTAAGGTAAATGCAAAACTGAAAATTTTGTACAGAAAAGCAAACTATCTGAATGAAAAATGCAGAAAACTTCTAATTAATGCTCTTATTCAATGTCATTTTGACTACTCAAGTGGTTTTTGGTTCTCTAGTCTGACAGTAAAAACCAAAAAGCGTCTTCAAGCATCTCAAAACAGACTTGTCAGATTTATCATGAAACTAGATCGCATGACTCATATTGGTTATAATGAATTTAAACATGTTAAATGGCTTCCAGTGAGTGATAGGGTAGACTTCAGAAAAATACTGATGGTACTAAAAATCTCGGAAAAGAAAGCTCCAGCATATCTAGATAATTATTTTATATTAGCTAGTACTCATTGTACATATGTAACTCGATCAGGGACCCTGAAATACTCATTACCCTCTGTAAAATCCAAGGGCATCCACAGTTTCTATTATACAGGAGCGAAACTGTGGAATGGTCTAGATAAAGTATACCATACTCGTGCCCCTTTTGATCTCAAACACTGGAAAATTTGCATTAAACAACACCTACTAGAGAAATTGATGAAAAGAGAAGAAAATCCATTTGCCTTTTACTAGGAACAATCTATTTTATCATCTTTTAACTAGAATTTCCTCAATACAGCAGTTCAATTTATATGGTAATGTACGATGACAGTATTTGGCCAGTTGCATATATTGTTACTGCTGCCTGTATTTCGGGTTTCCATCTTTCGGTCATGGACAGACCAGTCCAAAACCGGCCATACATGGCAGTGGTGCGTTTATATGCAGGTGGCGAAGGGCTGTTGAAGTTACATTACTTGCGTATTGACTTATTTTATTAGCTTTTCCTCTCCATATAAGTCTCGTTCTGAAATGGCTTTTATTTAATTTATATTTTAAATACTTTTATACATTGTGCTCCGAAGTTTCGAACATCACTCACTGCCCATGTGCCGAAAGCCACCAGGGACCGCAATGGAATTAAGTTCTCATTTAGAGAACTTTTTGCGTTATCCCTGATGGTCTCAGGTCACATGAGTATTTCTATTTTTATACAGATTTCTGCCACATAATTTACCTTATATTCTGACGGCAACCTCTATAAAATAAAATGAATTAATTCTTGAGAAAATTGATATATCCTCTTACGGTATATATCAATTATTTACACAGTCTGAACTCTAACTGTCTCATCAGAACCCAACATATAACATATTTATATTTAATATAAACTATTATAATTATAATATGTATATACTGTTGTGTATTATATTGATTCAACTTGTAAACATACCCATAATATGTATTCATGTAAACCTGAACTATCAAAATAAAATCTAATCTAATCTAATCTAATCATGCATCACTGCTCTCGATGAATTTAGTGGAAATTGTCAATGATTAATAAGCCTTTTTTCGCAGAATTTAAACTTGTGCGGTTATCAAAGGAACCGAAATCAGACCGTCTTTAACAACTGTCCGCAATCGAACAGGTAACAGTCTCGATCACCAAACCAAGCCGGAATGAACTTCAACTTGGGGTAGTCGTCCACAATGCCACAGCGAAAAACGTTCACCACACTGTATGTACTGTGCAGAATTGTGTACGGTACATGTAACCTTGAAGGAGTCATCAGGCACAAATCTAATTTTGGCAGAAAATATTTCAGGCGCCGTTCTTTCACATGTAGAATAAAGATTCAAGCTATTATTGACAAATTGTCCACTTGTTGAAAGCAGCTGAATAATAAATTAGTTCAACAATACACGATGAACGGTTTCGCAGATTATTTTCCTAACTTCTCTTTTATCCTGGTTTTATCCGCTCTCCAAATACGCCATGGTTGTTATTTATGTAATATGTCGTCTCTTTTAGTTCTTTCGACGCCAATATCACGTCTAAATCACTCTGATTTTAGTGATTTTTCCGAATTAAAAATGTCAGCCAAATAATGGCGTGACAATAATTTGCGTTAAATTTACGTACTCGTCCATAGACGTACCGACCCGATTAACACAGGATGAATGCGATATTATATACATATTAAATGTCAGCAGAGTAAGATTCAGTCATACTGTATGGAGTCATTGCCGTATATAATATGTCGCCGATAAGTATACTATTGAGTTTTGACGGCATGACTGAATCAAGAAAATATTAACCTTAGTAACTAAGGTGTGACTAAGGTCACACTTAGTTACTTTTGGCTACGTTAGTCAAAAATAACTAAGTTACGGGTTGACTAAGGCTATGACTAAGTTTTTTTTTTCAGTGTACTTCGTGGCTACGAAAACATTTGCATTTAACGTTGAATATTAAGCTCTATTTAAAAAGACCTAGAGAAGATATAGGTATGGGCAGAAAAGTGGGGCATGCGATTCAACGCTTAGGTACAGATGAGAGCAGCTAGATTCATAACTGGGGACTTTACATCACAAGAGGAAGGAACAATTACCAACATGCTGCGACAATTATTACAACTACAAATACAAGAAGGTCGAAGGTATGACCATGCACCGACTGCAGTTGTTTGACAAGGTAGTGGACGGGCTGGTCCTATAGCTATCGACACCAAAGACCTGGTGAGACCGAAACACAAAGTGGGTCGAAAAATCAAAGCTCGGAAGTTCGAGGGGTATATATCAAAGAACTTTGTTTCTACGCAGGAGTGTAACAACTCTAACCCGTGTGAACTAATCGACGCGAAGAATTCAAGAACTCATTCTTTCCTAAAACACTGGAATACTCTGGAAGAAGACAGCATGCGATCCATCCAAACGACAATGGATGTAGAACCAGCTGAAACCAACAAAACGTCATATAAATCATCCCATCCCATGCTCTTATACATCCGAACGGATCCTGCGCGAATACTAATACAGATACAAATACAGATCTTTGCACATTCTCCCGAACATTTTGGGTGCTATATTTAGAACGTACATATCGCGAAAACGTTCGGAGCGTGCGTGTGCATACTTACCTGCAGCTTACCGGGAGAGAGAGGGAACTTTTTCTCAAATCCCTACACATTTTAGCACAGGCAGCCCAAGTGAGATAGCTCGTTGAGATTTCCCCGTCTTACTACACGTGACCAGCTGTCTCACCGTACCCACGTGACCACTTTACTTATTTAAATAAGAGTCATGACTATTTTAACAATCCGTCATCATGTTTTGTGTCAACTAAAATAATGGCGACCAACCAGTTACGCTTCACGTTTCAACTAAATAAATACGGACGAATTCGTGCATGGACCCTAATACAAATGGAGATATGCCTCCAACATGTTAAACACGGAGAACCTTCAAACTAAGCTCACAGTGACTGGCCAGTGGCTGGTTAAAGCAAAGTTGCATAACATGCACTATAAACGACTAATTGTGCGAACGAACACATTCCATCAAACGGAAGGCCCCAAATCGAAACTGGCATTACTTGCACATTTCGTAACTCGTAAACAATAGCCGCTTCACAAGTGACAAACGAAATAGTTCCACATTCGAACAATTGTCATCGTTGCAATAAATCATCTAACACGTCAAACTAACATTTGACCGTCATACTTAAACATTTTTCCCTTTTCAATGGTACAACTGTGTGGACATTTCCCATGATAAACACGATTAGTCCAGTCGTCTTCATATCAATACGCGCGTTTCTCGGAATATGTGCAGGTGCAACGTTGTGACATATTCATGTCGCTTTCACAAGCCCTTGTCGATTTCATTCTAACTTAATATGGCCGTACATGACACGTAGTGGAGCAACCACAGAATTTGTGGTGATTCAATATTACTATAATCATAAGATTATAATTATGCGTGGTACCACTATACTCATAACGATGTAGGGATCACTGTCGCCGCAACAGGCCTGGGTGTGATGTGTACCCTGCTTTACAACAATGTGTTCTGTGTCCCCAGCTTGATAGTTGCTGTTTTCAGCACATATCACGGTGGGGAATCACATGGTTTCGAGTTGATGATTACCACGCATTCAAACTGGCCGACGCGATCGCAAACGCGACCAGAAACGAGGAAAAGGGCAATAGCCTGGGCTATGATATATTACATATATATTGTTTTTGGAGCTACGAGAATATTCTATACTATTTTTAAAACAAGCTGATACCCCATTTGTCACAAATTGTGTCCACTATCAACTTGTTTTAACCCTTTACCCAACAAACCGGCCAAAACCGGCCAAATAAAGCTTCAACAGCCTAAAATATCTTGGGTCTGTCTCAATAGAACCATATACATATGGGTATCATTGGAACCGGCTCCTTGACCACATTGTGATAGTTACAGTTATGCCCTGTGCCAATGCATTCTCTTATATATGCGAGTCGACCATAGGTCGCCTCGCATATATAAGAGAATGCATTGGCCTAAACAAAATCTTTTTTTAACACTTTTTACCATTTTTTCTTACATTCTTTAACAATTTTATAATTTTTAATGTGTTAAGCCAATGCATTCTCTTATATATGCGAGGCGACCTATGGTCGACTCGCATATATAAGAGAATGCATTGGCACAGGGCCCTTCTGTTGGGTAAAGAGTTAAAAATAAACTATGACATGTCCGTAACAGTCAGAATCACAACAGCAGCAGCAGCTTGACATTTGCTGTTTTCAGCACACATTATCGCGGTGGGGGATCACGTGGTTTCGACTTGATAAGTGTCACGCATTCAAGTGGCCGACGCGATCACAAACGCGACGAGAAACGATGAAAATGATAATACACTGGTGATATGACATATTAATTGTAGTTTTTTAGCAGCAAGCATATTCTATAACATTTTTCAAACAAGCTTATATCCCATTTGTGTCCACTTTGATGATCAACTTGTTTTAAAATTAAACTATGCACATGCTCGTAACAGTCAAAATGCTATGTTCTATGTCAATTCCTCGTATAATATGTTGTTGTGCGTCTGCCCTCGCCTCGGCCAATTTTAATGCGTGCAATACTCACCAACCTCGAAACCAAGAGAGAATGAGTGGTTCGGGGAGCTAGCATTTTGTGATGGTGATTACTTTTTCTTTTTCCTTTTCTTTTTTGGGTTTGGCTTTTCTGTTGATGACTGAGGAGATGATGGAGGTCTCTGCCGATGCTGCTGAGTGACACGATGCACTTCCGCTTCTTGTAGTTGGAGGTTTTCTGTTAGTTCCTTGTTGTATCTTTGGTATTCAGCGATGGCGTCATCTGCAATCCGCATGTTTTCTTCATGAGACCGAACAGACCGAGTGGTGTCTGTGCTGTTGTTGTTGCTAGCGGTGTAGCTGGGGGGCACCGGGATGTATGGTAATCCGGTGTCCGTGGTGGCAAGCTGTCCAGTTCCACCTCGAAGCAGGCGGCAGGAACAGCAGGGGTGGTTTCCTGCTCCCTTGTTCCGCTTGCCTCGACGACGACAGCAGGGACCTCTGGAAGATCAACGGAGTCCCTGCTAGCTGGTGCGATGTCGCCTGTCTCCATGCAGGTCGGGTCGTCTGGGCGTCTCTCAGACAACTCCGACCTGCCGGCTGTGACATTGGACGTCGGCTGAACCACAAGGGGAGGGGTGACTGGCAGATCAACAGTCACCCCCCTCTTCTTCCATTTGGCTCGTCTGGCGGCGTCCCTTCTTTTCCTCGCAGGCGTCTTTTTCTTGGGCGGCCCCTTCTTCTTCCCACTCAGGTGACAGGAGGCAGTCTTGGAGTTGGTGTCCCGGGTCTGTGATTTCTGGATGCCAGCATCTTCGGTCCGGAACTCCAGGCAAAGGGTCAGGTATCCCCTGCTAGACTGGAGACTCCAGTTAGCAATGTCCAATACCCGACTTCTTTGCACTGCGGCCAACACGGCGTCTGGGATTAAATCCATAAGCCTAATCCAAAACCGTCTCACTGGCGTTAAGCACGGGGGCAGCTGCACCCGGAGGCGCGACCACACGACTCACCCGTGCTCAACGCTCTGACAGAAGAGGAACTAATAAGGATCGAAGCAATCACGACCGTTTCGCTCCACTCTCCTGCCAGAGCTCGAAACCAAGTGATTCCCCACCGTGATTTTATACTATATATAATCTTGCATCCCGACGATCACATATGTATGGATAGTCATCATCGTTATTCCTGTCTCAAATTTGCTTAATTTTATCGGCGACATAGCGCTAAGAATTATAATGTAACACCAGGCAGTGGATACGATAATTATCTGACTGACGACTCTGACATTTCCGCTTCGCTGAGTAAATGTTGTCAGCGAAGCGGAAAAGGCTGATTAGTTGATAAAGTTGAGACGATATTTTGTCTGGACGCTGCAACATGTTGCCTGGACGCTGAACCGCAAAGCCAAATGACGTCATGAACCGTGCCATATAATGTCTTCGATTGTCGTCATTAAGCTAACCAACGAAATTGGTTTAAATATAACTAATAGACCTGGGCCTAAATCACATGGGAATTCTTCGGAAGTTGTGAAGTAGCCAATTCTATATTCATATCGTTGGTCCACTGCCGATTCCGCAATTTAACAAACTCCAGACAGTTTCTAACCGGACGGCACGTGTCAATTTTACAAAAGAACGTAGACGCCACCAGAATTTGGCTCATCGCTATAGCAGATACAGAAAACATTATATGACGTCATCATTCACCTGTGCTTAAGGTATAAGTAGTAACGCGCGATTCGAATACCTTTGGTATATACAGAAATCATCCAAGATAATCACGAATATCGCATCAGTTGTGCCGTTACGAAGTTACTGGAATGTCAGATAGATTGGTGTAAAACAAAAAATCGGAATGAGGCTCATGGGTTGGAAGAAAAATGAGCTATCATGACCTGGGTGTGGGTATGGACAAATCTCACCCTCACGTGCAGGGCCAGACATTGTGTCCATACACTCGTCAAACCTCGTGTCGGGCCCAAATATCTGGCCCTGATGGTGAGATTTTTCCATCCCCTTGTAATATAGGCTGAGAAAACACGAGGTGTCACACTAAAGATAGAAATTCATGATCATGTTGTTGCATGTGGAATTTCTAGGGCAAAATATGAATTTGTATTATTTTCCCTCACATACCCTGTACTTCATTTTTGGGTAACCTTTTGCCTTTGTGCTCATATTAAAGCTCAAACAAACACTGTAATTATGAGACCAGTGTGGCGGTTGTCAATATTGTCCAGATGCCAGTACAATATTATTTAAGATGACATGAAAACAATGCACGTGAATCGTGCGACGTCATCGCGTAACGTCTTCCTTCTATCGCGACACGTAAATTATCTCGTCGATTCAGCTATCTCTTTCCCGATGGTATTTACTTTAATTTGTTGACTTATTACTATGGTAGAGAAAGTTTGTCACAAGGACTCACTAATTAACAACATATTTTGAATTTAATCTTCATCAGACGGTCAAAGGTACATACAACGTCCACTCATGTTCGTCCTGGTGTGGCCATTGTAAACTTTCACGTTTTGTGCTGCCGAGATTGGACCAACCATGCGTCAGAGTATACTAATTTCTGAAAACCTGGATAACCAATTAACCATAGCCTTTCAATTTGACACTGCGTGTCGCTAGTGGTCCCTCGTGTGACGTCACATGAGGGAACATTAACTATTCAAACTGCCTGATCCATGATGGAACTTTAAATCGGCATGTGTTGATATATATATTCTGTTGAGATGTAATTATAAGAAATAATCTCTGTTTCCAAATATATAAATACACAGTTTAAGATATTTGCCAAAACACAAACTTTTATAAATCGCTTCGCGATCACTCTGGTTCGCAATTTATATGTTTGTGATTACAGGCAAATGTCTTTAAACTGTGTAATTACATTATGAAAGAGAGATTATTCCTTAAATAATTGTGACTATGTTAGTTTTTAGCTTATTCATTCTATTTTCATGATCCGGTTGTTACATTTGGTATATCTGGGACAAAATATCAAATGTTGCAATTTTCCCTCACATACCGTTATTTTTGGGTATCTTTCTGTCATTGTGCTCACACGGAGACTCACACAATACACTGTAATTATAATAATGTGTCTATTGTCATCATTTTCCAGATGCCAAAGCAATATTTTTTTAAATAACGTGAAAACAATGCACATGAATCGTGTGACGTCATCACGTGATGTCATTCTTCTAACGCGACGCGTAAATTCTCTCTTCGATTCGGCTAAGTACATCTCTTTCATTTAGCTTTATTTGTACATCGTACAACTTACCTGAACAATATATCTATCAATATGACCAGAGGGAAACCAGTTCAAAAATAGAATTAGATGAGCGCATTTTTCAGATATTTGAATAAATGCATGTTTATATATATGTGCGAGTGATCAATTGCGCCCGTTTGGCGCTGAAAAGTTGTGCAAATACATTTATCAAACTATATATATATATAATATTTATGAGAACCTTCTATGGTTGTTTTGGCATATCTGTAATGGGAATATTATAATAAACACGCAATTGAATAGTAACAGACATGTAAGATGGCTCCATATTCTGCTGCGCAATTCTATAAATCCCAGTAAGTTAGTTCTACACTCCTCTTCTGCCCCATATATATGTGTGTTTTGCTATTGAACCACTACTCATGCACTAGTTTCCCCCAAGAATGTTTGCATGGGTAAAATGGTAACCATGCTCGCAAAATTATTATATTTGTTAATTAGTTATCCAGGTTTCAAAGGATTTTTTTTTTTTTTTTTTTTTTTTTTTATCGTTATCGATCGCCGCACAATAGTGCATTTTGAGTTGGATAAATCGTTAAAAATTGTGCACATTATCGGGACGTTGTCGCGACGTCGTTTGTCGTGACAAATTCCTATGCTCCATTTTCTATGCTCCTAATGTAATTGTCCTATTTAAATACGGTCTTTCTGAGCTGAAGCAATATACAAAAGCAAATTAAGTGGGTGTAATTATTCCATCTTTAGTGCGTCACCCTGTGTTTTCTCAGTCCAGTCTATTGTTAGCAGCTCAATCTCTGATAATTTCATTTCAATTAGAAAATTTCACGGCGAATTACCCTAAGATGCACTAGGAATCAACCACTTTATGTCAAATGACGCAGGTAATGTCACGGGATAGGTGCTGTTGACCTCAAATGATTTAACGAGGCACTAATAATTAACAATAATATACAGTTATCGCCCGCGATTGAGTGAGACACGGGGATTTGTCGCCCGCTCGAGACCTGGAATGTCACCCGAGGGCCGTCAGGCCCGAGGGTGACATTCCAGGTCGAGAGCGGCGACAAATCCCCGTGTCTCACGAAAACAAGGGTGATAACTGTTTTGTTATCTGACAATGGAGAACACACAAACCTCCTTAATAGCAGGCATAAATGCGCGCATATATTATTTAATCCAGTTCGAAAAGTTAATTCTATGTTGGAATCATCGCTATTTAGAAAATAAAACATTCATAATCTGGATTAATTAACGGACCCGTCATTTGCGCAGATATTCTCCGGTCAGTTTGCTGGTTGCATTGTGGAAATCGGTTCACGGAAAGAGGAGTAAAGCAATTTCGAAGTTGAGTAGCCATGCAGCGAAATGTTCGGTTTCGTTTCAAATGAGCGTGAAGACGCCGACAGACGTGTTAATTTCCAGAATGCTAAAATGTGGAACTAACACGTTGTAGTAGTGCAAAAAGAAATTGACATCTCTCACAGATCGTTACGCAACATACGGGTATTCTCTGAAGTCTGATGAATGTATTGAAGAAAAGAAATAATCAATTGATAAACAGCAAAGAGTGGCCATTTGATCTATAGTACATACACGTAGTTGTAACGTATGTACATCGTATGTGCAATTGTCTGCAGCAAACCAACTACATAATATAACAATAACATGATTTTTGAGGGCATTATGGTTTCTTAACGGCCCGATAGGAATGATTAACAGCCAGAGGGCCTATAAGCGGCCCGAGACGAAGTCGAGGGCCGCTAATAGGCACGAGGGCTGTTAATCATTCCGGGAGGGCCGTTAAGAAACCATAATGCCCGAAAAATCATGTTATTACTATTATTTCCACACACTATCATTATGTAAGTGTCGTACCCCGACAAGTTCAAATATTTCACAACATCTCTGAATTAACACAATTTAATCAAAATATATAAAAATATATTTTTTTAATTTATACAAATACGCATGGATCGTCTGGGTTGTGTGCAATCAATTATCACGTGATCAAAACAAAAATCATGCGACCAAAATACATCGAAATTAGGCAAAATATCACCGGCATCTGAGACCAAATAACTCGCGTAATAATGCTTAAATTGAAATAATATATACCTGTGTTTACCTTAGGATACCATTTAATTAGGTATGTGTTCTATGTAACACATGGCAATCGGGTATTTCTTCGTTAAAAAGCTTTATTAGAATAAAAAATTCCGAAAAAGTCATCGACAGTTTGGTCACGTGACGTGTCGGGCCATCTCGTGCTAACGACGAGCATATCCCATTAGCGCCCTAGGGCCATAATGAACTTACATATTCACGTAATTTAGTTAGTGTTATGGGGTTTTATCGCAGGATAAAACGTCATTAATATTCTAGAGAATGCCCTTATAGGTGGAAATAATATAACAATAACATGATTTTTGAGGGCGTTATGGTTTATTAACGGCCCGGCTGGAATGATTAACAGCCCAAGGGCCTATTAGCGGCCCGAGACGAAGTCGAGGGACGCTAATAGGCCCGAGGGCTGTTAATCATTCCAGAGGGCCGTTAATAAACCATAATGCCCGATGAAATCATGTTATTACTATTATTACCACAGTTTTGGACATTTGACCCATTTGAGGATTTAGTGGAACAATGAAGTAGATTAAGAGAGAAATATTTTCAAGAACATTTAAATTTGATACCATTTGACTTGTCAGCTGACACGGACTGACGGGGTCTCGAAAATAGGACAGGGGGAAACCCAGCATTGTAGACGAGTAACAACCAATGAGAGATTGACAGCTAAAATTATCAATGCATACCTACGCTTGATACAATAATTCAATCATATAGCGTGAATTCCAATCATAAAACCACTACAATGTCGAGGAAATCGGATACATCTTCCCATTATTTTCTTGAAATAAACACGCCATATCGGAAGTTGAAGGGACGTAACTCTCGCGATAATAAACGAGATCTATAGTTTCCGGGCGGCGGGCCGATATTGAACTAGGCTTCTCATTATCGGCCCGCGGCCCGCTGTTTTGATAACAATACGCTATTTGGAACGCCCCGAAAACATTATCAATGGCCTAGAGAACGCCCTATAAAGTGGTAATAATAAGGTTTATCTATTTGTCCCACGGTCTTTATTATTGATATAAAAAGGTCCAATATGAATATTACACCTTATAACAGATATGTGTCTATGATAACACCATTATACATCATAGCGTGCTTTAATTGCAAATAAAAAAACACACAATTATGCAAATTAGCAAACACCACAATTCGCGGTTGTTATGAAACAGAGAGCTGTCAGAGAATCTCTGCGCTGTGAGTTCTTCGTAGTTCTATGTTTACTGGTAACAGCTGAGCGGTCAATAACTGAGACAATGTTACCCTCGAGGGTAATATGGTGATTTATCGCCCGCCATGTGACGCACTCTCAGCCAATCAGAAGAGAGGGAATGGAATGCAGGATAACAATAAGATCTGTCACCCGCTCGAGAACGGAATGTCTCCCTCGGAGCGCTCAATGTCTCCCGAGAAAAAGGGCAACAACTGTTTTGTTATCCGATTATACCACAGAAAAAAAATCCTTCCCATCCAAACGCACGAGTCACGAGTGCTTTCTTTCCCGATTATGTATATTTTCAGTAACTACTTATCGTCCTATAGGATTTCTGTTCCATAAACTATAGTCAAGCCGTTATGCGTTTGATAATCAGCGTTTATTTACGATCATTTTTGGTGGTTAAATCGTCAATATCGGTCCATGCAATGTAAACCAATAAGCCACATAGGTATGGTATCGCCTTCTGCAATGTGGCATATTCAATGTCGTCTTGTGCGCAGAATTTACTCGCGATGTTCATTTCATAACGGTCTTCCCCGAAAGCTATTGGGAAGTTGTCGATTTCATTAATGTACATTCATATGTGTCAGTGCTCCCAAGTAACTGGCGATCCTCACACAAAATACTTCTATGATCACATTGCAGACATCTCGGAGCGGTCTGATATCATGGATAAGCGTACAGTACCATTCATTCGCGACAAACGTATGCATTACGTTGTCCTCCAGCAAACATTTATAACCAACCAACCTCAAGGGATCCACTCTTTCAATCTTGCACGATAATGTCGACATAAACATATTGAATCACCGAGATTTTCGATGTAAAAAGTATATAACAACGCTTGCCCGATAAAAGTATCAACTTAACAGTTCGAATATTAGTGTTCACTAAATATATGCAAATTAGCAAACACCACAACTGGTATGTTTTGCGAATCCGTGGGGTATATAAGATCTATGATTTTTAGTACGTCTTAGTGATGTGAAATAGATGAGTTACGGCAGTGTGTGTTTGGAGATATTCTTGCAATATAACATCAGGCGGGCGACAAAAACAATGTCTCCCGGCTCAGCGGGCGACAGTGTGATTTGTCGCCCGGCACGTGACAGGACATGGGCCAATTAGAAGGGTGGAAAATAGGGAGGAGGGTAACAAAGGGCGTTTATTATCAACTTGAAAGATAGATGTAACTTTATCCGGATAGTCATGCAATTGGTGCTGTTTACACCAGATGACTAATAATTCTTTTTTAATTACTTAAAGGGCCACTAATTAATCACGCATTCCTCACACAAGCAACTACGGCTACACCAGCTAGTATACCATATATGTATTTAATGTAGAGGCCAAAATCAAAAATTTTGGGCGGGGCGTCTCCACGGAGTTGCCGCGCGGTTCGGCATCTCCAAGTATTAATGTTTTTACCTGGAATCCATCGATGTCGATATTGTCTACCAAGGTGTACAACGAAATCTCGTCCGTGGCGTGACTCCACGAGCCCACAATAATATCACACGTCTGTGTATCAAATGGGAAGTAAGTGATGTCCAGACGACACGTGGTCTCATACAAGTTACCCGGATGCCAGAAAATAGTTCCGTCATGATAAATCTCCAAACCCACGAAATCAGGCGTGATCGATTCCATGTGTTTGTGGAAGTTTATTAGCGTCATGTCTGGTGTCCATATTCTCGTGTGAGGGAGAACTATCTTGGAGATGTTGTTGTAATCTGAGAGGTTCCACGAGAGGAATTGGTCATGCCACGTGATATCGAACCACCCTGTAGTCTCGAGTGACTGCGCGATCTCGTTGAATGACACAATTCCGACCAGTTTGAACGCCACGCCTATGTTGGTAACGTTGTCCTTTTTAACAACAGGTCGAATCGCCGTATCATATGGACCTAGAAGAATAGAATTTATTGAGCTTCGTTACGACAACTGAAATATTTTGCTCATAGTTAACAAAATTATAAAACATTTGAGTGAATATAATAACATCAAAACAGTCCAGACTATATATGAAAATGAAATAGTGAGTGTTGAAGTCAAGCCTGAGTTTATTGTGTCTGTAATTTGCAGAATGAGGTACCCAGAGGGTGAATTTAGTGACGCTATCTCGCATAGCGGGCTAGCATCACTAAATTCACCCTCTGGGGACCTCATTTTGCTTAGGCCCCATCTTCTCTGGAAAGTTTCTTTATTATCAAATGTCTATAGACACTTCTTCACACAGAGTCTATTTCTGTTTTGTGTTCAGTTTCTCTATATCCCCAAATGGTCAGACGACACATTGCATAATCGAGGTTCCCAATGGGTGTACATCACAATATTCACCAATTGGGAACTTCAATCTGAGTCTATGTCTAGCATATGAGGCCTAAGCAGAATGGGGTCCCCAGAGAGTGAATTTGGTGACGCTAGCCCGCTTTGCGGGAGAGCTTCACTAAATTCACACTCTGGGGACCTCATTCTGCATATGACAGACACACTAAACTCAGGCTTGGTTGAATTTGGAAATTGAATAGTGAGTAATAGCTTTGCAGAGTTGGTCTAAGAATTAAAGGGGCAGTACTATGGATATTTATGCTATTTTATGAACAATAAATATAACTTTGTGAACGGATAATATTAATGCATATATAATGGAAATAAGACGTAATTGAATGCAGTCTTATTATTGTATGATAGAAAGATATTAATTTAACATGAATTTACCTAGTAAATCGTCGACTAACACTTTACACTCGCTTACGGGTGCTGAAGAAGGTGTGAATTTAACATGAATTTACCTAGTAAATCGTCGATTAACGATTAATGCAGAGGAAGGTGTGAATTTAACAAGAATTTACCAGTAAATCGTCGATTAACGATTAATGCCGAGGAAGATATGAATTTAACATGAATTTACCTAGTAAATCGTCGATTAATGATTAGTGCCTAGGAAGATGTGAATTTAACATGAATTTACCTAGTAAATCGTCGATTAACGATTAATGCCGAGGAAGATGTGAATTTAACATGAATTTACCTCGTCGATTAACGATTATTGCCGAGGAAGGTGTGAATTTAACATGAATTTGCCAAGTAAATCGTCGATTAACGATTAATTCCGAGAAAGAAGTGAATTTAACATGAATTTACCTAGTAAATCGTCGATTAACGATTAATGCCGAGGAAGGTGTGAATTTAACATGAATTTACCTAGTAAATCGTCGCTTAACGAATAATGCCGAGGAAGGTGTGAATTTAACATGAATTTACCTATTATATCGTCGATTAACGATTAATGCCGAGGAAGGTGTGAATTTAACATGAATTTAACTACTAAATCGTCGATTAACGATTAATGTCGAGGAAGGTGTGAATTTAACATGAATTTACCTAGTAAATCGTCGATTAACGATTAATGCCGAGGAAGATCTGAATTTAACATGGTTTACCTAGTAAATCGTCGATTAACAATTAATGCCGAGGAAGATGTGAATTTAACATGAATTTGCCAAGTAAATCGTCGATTAACGATTAATTCCGAGGAAGATGTGAATTTAACATGAATTTACCTAGTAAATCGTCGATTAACGATTAATGCCGAGGAAGGTGTGAATTTAACATGAATTTACCTAGTAAATCGTCGCTTAACGAATAAAGCCGAGGAAGGTGTGAATTTAACATGAATTTACCTAGTAAATCGTCGATTAACGATTAATGCCGAGGAAGATGTGAATTTAACATGAATTTACCTAGTAAATCGTCGATTAACGATTAATGCCGATGAAGGTGTGACTTTAACATGAATTTAACATGAATTTACCTAGTAAATCGTCGATTAACGCTTTATACTCGCTTACGAGCGCCGAGGAAGATGTAAATTTAACATGAATTTACCTAGTAAATCGTCGATTAACGATTAATGCCGAGGAAGATGTGAATTTAACATGAATTTACCTAGTAAATCGTCGATTAACGATTAATGCCGAGGAAGATGTGAATTTAACATGAATTTACCTAGTAAATCGTCGATTAACGATAAATGCCGAGGAAGATGTGAATTTAACATGAATTTACCTAGTTAATCGTCGATTAACGATTAATGCCGATGAAGGTGTGAATTTAACATGAATTTACCTAGTAAATCGTCGATTAACGATTAATGCCGAGGAAGGTGTGAATTTAAAATGAATTTAACATGAATTTACCTAGTAAATCGTCGATTAACGATTAATGCCGAGGAAGATGTGAATTTAACATCAATCTACCTAGTAAATCGTCGATTAACGATTAATGTCGAGGAAGGTGTGAATTTAACATGAATTTAACATGAATTTACCTAGTAAATCGTCGATTAACCATTTATGCCGAGGAAGATATGAATTTACCTAGTAAATCATCGATTAACGATTAATGCCGAGGAAGATGTGAACTTAACATTAACGATTAGTGCCGAGGAAGATGTGAATTTAACATGAATTTACCTAGTAAATCGTCGATTAACGCTTTATATTCGCTTACGAGCGCCGAGGAAGATGTCACTCCCGAAAATAACACAGTCAACAAAAATAATAATCTCCACATTTCCGGTTTCCTCCGAATTTCAAGGAATTCTTCTACTCAGGTTATTGACTTCATGTGGTCTTCTCAGATTATTGACTTCTTGTGGTCTTCTCAGGTTATTGACTTCTTGTGGTCTTCTCAGGTTATTGACTTCTTGTGGTCTTCTCAGGTTATTGACTTCTTGTGGTCTTCTCAGGTTATTGACTTCTTGTGGTCTTCTCAGGTTAAGTTAGATGTGCTGTATATTAAAGGCACGTGCGGCCTTAATTATCGAAAATATTCATAATTGTTCCAAACACCGTTAACAGAAAAAGCAGTAAAACGCATACAGTTCCGTTCATATATACCATGACCATCGCGTAAACAGCATGTTATCATAAAGACCTACTATATTTTACCTAAGCAAGAGCCTGATTGTGTTACAGAAGACAGCACAATGCTACTGGCTAATCACACACAAATGGCATAAACGCTCTTTATTAGTTCCATATCAGGTATTCGCCAACAAAGAACGCTCTTTATGTTTACCATCATAATATAAACAAACACCAGAAAAGTAACTTTTTACGCTTTTGTTTACATAACAATGGTCAAACATATGACCATAACATACTGTTTATGCGATATTTCTTATTTGTATACGGACAAAGTCTATCTACATTTTGATGTTCTTTCTGTTTGTGGCGGTTTTTGACGGGTGGAGATATTTTCACAGGATACCCACCGCCAAGGCCAACCGTATCTTTAAACACTGTTATGCCGACACGAGTCAATAACGACACGATGTGATATTGGTGAATATTTGCATCCAGCCTATATTAAAACGCGGTGGTATGGCTATATACTATAACACACAGTCATTAAACTAGTCGATTCGTTTGCGTATCTTCGTGATAGCTGCGATACAGAATAATACCAGATAATTAAATCATATCTCCACTGAGTATTAGTGGCGAGGGCACAATGAGAAACGCTATCAAGCTATAGAAATGACAATGTCAATTTTTATTTCTATTGACGTATACTGCTTAAATGGCGGGCTGTAAGAAGTCATTCATGTGAACTCCACCGTTGAGTATTTAATGTTTTGATGTTGGTTGAATAAGGCCACATTGATCCAGTGATTTCTGAAGTGAAAGATTGGCTTGACGGAATTTAAAATCTCGTGTCCTAATCGTGACAATGCACGAAATAACAAAATGGCTTCCTGTTAAAAGGTAAACGGTTCAATCTGATTAATTATAAATTTCTTAGGAAACATTCAGACTAGAAGGTGTCCGGGGGGGGGGGCTGATACACCGTGGAATTTTAACTACGCCCTGCCTTTTGAAGCAGAACAAATTCCCACCAATTCCCACCGAAAACAACACCATGTGGTTCTCATTTGAGAAATTTCTGCCGACGATATTACAATGGTAAACGCTATTAAGCAACGGAATACACTAGTAGCCGGATTCGTCATCTCCATTTTAAACACTCGAGGTTAAACCAGGTTTAAACCTAGTCCTAAAAGGTACACCAAACAATAATAATAACAAAAACAATATAATATTTGTAGAAGTTCAAAAATAATATATATGCTACAAACCGATTTACGAATTAAAACAAATACCACCTGGATCGCCATCACGATCGCCATTATTTTAGTTCCCAAATCTACAAAACTAACTACCGCAATGTCCATATTCAGTAATGCAATCAAATGAACTCCAACATCGAACCTGGTATCTGAATCTGGTAACACACACAACTCAATTTAAACATATTATATTCTATCGTGTTATTATAATAATGTGTTGTAATTGTATGGGGAGAGGAGCGCCAATCCCAATTGTTCATAACTGATACAACAAAAATATGTTGTTTTTTTAAAACGTACATTGGCTGTCCCGCCAAACCGGGGCGTCTGTTGTAGTTCAGTGGATTATCAGGCAGGCCGGTAGCACAGGGGCCTGTAACGCGCTCCGCTGTCCGCCACCTTTTGCACTGCTCATATACGCCGCTCTCTATGCGCGCCTTCTTCGCGTTAATGGAACATTATATAGACAAGGGGCTCTGTAGAAATTCAACGTTTCACCATCGCTCGGGAGTCGCACAAATTTAGCCCATTCACCCCAGTAATGATAACGATATATACACGGATGGATCGGCAAAGAATTCATCTTTCAATAAATACCACAAACTCCCATCAGAAACATTCATACACGTTGCATTTGATAAATCGAGGTCCTCATTTTAATATTCATTATGACCTGACCTCGATTCTAACACTGAGCGGTGATTGGCTGTTTCTACTATGTCAGTCATGGAAAGGTCAGGTCACAATGAATATTAAATTTAGGAACTGTGTCACTTGACAAATATCTTTTTTAAAGTTGGAATTATCGACAGATTTCTCCTCTATTAGAATTGTTTACTGACAATGTGTTGATTTGTATGAGTAAATAAATTATTAGCCGACAATAAATCACTAAATTCCAGATATTTAGTTGATCGTTTGACCCATTTTTAATGATAGTAAACTGCATGGGTGGTGAATTTCGACACACAAGCGTCCATTGCTGTCTGAGCCGGATCAAATCGAAAAAATACGCTCTCCGGAGACAATATTCGGTGGTTAAAATTTTATCAAATGCAACGTGTATGAATGTTTCTGATGGGAGTTTGTGGTATTTATTGAAAGATGAATTCTTTGCCGATCCATCCGTGTATATATCGTTATCATTACTGGGGTGAATGGGCTAAATTTGTGCGACTCCCGAGCGATGGTGAAAAGTTGAATTTCTACAGAGCCCCTTGTCTATATAATGTTCCATTAACGCGAAGAAGGCGCGTATAGAGAGCGGCGTATATGGGCAGTGCAAAAGGGGGGCGGACAGCGGAGCGCAATACAGGCCCCTGTGCCGGTAGTAACTGCCATACCATGGTATTTTTTACGGTTCAACATCCTTCAATTAACGTTAAGACCATAACTAATAACGGTCAGACCAGTTGTTTTTTAAGGGTTAACACCAAATTTTTGCTCTTAATTTGCTAATTTACCGTAAAATTTTATTTCCCGATAGGCATTGCGATCATAGTGTTGATGAAACCCAAATCCTCAATGCATAAAGTGATAGAAAATACTTATGAAACTTTGAAGTTTAAACATGATCAAAATTGTTATCTGCCTCGTACAGTTTAATCCGGATTAAAGGCTGCGCACGCATGATGTGCGCACCTTTCATTGACTATACATAATGGCTGTAAATAAAAAACGATTACAGCTGTAAAGCTCACCAATTTAGTTTTTTAATTATATGTTAATAACATATAATTAACAAACTAAATTGGTGAGCTTTTCACTTGCGATTAAAACTAATTTCGATCAACCTAAAACATATGAATCTGGCATCCCCTTTTAACCCTTCACCCAACAGAATGGCCCTGTGCCAATGCATTCTCTTATATATGCGAATCGACCATATGTCGCCTCGCATATATACGAGAATGCATTGGCTTAACACATATTAAAAATGATAAAATTGTCAAAGAATGTAGAAAAAATATTATAAAAAATGTTAAAAAATGTAAGAAAAAATTATAAAATTGTTAAAGAATGTAAGAAAAAATGTTTTTTTAGGCCAATGCATTCTCTTATATATGCGAGGCGACCTATGGTCGACTCGCATATATAAGAGAATGCATTGGCACAGGGCCGTTCTGTTGGGTAAAGGGTTAATAAAATAAAGGAACAAAGCTATCACAGTTAAAACTCAAATGTATTTACGTCATCTGAATACATCTGGCATACTTGTTTGGCAGCAAAACCTTTTCTATCCCATGAATGTGCACAACAATTTTCTTTATTATTTGTTTAAAGTGACTTATAGGCCTTATTGGCCGGGTGTGTTGTTATTTTGTAACTCGACATTGTTATCACCTGTATGTGATGTTTTGTATACACTATACACACATGTCACTATAATAAAATATTCGTTCGTTCGTTCGTTCGTTCGTAACGCGTGAATTTGTCCAGTCTCTGCACACACAGTTCTTGTCTTCGCGGGTGTATATGGGTAAACCATAAACAGTCACAGCTAGTTGGATTGAAAGATTCAAGGCAATAGCAGACCCCATAATAACTGCGCGATGACTTGGCGACAACGTTTTCCTATAGTCGCACAATTTTCGATGAAAATATACGACACTATCAATATCAGTAAGTCAGAGATAGTTTGATAGCAGCATTCTAACCAATAGCGGACTCCATAAATTGCGTAATAACTGGCAACAACTTGACGAATGGCGACAATGTTATCATATCCACACGTTTCAATGAAAATTTATGAACATGATGCATCTGTCCGTGTAATTGTAATAGTTCTACTTGTAAGTTGGAATTGCATCTGTGATCATTCGTCAGTTCATTGCTGTTGTTGTTGACACTGAAGCTCTTGTGAATTATTCTGGTGTGTTTATCTTGTGTAAATGCATGTGCTTTGGAACAATCAGAACACTGTCAACTGGATTGAACAGGTAAAAAACTGACAACACTGTAGTTGATATTTTGTCACTATAGTGGTTGACATCAAAGCTCTCGTGAATTACTCTAATGCGTGTATCATCTTCTGTAAGAACATGTATCTGTTTTTATACAGTCACAACATTGTCACTTTCAACATCAACACTCCAGTCGAATCAAATAAAGTCTGAGTCGATTGTTCAAATATGCCGACTCGAATACAACCCAGCTTCGATGTTTTAGTGGAAAATATCAATTGTTAAGCCATCAGCCAGTTTTCACAGATTTACAATGTAGAACTTTTCCGGTTCACATAGAAACCGAAAGCAGACATTCTTAAAATTATTCCACCACCGTATAAGTGACATTGTCCCAAACACAATAGTTTACAGCGAACGATCGCAAATGCGACAAATGACAAGCCGCCAGAATGCATTGCACTCTATGAACATACCGGATAACTCAGCCGGAATGCAAACACTTAATAGCATAAGCCAATATCAGCAGAGTCAAATTTAGTCATACTGTATGGAGTAACTGCCGTATTTAATTTGGTCACCGATAATAATGTTGAATTTTGACGTCATGAACTTGGAATCACGCACAGTTTTAGCTCAGACCATTTGCAGGGCGCATAAAACAACGGTGATTCACCATACAACTGACGAAACGGTATGTGACCGCCTGATTACGGTCTGATACCGTCAAACCGTAATTTATAACAAAATAGATGTTTCCGTAAACCAGGTTTAAACCGGAGATGACGAATCCGGCCACTGTTTCTCTATTTTTATTTCTATTGACGTACGGTTTGAATGGCGCTTTTAAAGGAAGCCATTAAAGTGAACTTCTCCGATGAGTATTTAATTTATAGATGTGGGTTCAAAACGGCCACATCGATCCAGTGACACTCCCCCTTTAATTGCAAGAGAAACTCTACAAAGAAGTTGCGAGAACGGATTGGCTTCCATTCATATTACATAATTTCACGTGGACTAGTTTCAGAATCAAGTACAAACCGACGGGGGACTGGGTAGGGGCCAACATATGTTTTAATTGGGTTGATCTTAGCTTCTGGTAATAATCGGTAACACAAACATTGATTTCCCGTGCTGACTATATGTTGTTTCCTATCAAGTGACATTCAGAAGAATGTTAGAATACAAAATTTCAATACGATTAGATGAATAGCATAGGAGATACTGGGTATTGTAAGAGGGGAGACTTTCGTTTTACATGTGCATAACTATATATACACACATATGAGTGTCCAATATGCAGGGTCGTGAGCCTACGTTACCAATGTAATCTCTAAACCGTCGCTTCAGACGTTCGGATAGCTGATATCTGGAATTCATGCAGTGGATGAGTTAGATAATTGTTGCAGGAGCTATTGTAGTCACGAGTACAATATTTCTAAATGTGCGTTGTGAATTTCCACAGCTCATGTACTAGTTTATCCCGCCAGACAAACATGTGTATATGTGACCCGCCATATCAAATCCAGTCGTAAGTCGGGATTTTTTCACCCTGTGTCAATGCATTCTCTTATATATGCGAGTCGACCATAGGTCGCCTCGCATATATAAGAGAATGCATTGGCCTAACAATTTTTTATCATTTTTTTAAAATAAATGTTTCTTACAATTTTTAGGACATAAAATAAAAAACATCCATTACCCTGCAGGGAGTCCCACACATATATAGAAGCATATAGAAGAGTGTCGTCTGCTCATGTTTGTCTGAGGCTCTGTATGGGTGAAATTATAAAATTGTTAAAGAAAACAAGAAAAAATTATTAAAATTGTAAAAAATTATTAGGCCAATGCATTCTCTTATATACTGCGAGGCGACCTCTGGTCGACTCGCATATATAAGAGAATGCATTGGCACAGGGTAAAAAAATCCCGACTTACGACTGGATTTGATATGGCGGGTCACATATATTAAACAAATTTAAAATCAAAACCGCTTTGGGTTTGAGACTCGATTGGTGACGTATTTTCCTGGTCCAGTGATCGATGTATACCATGGTATGATTTCAAAGTCTTAGTCCCGATTGAAGACATAAGAAGAAATTATGACCAGTGCAATAATACATTCAAGATATATCATGGACTTGTTCGGGTGAGTGAAATTGAAAAGTTAGTAATCAGGCGCCCAGTCTGAAAAATACGTTAAATATATATTATGGACTTGTTCGGGTGATTGAAATTGATAAGTTAGTAACCAGGCGCTCAGTATATATATATATATAAATGGGATATACATGAACGTGTTCTAGCGAACTACTTTTGGTCGGCTTATTTTTGTGGTTGGCCCCATGGCAACCAGACGTGGGTGGTGTTTTCAGACAGCACATTGAACCCTCGCCTATAGAAATAAAACCATTAGAGTATGAGCTAACTATGTCCGCTTCGAACTTATTATGCCAACTCACTGGGAGTGGTCTTGTGTGGGCAAACAATTCCAGACAGTGTATAGGATCTGCGCAGGCACATATTATTACTTCCGGTGTTTTCAGACCGCAATAAATGATCGTCCGTCCCAGTCGGGATGTGAAATCAGTCGTAAAGAACTACGCGGTCAATAGTCTGAAACATTTCTTGATCGGAATGTGACGTCATACTGAGGTCACAGGGATGTGGCGACAGTGGGTTTGGTGTGTCTCAACCCCCCCCCAACCTTGGTCAAAATGTCAAACAGTTGGAAATTTCATACCTGACACAACATTAGTTGGCAATTTTTGAAATTGTTGAAAGGGAGTTTGTTGTTTTTAGACCAACAGCAGTGGCTAGTCAAATCTGCTAATTTACGAAACCAATATTTTCCTAGATTTTTTGTCAAAATTGTGGACTTAAATGGTCATCGGTTGAAATATTCGAACTAAGTAGGGGTGTCCGGTTGGAATTTTACAACACATAAAAGCTTGAGGCCAGTCTATAGATGTCAGGATTTTGGGATTTTCATTTTTAGATTTCAAACTGTTCTTACACCGGGCCGAACTATGGTGTGTTTAGTCTGGTTCAGGGATGGGGTGCAGTTCCAATGTGGACACCACCCCACGGATAAACTCTAGTCACGCTCCTATGAGGGACCGCCCCGTTTAGCGAAGGCAGTACGAAGGATATCGGAATGTGATGTCATGCTGAGGGATTGTCCCGTTTAAAGACGGTAATATGAAGGATATCGGAATGTGACGTCATACTGCTGGAATATCCATTTAAGGACGGTAATACGAAGGATATTGGAATGTGACGTCATACTGAGGGGAATTCCATGTTTAAAGACGGTAATATGAAGGATGTCTGAATGTGACGTCATACTTGGGGGAATATCCACATAAAGACGGTAATACGAATGATATCGGAATGTGACGTCATACTGAGGGGAATGCCCCGTTTAAAGACGGTAATATGAAGGATATCGGAATGTGACGTCATGCTGAGGGCATCGCCCTGTATAGCGACGGAAATCATTAAAAACACTTCTTCAATAGCACCGTTATATATACATTTAGTCAATATTAATCCTCGATTAATCATAAGAACAATCTTTAAAACAATTCTTAGTGAAAATTAATCCTCGAATAACCATAAGATCAATCTTATTATATCCTGATTTAATATGGTGATCCCGGACGCGTATCCCCGGTGGTTGGGATTATATATTAAACAATATCTAATCACCACTTCCGATTTAGAATTTATTTATATGTAATCCTATAAGAATGACCTGGTATATTACGACATGCAGCGTGTCAATAGTGAAGCCGACAGGAAGAGTTCAGTCCCCTCGCTATGCTGGTCTGACCGAGGCTATCATATATATGTTTTCCAAAAAGTATCAATTCTAACATTGTTTATGTGTTTTGTCAGTTACAATGCATTCTGGCTTGATCTAGCTAGTCTTCGAATGCATACGGACAGTTCAGTTTCTCAATTGTAACCGACACAAATTTTAAATAACAAAATTTAAGTAATTTTCCTCACATGCTGTGTTAAGCCCCATGCAGAGTTCAGTCCCCTGCGCAAGACTTAGCGTAGCGAGGGGACTGTACTCTGGTTTGCAATTTGATGCTGTCTGTGTGGTGGCAACGTTCAGCCCAGTGTAGCAGGGGACTGAACTCTGCCTTGCAGTTTGGTCAATATAATATGTGCGCACTCAGACTGCGCACCCCATAGGAACAGCGATGCATTAGAATGTAACATAGAACAGCGATGCATTAGAATGGTGCACTCCATATAAGCAGCGGTGCATTAGAATGTAAGCTAATTACGTCCGTCTCTAACCTATTATGTCGACTCACTGGGATGGGCCGTGTATCGGCAAACGATTGAATCCGATCTGCGCAGACACACACCACTTCCGGTGTACGAAAAACGCTTCCGGTGTTCTGGCTCATTATGTTTGAAAAATAAAAGACCTCATACCATTAGATGGAACAACGGACTCGTTTGTATCATTTAAAAGGGCCCCAGTACATTGTTGTGTTTGATAAGATGTAGAATGTGCTCAACACAAACGCCCATTCAAATATGACCAGAAATACCACAAATCGAAATATTGTGCCAGGGTAATTAAATTAAGTGCCCCATTTATTTTAAACCTCTTGGGCGCACGCTGGATATTTTATAGATTGCGAATCGGTTAGACCTCATTCGTGAGGATTCTAAGAGAGTGTTATATCGTCTGATGTGTTAGTGTTAGCGCGTTTCCAGGATGATATAACTCTATTATATAACGTCTGGTGTGTTAGTGTTAGCGCGTTTCAGGATAATATAACGTTATTCTATAACGTCTGGTGTGTTAGACTAGTGTTGAACCAATTCAAAAAAACATTCATCAGATCGTTGGTTAATGTGCGAGTGTGACGGAATAAGAAGAGAGGGGGCGTTTCCGATAACTACATAGGCTATAGCGTTGTTGTTGTTGGTGCGAGCATATGGCATTTCGTTTCATCCAGAATTTTATAGAAAGATTAAATGTGGCTCTTTTGTAGCGATATATCTGCGTGTTATATGGTATAGTAATCACCGCTCTCACAAACAAGAGAGAAGAGGACATTCTAACACGCAAGATAATTATCTCAATACAAATTATTGTTATAAAGAGCACTATAGACCTAAAATGGCTGCGCTACTATATAGATACACAAGAGAGAAGTGGAACTACCAACAAACATGGACTGTAAAGCATCTTCTTTAAAATAGTTTTTGAAAGATAGTGGTGTCAACTGATGAGGTCTATTACGTTGTTAAAAGGGGTACTATACACAAAATCCGGTCATCTATGGGGCCATCAACTTTTATAATCAACAGACTATATGCAACAAATGTATGAATTTGAGCCATGGATTAGTGGAAAATTAAATCATGTGTTGTATGAACAATACAAACAGCATAGTTGTTATAATGAAAATGAGTTTATGCCGCGAGGTATAAACTCATTCTCATTATAATTACCATGTTGTTTGCATCGTTCATAGACCACATGGGTGTATTTTGCACTAATCCATGGCTCAAATTCATTCATTTGTTGCATATATTCTGTTGAGTATAAAAGAGGGAAAACGACTTTCGACCATAATATACATGTAAATATAAAAACTAATTCGATGAATATGCTTATAATTACATCCGATATTTGCTCATTGATGGATTGCGAAATATTTTATTTAAATTGCCTTTTGAGCATTATATATATAGACATTAACAATACATGTCGCTACCCGGGATAAAAGATGGGGCGACTTTTGGAAAGACAGACAGTACGTATCAAAATAAATTGTTCTTAAAGACCATAATAGACATAAGCGGTTGACACATGTATACACATATATGCATTCGACAATAGAGCAGGCGAAGTTTTAACGAACACAAACTGTTTTATATTTTTAGTATAGACTTTAACCCTTTACCCAACAAACCGGCCAAAACCGGCCAAATAAAGCTTCAACAGCCTAAAATATCTTCGGTCTGTCTCAATAGAACCATACAAATATGGATATCATTGGAACCGACTCCTTGACCACATTGTGATAGTTACAGTTATGCCCTGTGCCAATGCATTCTCTTATATATGCGAGTCGACCATAGGTCGCCTCGCATATATAAGAGAATGCATTGGCCTAAAAAAAATCTTTTTTTACCATTTTTTCTTACATTCTTTAACAATTTTATAATTTGTAATGTGTTAAGCCAATGCATTCTCTTATATATGCGAGGCGACCTATGGTCGACTCGCATATATAAGAGAATGCATTGGCACAGGGCCCTTCTGTTGGGTAAAGGGTTAAGAAGTTAAAGTTTGACATCAGGGATAATCCAGAAGACGACCTTAATTCTACAACAATCACCGGCTGTATACTTATACTTATCTGAATATAATTATTATTAAAGAACACAATAGACACAAACAGCTGAATCCGCTGCTGACAAAACAGAAGGCAAACATTTAACAAACACAAACTGTTGAGTCTTTATTAAAATAGTATAGACATTAAGAAATTAAAGTCCGACACCAGTGAAAAGAGGGAATATACGTCGACCTTCTGACAAACGTCGGTACTTAACCCTTTACCCAACAGAACGGCCCTGTGCCAATGCATTCTCTTATATATGCGAGTCGACCATAGGTCGCCTCGCATATTTAAGAGAATGCATTCGCTTAACACATTAAAAATTATAAAATTGTTAAAGAATGTAAGAAAAAATGGTAAAAAGTGTTAAAATAAGATTTTTTTAGGCCAATGCATTCTCTTATATATGCGAGGCGACCTATGGTCGACTCGCATATATAAGAGAATGCATTGGCACAGGGCATAACTGTAAATATCACAATGTGGTCAAGGAGCCGGTTCCAATGATATCCATATTTGTATGGTTTTATCGAGACAGACCGAAGATATTTTAGGCTGTTGAAGCTTTATTTGGCCGGTTTTGGCCGTTTTGTTGGGTAAAGGGTTAACAAAAGAAACCCAGTTTCTTAATAATAACAAAAACCTAAAAACAACCAGAGACGAGTAGAGACAAGAGAGCTAGGATTCGAACTGTATCTCTTAAACTAGTCTTCTAAAAAAACATATACCGGGCTTGAACTATTTACGGCCGCTATCAAGGACACGATAGAAAACAATATTCTAGAAAGCAAAGAACGCACTCGCTTCAGTGAGCAGTACAGCCATAAAAAAGAAACATGTGGTTGGCCGTCTGTGCCTTGTTGTGCGCACAGCATGCGGCATGCGCCGTTCCAGGTACTAACGCGTCCGGATTGACGAACTATTCGCTGCTTTCAGACAACTTATTGGTAGGTTACAACCCAGATAACCGGCCAGTGCGAACCCAGCGGGCCATAACGGTCGAACTTGACTATCAGTTGATGGGAATCACAAGTTTTAATGACATCACACAGGTCCTAACGACAGTTGCTATGCTGGACATGAGTTGGCACGACGAACTTCTCACGTGGAATATATCCGATTATGGCAACATTGATGAGATCGTATTCCCGGCAACTAGTATATGGACCCCGGACTTCGCTCTCAAAAACTTCGAAAGCAATATTCAGCATATATCGCCATCATTCATCAAACCTGAAGCGGACTATACTGGTACGGTTACATGGAAACCAGCCAATGGTTACAACACGCCCTGCATGATAGATATACAACAGTTCCCATTCGATCACCAAACGTGTACCATCACCTTCAAATCGTGGAGTTACGACACAGATGAACTTATCTTCAAGTTAAAAACGGGGCACGTTAACTTGATGGAATTCACCGAAAACTCGGAATGGCACCTGCAAAACACGAGCATAGAGGTATTCACAAACCTGCAACGGGTAAGCGAAGTAACGATAACTCTAGTTCTAGCACGTCGAGCTTCGTTTCTTGTCCAGAGTATCCTTCTGCCCATCATGTTGCTGACCTTGCTCAATGTCGTGGTATTCAAGGTCCCGGTGGAGTCTGGAGAGAGGCTGTCGTATGCGATAACCGTCCTGTTATCCTTTGCTGTATTTATCACCTTCGTATCTGCGCTGATGCCACATAACGGAAAACAGATGTCTGTCCTTGTTGTCTTCGGGACCACAATGCTTTCAACGAGCGGATTGGTGGTGGTGCTCGCCACTATATCACTGCGTGTATTCTTCCGCAAAAAACCAGCCAATCAGAGAGAGCTGAAAATAGTTCTGTTCTTCGTCAAAAAACGCTGTGGCAGAAATGCTATTGCAGATGGTGAGAAGACAAACAATACCGACTACAGGGCCAATAACTCTATTTTCTCAAAAGACACACGAGAGGGCGATGAGCGGGATATCATCTGGACAGATGTATCTGATGCTCTCGATACTTTCTTCTTCTGGATCATTCTCTTTCTGGTTCTCTTTTTCAACATTCTGTTCATTTCTCTGAAGATATCGTGAGAGTCTGAGAGAATGTATACAGTGGGTAATCACGTGGTTTTGAGGTTGGTGATTAGCACGCACACTAAATGGCGGAGGCTGGTGCAAACGCACAAATAACACTTATGACAATCTATGAGAAACTGACACAAAACATCGGATTTTGACTTTTACGACATATGCTAGTCTATTTTTTAAACAAGTTCATACCTTATTTGTTCGGATATACACAGTGGTTTTATATAACATTCTGGCCAAAGTTGCCAGTCGGAGGTGCGTGGAATACACCAGTCCATTATAGCTTGGAGTATCCTTTAACTGAAAACTTTGGTCAGAATGTTAAAGCAAATAAATGTGAATTTGGACACAATTGATTATCAGCTTGTTTAAAAAATAGTACAGTATCTGCTCGTAGCTGACAAAATACTATGTAATATGTCATATCTCAGTTTATTACCTTTTTCCTCGTTTCTGGTCGCGTTTTCGATCACCTCGGCCATTTTGAATGCACGGTACTCATCTACTCAAAACCATGTGATTCCCCGGCCACCGTTGTATTATAAAGGGATTTTTCGTGAGTTGCGAAGCCTCCCTATTATTATGTTTGTTCCAATTCAGCGCCTGACAGTTCTCTTTTTCAACATATTTTTCATATATCTGAAGGTATCGTGAGTGAGTGTATTATAAAGGGACACTAGCTCAGAAAGGGTCAGGTTTCTACTTTTTCAACTTTTCGGTGAACAAAGACAAGGACCAGTCTATCGTCTACATTTCTATTATTTTAATGACTGATTTTCGTCTCAAAGTTGATATAACTGCTTAGTGCATGACAATGGCTATCTTGCAGTCGTCTGTCATTGTTTTTGCGACTCTAGTGTCTGGATTTTTTTCCACGCAGTAACCTGACCTGCTCAGCGACCCTATCATGCATGCCGTTCGGGAACATAGACTTTTCGGCACCTGGTTTTCAGGACTTTTCGGCAACTGGTTTTTCAGCTCTTTGGCCCATTGGAACCATCCAGCCTTGAGATGTTTGTTACAATTTTGACATATCCGTCACTTTTCGTAATCGTGCATCGTGAATGCTTCAATAATAGGGTGGTTTCGCAGTACTCACGGATATAGTTACGACTACGTTTAGAGTTCTACACGTGTACGTCATAGGTTTAGGGTACTACGTCATCAAATTATGCACACCTTCTAACTGTAGCCGTGATGTTATAACCGCCACAACGGATATGATATAATTCTTTATATACAAAACAACTTCATTTAAAGATGCATTATCCGCATAAACGCGCGCAAATAACTTCGGGATGAAAAATATTTTATTCAAGTCGAGGAACCCACCCATCCAAGTTCAGCGTGATCAGATATCGATTTTTGAAATCTATTATTTTTCACCACCGGTACTTTAAAGGGATATTGTACCCAAATGTTGTTGAGTACGAAGTAGTGTTACGGATGGCAAATTTACCGGAATGTAAAAATACAAATTGTTGTTGTCGAGTAATTTTTGTACAGTTTTCAACCAAATGTATCAAATAAAAGTTATATTATATATGCATACTAGTCCCATATACTCATTTATGTTATTGCATTGTCACTAGTCAGTGAGTGGCTTGAGTGTTCTCCCCGTATCAGCATAATGTTTCAAACGATCGTGTGTGCAATGGGTTTACTAATCCAGTATCCCTCAATTATAATTTGGTTACGTCTTGTACACGGAAATTCGTATTTTAATTTACGACATTTTATGACTCCAGCCATAAATTCAATTTATATTAAATTATTAACTGTTAAATTATTAAATTTTAAGATAGCCTATTAACCTGAGCGTTTACGGAATACATCTTCGACTAAAATTACTTATGTTTCTATATATTATCGATAATAGATCGTTGTTATCACCGGAAATTTATTGAAAATGGCGTACAGTACCCATTTAATGGTCTGTTAAAAAGTCGTCAGGAAGACGGTCTCGGACCAAATTGCGGATGGAGATGGATAAGTCTAAAATCAAGTGGCTTTTGGGTGTCAGAAATTTGGCAATTTTCGTTGAACAAATATTGATAAATAACAGGTTTTTCAGGGGGGGGTCTGCAATTTTGTTCCGAACACTAGGCGGGGGTGTGTGTGTGTGGTTCGACAGCCCGGCTTACACATTTTTTCCTGGCCCTGTAAATAGAGTCATTTTTCTTCAAAATAATGGGACAGAAGGTTTTAAGAATGCTTCTATTATGTATTAGTTATGAACTTAATTCTTGGTGGGGGCGGGTTGAGTTAATCATCAGTTAATAATGAGGGATGGCACCAAGGGGTAGTAAAAAGGTCAGCTTGCGAAATGTTTTCATCAAGGATCTATTAATGCACGTTGACATGGAAATGCTCAGATTTAAATAGTTCTATTAAAAATAATTTATTCAACCTGATGTAAATGAAAACATAACACAACAATAGATTCTTCAAATAAATGTAAACTCTTCACTTAAAGGTACGATTCGATGGTCCCCATATCATCAGATTCCAACAACAACAAATTTGTTTTGAAATGCCGCTTCAGTCAGTAATTGCCCAAAAATAATGTTAATCACAGTCAACTATAGTATAAAATCGCCCAAAAACTGTTATTTGTCAAATATCTGATACAAAAAAGCCACATGATTTTAGAGTTATCCATCTTCATCCGCAATTTTGTCAGAGAAGTATTCTCGTCGACTATTTACTGGGCCACCTAAAATTAAAATAATAGACTTCTGATCACTCTGAGCTTTGATGGGTGGGTTCCTCGACTCGAATCAAATATCTTTTACCACCGATGCTAAGGAAATAGTAATTTGTGAGCGACATTTTGGATTGAGTACCTTTAACTCTTCAAATAAAAATAGACTATTCAAAAAACCGTAATAAAATAAAACAAATGTGTTAAAACAAACTTTGACCGATTTCAACGATATTCGGTTTATGGGTCGAGGACCACCTCTAGATAGAGCTGTCAAATTTTAATGATTTTTGGTGAAAAATATGGCCGTTGGCAGCCATCATTGATTTTACTCTTTGCATCACTAAATCCTTTAACACACCCTGCAGAGCTTATCCCTCATCCGATCATCACCAACCTTTATATGGATCTTTGTTGTGACCTCTCGATAGGTGCCTTCCATATTTTGTAAAAATAAATGGCTGCCATTTGGCCATCTTGGATTTTACTCTTTGTATTACCAAATCCTTTAGCACACCTTACAGGTCACATTTCTCATCCAATCGTCACCAAACTTCATATAGATCTTCGAAGTGACCTCCAGATGGGAGCCTCCATTTTTCCACAAAATTTGTTTAAAACAAACATGGCCACCAGCAGCCATCTTGGATTTAAAATGTCAATCCATCAGCATACCATACAGCCCACATTTATGGGAGAATTGTTTTGAAACTTTACAGTGTTATTGGTAAATAAAAGTAGGAATGCTTCTATTGATCGGAAAAGATCAGGAAAACTGAGTAAAATAGTCATTTGAAGCAGTATGGATGGGGTGGGTCCCTATCCCAGAATCGGAAAAATAAAAATTAGGGGATGGTGGGTACCCAGAGGGCAGAAAAAATAAAAAAGCGCCTAGTGTCCGGAAATGTTTTCCTGGCCCTCACCCCCCCCCCCCGGTTTTTGGCAATTTTATACTATATTTTCGGGCAATTAATCGATTCCGATAACTGAAGCGACATTTAAAATAAATGTTGTTGTTGTTGTTGTTGACTCTGATGATATGGGGACCATCGAATCGAATCGAGTACCTTTAATGATACATGCGCAATTAGTGTTCTTGTATCATACAGCCACCCTGCATATATCAAGCCTTAATTGGACATGCAGATATCCTCATTTCATCGATTGAAGAGAAGCTTATTGTACACGCTCTGCTTTATCTAGCGAAAATCTCGCTGTCAGTGAATCAGGATCCATACCACCATCCTGAATTATATTCAGGATTTAAACAAAAATGAAGCTGGTACGCGACTTTTATATCATTAATTGCTGTATGTGATGGCTATAGAATGGTCATTTTTATCACCTTTTTATAATTTGTCATGTCCTCGTTCTGTTAGTCGGGCTCTAGTTTGTCCGTGCATGACAGACATTCACAGTTCAACCCGTCGCATCCTCTCTTTTTTTCAATGATTTTTTTCTTTTGCAGGATATATACTTTCGTGAATCCCAAATTGTTCACTGCCATGAGCGCTATCATACAACTACATGCATATAGTGCACTAAGTCATTTAAAACACACCCTAATTGACATTATTATAATGATTTATCTTCCCTCACACTAATAATTTAAAGACATATTATGTACTTGTTCGGGTGCGTGAAACTGATAAGTTAGTATTCAGGCGCTATGATAACTGGAGTAATGTAACATTCTACTAACATCGCCGAAAATTTGAAGCAAATCGACCGTACCACTCCATAGAAAACATCGTCAGAACTACGCTCAATTGTAAATATTTACTACTCGATTCTGGACGCATCTATCGGCGATAAACTAGCGAAAACGATTTCGCCATCGAGAGTCAATTCATTTAATTAATATATAAGAATGACGATGTGTGTTGTCAATTTGAATAGACTATTTGTACAAAATACTACTTTGAAAAAGATTATTCTCCATTTGTATTTGATCACCATACCAGAGTGTTTCACATCACTTTAATCTAACACAAACAATGACGGTGCTCTAAAGGTCAATTCACACCGAGCGCGAGGGCGCGATTATTACGGCCGTTTTCTGTCGTCCATAGCGGTTTGAAGAGCGCGATTTTTAGATTCACGCCGAAAACGATCGTATCGTTGTTCACGACGCGATCACAGCAGTGATTTTATGCGTCGTTGATTTCTCGCTCTGTGGCAAACAGCGGGATAATTGGGTCGCTGTCAAATAGGATGTTTATCCGTGCGTGTTTCTCCTATTTGAAGGCGACGCACTCATTTGTCGCCGCGATAACAAAGGTGATGGAGGACTTTAGCGAGATGCTGACAACAGCAGAAATGCAACACCATGCATGTCTGTATAACACGAAATCGAAAGAGTACAAGAATAACTCGTAAAGAGAAGAGAAAATGTCTGGCAAGAGATTGGCGGAATAACAGGATCGTCCCTGTGATAATTTACGGAGTCCGTGCATCATTCCACATGGCATATTATATTTGACAATGAAATTAGTATGTTGAGCAAATTCTGTTTAAAATTTACATATGCATTGTATTTGTGACCTGCCTGCAAATAACGGACTCAAACGATTATCTATACCCTGATTATCGCCCTCGACGAAGCGATTCAGTCGCTTTCGGTGTGAATATAAAATCGCGCGCTTTGAATAGCTACGGACGACATAAAACGGCCGTAAAATCGCGCGCTCGCGCCCGGCGTGAATTGACCTTTAAGGTCGTTTTCTGTCATCCGTAGCGGTTCGTCGCGCGCGATGATTAGGGTAGATAATCGTTTGAGTTCATCATTTGCTGATGGCAGGTCACAAATACAATGTATATTGACATTTTAAAAATAATTTGCTCAACATATTGTTGATTGTTTTTTAATTTATAGCGTCATTCGGGGATTGGCAAACCTTGGCATTCACAGATAAATGGATTTCCTCTAGACAGCATCTGGCTGGGGGACATCATTGCAGTTATGACAGATCGCAGTAGATGGAAATGAGATGGTTTCGCAGTGGTGATTCAGAGATAATGCATGGGTTAAATTTCTGATCATATCTAGGTGATAACACAAGACATTCCCACGCTAATTACAGCATCGGAAAGAGCTCGTGATACTGCATATACCGCTTAAAAATACCAAAATTCACCAAATTCCCCAGGGTTCTGCCTCTAAGCCATCGATATACATGTAATAGTTTTTCAAACTCAAATCATTGTCACAACAGTCACATATATATGATATGTCAAGTGGAATGGTGCTTGACTTCCTAAATTATCATAGCAATTGCGTTTAATTGAATTTCATTCTATAATTCCAGTTTTTATTAGCGGTGGTGGGGTGCAAATTGTGGCAAAGGTGACTTCACTTTAGCCAGGAATTTTCTCTTCCCTTTTTATTATTGTATACTCTTTCCACTTCGTGTTATACAGACGCGCGTGTTGCACTTCCGTTATCAGCCTGTCGCTAAAGTCCTCCGTCACCTTTGTTATCGCGGCGACAAATGAATATGTCACCTTCAAATATAGGAAAAATACGCACGGATAAGCAGGGGGGAGTCTGGAAAAAAATTGCACATATAGGGCCCAAAAAGTTTGTTTCCGACCCCGAGGCACGCACCACCCCATTTGTGCAAAAAAAAAATATATTTTCCTCCAAAATTTTGGGGCCCCACCCCCCCCCCTTTCTCATGTTTTTATCAAAATTTCAGAGTTTTTTTTAGCCGTTCTTCAATAACTGTCTTTCAATCCCATTCCACTATCCTTTTTTGGTGCAAACTCTTGCTGTGTACCATTAAGACTCAAGCAATAACATGCTTAATTGGTAACCACAGATCAGAAAAACGAAAAATAAACTGTATTTCCAGGTGTTTCCTGGTGTTTTCAGTATCTAACAACAATACTAAAGCATTGTGTAGGTACACTATATGTCACAAATCGCCATAGACCCCATTATAGCCTTGATATATCGAGTGTGCTGTGTCTGACAGAGAACACTGGCCAGTGTAAATGGTGGTAAACAGGTCAGGGGTTCCACAATTATTTGTGCATGACCAAAGAACTCTTTAGTCTTATCCACCGGGGTGGGATGGGGAGGGGAATTGTTTTTTGTTAGGTATACACATAGATATATGGTTATTATACCCTCCGATATTAAAAATTTATGAGATACCCTTTTCAATTTCATGTTATGCAACAATCAGGTTAATGATATCTAGTCATCATTGAGTATTCACCATGTAGTATCCAATTTGTGATACAGTATTTTTGTTTTGTTACTTTTATTCAGGTAATATATTAATTTTGTTACTAAATATTTCTTCCGTTGATCATAAGTTTCCTGAACGCTATTACGGTGGTCCACTGTGAAGTGGGCCGGGATCCTGTGAAATCCAGAATGTTGCTAAATCTGAGGCTAAACAGTCACTATAGCTGCCTATATAGCCCTTTTCCAACAAGCATGGTACTAACATGCTTACAATCAACATTACATGGTCAGTACTTGTAAATTGTTTGAAAAAAACCCATTTTGGAAAATATTTACAAGCACGATTGTTTCGGCCCCTGGACCACCCACCCCGGCCCTATATACGGATTTTTTTTTTTGCAGACTCCCCCCTGGGATAAGCATCTTATTTGACAGCTACTCAATAATCGCGCTGGTTTGCCACAACGCGAGAAATCGACGAAGCATAAAATCACGGTTGTGACCGCTTCGTGGTAAGCATATACGGTCGTGTTCCGTGTGAATATCAAAATCGTGCGCATTAAACCGCTAGGGGCGTTGGGGTGAAGGAGAAGATCAATCGATCTTTTCGACCACCCCGGGCGCTTCGTACCCATCCACTATCCTAGCCGCTAGGGGCGACAGAAAACGGCCGTAAAATCGCGCGCTCGTGCCCGGTGTGAATTGACCCTCAGACGGTCATATTCACGCCCATAGTTCTTTCCCAGAATTCATCTCGTCTGACGATTATTGATGGCACGATCTCCCTCCCCATCGTGACGAATATATTTTACCGACCGAAGTTCACTCTAACTCTCCCTATAGATCTAAATATGTAAATAACAATTATTTCTGCATTGATGATTTTTGTAAAAATTCGTAATTTGATATTTAGTACATGTCAGCATTGTTATAATATCTTGTACGTCTAAATATGTAAATAACAATCATTTATGCATTGATTGATTGATTTATTGTAAAAATCCGTACTTTGATAGTTAGTACATGTTATTTTATGTTATATTTAATCTGGCTTAAGTATAAGGGGACCCCATTTTTAGCTCATCTTTACTTTGTAAAGTTTGAGCTATTGACGTGGGTTGGCGGTCGTCGTGCGTGCGTTGGGGCGTCCGTCCGTCAACAATTTCCTTTGGTTCACCCTAAAGCCCGCATCCCTCATCCGATTATCATCAAACCTCATATGGATCTTCGGGGTGACCTCTAGATGGGAGCCGTCGATTTATTTCGAAATTCGTTAAAAAACATGGCCGCCAGCAGCCGTTTTGGATTTCAAATTTGAATCCATCGGCACATTCTACAGCCCGCATTTATTGGAGAAATGTTTTGAAAATGTACAGGCATGTTTTGCATCACATCTAGATGGGAGCTATCGAATTTTAGCGATTTTCGATGAAAAACATGACTTAACATGACAAAATCCTTTGGAAAATACACACTGAAAATATTGTTGACTTTAATCTTTACTCAAAACGTTGAATCATAAGTTGTTGAGCGGTTTGTATTCAACGGTTGAGTAAAGAATACTCAACCAAGACAAACCAGGATATCTGTTTCGGATTTAATCAACACGTTGATTAAAAGTTCTAGGAACAATAACTCTATTTAAAACACTGTGCATATATAATGGTAGTCTTTTCGAGATGTTTAATCTATACGTATCAACAATATTTTGGATCTATAAATGCAATATTGAGATGGGAGCAGATGGCCGATGGGTATGTTAGAATTTCATAAGTTCATCACCTCAAACAGACAAACACTCTGATCCCCTATAATCAAGTCAACCAAATCTATGTTAAACACTGGGTCCCATAAAACAAATCACCAAAATCCACACTGGGGTTCTCCAAAACAATTCATCCAATTGATCAATTCCATAGTAAACACTAAGGTCCTGTCATCATTGATACAGTCCATGGTAAACTCTGGGGTTCTCTAAAAACAAATCATCCAATTGATAAATTCCATGGTAAACACTAGGGTCCTGTCATTGACCCAGTCCATGGTAAACTATGGGGTTCTCTAAAAACAATTCATCCAATTGCTCAATTCGATGGTAAACACTATGGTCCTGTCATCATTGATCCAGTCATGGTAAACTCTGGGGTTCTCTAAAAACAAATCATCCAATTGATCAATTCCATGGTAAACACTGGGGTCCTGTCATCATCGATCCAGTCCATGGTAAACTCTGGGGTTCTCTAAAAACAAATCAACCAATTGATCAATTCCATGGTAAACACTGGGGTCCTGTCATCATTGACCCAGTCCATGGTAAAATCTGGGTTTCTCTAAAAACAAATAATCCAATTGATCAATTCCGTGGTAAACACTAGGGTCCTGTCATCATTGATCCAGTCCATGGTAAACACTAGCGTCCTGTGATAATTGATCCAGTCCATGGTAAACACTAGGGTCCTGTGATCATTGATCCAGTCCATGGTGAACTCTAGGGTCCCCTGATCCTTAATGCGTGTGTTACTTATGGGTTAACTAAATTAGATTGGTGTTGACTTGTGTTCATATGATATTGATACCAAACAATGTATAATCTGTAATTATCTGTACCCGTTGGCGTAGTATACTGTAATTCGACGCGGCGTGGTATTATATTGTCGTTACAGTGTGCGGCAACACCCGATCATCAGAAAATGATTTTATGAAGTTATAAAAACAAATAATGCAGATTTCAACATATATTTGTCACCAGTGATAACTGACGGTATTATATAGGACAAATTTCGGTGTGATTTTATGCAGAGACACCGACGAATAGCTGTTTGGAAACAAGTAATGACCCTGTGCCAATGCATTCTCTTATATATCATAGGTCGCCTCGCATATATAAATGAATGCATTGGCCTAACATTTGTTATCATTTTTTAAAATAAATTTTTCTTACATTCTTTAACAATTTTTATCATTTTTTTTTATATTTGTTCTTACATTCTATAACATTTTTTAGCATTTTTGTTATATTCTTTAACAATTTTATCATTTTTCTTACATTCTTTAAAGGTACGGTTGGCCTTGGCGGTGGGTATCCTGTGAAAATATTCCCACCCGTCAAAAACCGCCACAAACAGAAAGAACATCAAAATGTAGACAGACTTTGTCCGTATACAAATAAGAAATATCGCATAAACAGTATGTTATTGTCAAATGTTTGACCATTGTTATGTAAATAAAAGCATAAAAAGTAACTTTTCTGGTGTTTGTTTATATTATGATGGTAAACATAAAGAGCGTTCTTTGTTGGTGAATTCCTGATATGGAAACTAATAAAGAGCGTTTATGCCATTTGTGTGTGATTAGCCAGTAGCATTGTGCTGTCTTCTGTAACACAATCAGGCTCTTGCTTAGGTTAAATATAGTAGGTCTTTATGATGACATGCTGTTTACGTGATGATCATGGTATATATGAACGAAACTGTATGCGTTTTAATGTTTTTCTGTTTACGGTGATTAGAACAAATATGAATATTTTCGACAACTAAGGCCTCACGTGCCTTTAACAATGTTATCATTTTTTATAATGTTTTCTTACATTATTTATCAATTTTTATCATTTTTTCTTACATTTTTTTTTTTACATTCAATTTTTATCATTTTTTATCATTATTTCTTACATTCTTAATTAATTTTTTCTTTCATTTTTAACAATTATAAAAAATAATATAAAATTTGTAGGCCAATGCATTCTGTTATATATACACGAGGCGACCTATGGTCGACTCGCATATATAAAAGATTGCATTGGCACAGTTTTGGCAAAAACTCGGGAAGCTCCCGAAATTAAGATGTTCGTCGTTGGACTGATCAAAGTTCGTACGCGTTTCCTGGACAAATTATGCATATAAATATAGAGCTTATCATATATACGACGAAAACAACTTTAATTTCAGTGGTTATAAACTATTTTTCGGGTTCTTTCGAGTAATTAACATTATTCTACTCACCATTCCAACTTAGTTTCTCTTTCTCCGCTTCGACTCTAATTACAGTACTACAAACACGCGTACAGATAATTACGTATGTTATATTCCCATACAATACTACAAACACACGTACATATAGTACGTACGGTTATATTCCGATACAGTACTACAAACATGCGTACACATAATTACGCTGAAGGGGTCACTCTCACCTAAAAAAAATGTGCTGAAGGGTGCACAGGTTTTGAAAATGTTGCTGAAGGGTACACAGGTTTTGAAAATGTGCTGAAGCATACACAGGGTTTACCAACGCCGTTACTTCAAATGTGTTCTTGGAAGTCTGGTGCCCTTCAGCAGTTTGTTTTCAGTTCATTTTAATTTCATTGGAACTAAACAATTATGCTCAAACAGAAATAATGCAGACGCAAAAACTACGATCATTCAGAAGGAGAGGTCAAAACATGTGTACCCGTCAGCACATTTCCAAAACCGTTGTACCCTTCAGCACTTTTTTGTGGTGAGGGTGGTTGTATTCCCATGGTAGTCAGAGACGTGGCGACAGGGAGGGGGTGAGACTTTGGTCAAAATTTTCAACAGTTGGAAATTTCATACCTGCCAAAACATTAGTTGGAAATTTCACACCAACAATAGGTTGATAATGTTCTTGTAGTTTGATTTTCAAACAATTTATTGGGGGGGGGGGATTAATTGTTTTTGACCAATATTAGCATATTTTCCTATTTTTGGTCAAAATATTTGACTGAAATGGTCATCCGTTGGAAATTTTCCAACCTAAAGGGGGTGACAGGTTGGAAATTTCCAACACTTGGAAAGCTTATGTCCTGGTCCCTCCCCGGTGGCCAGTCAAAAACTGCTAGTTAATTTAAGAAAACAATATTGTCATACATTTGTTCAACTTTGTCATTGGAATTGTCATCAGTTGGAAATTGTCCAACATAAGTCGGGGTGTCAGGTTTGAACTTTCCAACTCTAAGAAGACTTGAGGCTAGTCTAGATGCTAGGATTTTGCGACTTTCTTGGCCAGATCTGTGTCACAGGCAAATTTGGCAAATTCAATAACATTATTTCTGCATGGTAAAAACTACATTGATTGTTTTGTATATATATCTAGTCGTTATACTAATTGCAAGTTGTGTTATATTGACATGGCTAGTGTATAATCTGGCTTAATTCATATGTATTACTTGCTTAAATGTTCAAAATATTAAAGAAATTTAAGTTGATTGAATTGACATATATTTTGAAAATATTCGAACAATGGCTGCCAGGGGTGGCGCAAGGATTTCACCGACGCGGGGCTACGCGATCCCCCGACAGGCTACTGCTACCGGGCTGGTTATATCAGATCTCCCCGATGTGGGGCTAACCCTCCCCGACAGGGGGCTTTACCCCTCTCCCTGGTACCACCCATAATAGCTGCATTAATATCTTTAAAATCCATTATCCGGTTCGCCAATATGCATTAATGACGGTGTGTTCAGTGTGAACGTGCTTTAGGAGTGTCTAGTATAAAGTAGAATGGGCCAAATGTCTACTCTGATAGCCGTCTTGTGCCTAGTTTATAGTTGGAGTTAGGTGATGCATGGCTACCAAAGGTACAAAAATACAATTCGCAACGTGCTATTGGTTACACTGGTGTACATATGGTTCGGAGTGACATCTAGCGGATATATAGGAGAGAATAAAATAGATATTGGGACCTGATTGGTCAATATCTTTGTGGGTTTTTTTGCATAAAACATACATGACACCTCTTCCCCACGATTTCCCATAGGCAATATAGTCATTGGCACAGGAATTAACCCTTTGTAGTGAAGTTTGAATTTTGTGGTGTGGTCTAAAAATTAACATGATTTTTTCAGTGCGGTCCTGACACTTATCTAGTTACGAAAACACAAGATTTAAAGGCGAATTCCCTGCTAGACGGACATGATTGTCCCCCGACGTTTCCGTCGGAGGACTATAGAAATGACCCTCGTCCGTCCGTGATACCATCCGTGTGTCCGTCCGTGCGTCCGAGATTGGGTATCAGAAGAATAGGGGCCTCGTTAGCCTCACATCTAAAAATAGAATCTTTGGGGTCTAAAATTGGTTGTACTAAAATATTCCCAAAATAACAAAACCCCAAAAAAAAAAAATTTCAAAACTTCAAAACTTTATTTTTTCCAAAAATTATTTTTTCCAAAAAATTTAAAAATTTCCAAACTTCCAAATTATCAAAACCCCAAAATTTCCAAACTTCCAAATTATCAAAACCCTCAAAATTATTTCTCTAAAAAAAGTTTAAATAAAAAATTTATAACGAGTTTTCGGTTTCTGATAAACTCGATATTAAAAAATGTCGAATGTTAAATTATTTGCGCGTAATATCTTTCGTAATATTTTTTGTTCAAATATTTTTCATGAATTTATTAATCGATGTTTAGAAATAGCTTTATTGGACATTGTGACCATCGATATGAATGCATACATTCCAGTGTTTTATCGGACGCAGTTCATATAATTGTCATACCTGAAAATAGACACCATTACTTTTACATAAATAATAAAGAGCGTTTATTCTTTACACTCTCTCTATCCCATATGACAGGTGTGTATTATCGTGAATTATTGGAAGTTTTGAGATGTACTATGTTCAATCCCTAACGGTCGAAAATTGTAATGTGAAATTACAACCCTCCAGAATGAATTGTCAAATTCGCTGTACACGCAATCACACGCGACATTGGTGGTAACAATGTGTCTTTCACACCTTTGCTTTACCAAATGAATTATATTATTTCCCCGGTCACAGTTATATGCTATTTAGAAAACATATCGATTTAATGTCTGAACAAACGAGTTAGTATCAATTAAGGTTGATAAACTGTGTCATTCACACGATAATTAGTTAGCCAAAACATGCATACATATTACGTCAGGTCGTGAGACACTCAATTATAGAAATTGCTTTGATGACATTGTTATAACAACATTACGTAATAACCCCTTATCACTCCATTCACACTTACGATCATATACCGAAACTCCAGTTAGCACCGATGCCTGCAATATATTATTTATAATAATTGGACTCATTGATCTCACGTGAATAATACTCTTAGTTGTTCCAATAAAATAGTTATCAAATTCGATCACCAATAGATTTGACTGTGGAATGTAATGACCTTTAACTTATTTATCGATCTAAAAGGACACTCATTATGAATGAATGTTAACAATACAAGCGCACGAATGAAGAGCGTTGAACATATACGAAATTACTACACGAATGAATTGAACCTTGAAATTTATATTTCACATCTTACCAACAACAGCTACAGACATAATCATAGTATTATACTGTCTTGCATGTACACACGCTATGACATCATTAAAGGTGGACAATCCACTCACGGTGTGACAACAGATACGGACATAGGCATAGTGTTATACAGTCTTCTATGTACCCACGCTATGACACCATTAACGTACATTGGATGTTAGGTCTATGATTCTTGAGTATGCTCCAATCAATGAGCAAATGAGCAAAAAAAATGAGCAAATGAGCAAGAAAATGAGCAAATGAGCAAGAAAATGAGCAAATGAGCAATAAAAATGAGCAAATGAGCAAAAAAATGAGCAAATGAGCAAGAAAATGAGCAAATGAGCAAGAAAATGAGCAAATGAGCAATAAAAATGAGCAAATGAGCAAGAAAATGAGCAAATGAGCAAGAAAATGAGCAAATGAGCAATAAAAATGAGCAAAAAAATGAGCAAATGAGCAAGCAAATGAGCAAGAAAATGAGCAAATGAGCAAGAAAATGAGCAAATGAGCAATAAAAATGAGCAAATGAGCAAAAAAATGAGCAAATGAGCAAACAAATGAGCAAATGAGCAAGAAAATGAGCAAATGAGCAAGAAAATGAGCAAATGAGCAAATGAGCAATAAAAATGAGCAAATGAGCAAAAAAATGAGCAAATGAGCAAACAAATGAGCAAATGAGCAAGAAAATGAGCAAATGAGCAAGAAAATGAGCAAATGAGCAATAAAAATGAGCAAATGAGCAAAAAAATGAGCAAATGAGCAAGAAAATGAGCAAATGAGCAAGAAAATGAGCAAATGAGCAAGAAAATGAGCAAGAAAATGAGCAAATGAGCAATAAAAATGAGCAAATGAGCAAAAAAATGAGCAAATGAGCAAGAAAATGAGCAAATGAGCAAGAAAATGAGCAAATGAGCAATAAAAATGAGCAAATGAGCTATAAAAATGAGCAAATGAGCAAAAAAATGAGCAAATGAGCAAGAAAATGAGCAAATGAGCAAGAAAATGAGCAAATGAGCAATAAAAATGAGCAAAAAAATGAGCAAATGAGCAAACAAATGAGCAAATGAGCAAGAAAATGAGCAAATGAGCAAGAAAATGAGCAAATGAGCAATAAAAATGAGCAAATGAGCAAAAAAATGAGCAAATGAGCAAACAAATGAGCAAATGAGCAAGAAAATGAGCAAATGAGCAAGAAAATGAGCAAATGAGCAAATGAGCAATAAAAATGAGCAAATGAGCAAAAAAATGAGCAAATGAGCAAACAAATGAGCAAATGAGCAAGAAAATGAGCAAATGAGCAAGAAAATGAGCAAATGAGCAATAAAAATGAGCAAATGAGCAAAAAAATGAGCAAATGAGCAAGAAAATGAGCAAATGAGCAAGAAAATGAGCAAATGAGCAATAAAAATGAGCAAATGAGCAAGAAAATGAGCAAATGAGCAAAAAAATGAGATGTAACATTATATCACTGTTATTGTATCAATTGATAGGTTCAGACAAGTTCGATGTTTAGAAAAGAAAAGTTACCTATAATTCTGCTGTGGTTAAGCAGTCCATTATTTAGGGCATACCTGTATGTAGGCCTATCAGTGGATGAATAGTCTGCCGGAGAAGTACTGTGTAGACAGGTCTTGTCGTTAAGAGAGTCAGACGAGAAGTGAAGGCTCGGCTATTAAAACATAGTAATGTGATAGCGAACATCAAACGAGTCTGCGCACGCATATCTGTCAAAAGGATACAATAGCAGTCATTGGTCAATTTATCCCCGGTGTCAGCTCAGTACCCAATCGGGACGAAGCCGAAGGTCAACTCATTTTTTTTTTGCTCATTATAGTACGTCACTTGGACATTTTATCAGTTTATCACGTGATCACTAAATGTGGCAATCGGGTATCCACCGATGCCTGCAATTCATTATTTATAATAATTGGACTCATTGATCTCACGTAAATAATACTCTTAGTTGTTCCAATAAAATAGTTATCAAATTCGATCACCAATAGATTTGACTGTGGAATATAATGACCTTTAACTTATTTATCGATCTATGTTAGAAAATGGTCTTAACAAAAAACTTGACCATAACAAAAATTACCTTACATTTATGCATGAATCTAATTAGACCATACGTAAATATTGTCAGCTTATCGTCTGATGAGCAAATCCGATGTTTATCAAAAATAGTACAACTTTCAGTTGGTAATTACTCTTACGAATGAAGAGCGTTGAACATATACGAAATTACTACACGAATGAACTGAAATTTATATTTTCACATCTTACCAACAACAGATACAGACATAGTCATAGTGTTATACTATCTTACATGTACACACGCTATGACATCATTCGAAGGGGCAATACACTCAAGGAGTTAATGTGACACGAAACAAGGGACGTGATGTAATATTGGTGTTTGAATCTTAAAGGAACACAAGACACTCTAAAGGGACACTCATTATGAATGAATGTTAGCAATACAAGCGCACGAATGAAGAGCGTTGAACATATACAAAATTACTACACGAATGAATTGAACCTTGAAATTTATATTTCACATCTTACCAACAACAGCTACAGGCATTATCATAGGGTTATACTGTCTTGCATATACACACGCTATGACATCATTAAAGGCGGACAATCCACTCACGGTGTGACAACAGATACAGACATAGGCATAGTGTTATACAGTCTTCTATGTACCAATGCTATGACATAATTAAAGGGGGATAATACACGCACGGTGTGGAATGTTAAAGTGACACGTGGTAAGGGACGTGATGTAATATTGGTGAAACCCCCTCCCCAACTTATAGATATATAACGAAGACGAGAATAACATGTTGATGAAGTTTATTGAAATTTAATCATTGTCTGAATCTTCGACCGTTAGATTTACTTCTAAGAGTTTCTTGAATTTTCTCATCGCTTCATCTGCAGCCCATTCATTATTATATCCGTGTTTGGTCAGTTTGACCATTTTCTTCATGATCATGGTATGTATGCGTGATGTTTTCAATCGATACTGGTATTCTATTAATCGTCTATAACTTTTGAGAAACAGAGCAAACTCTGTGTCGATGGTATCCTCTTTTCCCGACATGCTCTCATCTCCCGAAATGTTCTCTTCTTCTTTCACATCATTGGTGACGCGTTTCATCATACTTTTGAATGTGTCCATCTCGTTGACACATCGCGCAGCTTTCTTAAAACCGAATACCGTTCTACTACCGACGCCATTACCATCTTCTGAATCTGATAGCGTTCCACGTTCATCTTCATCTGAATCTAGAACCGCTTCGTCAGATTCATCGGTATCTTCTCCGAAGAGAGTTGGTTTTGTCTCGGACATAACTCCGTGTTTAATCTGTTTATGTCTTTGTAGATTGTAGTTCGTCGATAAAATAATGTCACATAAATCACACCCGTGCATTATCGCGAATTATTGGAAGAACCATCACTCTTATAAGTAGCGATAAAAAGAGAGAATAAGGTGTGGTATACAACCGTCGCTCTAAGAGTACGTTCGTCCCGGGGCTAGGGTATAGATATTTGACCGCCGGTGATTCAATTAATGCCAATTTATCAGTATGGTACTCTATGTATTCATTCATGATTTGGCTAATCGTATGACACTGGTCTTTTCATTTTCTTCTTATTATTAGACAAACCTCCAACAGACACTCTCTTGTTGGTTTGTTTGGACGCTTTACGTGTGTTTGTCAACTTATTTGCTGCAACTTCAGCCTTAGCCATTTCAATCGCTTGAGCGATGGGTGTCACCACGTTAATAAGTGGTTTTAGAACGTCTTCTTCACTATCACTATTTTTAGTTCTGTCAATAAAGTATCGACCCTGATTATCTGGTATTAACTTCCCATCAACCATATCTCTGAAATGTTTTCTCCACATTTCAAGATCTGCTGGAATATACGGGATCGACATGTTTCTTCAAAATGTACAAGTCACTCTTTTTTCTGCATTTTATTTTAGAAAGTTTATCGCCTCTTATAAAAATCGAATGATGATACAGTTATGCACTAAATAATGGACTGCTTAACCACAGCAGAATTATAGGTAACTTTTCAGGAGTTAGTCGGAAATATGGCTTGTTGCCATTCATCGGAAAGCTCTCGATGGCGGCAGCGGCGACGGCGGCAGTGGCGGTGGCGGCATTGCGGTATTTTACTGCGGCGGCGGTGCCGCCGCCGCCGCCGGGGGTCCGCCGCCGACGGACCCCGCAGTAAAATACTGCAATTTGTACATTTGTACATTTTGAAGAAACATGTCGATCCCGTATATTCCAGCAGATATGTAAATAACAATTATTTCTGCATTGATGATTTTTGTAAAAATTCGTAATTTGATATTTAGTACATGTCAGCATTGTTATAATATCTTGTACGTCTAAATATGTAAATAACAATCATTTATGCATTGATTGATTGATTTATTGTAAAAATCCGTACTTTGATAGTTAGTACATGTTATTTTATGTTATATTTAATCTGGCTTAAGTATAAGGGGACCCCATTTTTAGCTCATCTTTACTTTGTAAAGTTTGAGCTATTGACGTGGGTTGGCGGTCGTCGTGCGTGCGTTGGGGCGTCCGTCCGTCAACAATTTCCTTTGGTTCACCCTAAAGCCCGCATCCCTCATCCGATTATCATCAAACCTCATATGGATCTTCGGGGTGACCTCTAGATGGGAGCCGTCGATTTATTTCGAAATTCGTTAAAAAACATGGCCGCCAGCAGCCGTTTTGGATTTCAAATTTGAATCCATCGGCACATTCTACAGCCCGCATTTATTGGAGAAATGTTTTGAAAATGTACAGGCATGTTTTGCATCACATCTAGATGGGAGCTATCGAATTTTAGCGATTTTCGATGAAAAACATGACTTAACATGACAAAATCCTTTGGAAAATACACACTGAAAATATTGTTGACTTTAATCTTTACTCAAAACGTTGAATCATAAGTTGTTGAGCGGTTTGTATTCAACGGTTGAGTAAAGAATACTCAACCAAGACAAACCAGGATATCTGTTTCGGATTTAATCAACACGTTGATTAAAAGTTCTAGGAACAATAACTCTATTTAAAACACTGTGCATATATAATGGTAGTCTTTTCGAGATGTTTAATCTATACGTATCAACAATATTTTGGATCTATAAATGCAATATTGAGATGGGAGCAGATGGCCGATGGGTATGTTAGAATTTCATAAGTTCATCACCTCAAACAGACAAACACTCTGATCCCCTATAATCAAGTCAACCAAATCTATGTTAAACACTGGGTCCCATAAAACAAATCACCAAAATCCACACTGGGGTTCTCCAAAACAATTCATCCAATTGATCAATTCCATAGTAAACACTAAGGTCCTGTCATCATTGATACAGTCCATGGTAAACTCTGGGGTTCTCTAAAAACAAATCATCCAATTGATAAATTCCATGGTAAACACTAGGGTCCTGTCATTGACCCAGTCCATGGTAAACTATGGGGTTCTCTAAAAACAATTCATCCAATTGCTCAATTCGATGGTAAACACTATGGTCCTGTCATCATTGATCCAGTCATGGTAAACTCTGGGGTTCTCTAAAAACAAATCATCCAATTGATCAATTCCATGGTAAACACTGGGGTCCTGTCATCATCGATCCAGTCCATGGTAAACTCTGGGGTTCTCTAAAAACAAATCAACCAATTGATCAATTCCATGGTAAACACTGGGGTCCTGTCATCATTGACCCAGTCCATGGTAAAATCTGGGTTTCTCTAAAAACAAATAATCCAATTGATCAATTCCGTGGTAAACACTAGGGTCCTGTCATCATTGATCCAGTCCATGGTAAACACTAGCGTCCTGTGATAATTGATCCAGTCCATGGTAAACACTAGGGTCCTGTGATCATTGATCCAGTCCATGGTGAACTCTAGGGTCCCCTGATCCTTAATGCGTGTGTTACTTATGGGTTAACTAAATTAGATTGGTGTTGACTTGTGTTCATATGATATTGATACCAAACAATGTATAATCTGTAATTATCTGTACCCGTTGGCGTAGTATACTGTAATTCGACGCGGCGTGGTATTATATTGTCGTTACAGTGTGCGGCAACACCCGATCATCAGAAAATGATTTTATGAAGTTATAAAAACAAATAATGCAGATTTCAACATATATTTGTCACCAGTGATAACTGACGGTATTATATAGGACAAATTTCGGTGTGATTTTATGCAGAGACACCGACGAATAGCTGTTTGGAAACAAGTAATGACCCTGTGCCAATGCATTCTCTTATATATCATAGGTCGCCTCGCATATATAAATGAATGCATTGGCCTAACATTTGTTATCATTTTTTAAAATAAATTTTTCTTACATTCTTTAACAATTTTTATCATTTTTTTTTATATTTGTTCTTACATTCTATAACATTTTTTAGCATTTTTGTTATATTCTTTAACAATTTTATCATTTTTCTTACATTCTTTAAAGGTACGGTTGGCCTTGGCGGTGGGTATCCTGTGAAAATATTCCCACCCGTCAAAAACCGCCACAAACAGAAAGAACATCAAAATGTAGACAGACTTTGTCCGTATACAAATAAGAAATATCGCATAAACAGTATGTTATTGTCAAATGTTTGACCATTGTTATGTAAATAAAAGCATAAAAAGTAACTTTTCTGGTGTTTGTTTATATTATGATGGTAAACATAAAGAGCGTTCTTTGTTGGTGAATTCCTGATATGGAAACTAATAAAGAGCGTTTATGCCATTTGTGTGTGATTAGCCAGTAGCATTGTGCTGTCTTCTGTAACACAATCAGGCTCTTGCTTAGGTTAAATATAGTAGGTCTTTATGATGACATGCTGTTTACGTGATGATCATGGTATATATGAACGAAACTGTATGCGTTTTAATGTTTTTCTGTTTACGGTGATTAGAACAAATATGAATATTTTCGACAACTAAGGCCTCACGTGCCTTTAACAATGTTATCATTTTTTATAATGTTTTCTTACATTATTTATCAATTTTTATCATTTTTTCTTACATTTTTTTTTTTACATTCAATTTTTATCATTTTTTATCATTATTTCTTACATTCTTAATTAATTTTTTCTTTCATTTTTAACAATTATAAAAAATAATATAAAATTTGTAGGCCAATGCATTCTGTTATATATACACGAGGCGACCTATGGTCGACTCGCATATATAAAAGATTGCATTGGCACAGTTTTGGCAAAAACTCGGGAAGCTCCCGAAATTAAGATGTTCGTCGTTGGACTGATCAAAGTTCGTACGCGTTTCCTGGACAAATTATGCATATAAATATAGAGCTTATCATATATACGACGAAAACAACTTTAATTTCAGTGGTTATAAACTATTTTTCGGGTTCTTTCGAGTAATTAACATTATTCTACTCACCATTCCAACTTAGTTTCTCTTTCTCCGCTTCGACTCTAATTACAGTACTACAAACACGCGTACAGATAATTACGTATGTTATATTCCCATACAATACTACAAACACACGTACATATAGTACGTACGGTTATATTCCGATACAGTACTACAAACATGCGTACACATAATTACGCTGAAGGGGTCACTCTCACCTAAAAAAAATGTGCTGAAGGGTGCACAGGTTTTGAAAATGTTGCTGAAGGGTACACAGGTTTTGAAAATGTGCTGAAGCATACACAGGGTTTACCAACGCCGTTACTTCAAATGTGTTCTTGGAAGTCTGGTGCCCTTCAGCAGTTTGTTTTCAGTTCATTTTAATTTCATTGGAACTAAACAATTATGCTCAAACAGAAATAATGCAGACGCAAAAACTACGATCATTCAGAAGGAGAGGTCAAAACATGTGTACCCGTCAGCACATTTCCAAAACCGTTGTACCCTTCAGCACTTTTTTGTGGTGAGGGTGGTTGTATTCCCATGGTAGTCAGAGACGTGGCGACAGGGAGGGGGTGAGACTTTGGTCAAAATTTTCAACAGTTGGAAATTTCATACCTGCCAAAACATTAGTTGGAAATTTCACACCAACAATAGGTTGATAATGTTCTTGTAGTTTGATTTTCAAACAATTTATTGGGGGGGGGGATTAATTGTTTTTGACCAATATTAGCATATTTTCCTATTTTTGGTCAAAATATTTGACTGAAATGGTCATCCGTTGGAAATTTTCCAACCTAAAGGGGGTGACAGGTTGGAAATTTCCAACACTTGGAAAGCTTATGTCCTGGTCCCTCCCCGGTGGCCAGTCAAAAACTGCTAGTTAATTTAAGAAAACAATATTGTCATACATTTGTTCAACTTTGTCATCGGAATTGTCATCAGTTGGAAATTGTCCAACATAAGTCGGGGTGTCAGGTTTGAACTTTCCAACTCTAAGAAGACTTGAGGCTAGTCTAGATGCTAGGATTTTGCGACTTTCTTGGCCAGATCTGTGTCACAGGCAAATTTGGCAAATTCAATAACATTATTTCTGCATGGTAAAAACTACATTGATTGTTTTGTATATATATCTAGTCGTTATACTAATTGCAAGTTGTGTTATATTGACATGGCTAGTGTATAATCTGGCTTAATTCATATGTATTACTTGCTTAAATGTTCAAAATATTAAAGAAATTTAAGTTGATTGAATTGACATATATTTTGAAAATATTCGAACAATGGCTGCCAGGGGTGGCGCAAGGATTTCACCGACGCGGGGCTACGCGATCCCCCGACAGGCTACTGCTACCGGGCTGGTTATATCAGATCTCCCCGATGTGGGGCTAACCCTCCCCGACAGGGGGCTTTACCCCTCTCCCTGGTACCACCCATAATAGCTGCATTAATATCTTTAAAATCCATTATCCGGTTCGCCAATATGCATTAATGACGGTGTGTTCAGTGTGAACGTGCTTTAGGAGTGTCTAGTATAAAGTAGAATGGGCCAAATGTCTACTCTGATAGCCGTCTTGTGCCTAGTTTATAGTTGGAGTTAGGTGATGCATGGCTACCAAAGGTACAAAAATACAATTCGCAACGTGCTATTGGTTACACTGGTGTACATATGGTTCGGAGTGACATCTAGCGGATATATAGGAGAGAATAAAATAGATATTGGGACCTGATTGGTCAATATCTTTGTGGGTTTTTTTGCATAAAACATACATGACACCTCTTCCCCACGATTTCCCATAGGCAATATAGTCATTGGCACAGGAATTAACCCTTTGTAGTGAAGTTTGAATTTTGTGGTGTGGTCTAAAAATTAACATGATTTTTTCAGTGCGGTCCTGACACTTATCTAGTTACGAAAACACAAGATTTAAAGGCGAATTCCCTGCTAGACGGACATGATTGTCCCCCGACGTTTCCGTCGGAGGACTATAGAAATGACCCTCGTCCGTCCGTGATACCATCCGTGTGTCCGTCCGTGCGTCCGAGATTGGGTATCAGAAGAATAGGGGCCTCGTTAGCCTCACATCTAAAAATAGAATCTTTGGGGTCTAAAATTGGTTGTACTAAAATATTCCCAAAATAACAAAACCCCAAAAAAAAAAAATTTCAAAACTTCAAAACTTTATTTTTTCCAAAAATTATTTTTTCCAAAAAATTTAAAAATTTCCAAACTTCCAAATTATCAAAACCCCAAAATTTCCAAACTTCCAAATTATCAAAACCCTCAAAATTATTTCTCTAAAAAAAGTTTAAATAAAAAATTTATAACGAGTTTTCGGTTTCTGATAAACTCGATATTAAAAAATGTCGAATGTTAAATTATTTGCGCGTAATATCTTTCGTAATATTTTTTGTTCAAATATTTTTCATGAATTTATTAATCGATGTTTAGAAATAGCTTTATTGGACATTGTGACCATCGATATGAATGCATACATTCCAGTGTTTTATCGGACGCAGTTCATATAATTGTCATACCTGAAAATAGACACCATTACTTTTACATAAATAATAAAGAGCGTTTATTCTTTACACTCTCTCTATCCCATATGACAGGTGTGTATTATCGTGAATTATTGGAAGTTTTGAGATGTACTATGTTCAATCCCTAACGGTCGAAAATTGTAATGTGAAATTACAACCCTCCAGAATGAATTGTCAAATTCGCTGTACACGCAATCACACGCGACATTGGTGGTAACAATGTGTCTTTCACACCTTTGCTTTACCAAATGAATTATATTATTTCCCCGGTCACAGTTATATGCTATTTAGAAAACATATCGATTTAATGTCTGAACAAACGAGTTAGTATCAATTAAGGTTGATAAACTGTGTCATTCACACGATAATTAGTTAGCCAAAACATGCATACATATTACGTCAGGTCGTGAGACACTCAATTATAGAAATTGCTTTGATGACATTGTTATAACAACATTACGTAATAACCCCTTATCACTCCATTCACACTTACGATCATATACCGAAACTCCAGTTAGCACCGATGCCTGCAATATATTATTTATAATAATTGGACTCATTGATCTCACGTGAATAATACTCTTAGTTGTTCCAATAAAATAGTTATCAAATTCGATCACCAATAGATTTGACTGTGGAATGTAATGACCTTTAACTTATTTATCGATCTAAAAGGACACTCATTATGAATGAATGTTAACAATACAAGCGCACGAATGAAGAGCGTTGAACATATACGAAATTACTACACGAATGAATTGAACCTTGAAATTTATATTTCACATCTTACCAACAACAGCTACAGACATAATCATAGTATTATACTGTCTTGCATGTACACACGCTATGACATCATTAAAGGTGGACAATCCACTCACGGTGTGACAACAGATACGGACATAGGCATAGTGTTATACAGTCTTCTATGTACCCACGCTATGACACCATTAACGTACATTGGATGTTAGGTCTATGATTCTTGAGTATGCTCCAATCAATGAGCAAATGAGCAAAAAAAATGAGCAAATGAGCAAGAAAATGAGCAAATGAGCAAGAAAATGAGCAAATGAGCAAGAAAATGAGCAAATGAGCAATAAAAATGAGCAAATGAGCAAAAAAATGAGCAAATGAGCAAGAAAATGAGCAAATGAGCAAGAAAATGAGCAAATGAGCAATAAAAATGAGCAAATGAGCAAGAAAATGAGCAAATGAGCAAGAAAATGAGCAAATGAGCAATAAAAATGAGCAAAAAAATGAGCAAATGAGCAAGCAAATGAGCAAGAAAATGAGCAAATGAGCAAGAAAATGAGCAAATGAGCAATAAAAATGAGCAAATGAGCAAAAAAATGAGCAAATGAGCAAACAAATGAGCAAATGAGCAAGAAAATGAGCAAATGAGCAAGAAAATGAGCAAATGAGCAAATGAGCAATAAAAATGAGCAAATGAGCAAAAAAATGAGCAAATGAGCAAACAAATGAGCAAATGAGCAAGAAAATGAGCAAATGAGCAAGAAAATGAGCAAATGAGCAATAAAAATGAGCAAATGAGCAAAAAAATGAGCAAATGAGCAAGAAAATGAGCAAATGAGCAAGAAAATGAGCAAGAAAATGAGCAAATGAGCAATAAAAATGAGCAAATGAGCAAAAAAATGAGCAAATGAGCAAGAAAATGAGCAAATGAGCAAGAAAATGAGCAAATGAGCAATAAAAATGAGCAAATGAGCTATAAAAATGAGCAAATGAGCAAAAAAATGAGCAAATGAGCAAGAAAATGAGCAAATGAGCAAGAAAATGAGCAAATGAGCAATAAAAATGAGCAAAAAAAATGAGCAAATGAGCAAACAAATGAGCAAATGAGCAAGAAAATGAGCAAATGAGCAAGAAAATGAGCAAATGAGCAATAAAAATGAGCAAATGAGCAAAAAAATGAGCAAATGAGCAAACAAATGAGCAAATGAGCAAGAAAATGAGCAAATGAGCAAGAAAATGAGCAAATGAGCAAATGAGCAATAAAAATGAGCAAATGAGCAAAAAAATGAGCAAATGAGCAAACAAATGAGCAAATGAGCAAGAAAATGAGCAAATGAGCAATAAAAATGAGCAAATGAGCAAAAAAAATGAGCAAATGAGCAAGAAAATGAGCAAATGAGCAAGAAAATGAGCAAATGAGCAATAAAAATGAGCAAATGAGCAAGAAAATGAGCAAATGAGCAAAAAAATGAGATGTAACATTATATCACTGTTATTGTATCAATTGATAGGTTCAGACAAGTTCGATGTTTAGAAAAGAAAAGTTACCTATAATTCTGCTGTGGTTAAGCAGTCCATTATTTAGGGCATACCTGTATGTAGGCCTATCAGTGGATGAATAGTCTGCCGGAGAAGTACTGTGTAGACAGGTCTTGTCGTTAAGAGAGTCAGACGAGAAGTGAAGGCTCGGCTATTAAAACATAGTAATGTGATAGCGAACATCAAACGAGTCTGCGCACGCATATCTGTCAAAAGGATACAATAGCAGTCATTGGTCAATTTATCCCCGGTGTCAGCTCAGTACCCAATCGGGACGAAGCCGAAGGTCAACTCATTTTTTTTTTGCTCATTATAGTACGTCACTTGGACATTTTATCAGTTTATCACGTGATCACTAAATGTGGCAATCGGGTATCCACCGATGCCTGCAATTCATTATTTATAATAATTGGACTCATTGATCTCACGTAAATAATACTCTTAGTTGTTCCAATAAAATAGTTATCAAATTCGATCACCAATAGATTTGACTGTGGAATATAATGACCTTTAACTTATTTATCGATCTATGTTAGAAAATGGTCTTAACAAAAAACTTGACCATAACAAAAATTACCTTACATTTATGCATGAATCTAATTAGACCATACGTAAATATTGTCAGCTTATCGTCTGATGAGCAAATCCGATGTTTATCAAAAATAGTACAACTTTCAGTTGGTAATTACTCTTACGAATGAAGAGCGTTGAACATATACGAAATTACTACACGAATGAACTGAAATTTATATTTTCACATCTTACCAACAACAGATACAGACATAGTCATAGTGTTATACTATCTTACATGTACACACGCTATGACATCATTCGAAGGGGCAATACACTCAAGGAGTTAATGTGACACGAAACAAGGGACGTGATGTAATATTGGTGTTTGAATCTTAAAGGAACACAAGACACTCTAAAGGGACACTCATTATGAATGAATGTTAGCAATACAAGCGCACGAATGAAGAGCGTTGAACATATACAAAATTACTACACGAATGAATTGAACCTTGAAATTTATATTTCACATCTTACCAACAACAGCTACAGGCATTATCATAGGGTTATACTGTCTTGCATATACACACGCTATGACATCATTAAAGGCGGACAATCCACTCACGGTGTGACAACAGATACAGACATAGGCATAGTGTTATACAGTCTTCTATGTACCAATGCTATGACATAATTAAAGGGGGATAATACACGCACGGTGTGGAATGTTAAAGTGACACGTGGTAAGGGACGTGATGTAATATTGGTGAAACCCCCTCCCCAACTTATAGATATATAACGAAGACGAGAATAACATGTTGATGAAGTTTATTGAAATTTAATCATTGTCTGAATCTTCGACCGTTAGATTTACTTCTAAGAGTTTCTTGAATTTTCTCATCGCTTCATCTGCAGCCCATTCATTATTATATCCGTGTTTGGTCAGTTTGACCATTTTCTTCATGATCATGGTATGTATGCGTGATGTTTTCAATCGATACTGGTATTCTATTAATCGTCTATAACTTTTGAGAAACAGAGCAAACTCTGTGTCGATGGTATCCTCTTTTCCCGACATGCTCTCATCTCCCGAAATGTTCTCTTCTTCTTTCACATCATTGGTGACGCGTTTCATCATACTTTTGAATGTGTCCATCTCGTTGACACATCGCGCAGCTTTCTTAAGACCGAATACCGTTCTACTACCGACGCCATTACCATCTTCTGAATCTGATAGCGTTCCACGTTCATCTTCATCTGAATCTAGAACCGCTTCGTCAGATTCATCGGTATCTTCTCCGAAGAGAGTTGGTTTTGTCTCGGACATAACTCCGTGTTTAATCTGTTTATGTCTTTGTAGATTGTAGTTCGTCGATAAAATAATGTCACATAAATCACACCCGTGCATTATCGCGAATTATTGGAAGAACCATCACTCTTATAAGTAGCGATAAAAAGAGAGAATAAGGTGTGGTATACAACCGTCGCTCTAAGAGTACGTTCGTCCCGGGGCTAGGGTATAGATATTTGACCGCCGGTGATTCAATTAATGCCAATTTATCAGTATGGTACTCTATGTATTCATTCATGATTTGGCTAATCGTATGACACTGGTCTTTTCATTTTCTTCTTATTATTAGACAAACCTCCAACAGACACTCTCTTGTTGGTTTGTTTGGACGCTTTACGTGTGTTTGTCAACTTATTTGCTGCAACTTCAGCCTTAGCCATTTCAATCGCTTGAGCGATGGGTGTCACCACGTTAATAAGTGGTTTTAGAACGTCTTCTTCACTATCACTATTTTTAGTTCTGTCAATAAAGTATCGACCCTGATTATCTGGTATTAACTTCCCATCAACCATATCTCTGAAATGTTTTCTCCACATTTCAAGATCTGCTGGAATATACGGGATCGACATGTTTCTTCAAAATGTACAAGTCACTCTTTTTTCTGCATTTTATTTTAGAAAGTTTATCGCCTCTTATAAAAATCGAATGATGATACAGTTATGCACTAAATAATGGACTGCTTAACCACAGCAGAATTATAGGTAACTTTTCAGGAGTTAGTCGGAAATATGGCTTGTTGCCATTCATCGGAAAGCTCTCGATGGCGGCAGCGGCGACGGCGGCAGTGGCGGTGGCGGCATTGCGGTATTTTACTGCGGCGGCGGTGCCGCCGCCGCCGCCGGGGGTCCGCCGCCGACGGACCCCGCAGTAAAATACTGCAATTTGTACATTTGTACATTTTGAAGAAACATGTCGATCCCGTATATTCCAGCAGATCTTGAAATGTGGAGAAAACATTTCAGAGATATGGTTGATGGGAAGTTAATACCAGATAATCAGGGTCGATACTTTATTGACAGAACGAAAAATAGTGATAGTGAAGAAGACGTTCTAAAACCACTTATTAACGTGGTGACACCCATCGCTCAAGCGATTGAAATGGCTAAGGCTGAAGTTGCAGCAAATAAGTTGACAAACACACGTAAAGCGTCCAAACAAACCAACAAGAGAGTGTCTGTTGGAGGTTTGTCTAATAATAAGAAGAAAATGAAAAGACCAGTGTCATACGATTAGCCAAATCATGAATGAATACATAGAGTACCATACTGATAAATTGGCATTAATTGAATCACCGGCGGTCAAATATCTATACCCTAGCCCCGGGACAAACGTACTCTTAGAGCGACGGTTGTATACCACACCTTATTCTCTCTTTTTATCGCTACTTATAAGAGTGATGGTTCTTCCAATAATTCGCGATAATGCACGGGTGTGATTTATGTGACATTATTTTATCGACGAACTACAATCTACAAAGACATAAACAGATTAAACACGGAGTTATGTCCGAGACAAAACCAACTCTCTTCGGAGAAGATACCGATGAATCTGACGAAGCGGTTCTAGATTCAGATGAAGATGAACGTGGAACGCTATCAGATTCAGAAGATGGTAATGGCGTCGGTAGTAGAACGGTATTCGGTCTTAAGAAAGCTGCGCGATGTGTCAACGAGATGGACACATTCAAAAGTATGATGAAACGCGTCACCAATGATGTGAAAGAAGAAGAGAACATTTCGGGAGATGAGAGCATGTCGGGAAAAGAGGATACCATCGACACAGAGTTTGCTCTGTTTCTCAAAAGTTATAGACGATTAATAGAATACCAGTATCGATTGAAAACATCACGCATACATACCATGATCATGAAGAAAATGGTCAAACTGACCAAACACGGATATAATAATGAATGGGCTGCAGATGAAGCGATGAGAAAATTCAAGAAACTCTTAGAAGTAAATCTAACGGTCGAAGATTCAGACAATGATTAAATTTCAATAAACTTCATCAACATGTTATTCTCGTCTTCGTTATATATCTATAAGTTGGGGAGGGGGTTTCACCAATATTACATCACGTCCCTTACCACGTGTCACTTTAACATTCCACACCGTGCGTGTATTATCCCCCTTTAATTATGTCATAGCATTGGTACATAGAAGACTGTATAACACTATGCCTATGTCTGTATCTGTTGTCACCAGTGTTCGCGCTGGACCGAAAAAAACTTTAGCCAAAAGTTTAGCCAAATGAAAATTTTATTAGCCAAATGAAAAAAACTTTAGCCAAATGGTTTTTGGCCAATTTAAAAAAAAAAATTGCCAACTTAAATCATCGTTTTCTGGTCGGTTCACAAATAATGACTAAACCGTAAAATCTAACAGACACAGGTAAAATACACAATAATTTATATAATTTTATATATATCATTTATTAAACATTTATTAATCTTTATGTGAAAGAGTGATTTGGGGGGGGGGTAACCCGGGATTGTCCTTAATGTCATTATTTTTTTGTTTTATATCAATATCTTTTTTTAAATCATTAAATATTTATCCGTGCGAAAATATCTAAGTGACATCTGGAAACTAATAACTTAATATTGTTACACCATTATCAAATTACAATCTGTCATAAAAACATGCATATTATTTCGACTGTATCGGTATTGACGACAAATAGCCACAAAATATATGTCGTGATTCACATTTGGCTGATTAAGCTATTGTCTTACACTTGGTGCTCATAAACCTCGACCGTCATAAATACAATGTGATCATAAACATGCATTGTGCAGGCGCGCCGTGAGTGACCAGACAGACAATGGGCTGAATGGGGGATTTATAGGGGATTAAATGTAAAAATTAAAAATGACCTTTTGCTGCTTCGTCCAGAGTGACGTAATCTTTCTCCAGATTAAAACAGCCTGTTACGAACAAATTGCTTATATACCGGCGTCAATGGACTTTACAACACATTGCTTTCTTCACATTGTCATAATTCAACCATGGTCGGTTTAATGTCCATGCGTCTTTGAATGTCCGTCTTGTGAAAACTAAAGATGATTGCAAATCACTGTGTGATCACTTGATTGATAGAGTTGTCGATCGGGTTTCCCTTTGTACGATATTTCATAAGTACGAAAATAATGAAATACTTTCGTCACCTAAATTCGTCTTGAATGTCGATCTATTGAGCGCTTTTATTAATTAACTTTCTGGCTCCATGCTTTCAGTCTTCATTTGGGTTCAAAAAAAAGTTTAGCCAAAAGTTTAGCCAAATGAAATTTTTATTAGCCAAATTCGAAAAATATTAGCCATTGGCTAATTTGGCTACCGACAGCGCGAACACTGGTTGTCACACCGTGAGTGGATTGTCCGCCTTTAATGATGTCATAGCGTGTGTATATGCAAGACAGTATAACCCTATGATAATGCCTGTAGCTGTTGTTGGTAAGATGTGAAATATAAATTTCAAGGTTCAATTCATTCGTGTAGTAATTTTGTATATGTTCAACGCTCTTCATTCGTGCGCTTGTATTGCTAACATTCATTCATAATGAGTGTCCCTTTAGAGTGTCTTGTGTTCCTTTAAGATTCAAACACCAATATTACATCACGTCCCTTGTTTCGTGTCACATTAACTCCTTGAGTGTATTGCCCCTTCGAATGATGTCCTAGCGTGTGTACATGTAAGATAGTATAACACTATGACTATGTCTGTATCTGTTGGTAAGATGTGAAAATATAAATTTCAGTTCATTCGTGTAGTAATTTCGTATATGTTCAACGCTCTTCATTCGTAAGAGTAATTACCAACTGAAAGTTGTACTATTTTTGATAAACATCGGATTTGCTCATCAGACGATAAGCTGACAATATTTACGTATGGTCTAATTAGATTCATGCATAAATGTAAGGTAATTTTTGTTATGGTCAAGTTTTTTGTTAAGACCATGTTCTAACATAGATCGATAAATAAGTTAAAGGTCATTATATTCCACAGTCAAATCTATTGGTGATCGAATTTGATAACTATTTTATTGGAACAACTAAGAGTATTATTTACGTGAGATCAATGAGTCCAATTATTATAAATAATAAATTGCAGGCATCGGTGGATACCCGATTGCCACATTTAGTGATCACGTGATAAACTGATAAAATGTCCAAGTGACGTACTATAATAAGCAAAAAAAAAATGAGTTGACCTTCGGCTTCGTCCCGATTGGGTACTGAGCTGACACCGGGGATAAATTGACCAATGACTGCTATTGTATCCTTTTGACAGATATGCGTGCGCAGACTCGTTTGATGTTCGCTATCACATTACTATGTTTTAATAGCCGAGCCTTCACTTCTCGTCTGACTCTCTTAACGACAAGACCTGTCTACACAGTACTTCTCCGGCAGACTATTCATCCACTGATAGGCCTACATACAGGTATGCCCTAAATAATGGACTGCTTAACCACAGCAGAATTATAGGTAACTTTTCTTTTCTAAACATCGAACTTGTCTGAACCTATCAATTGATACAATAACAGTGATATAATGTTACATCTCATTTTTTTGCTCATTTGCTCATTTTCTTGCTCATTTGCTCATTTTTATTGCTCATTTGCTCATTTTCTTGCTCATTTGCTCATTTTCTTGCTCATTTGCTCATTTTCTTGCTCATTTGCTCATTTTTTTGCTCATTTGCTCATTTTTATTGCTCATTTGCTCATTTTCTTGCTCATTTGTTTGCTCATTTGCTCATTTTTATTGCTCATTTGCTCATTTGCTCATTTTCTTGCTCATTTGCTCATTTTCTTGCTCATTTGCTCATTTTCTTGCTCATTTGCTCATTTGTTTGCTCATTTGCTCATTTTTTTGCTCATTTTTATTGCTCATTTTCTTGCTCATTTGCTCATTTTCTTGCTCATTTGCTCATTTGTTTGCTCATTTGCTCATTTTTTTTGCTCATTTTTATTGCTCATTTGCTCATTTTCTTGCTCATTTGCTCATTTTCTTGCTCATTTGCTCATTTTTTTGCTCATTTGCTCATTTTTATTGCTCATTTGCTCATTTTTATTGCTCATTTGCTCATTTTCTTGCTCATTTGCTCATTTTCTTGCTCATTTGCTCATTTTTTTGCTCATTTGCTCATTTTTATTGCTCATTTGCTCATTTTCTTGCTCATTTGCTCATTTTCTTGCTCATTTGCTCATTTTCTTGCTCATTTGCTCATTTTTTTGCTCATTTGCTCATTTTTATTGCTCATTTGCTCATTTTCTTGCTCATTTGCTCATTTTCTTGCTCATTTGCTCATTTGTTTGCTCATTTGCTCATTTTTTTGCTCATTTGCTCATTTTTATTGCTCATTTGCTCATTTGCTCATTTTCTTGCTCATTTGCTCATTTTCTTGCTCATTTGCTCATTTGTTTGCTCATTTGCTCATTTTTTTGCTCATTTGCTCATTTTTATTGCTCATTTGCTCATTTTCTTGCTCATTTGCTCATTTTCTTGCTCATTTGCTCATTTGTTTGCTCATTTGCTCATTTTTTTGCTCATTTTTATTGCTCATTTGCTCATTTTCTTGCTCATTTGCTCATTTTCTTGCTCATTTGCTCATTTTTTTGCTCATTTGCTCATTTTTATTGCTCATTTGCTCATTTTTATTGCTCATTTGCTCATTTTCTTGCTCATTTGCTCATTTTTTTGCTCATTTGCTCATTTTTATTGCTCATTTGCTCATTTTCTTGCTCATTTGCTCATTTTCTTGCTCATTTGCTCATTTTCTTGCTCATTTGCTCATTTTCTTGCTCATTTGCTCATTTTTTTTGCTCATTTGCTCATTGATTGGTGCATACTCAAGAATCATAGACCTAACATCCAATGTACGTTAATGGTGTCATAGCGTGGGTACATAGAAGACTGTATAACACTATGCCTATGTCCGTATCTGTTGTCACACCGTGAGTGGATTGTCCACCTTTAATGATGTCATAGCGTGTGTACATGCAAGACAGTATAATACTATGATTATGTCTGTAGCTGTTGTTGGTAAGATGTGAAATATAAATTTCAAGGTTCAATTCATTCGTGTAGTAATTTCGTATATGTTCAACGCTCTTCATTCGTGCGCTTGTATTGTTAACATTCATTCATAATGAGTGTCCTTTTAGATCGATAAATAAGTTAAAGGTCATTACATTCCACAGTCAAATCTATTGGTGATCGAATTTGATAACTATTTTATTGGAACAACTAAGAGTATTATTCACGTGAGATCAATGAGTCCAATTATTATAAATAATATATTGCAGGCATCGGTGCTAACTGGAGTTTCGGTATATGATCGTAAGTGTGAATGGAGTGATAAGGGGTTATTACGTAATGTTGTTATAACAATGTCATCAAAGCAATTTCTATAATTGAGTGTCTCACGACCTGACGTAATATGTATGCATGTTTTGGCTAACTAATTATCGTGTGAATGACACAGTTTATCAACCTTAATTGATACTAACTCGTTTGTTCAGACATTAAATCGATATGTTTTCTGAATAGCATATAACTGTGACCGGGGAAATAATATAATTCATTTGGTAAAGCAAAGGTGTGAAAGACACATTGTTACCACCAATGTCGCGTGTGATTGCGTGTACAGCGAATATGACAATTCATTCTGGAGGGTTGTAATTTCACATTACAATTTTCGACCGTTAGGGATTGAACATAGTACATCTCAAAACTTCCAATAATTCACGATAATACACACCTGTCATATGGGATAGAGAGAGTGTAAAGAATAAACGCTCTTTATTATTTATGTAAAAGTAATGGTGTCTATTTTCAGGTATGACAACTATATGAACTGCGTCCGATAAAACACTGGAATGTATGCATTCATATCGATGGTCACAATGTCCAATAAAGCTATTTCTAAACATCGATTAATAAATTCATGAAAAATATTTGAACAAAAAATATTACGAAAGATATTACGCGCAAATAATTTAACATTCGACATTTTTTAATATCGAGTTTATCAGAAACCGAAAACTCGTTATAAATTTTTTATTTAAACTTTTTTTAGAGAAATAATTTTGAGGGTTTTGATAATTTGGAAGTTTGGAAATTTTGGGGTTTTGATAATTTGGAAGTTTGGAAATTTTTAAATTTTTTGGAAAAAATAATTTTTGGAAAAAATAAAGTTTTGAAGTTTTGAAATTTTTTTATTTTTGGGTTTTGTTATTTTGGGAATATTTTAGTACAACCAATTTTAGACCCCAAAGATTCTATTTTTAGATGTGAGGCTAACGAGGCCCCTATTCTTCTGGTATCTTCATGGTGTAATCAACTCTTCCTACAGTTTTAAACGTAGAGATTTGAAACTCTGGGATATTGTTCCTAACATGTTGGTGATTTGCAACATCTATATAGCTAATCAAAAATATAATTTTTTCCATATTTTCGGGGGGGGGGGGGGTATTCGACTTAGAAAATTTGGAACATTTTTGCCTTTTGGATGAGATTGGGTACCTTCATGGTGTAATCAACTCCTCCTACAGTTTTAAATGTAGAGATTTGAAACTCTGGGATATTGTTCCTAACATGTTGGTGATTTGCAACATCTATATAGCTAATAAAAAATATCATTTTTTCCATATTTTTGGGGGGTTTTCGACTTAGAAAATTTGGAACATGTTTGCCTTTTGGATGAGATTGGGTACCTTCATGGTGTAATCAACTCCTCCTACAGTTTTAAATGTAGAGATTTGAAACTCTGGGATATTGTTCCTAACATGTTGGTGATTTGCAACATCTATATAGCTAATAAAAAAAAAATCCATATTTTTGGGGGGTTTTCGACTTAGAAAATTTGGACCATTTTTGCCTTTTGGATGAGATTGGGTACCTTCATGGTGTAATCAACTCCTCCTACAGTTTTAAATGTAGAGATTTGAAACTCTGGGATATTGTTCCTAACATGTTGGTGATTTGCAACATGTATATAGCTAATATTTTTTTTATGGAGTTATTAACCCTTTTCGACTTCTTTAACAAAGCGGCATCGACTTGCCATGTTGTCGGGGGACACAGTGGTCTGCTGACCTTTTATTTATTTTTTTGCATAAAAAGTTTCCGCAAATGTCAATCTCTCAGATTTAAAGAAAATTTTGGATCTAGGATTTTTATTTTAAACAGTATACGCTAAAACGTTTGCACTGAGGCCTATCGAAAACATTTACACCAGTGTAACCCCAGTGTAACCTATTGCAATAAAACTCGAAGCTCTAATATTTTATGCGAATAATAAAACAGGTCACACATACAGTGTAGTGGACACCTATAACGCACGCTGACACAAAACACAGTCACATATGCATACTGGTATTTGGTACGTTATATACAGGGCGTGTCCAGAGTGTCTCCATTGGGAAGGGGGTGCTTTCAATAAAAGAAAAATATTAGATCGTGCCAATGAGCAAAATAATATGATGGTAAGATATTGGATTCTGAAATGGGAATGTTTTGTGAGGCTAGCAAAACTTCCCACGATCATCTCTGATAAAGAGCAGTTAGTCCATAGTAATAAAGAGGCTTCTTAGCTATAACAGTTTGTAATAATTTTAACCCTAAATCGGGGTTTTAACTGTAACCGTTTGTAATCAGTTTCACCTAAATCGGAGTTTTAACTGTAACCGTTTGTAATCATTTTTACCCCAAATCGGGGTTTAACTGTAACCGTTTGTAATCATTTTAACCTAAATCGTTTTTTTTTTACTGCAACCGTTTGTAATCATTTTAATCCTAAATCGGGGTTTTAACTGTAACCGTTTGTAATCATTTTAACCTAAATCGGGTATTTAACTGAAACCGTTTGTAATCATTTTAACGTAAATCAGGTTTCTATCTATAACAGTTTTCTGTTTCTAATTATTTAAGTGTAAATCAGGGTTTTAACTATAACCGTTTGTAATCGTTTCAGCTTAAGTCAGGTTTTTATCCATAACCGTTTGTAATCGTTTTAACGTAAATCAGGTTTCTATCTATAACAGTTTTCTGTTTGTAATTGTTTAAGCGTAAATCGGGGTTTTAACTATAACCGTTTGTAATCGTTTTAACGTAAATCAGGTTTTTATCTATAACCGTTTGTAATCGTTTAAGCGTAAATCGGGGTTTTAACTATAACCATTTGAAATCGTTTCAGCGTAAGTCAGGTTTTTATCTATAACTGTTTGTAATCAATTAAGCGTAAATCTGGGTTTTAGATATAACCGTTTGTAATCGTTTTAACGTAAATAAGTTGTTTTTTTTATCTATAACCGTTTATAATCATTTAAGCGTAAATCGGGATTTTAACTATTAACTATTTGTGATCGTTTCAGCGTAAGTCAGGTTTTTATCTATAACCGTTTGTAATCATTTAAGCGTAAATCGGGGTTTTAACTATAACCGTTTGTAATCGTTTCAGCTAAAATCAGGTTTTTATCTATAACCGTTTGTAATCGTTTTAACATAAATCGGGGTTTTAACTATAACCGTTTGTAATCGTTTCAGCTTAAATCAGGTTTTTTTAATCTATAACCGTTTGTAATCGTTTTAACGTAAATCATGGTTGTAACTATAACCGTTTGTAATCGTTTTCAGCGTAAATCGGGTTTAAACAGTAACCGTTTGTAATCGTTTCAATGTAAATCAGGGTTTTGACTATAACCGTTTGTAATCAAGTTAACGTGAATCTGGTTTAAACAATAACAGTTTGTAATCATTTCAGCGTAAATCAAGTTTTTTTTTATCTAAAACGATTTGTAATCGTTTAAGCGTGAATCGGGGTTTTAAATTTGACCGTTTATAATCATTTCAGTGTAAATCGGGTTTTAACTATTGAACAGTTTGTAATCGTTTTAACGTAAATCGGGTTTTTAACTATAACCGTTTGTAATCGTTTCAATGTCAATCGGGTTTTTAACTTGAACCGTTTGTAATCGTTTCAATGTATATCGGGTTTTAACTATAACAGTTTGTTAACGGTTCAATGTAGATCGTATTTTTAACTATAACCGTTTGTAATCGTTTTAACGTAAATCGTGTTTTTATATAACTGAAACCGTTTGTAATCATTTTAATGTAAGTCGGGGTTTTACCTATAACCGTTTGTAATCGTGTTAACGTTACTCGGCTTTTTAACTTTAACCATTTGTAATGGTTTTAACGTTAATCGAATGGATGCTTTTTGTAAATTTTCGCAAAGCATCCGCCATACAAGATTATGATGGTGATTTCAAGTAATTTTTTTAATTGTATTTGTTTTGCCTGTTAAGCTGACAATTACCTAAGATAGCCATATTTCTCATTGTTCAGTGCATGGTGCGGCAGGCCCATACACATGCAGGGAGTCAGTCGATTACTAAATTAGGTAGAATGATTATAAACTTGCTGCTACTATACTAGAAACTATCTGTCATCAGGGAATCAAGTCAATCAGTGAATTATCTGCATGTCTTTCAACTAAGATGTATGGAATACTGTTAGGGCCAACTCGCAACGGGGCGGGGAATATGAAATCCGCCAGTCGCGGAAACCGCCGAAAGCGACAAAACATCTGGCTGCGCACACAGATCACCACGCGATGGAACCGCGGGAACCGCCGAAAGCGACAAAACACCTGTTGCACACACAGATCACCACGCGAGGGAACCGCCGAAACCGCAGAAAGCGACAAAATCAAACGAAATCTCGTTTCATTATTTCGCTTTCGGCGGTTCTGTCGTTTGATTTTCTCGCCTCGATGAAAGCGCCGAAAGCGAAATAATCAAACGAGATTTCGTGGCGAGGGAACCGCGGAAAGTGAAATAATCAAACGAGATTTCGTTTCATTTTGTCGGTTTCGGCGGTTTCGTCGCGACACCCGGAACATGCCGGTAAACCGACCAGTTTAGTGAATGAAGATGCAACGCAGTAGCACCTGAAAGAAAAACATAGCTTGTGAAATCACGGCTTATAAACAGTGTCTCGTATTAAAACGAATGGGAATATCATACTAGTAAATAAATCAAATCGATATAAAACATGCAGTTTCTAGAAATTTGCGTACGTCTACGAATAAGCTGGCACTTTCCCCTCAATGAGATAAGTAGACTTTAGTGTAATTTTAACTTTCTAAATACAGGAACCCCAAAGGGACGTATATAAAGTTACCCCTTGCGATAAGTTGGTAGACTGTATGTCTATAAACGGGGGGGGGGGGCGAGGGTGCTTGCCCATATGGGGCGCCATCCCTGCAAATATTCGTTTTCGGAGATATCTCCTCGTAATTCGGAGATATCTCCTCCTTTTTGAGGAGATATCTCCTTGGAATTGCAATTCCTAGCAGATATCTGCTTGGACTATGGTCCATTATGGAGATATCTCCTTGGATCCAAGGAGATATCTGCTTGGATTATGGAGATATCTCCTTGGATACAAGGAGATATCTCCTTGGATACGAGGAGATATCTCCATATTCCAAGCAGATATCTCCTTGAAACCGAGGAGATATATATCGATATCCCCACAATGCGAGCAGATATCTGCTTGGATCCAAGGAGATATCTCCGAAAACGAATATTTGCAGTGATGGCGCACCATATGCCCATGTATTAATTCAAGGGCCCGCTATTCAATTTTGGCAGCGATGTTCAGGAAGGGTGAGAAAATATGGTCGAATACGCTGATGATCATTCACATGAATCAGTAATAATTAATGAGTGGGTGTCATCCCTTAATTACCCCTGAATCTTGAATACCAGGTAGAATATAACTGCGAATAATATATACGTACCATGCAGTTAAGAAACTATATACATGTAGTATAGAATACAATTCGATAGTTATCTCATACTAATATCACAATTTTCACAAGTACCACTTAACAGAGGAGTATTACTATACCGGTATATGAATTCCGCGTACATCTTGAAATTGGCCTGAATCCTTCCCAAGTACCAAAATAGGGGAGTGATTCCCTCATTAACGGTCGTTGCAAATTATTGGGGACATACGTTAATTGCGATACCTGTATGCGAAACCAAAAATATTTCTTAGAAGGCCTTTCGATCCTCATAATCTCATTGTTTTATTTCATATATAATTGGCTTATATTTGAATATATATTGACTGGAATTTTGCATTACGTGTGCTTTTACTTGCGTTTCGAACGTTGGTTACAATATATCGCAATTTCGATATCGTATATACTGAACACGAGCTCTTGGTTGTTGCCGCACAGGGTGTGTGCGTGGAAATCTGAGCGACAGCATCATCTACCACAATCGAATCAAGCAATACTAAATAATTATGGTTGAGTTTATATATATTCTTGGAGCCTCTCAGGTTTCCTTATTCATATACAGGGCCCATACTTAGAGGACACTATATTAGAGTTCCTTGTTGAATATTAAAGCATATAGTTTCTCATCTCTAAAATACTTGTGAATGAATATAACACATATGTGGCGTGATCATAATTGACGAATATTATATTATAGGATCTGAAATCCAAATATCAGTGAATAGTATATAGACACAGGGGCAATTTACATAAGCTTCTGATCGACACAAAAGCACACCAAGATGGCCATCTCAATACCTAAAGTACTATACGTCAGGAGAGTACGTCTTATATTGATAGTACTCTATAGGGGACCTGTGGTTCAATCTACTTCGACAGAATAGGTTATATATTTACTATTCCATGGAAATCATTTGTGTAGCCAACACATAATGTAAGATTATTGCCAGTGATCATGAAAATCTGAGAATTCGGTAGATCATGCCATGAATCTCTACTTTAGCTACGCCCGTATAGAGATCATACTCCACTGTCACAATATAATTATATGAGTGCTGTTTTATAAGGTCTAGGAAAAGTTAACACCTTTATTAAGATGCAGTTAATCTGATAGCCTTAGCATTGAGGGATCACCAGTATTTAGTGTGCTAATCCTAATGTAATGTGCCCTTCTGATAAAGCAACTCTTCTACAATTTTATTGTTCGGTGATTGGTTTATTGTTGTGTGATAAACCAAAAAATAAGACTCGATGTTGAAGAAAATGATACTATTAGGGATAGCATTTGGCAAAAAATATTTTCATTTGGCAAATTATTTGGCAAGTGTAAATTTTGGTCCAGCGTGGACACTGAGTGTCACACTCCGGACCAAATACACACACTATGCAGTCGCAAATAGTTTTATCTGGTTTAGGATTTAGTCATACTTCCAGAAGATTTTTGAAAACAGTTAAAATAGTCACTTTAATCGTATTTTATAGGATGCCACAATACTCATGTTTTAATGTCTTGGTTGTTCGATAAACTATAGGACATAATAAAAGTCGCTACTATTAGACAAATTCGTAACAAGGAGAGCACCCGGTGGAAATGTTGGTTAAGTATCAACAGTATGTCTACTCAAAAGCCTCCACAAGATATATCGACACAACTCTAACAAGAAAACGTCAATTTTCTTCTAGTTGTTAGAAACATCATTCGAAGATTTTGCGTCAAATTTAATATGTTCAAGTATGCACACAACCAGGGGGGTTGATGAGTGGCACACACAAGAGGCCTGAACATGCGATATGAAGAAGTCTGAAAGAGGGAAACCAAAATACTAAAGCAAAACATTGAGCTAAATAATCGAATCTTGTTTTCTTGAAGCGACATCCAATCTAACGTACGCGATGCTTGTAAGATGGGAGAGTCATTCATTTGTGTTACAATCGATTTCATGCAGAAACTACGCTATACAGTTCAGAGCCAAAAACATTATTGTGCCCGAAGTGCACATTAAATAATCATAACGTGCCCCTTATCCGACCTCTTGGGGATCGTCAGACAATAACATTTGGTTCACGGAATAATGGAGACGCATTTACAATAATGTATCTACAATTTTCTAGCAAAATAGGCTAAACATGATTTATCACATTTGGTGAAGTCCTATCGTTATACCCAGTCCTGACAGGAAAGGCGACGTTTTGGAAAATTTAAACCACGCCATTGTGTTTATTTTAGTACAGATATGTCAATCGACGATAACATTGTGTTATTAATTTGGATACTTCTTTCTCAACCCCATCCCTGACTCTGACGGTGCAACTTTTTCCAATCACTTCATTTTTGTATCTATTTATTGGGGTTTAACGTCGCTTTCAGCAGCCAGGGTTATATCACGATGTTGCCAGTTTTATTGGTGGAGGGAAAGTTCGTGCGCGAAGACAAATCTAGCAATGATTTCATTGGTTTGAAGAATGACACATTGTGCCCGGCGAAACAACCGACTATCGGCGAGTAACTGGCGACTCCCCGATTGAGATATGGGATACAAAGTCAAAGTCATTGATGACTCCACCGGGGCTTGAATCCATATCGCCAGCGCTGGAGAGCTATACGGTCTGCAACAGAGCTCCTTACCGACTGATGCCCCCCTGCTGTGTGGGTAGCTGAAATGGACAATGATGGTGATGCAAAGAACTGTCAACTTATTTCATGTCTTCACAATGACTATTGACCGCTGCGTGGGGAGCAGTGTTAACTATCGTATTTATCCAGGTTTAGTCTTGCTCTGTCATAGCAGTTGTTATTCTGATTACCATATAATCATTTTGAACCATACCATAGCTTACATGACTGTACAATGGAGGTGAATATATATACACTTGGTGGAAATCGACAAACAGTTTTTATCATTATGTGTGCACCACCCCGACCCAGTCAGGTAATGGCGGCACCACTCATCATTATATACACCACACAATTGGAGTATTTATTTCATGGCGATGACTAAATACTGGTGTTTTCTACGAATTCATTTGAAGGGGTCAACGTTTTAATGTTGACACCAAAACGATGCTACTGCATGACCAAATATGCTATACACATAGTTTGTAATCCTAAACTTATAGGCCGAATTCGTCATCTCTGGTTTAAACCTCCGAGTTTAAACCTGGTTTAAACCAACCTTGGCGGTACAGCCAAACTGGGTCTAAGGGGGCGTTTTTGTCGTTCAGGTACCAACTAATTGACAACTCGATATGGTGATATCAGCATACAGTCAAATTACCCTCTTGCCTATCGGACCAAAAGACAAGCCGATATAATGATTATTGACATGTCATAATTATCGCGAACGCGTGCACGCTCATTGTATTTATTCATTGAGAAATCGCTCATGGACCATTAATCCGATCTCTTTGTGGGTTTAAATTAATCTGACTAAGGGCATGTCTCTCAACACGAGTTTCACGCGCTGTTTATCACTTTGTTTGTGATAGATTTTCTGCAAGATGCTTTACCCGCAAAGACAAAACTTGGTGTATTCACTTGTATATCTGTATATATCAAAGTGTATATGAGCTGTATATATATATATAAATATATATATATATATATATGCCCGTTTGTCTGTTCGCAACTGTTCTAAAACTGATTTAAAATAATACAAATTTAATTTAAAAAATGAAAAAATTGTATTGTTAAATTGACTAAGGAGTTGTATCTAACAAGAGACAATATTTAAAATTGATATTAATATTTGTTTGTTTTAAATTTAGTTAAATGTTTTTTTAAATTAAAATGTTCAAATGATCAAAATGTGCGCAATCAGCAGGCAATTTTCTGGCTTTCAGCGTAAAGGCCAAGGACTTGGTCTGTACGGGAGAACTGGTCTGTCCATAAGGTCGTGCACTTATACTCCCGAAACCACATATATGAAATAACAGATTGCTTTATATTTGTTATAGACCAGAAGTGTACCTGATGAGCTGCTGTGGCCAAACTTTTTTGTTATAAGACCAACTTTCGGTACAAAAATATGATTTCGGAACGGACTTAGTAAACATTTTCCAAACAATTGATTCCTTCTGTGTTATCAAGCTAGTACGATAAGTCAAAAAATAAACACTCAAAAAAATAAACACTCAAATACAGTAAGTATGACATGTTTACATAGCTCCACATGTCAACACCACTTTAGAAACAGGACCCGTTAACCAACAAACCATTTAACTTATGCCAGTTATGGATGGTTGATTGTATACCTGTATATGGGATGGCCCGCGTTTTTGTCTTCTATCACGATAACAAATTGTATGCATGGGAACTTTGAACACAATTCCAGCCAATGCACCATATATATACATACCTGTTTTATACTCTACATAAAGAGCGTTCACCATATCATATGTATAATGTATAGGTTTGTAATTTACTTACTTACTAACAACAGCCCTATATATAAATTATCATGACAAGTGTAGGATGGACATGTTGTCGTGTGATGTGTGGATGCTTGCTGCATGTTTGGCATTTGACCCGGGGCTGCTGTGTTGCATGATGATTTGTTTATCTATTATTTATTTTAATACGGACTTATGGTTGCCGGTGATCAAACAACGGGACCTCCCTTGATCAAGTAAACGAAATAACCTGTCACGATAGTGTGTGGATAATAGGATAATTGAAAATTTTCAGTGTTGGTATCTTTTAATAGGTATATAAATGATTATGGTTTACATATGCGTACATGTTAAGCGCAATTATTTTACAAAGACGGGGGCTCCGGACCCCAGAGTGTCAAGCATGTAAACACGCGCGTGTGCGTGTATTTGGATAGCGTTGGTTGTTATAAATATGGCGGACTCCAACAGTCCAACTCCATCCACGCATACAATCAACTCATTGACACATAAAAGTCGCTAATACACAATTATTATATGTCGTATAACGTTTTGTGGCCGACATTCCGTGTCTGCCGTTTGTTCAGTCCGCCCGTCCGTCCGTCCGTGTGCGTCTGTTTTCCACAAGAGATTTTTATGTCTCACCTGGATGCCAAAATTTGTGTATACCGATATTTAATATGTAAAATGCGCATATATGATAACGCGGAAATCTTTAAAATGTGGGAATTTATACGCGCGATGCGATCTCGTTGGAATCCGATACCCACCGATAACAACAAGGGCATAGTTATAAACTAGACTTTTCCATCACTTATTAACTATAAATTCTATATTTAAACTAGTCTACCTGTTACTACTTTGAGGAACTTTACTACCTGTTATTATTTTTAACAAGCACACTGCCTATATGGCATTATTAGTATGTATAGACTTTAACACATTTATCAATATAATATACAAACAATTTATTATCTTATGTTAATATCACATCCTAGTGTTGAGTTTCGGGATTGCTTTGTACTATATACAACCCCACTACATATATATTATTTGATATTATATATATATATATATATATATATATATATATATATATATATATATATAATTACATTACTTGGTGACTGACAACCCTTGTGTCACAGATACACCACAAACTGATTTATGTTGGGGACCATGCAGATAAGAAATTAAGGTTTATGGCCATGCGCCTTGCTGGTTGAAGCACCGGGGCCGCCTCCGTAGTAATATTGGACACCGGTGTCCCCTCCATAAGATTGTATACGACTTACTAATTATATCAACCGGGTCCCTTCCATGAGAATACCATGCACCATACCGGTTGAGGCACCGGGGTCCAACCCGTATATAGGGGGGTCATACACGTTGATGACTGGTACATCGGGGTTTCCGCGTGGGAGTTCGTTGCCTTGCTGACTGGGTCATCGAGGTCCCCTCCATGTTAGTACCATGTGCCTTACTTACTGAGTCATCGGGGCGGGAACTTAAAATATTGCCAAGCATAGTGTGTGTAGAGGAGACATTGCAACATAGCCCGTGCATTTTGTGTCCAGCAGTATTGCGTGAACGATTCTTTTGACAAATATGTTTTAAGCCGTTTTTTTTTGCTCTTCTCCTCATTTGACTTTTCCAAAAGGCCTCTGGTCTACCTGCCGGCATCTCACTTTGACTTGTTTTTGTCATTCTGGTGTGCCAGGTTTGGTGTTCACTACGACTGGACAACGTGTTACCTGGTCTGACACCCACTTAGGAAATATTGCTTACACATAAAAACTTTGGAAGACTCATTGTGCAAATATGCAGCAGGCGACATGGCTAGCTATGGCATATTATGTATGACGACCAATTGTCACCAAACTCCATCATAATAAATTGTGACACCTACTATGCCATAGCTACTGTGGTACGTGTGTCCGCATCTTACTGCTCGTCAAGGAACGAATCCCGTGAAACTTACCGTTGCATCAGCTTTCTAAATATAAAACCATAGCTTAGAGGTCGCCTCGCATATACACGGGGCGTCATGTGCCCCGCGAGAATCGGTTCGAAATCTGCAGACGACCCAGCGCGAAATCGCACGTGTCTCGGCGCCCTTCCGGTCACAAATGTCAGGGTCGGCTCCAAACTTGAATTAACCAGCGACAAAGGTGAGTTAATGCAGAATATAACACACAATGCATACTCCACAATGATTACTAGTATCGAATCAGTAGCTTTTATGGAGTATTATGCGATAAGATTTGTTTATTTTACATGTTTACAAAAGTCATTATTTCCAAGTGCATTTTCACTGGAATATTCCACCAATTTCCACGAGTGATTAACCGCAATTCTGGAAGCTACGCTTAAGTATACTGTTGCTCAATGTTAGATACATACATTTCCTAGCTCCCAAACCACAACTAAGTTTAGTATTATACTTGTATGCCACAAAAAAATGAATCTTAAAATGACCCAAAAATGTCACGGTTCCCTTACGGTCAACTCTTAGCATTTGGGTTCGCATCGGTTTGATCATGCCCCAGATCCGAATCTGCACGTATTTAGTTTTCGCATTATTTGACCAGTATTTTCGTGCTCGTTGGAGACTTATCACGCATATTTTATTTCCATATTTACTAGTAATGACTAGCACCACATATAACTTTATTTATACTGCGATATCTTGTTAAATGCACCTTGCTATGCGACTTTGAAGCACGAACTAATTATTTTATTTAAAAGGATGTCGTTTATTGAACTGATATAGGGGCAATCATGTAATAATTAGTAATATACACACCTATCTAGATCTACTCGGGCACTCAATATGTAACTCGCAGCACCCAGCGCTTTGGGTATGTCATCAGGCAACAGTACTCCGGAGCCTTTCGGGTCTACCTCCTGAAACTCCGAGAAGAAGTTTTCCGAATCTAGTGAGGATGGAGCTCGCATGTTGTAAGATCCATTGATTGTAATGTTGAATAACTGCAACCGACGATCGAAATTGTTGGACTTGGGCCAAAGAACTATGGATATGAATACATCAAAGATGGGAGAAGATACACCAAATGTAAGGTAAAAGCTATCACTCTTGATTACAGCGCAAGTCAAAAAGTTAATTTTGAAACAATGGTACAATGTGTTAATGATCGTGAAAATTTCAAAACTGTTGTTGAGTACCCTTCCAGAATTAAAAGACAAAAGAACCATCAACTAATTAGTGAGTGTCAAACCAAAACTTTCAGATCGGTGTACACAAAACGAAAACTCGTCAATGGTATTCACACATATCCATACGGATGGAGATGTTGAGTCATTTCATATCAAGATGTTGACTGGAGTAGTACCTCCAGAAATTGCTGAGAAGATTTATGGATATTTGGTGGCACAGTCAACACTTATTCCAGAGATAAAGAAGGAATTACAAGAAGTCTGGTTTGAAAGAGAAAAGAAAGCAATACTACGATGCTGTGATGTCGACGAATGTTTACAGAGATTGGACTATCTTGAGACAAGTATATTTTCTCATTTCTCTCAAAACTATATTAAATCATTTATTAAATTCAAAACATTTTTTCTCATTGAAAGAATATCTGATTTTTGGCTATTTGGTGGTGATCAACACCATTTAGATTTAGAAACTTTTGATGAACATGACTATATTCATTATACAAAGTATGAAGATCATTATCCTCTTGCTAGTGGAACCTTTAAATCAGTTCCTAGGATCTATGGGTATTTGTTAACAAAAAAAATGTCAACATATGCAAAAATTCAAAAGACTATAATAATTGGATTATTGAAATGTATGGAAATATTTACAGCTTTGGAGATTTCTCTTTAAAAACTAAATTCACACGTCGTTAAGTTCACTCTCTGATTAGGCATCAAAGTGACATCATGGAAGAATCTTTACTTTTCCAACATCCGTGTAATTTCTTTATCAGCGGACCTAGTGGATCAGGTAAAACAGAATTTGTTAAAAAAGTTATTGAATTTAAACACGATTTATTCCAAACACCACCAAAGAAAATAGTTTGGTGTTACAAAGAATGGCAAGACACATACAATCGTATAAATGAAATTGATAACGTTGAGTTTATCGATGGCATTCCAGACGATGATGAGGAAATTGTATCAGATAAATCATTTCCTCATCTTGTTGTTTTCGATGACATGATGGGGGAACAAGATGAAGACAAAATAATGCTTTGGTTTACTAGAAAAGGTCATCATCGAAATGCTTCAATAATTTACATTACTCAAAACATGTTCCAAAAATCAAAAAGTAGCAGAACTATAAGTTTGAATGCACACTACATGGTTTTATTTCAAAGCGTTCGAGATAAAAATCAAATAAAAGTTTTGGCTCATCAAATGCAAACCAATCATTTGAAACAAGCATATGAAGATGCAACTTCAATAAATCATGGATATATTTTAGTAGATTTTCATCCTAGAACAGAAAATTATTTGCGAATTAGAACTGATATTTTCCATAAATGGTTGACAGCTAATGACCGAGGTCCTGTCATTTATTCAAAAGTATAAATTCAGTTGTTGTTACTTTTTTCATTTTAGAACCATGTCGTCCACCGAGATGTTTAGTCATGATGAACTGTCACAAATTATAAATTTCTTCACTTTTGCAGCTGAATTATTTCTTGAAAATGATTGGAAATTACCATCACAGACAAAAAAGTTTTTTCAGAGAAATAAAAATGTTCTTAAAAAAATCTCTGATCGATCAACTGATATGGAAACAAAACGCAAATTAATTTTACAACGAGGTGGTAGTGGGTTCCTTGGAGGAGTTTTAATTAGAAGTCTTTTGAAAAATTCATTTGAACAAACTGGTAGACAATCTAAAAGTAAATCAAAGGTTTCTCCAAAACGTTTAAAGATTACACGGATGCAAACACAACAAAGGGGTAATCAAAAAGAATCTAAACGTAAAACAAAGCTTTCTCTAAATCATTCAAAGTTTACACCGATGCAAACTCAACAAAATCAACATTCTAAATTTACACCTATACCTTCTCAGCAGAACCCTCAACATCAACCGTTACAAAAAAAACCAGTTATTGATCTTGAATTTTCAAAATTTATGCCGTTGTCTGATGCATCGAAATCTGCATTCGAAGCTTTAGAATGGTTCAATCAGAAAAGATAAAAGATGAAACATATAATTTTTCTGCTCATTTTGAGACAACTACTTAGACTGTGAAGATGCCTTCAAAAACTAAGAGCCGGAAAGCACCGCTGATAAAAAAATATGGTGAGTTGATTGTTGCAATGAGTAAAGTTCCATCTGCATATAAAAAGAAAATGATCAACGATGCTCCGAAACAAGTGATGGATTGCATTTCAGAATGTTGTCAAAATCTTTTAAAAGGTAATGTAAAACTGAATGAAGCTCAGAACCGCAAGTTACATTCGAAGCGTAAACATATCAGATATCTTGCAGACAAGAACAAACCTTTGCAACAAAAGAAGAAAATTTTGAATCAAAAAGGTGGCTTTTTACCATTATTATTTCTTGCTCCATTGATTAGCAAAACATTAGGTTCAGTTGTTAACAATATTTTGAAAAACTAAATCTCAAATAAATATGAAGAAAATGGTTATTGTACCATTCAGAACGTTGGAAGATTTCAAACAATGGAAAATGTCAGAAATGAATAAACCTCAATTACCTCCTGATCCTGCAATTTCAAATGTTTCAGATTCTTACAAAGAATTGAAATCAGTTTATGATAAAAATATTTCTGAATCAGAAAAGTCACAGTTATTTGGAGAAAATTTGTACAAATTGAAAACTTCACAAAAATCTTTAAATTCAAAATTCAGTTTACCTTAACAAAAGTTATCTGAAAACTTTGGGAAAATGAGTGACCATATATTGGAAAGTGTGCCATCTAAACTTCGTGGTAAAGCACAACAAATTTTAACATTGTTGTCAACTAATCCTAAACTTAGATGGGATGATCGTGGACAATTAATTTATGGAACAGAAACAGTTACTGGATCAAATATAATTGATTTGATAAACGATGTTGTTCGTCACCGAAAAGGTTTTGACCCCGTTGGTTATGAAACATTCCTACGTGGATTGGGGGAACTTAATGTACCACAAGATTATGTAGGTAACAGGAATCGATGGTTGTGGATACAAAGACATTTAAAAGAAGGTCACACTGGTGATGAGTTTCATACACCTCATGCAACTCCTAGCAGTGGCAAGTCAAGAAAACGTTCAGTTGATATTTTCACACCAGAAACCAGAAAATCTATTTTGAAAGGATGGTCCCCACTTACATAAATTTTGACAAACTTCTAACTGAAATTTACTACAACCCAAAAGAAGTTGGTGGTTTCAGCGGAGCAAATCAACTTTTTAAAAATGCGAAAGAAACAAATAACAAAATTAAACTTTCAGATGTTAAAAAATGGTTACAATGGCAAAAAACATATACTTTGCACAAACCAATTGTTCGGAAATTTCGCAGACGTAAAACTATTGTTGCAGGAATTGATATTCAGTGGCAAGCTGATTTGGCAGATTTGCAAACTTTGCAAAAGCACAATGACAATTACAGATATTTACTTTGTGTTATTGATGTGTTCTCAAAATTTGCATGGGTTGAAAAAATTAAAGATAAAACTGGTAAAACTTTAGTTAAAACATTTAAGAAAATTCTCAAATCATCAAAACGAAAACCAGTTTCATTTCAATCTGACAAAGGTTCAGAATTCAAAAATAAATTATTTTTACAATTTTTGAAATCTAAGAAAATTCATTTTTTCACAACAGAGAATCCAGAGACAAAAGCAAGTATAGTTGAACGTTTTCAACGGACATTGAAAACAAAGATGTGGAAATATTTTACACATAATCAAACTTTGAAATACAATGATGTTTTGCACGATTTTGTGAATTCTTACAACAAAAGTTTTCATAGAAGTATTAAGATGGCACCAGTTTTAGTAACTCGAGAAAATGAAATTGAAGTTTCCAGAAATCTTTATGGAAAGTTAAAAACGAAAAAAGATAAGATCTTGAAAGTTGGAGATTTTGTTAGAATAAATAAAACAAAGAGAACTTTTGATAAAGGATATCTTCCAAATTGGACAAAAGAAATTTTCAAAATTAGTAGAGTTTGTAAAAGTACACCATTAACTTACAAATTAGTAGATTTAGATGGTGAAAACATCGCAGGATCATTTTATGGTAAAGAAATTCAACATATAAAAGATAATAAAGTTTACGAAATTGAATCAGTTGTTGGTAAACGTTCAAGAAAAGTTGCTGGTAAATCAGTTAGAGAAATTAAAGTTCATTGGGCTGGTTATCCTAAAAAATTTGACAGTTGGATTCCTGCCACAAATTTGGTATAAAACTTTTAACATGTCTCAAAATGGTTCAGTTGTTCTGGATGCTCCATCACAATTTCAAATCTGTGGAGAAAAAATTGCAAAAAATCAAGTAACATATTTTACACAAATTATTATAATTGTTGGTATAATCGCTACAGCAATTGTTCATTTAAGTTTACAAAGTGAAAATAACGAACTGTGGTTAATTTTACTCAGTAGTTCTTTGGGATACATTTTACCAACACCGCGTTTGAAATATTTGAAAAATCAGTCGGCAGAAATTTTGAAAGTATGAATCCTTTCTACATTACAATTCCGAGCGACAGTTCAATGGTAATGTATCCAAACAATTCTCAATGTTGTTTTACTGTACAATTACCAAAACCAATTCAAATTGATAAAGAAAAATGGGAAGTTGCATTAGTCGAACTGATAACACCTTCAGAAACATACAATGTTACAGGGGATTCGTGTAAATTCAATTTGATTACAACTGATGCAATAATACTGTCTGTTCTTCAAAATCGTTTTGAAGAAAAGATATTTACGAGGCCTGATGGCGTTCGTGCAATTGAAATACAGATACGAGAAGGTTCGTATACCTCTGCGGCAGATTTACTTGATACAATGCAAGATGTAATTGATGAAACACTTGGAGAAGCAATACAAAACGAATTCGGATTTCACATCAAGTACTCAAAAGTTACAAAACGTGTGAAAATTATTCGCAAGAGTTTAAGTATCACAAAACTAGGAATTGAATTACCACAATGTCTTTTGCACAAGTTGGGTTACAAAACTGAAAACGATTCTGAAGATTTTTATTCAAATAATAGATTTCCGTTTGGTGTAGATTTGAATGTTGGTCATAATCTAATGTTTGTTTATTCTGATATTGCCGATTTCACAATTGTTGGAAATGTTGAAGTACAAATTTTACGAGTTGTTTCTTTCAGAATTAAAAGAGATACCGACGGATTACATGTAAAACATGAATTTTTAAATTTACATTATGTTCCAGTTTCAAAGTCATACTTTGACAAAATTAGTGTAAATATAAGTGGCGACACAGGAGAATCAATTCAGTTTATTGGTGGTAAGTCTTTGGCGAAGCTGCATTTCAGAAAACGAGAGGAGTTCTAAAAACAATGTTTCCCGTGTATAGAGGTGTACCACGGCAATATGGTAACGGTATTGGTTCAATTTTCAAATCACTTATGAGATCTGCTGTACCATTTCTAAAACCGATTGGTCGGACAGCTTTACAACTTGCGAAAAAACACACTTTTGGTGTTGCAGATGAAATTATTAATCAAGGTAAAAGTCCGAAAGAAGCGTTGATGTCTGAAGGTAAAAAAGCTTTAAAATCTTTTGGCACACAAGCTAAAAATCAAATTTTGAACTCGAGACAAAAACCTAGAAAAAGAGTAGCGAATTCAAAAATGAATCATTCAGCTGTCAAACGCCGAAAAAGTCAGTCGAAAAAACATCCTAGCAGTCGAGCTCTTGATATTTTTGATTAATCATGGCACAAATGGTAAATGGATCATGCGAATGCAATAAATCGGAACTTGATATAACACATGTTCCACCAACGGTGGCTACAATGTCAGAATCGCAGTGGATCGAAAATCATCCGATTGCACCGCTGAATAATTCTGCTCCGATAGAGTTTGTCATACCATCTCAAACCGAAAAGTGGACAGATATTAATCAATCTTATCTTTATGTGAAATTCAAAATTACAAAAAAAGATGGAACTAATTTGGGGGCTGGTACGGAATTAGCACCTGTTAACAATTTCTTTCATAGTATGTTCAGCAGTATCGATGTTTACTTGAACAACAAATTGATAACTTCGAATTCTGACACTTACCCATACCGAGCATATTTCGAAAATCTGTTGGGATACTCTCCAGAATATAAAGATAATCAATTAGCAAATTTAGAAATGTGGTATGGCGATACAGCAGAACATTTTGAAGAGAGTACCAAAGGTGGTACTAATGCTGGATTAACTTCTAGAGAAAGTTTGATCGGTGGTAGTAAAATTGTTGAACTATGCGGACGCTTCCACACTGATCTGTTTCTTCAAGAAAAATATTTACCAAATGGAATTGAAATTCGTATCAGATTAAACAGATCACCATCAAAATTTTGCCTCATTGGCGCCGAGGATGGACAAATTGTTTTCGAATCAGCAGTGTTCCATGTGAGAACAGTTAGTCTCTTTCCAGCGGTCTCAAATAAATTAAATCAAGAAATTGTCCAGTCAAAAATGAAAATACCTATCAGACGAGTAGAAATAAAAACTTTCACAATTAGTACTGGACTTAGATCAAAAATTGAAGACCACTTATTTCAAGGACAATTACCAAAGAGAATATTTATTGCGTTGGTCGAAAATAAAGATATGAATGGAGATTTGGGTACCAACCCATTCCACTTCAAACATTTCAGTTTGAATAAATTGGAAGTTAGTCAAGACGGTCACACAGTACATAACCGTCCATTTGAACCAAACTTCGCAACAAAACAATGTCTCAGATCATATTTATCTTTGTATCAATCTTTAGGAATGTTTGGTGTTAACAAATCAATTGGCATTAATTTAAAAGAATATATGAATGGTTATTGTTTGTGGGGTTTCGACTTGACACCGGACCAAGGAAGCGACGAGGGGCATCTACATCCTATAAAGACAGGGAACCTGCGTTTGGAGCTTCAATTCTTGACAGCTCTCACTACAGCCGTCAACGTTTTGGTGTATGCTGAATTTGACAGTGAAATAGAGATCACAGCTTTGAGAGAAGTGCTTACTGACTATTAGGATGGAGTTCACATCACAGCTATGGAACTACTATGAAGAATACCAACGTTCACAAAACTTTGCTCCGAGATGGAACCTGATCTTGGACACACTCAACAACGCTATGATTGAAGAACTACAAGAACTTATTCGCAAGGAAGTGTCAGCAAACTGTGAAGGATGTAAAATAGAACATCCTAGTCAACGTGAACATGTTCTGTGTTTGTTCTCTACAACTGATGATTGGACAAACCAGTTTATCGACTTAGCGCTGATTAAACTTGACATATGCAATGTTATGGAAAGATGGTTCCCGAAGCTGATATGGTTAAACCCACACTGCAAGGAGAAGTTCGAAGCATTCATCATGTGGGATCATCTGAGAAACAGTTTGGAGCTCAAACGCAAAAAATTCGACGCAGAGTGGACTCTGATGTGGTCACAGCGAGTCAAAGAGAATTACAACGATGCAGACAGCTGAACTTCAATATATTCTGGACAATTCCTGGTTGTGTAAACTTAACACATATGTTTGTGCTAGAGATCTGTTACCAGAGAAGAAACCACAACATATTCAAGCATATATTGTGAACACGCACTCATCGGATCAGCCAGGAGAACACTGGACCTTGATGTTATTCAAGGGAAGATCAGCTGTATACTTCGACTCATTTGGACCACCACCACCGAGACGATATATGTTACCATTCATAAAAAGGAACTCATCAGCATGGACTATGAATACAACACGATATCAACATCGTGCGACAAATGTGTGTGGATTATATTGTATATTCGCACTCCACCACATGATGAAAGGAAAGAGGATGAAAAGATTATTCAATTCTCGGGATTTCTTCAAGAATGACAGAACAATAGTTCGATGGTTTGGAAAGCACTATGGTCGATTATACAGAAAAGCAAATTTGCTGTTGAATTAAACTTCACCAGGACATCGACGGCTGATATACATACAACGCAAAGAAGACGACGACCAGATAACAACGAATGTGTCAACAACTCCACAAAATAGACTCTTTTGTTATTGATTCAGCGTAGGATGTTGTAGGATGTTGTAGGATGTTCAATTAAGTTTCTTCAAATCTGAGACCTTGTTTTGTACATAAATTATTGTTCTTTGTTAATATTATTGATGTATAATAATATATTATTGTTCATTGTTCTTGTTCTTGTTTTTGAAAAATAAATGATAAATTTCAACAAAATCGTTTTCACTGTAGGATCCCCACCAATTGATTCTGTTCGTGTCGATGTGTCATCTCTGGTCAGAATTATACAAACCTTAAATTAGTAATGAAAAAAATGTCTAAGTCCATTTTCATTTTTTCGATCAGAAATGTCACATCAATGACAGGAATATCTATCCTCAGGGGGCAAATTTCAACAAAATCGTTTTCACTGTAGGATCCCCACCAATTGATTCTGTTCGTGTCGATGTGTCATCTCTGGTCAGAATTATACAAACTTTTAAATTAGTAATGAAAAAATGTCTAAGTCCATTTTCATTTTTTTCGATCAGAAATGTCACATCAATGACAGGAACATCTATCCTCAGGGCTGGAACTATGGCCCAGTACCCCCCAGACATCGCCACTATGGCCCAGTACCCCCCAGACATCGCCACTATGGCCCAGTACCCCCCAGACATGGGCACTATGGCCCATGAGCCATAGTGCCCATGTCTGGGGGGTACTGGGCCATAGTGCCAGCCATTACTACTAGGGAGTTATTGTATGGTCATGAATGATGTGTGGGTATATATGGAGTGCCCTGTTGGAAACGGTGGAACGTATATGTATATATGTTGTGGAAGTGGTATCATTGCTGATATATGGGGAGTAGACGTATTATCATGGATGGCGTGTATGAGTATGGCAAGTATGGAACTTATGCGTGGTCGTATGTGCGGATATTGGTATATCTGGAAGGGCTCACCATTGGTGATGTGCATATGTATACCTGCATTGACGCTATGGTCATGGGTATGGCGCATAGGTATATATGTAGTGGCTGTATGGTCCATTGTGAGGTGAATATGTATCCACTGAGTGACTGTATGGTCGTGAATGTAGTGAATATGTATACATATAGTGACCAGCCCTCTTAATTCAGATTGTTTGGCTTCGGCAATCCGCTACGGCAACAGTATGCCGTGGCCCAGTTTACTTCAGCAATGCTGATTGCCGTAGCCAATTATGAAGGCTGAGTGACTATATGGTCATGTGTCGGGTATTGGTGTGTACCTGGTGATCATGCATGGTGACTCGTGGCTGTATCGTCATTTGTGGTATGTACGGGTATAACCAAGTACGACCAGGTGTACGTGTATAAACTGGGTGACTATGTTGTCATTTGTGTGGTGCTTATGTACATATGGAGTGACTGAGGTAATGTGTGGGTTGTACATGTGTACCTTGGGTGGCTATCGCTTTCCACAATAATTCAAGGATATGTTAATCAATAGAGAGGTCATGTCAGATAGTTCTCCATCTTGGTGGTGTTTATGTAGATGGCGGATGTTAAGCCTGGAAAGCGATAGCCACCCATTATCACACAGTCATTACATATATGCATAGACTTAATAATATAGTGACCCACTGTATACACCTGACCCATGACCACGGATGACAATACAGCCACGCATCACAATACAGGCACACCGAGTATACTCCTAAACATGACCCATAACCATATATTCACTCCTTGTATACCCATTCATCTCACCATTGGCCATAAGGTAATCCAACGTATACATATTCTCCAAACACATACTCAAATAGACAATCAATATATACATCAACAACACAACAATGACCATACGGTCACTCCGTATACATATGTACCTTACCACTGGCCATATAGCCACTCGCTTCATACACATACCCTCACCCATGTCACCAGGTATACTCTTTCATCTGACCTATGGTCATATAGTCACCCCGTTCAAAACATTCATACATGATCATGGTCAATCCTTGTATACATATTCATCTCAACATTGGCCATGTCACACCGTAACCGAATAGCCACTCAAGATATACTAATACACCCCAGCCATGTCAGTATAGTCACTCCATGTATGCATGTGTACCTCATCCATGGACACACGGACACTCGCTATATACATATATCCCTAGCCCATGACAATAAAGCATCACGTGTGTACCGTATACTGGTATAACCTAAACATGACCATACCGCCACAAGTCACCAAACAGGAACACCAGGTACATGTATACGCATACGCCTGACACATGACCATTTAGGCACCCCATGTATAGATGTTCATTACATTTATAATCATACATTCACTACTTGTATACCTACATGTACTCATCTCGCCGTTAACCATACAGTCACTGCCTGTATACATATTCGACACACATACCCATATAACCACTCGATATACATATGCAGCCCACCCAAGACCATAGATTCACTCCAGGTATACATGTAATATTCACTAATGGCCATTCAGCCCTTCCAGATATACCCAAAATACCAACACACACGGCCACTCAAACAATCCATACTTGCATATACACCTCACACATGACAATTAAGCAATTTACTGTATAATCATACACGCCGTCCACGATAAGCTAAGCTGTATACAGTATTACACCCACCAATGATAATACAATTCATGAGATATATAAATATACATCCCACCCGTTACCACAAAGATACTCCCTATATACCCACACGCTCGATAATGTCCACCCAGATTAATCCAAGTTCAATCATGACCGTACAGTCATTCCATGTATACATATACACATTACCCGTAACCATAAAATCACTTCCTATTTATCCACACACCCCATCCATGATCATACAGACAACATATGTACACCCCACTCATGACCTTACAGTCACTCCATATATATGAGGATTAACTGTCATGTGGACTGTTTTTATGGAGATGTAACCGTGAGGTAAGTGGTTATAACTTGTGTAAAACCCGAAGGGTTTTACATACAAGTTATGGCCACTTACCTCCCGGTTACATCTCGATAAAAAACAGTCCACATGACAGTTAATCCTTATTTTTATATACATTTAGCGAAAAGGCCACTTTTGTAAATGTATTTAAATCGAAAAGTGTATCGTGACAAAACCAGCCCAAAATATCCCATAGCACCCTTGGCAAAAGTCAACAGGAACAATATCTTTATATTGAAACCTGATGATTTATTAAGTCAATCCCGCGCGAGTCCAAATGCGCCCAAAACATTACGCGTTTTTCTTTCCGAAATCGATGACGCGTCGATGTAATAATGGGGTTGCAGTTATGAGCTGTTGCGCGTTCACCGAGAAATAATTGCAACTAGTCGATCACGTCTAAAATGATCTAAAATGACGATGATCGACGATATGTATGTCAAACCGTGAATTTATCATTTATTGTGACAAAAAATCGCATTTATACTATTATTATGATCATTTATTGGAAGGTCGGCGTACGATTATCGGCATTTTTTGGAATACCGAATACCTCCTAACAGAGGGGCCGGAATACGGCGTACCCCATAACAGGGCATGGAATATGGCGTACGAAAAGGGGGTGGGGGCCTCATATATAGACAGAACACAACGCGCATCTTAATCGAGAATCTTTTATCGAATGAGTTGCGGATGGCGCAAGGATATATTTCGCGAGAGCGTAGCTCGAGCGAAATATAACTTTGCGCCGTCCGCAACGAGTTTGATAAAAGATTCGAGATTATGATGCAAGTTGTGTTCTGTATTTATTCTACACCGTTCAGTCAGATAAGTTCAATCCATGAATGTCACATCCATTGTTACTATAGCCACCTTTATTGTGATTTAAGTCTGACAAAAAGCCAGTAATTATGGGGGGATCACCGGAAGCGGATGATCGACGTAATGTACGTCATCTTTCTTGGCGACAACGTCAACAAGAATAGTTCCGTCTTGTATTCCACTAGAGGTATACACTACTCAATGGCTGGGATTCCGTTGAATACATGTGCCTCACGTCAATGGGCGTGGAATAAATAGCAACACTTTACGGTCCGTTTTGACGCCATACTGTACCTACGCCCAATTTGTGGCCGGGTATAATGGGCTACCCGGGTACTCTTATTGTGGTGATTTGCCCCTATAATAGGGTGTATATGTACGAATTCACTCCAAAATTGGCCATACATAGGATTGACCCCCCCCCCCCCAGTGTGGCTATGACGAATTTATCACAAGAGTTGGTCACAAGTGGAGCAGATCTCCCACAATCGGCAATCTAACAATTTCGGGGTTAGTTTTGACTCTACTTGCGCCCAATTCGTGGCCTGGTATAATGAGCTACTTGCTGCCGATCCTGGCCAATCCGGCAAATATTTCGAATCGGTGGCTGAAGAAATACTAGCTACAAAAAACAAATTAGAATTAGAATTAGAAACAGGGAACAGGGAACTATAATATTTTAATTGGAGGCTGAATAAGGAACATGGAGCAAGGAACTAAATGCATGGACTTCCCACACACGAGAACAAAGCCACGTCCCACGTCCCTGGTCACGACAAAATACTCCCTAATCTCAGTCAGACACGGAGTCATCAAGTACATTTCTATTCACAAGAATTACGTCGATCGTCGAAATTGATACATTGTCTTTGAACGTTACAATGACGTCAAATACAAGAATCTATTTTTGCTACATCAAAGGACACCGGCCGCCCTTTGATCAGAACTTGATACCGGCTGCATCAGAATGCATGACCCCAGTGGATGTGGGTGTGGTGTTACTATGGGGTATTTGGTGTGAGCGTTTGGGGGGGGGGCGTTCTAGGTGGTACTTGTGGCGGGCCAGAAGAGACATTTTTGCGGATAAGGAATCAGGAATAAAATGGCTCAAACCCGAGGTATTATCCGGGGTGAGAGGTGATGAGTTTCTAGGTGGTAATTGAGGCCGGCCCCATATTCACCCCCTCGGGGTGGCACCCCCCGGGGGTGATGGGTGGGGGTCGGGTGTTTCTAGGTGGTATTTGGGGCGGGCCACCCACCCCCCATGAAGTCAAATCGGTCGAAATCCTTAACGTTCTCGAAAATGGTCCATACCCCATTTTCACCCCCTCGGGGTGGCACCCCCGGGGTGATGGGTGGGGGTGTTTCTAGGTGGTATTTGGGGCGGGCCACCCACCCATGCCGTCAAATCGGTCGAAATCCTTACCGTTCTCGAAAATGGTCCATACCCCATTTTCACCCCCTCGGGGTAGCACCCCCGGGGGTGATGGGTGGGATTCGGGGTGTTTCTAGGTGGTATTTGGGGCGGGCCATCCACCCATGCCGTCAAATCGGTCGAAATCCTTACCGTTCTCGAAAATGGTCCATACCCCATTTTCACCCCCTCGGGGTGGCACCCTCCGGGGGTGATGGGTGGGGGTGGGGTGTTTCTAGGTGGTATTTGGGGCGGGCCACCCACCCATGCCGTCAAATCGGTCGAAATCCTTACCGTTCTCGAAAATGGTCCATACCCCATTTTCACCCCCTCGGGGTGGCACCCTCCGGGGGTGATGGTGGGGGTGGGGTGTTTCTAGGTGCTATTTGGGGCGGGCCACCCACCCATGCCGTCAAATCGGTCGAAATCCTTACCGTTCTCGAAAATGGTCAATACCCCATTTTCACCCCTCGGGGTGGCACCCTCCGGGGGTGATGGGTGGGCGGGGTGGGGGTGTTTCTAGGTGGTATTTGGGGCGGGCCACCCACCCATGCCGTCAAATCGGTCGAAATCCTTACCGTTCTAGAAAATGGTCCATACCCCATTTTCACCCCCTCGGGGTGGCACCCTCCGGGGGTGATGGGTGGGGGTGTTTCTAGGTGGTATTTGGGGCGGGCCACCCACCCATGCCGTCAAATATGTCGAAATCCTTACCGTTCTCGAAAATGGTCCATACCCCATTTTCACCCCCTCGGGGTGGCACCCTCCGGGGGTGATGGGTGGGGGGTGGGTTGTTTCTAGGTGGTATTTGGGGCGGGCCACCCACCCATGCCGTCAAATCGGTCGAAATCCTTACCGTTCTAGAAAATGGTCCATACCCCATTTTCACCCCCTCGGGGTGGCACCCTCCGGGGGTGATGGGTGGGGGGTGGGGGTGTTTCTAGGTGGTATTTGGGGCGGGCCACCCACCCATGCCGTCAAATATGTCGAAATCCTTACCGTTCTCGAAAATGGTCCATACCCCATTTTCACCCCCTTGGGGTGGCACCCTCCGGGGGTGATGGGTGCGGGATGGGGGTGTTTCTAGGTGGTATTTGGGGCGGGCCACCCACCCATGCCGTCAAATCGGTCGAAATCCTTACCGTTCTCGAAAATGGTCCATACCCCATTTTCACCCCCTCGGGGTGGCACCCTCCGGGGGTGATGGGTGGGGGTGGGGGTGTTTCTAGGTGGTATTTGGGGCGGGCCACCCACCCATGCCGTCAAATCGGTCGATATCCTTACCGTCCTCGAAAATGATCCATACCCCATTTTCACCCCCTCGGGGTGGCACCCTCCGGGGGTGATGGGTGGCGGGTGGGGGTGTTTCTAGGTGGTATTTGGGGCGGGCCACCCACCCATGCCTTCAAATCGGTCGAAATCCTTACCGTTCTCGAAAATGGTCCATACCCCATTTTCACCCCCTCGGGGTGGCACCCTCCGGCGGTGATGGTGGGGGGATGGGGGTGTTTCTGGGTGGTATTTGGGGCGGGCCACCCACCCATGCCGTCAAATCGGTCGAAATCCTTACCGTTCTCGAAAATGGTCCATACCCCATTTTCACCCCCTCGGGGTGGCACCCTCCGGGGGTGATGGTGGGGGTGGGGGTGTTTCTAGGTGGTATTTGGGGCGGGCCACCCACCCATGCCGTCAAATCGGTCGAAATCCTTACCGTTCTCGAAAATGGTCGATACCCCATTTTCACCCCCTTGGGGGTGGCACCCCCGGGGGTGATGGGTGGGGGGTCGGGGTGTTTCTAGTCGGTATTTGGGGCGGGCCACCCACCCATGCCGTCAAATCGGTCGAAATCCTTACCGTTCTCGAAAATGGTCAATACCCCATTTTCACCCCTCGGGGTGGCACCCTCCGGGGGTGATGGGTGGGGGGTGGGGGTGTTTCTAGGTGGTATTTGGGGCGGGCCACCCACCCATGCCGTCAAATCGGTCGAAATCCTTACCGTTCTAGAAAATGGTCCATACCCCATTTTCACCCCTCGGGGTGGCACCCTCCGGGGGTGATGGTGGGGGGTGGGGGTGTTTCTAGGTGGTATTTGGGGCGGGCCACCCACCCATGCCGTCAAATATGTCGAAATCCTTACCGTTCTCGAAAATGGTCCATACCCCATTTTCACCCCCTCGGGGTGGCACCCTCCGGGGGTGATGGGTGCGGGTGGGGGTGTTTCTAGGTGGTATTTGGGGCGGGCCACCCACCCATGCCGTCAAATCGGTCGAAATCCTTACCGTTCTCGAAAATGGTCCATACCCCATTTTCACCCCCCTCGGGGTGGCACCCTCCGGTGTGATGGGTGGGGGTGGGGGTGTTTCTAGGTGGTATTTGGGGCGGGCCACCCACCCATGCCGTCAAATCGGTCGAAATCCTTACCGTCCTCGAAAATGATCCATACCCCATTTTCACCCCCTCGGGGTGGCACCCTCCGGGGGTGATGGGTGGGGGTGGGGTGTTTCTAGGTGGTATTTGGGGCGGGCCACCCACCCATGCCGTCAAATCGGTCGAAATCCTTACCGTTCTCGAAAATGGTCCATACCCCATTTTCACCCCCTCGGGGTGGCACCCTCCGGGGGTGATGGGTGGGGGTGGGGGTGTTTCTAGGTGGTATTTGGGGCGGGCCACCCACCCATGCCTTCAAATCGGTCGAAATCCTTACCGTTCTCGAAAATGGTCCATACCCAATTTTCACCCCCTCGGGGTGGCACCCTCCGGGGGTGATGGTGGGGGGATGGGGGTGTTTCTGGGTGGTATTTGGGGCGGGCCACCCACCCATGCCGTCAAATCGGTCGAAATCCTTACCGTTCTCGAAAATGGTCCATACCCCATTTTCACCCCCTCGGGGTGGCACCCTCCGGGGTGATGGTGGGGGTGGGGGTGTTTCTAGGTGGTATTTGGGGCGGGCCACCCACCCATGCCGTCAAATCGGTCGAAATCCTTACCGTTCTCGAAAATGGTCCATACCCCATTTTCACCCCCTCGGGGTGGCACCCCCGGGGGTGATGGGTGGGGGTTCGGGGTGTTTCTAGTCGGTATTTGGGGCGGGCCACCCACCCATGCCGTCAAATCGGTCGAAATCCTTACCGTTCTCGAAAATGGTCAATACCCCATTTTCACCCCTCGGGGTGGCACCCTCCGGGGGTGATGGGTGGGGGGTGGGGGTGTTTCTAGGTGGTATTTGGGGCGGGCCACCCACCCATGCCGTCAAATCGGTCGAAATCCTTACCGTTCTAGAAAATGGTCCATACCCCATTTTCACTCCCTCGGGGTGGCACCCTCCGGGGGTGATGGGTGGGGGTGGGGGTGTTTCTAGGTGGTATTTGGGGTGGGCCACCCACCCATGCCGTCAAATATGTCGAAATCCTTACCGTTCTCGAAAATGGTCCATACCCCATTTTCACCCCCTCGGGGTGGCACCCTCCGGGGGTGATGGGTGCGGGGTGGGGGTGTTTCTAGGTGGTATTTGGGGCGGGCCACCCACCCATGCCGTCAAATCGGTCGAAATCCTTACCGTTCTCGAAAATGGTCCATACCCCATTTTCACCCCCTCGGGGTGGCACCCTCCGGGGGTGATGGGTGGGGGTGGGGGTGTTTCTAGGTGGTATTTGGGGCGGGCCACCCACCCATGCCGTCAAATCGGTCGAAATCCTTACCGTCCTCGAAAATGATCCATACCCCATTTTCACCCCCTCGGGGTGGCACCCTCCGGGGGTGATGGGTGGGGGTGGGGGTGTTTCTAGGTGGTATTTGGGGCGGGCCACCCACCCATGCCTTCAAATCGGTCGAAATCCTTACCGTTCTCGAAAATGGTCCATACCCCATTTTCACCCCCTCGGGGTGGCACCCTCCGGGGGTGATGGTGGGGGGATGGGGGTGTTTCTGGGTGGTATTTGGGGCGGGCCACCCACCCATGCCGTCAAATCGGTCGAAATCCTTACCGTTCTCGAAAATGGTCCATACCCCATTTTCACCCCCTCGGGGTGGCACCCTCCGGGGGTGATGGTGGGGGTGGGGGTGTTTCTAGGTGGTATTTGGGGCGGGCCACCCACCCATGCCGTCAAATCGGTCGAAATCCTTACCGTTCTCGAAAATGGTCCATACCCCATTTTCACCCCCTCGGGGTGGCACCCCCGGGGGTGATGGGTGGGGGGTCGGGTGTTTCTAGTCGGTATTTGGGGCGGGCCACCCAACCATGCCGTCAAATCGGTCGAAAACGACATTTTTGAAAATAAGGAATAAGGAATAGGGAATAAGTTCCAATTGTCATGTCTGTCATTACTAGTACATATGGAAATAAAATATGCGTGATAAGTCTCCAACGAGCACGAAAATACTGGTCAAATAATGCGAAAACTAAATACGTGCAGATTCGGAACTGGGGCATGATCAAACCGATGCGAACCCAAATGCTAACAGTTGACCGGAAGGGAACCGTGACATTTTCGGGTCATTTTAAGATTCATTTTTTGTGGCATACAATTATAATACTAAACTTACTTGTGGTTTGGGAGCTAGGAAATGTATGTATCTAACATTGAGCAACAGTATACTCAAGCGTAGCTTCCAGAATTGCGGTTAATCACTCGTGGAAATTGGTGGAATATTCAGTGAAAATGCACTTGGAAATAATGACTTTTGTAAACATGTAAAATAAACAAATCTTATCGCATAATACTCCATAAAAGCTACTGATTCGATACTAGTAATCATTGTGGAGTATGCATTGTGTGTTATATTCTGCATTAACTCACCTTTGTCGCTGGTTAATTCAAGTTTGGAGCCGACCCTGACATTTGTGACCGGAAGGGCGCCGAGACACGTGCGATTTCGCGCTGGGTCGTCTGCAGATTTCGAACCGATTCTCGCGGGGCACATGACGCCCCGTGATATATAAGAGAATGCATTGGCCTAACAATTTTTTATAATTTTTTTTAAATAAATGTTTCTTACAATTTTTAGGACATAAAATAAAAAAACATCCATTATCCTGCAGGGAGCCCCACACATATATAGAAAAATATAGAGTGTCGTCTGCTCATGTTTGTCTGGGCTCTGTATGGGTGAAATTATAAAATTGTTAAAGAATACAAGAAAAAATTATTAAAATTGTAAAAAATTGTTAGGCCAATGCATTCTCTTATATATGCGAGGCGACCTATGGTCGACTCGCATATATAAGAGAATGCATTGGCACAGGGTAAAAAAAATCCCGACTTACAACTGGATTTGATATGGCGGGTCACATATCATTACCCTCTATAGTAGCAATATTCAATATGCAGATATACAATATAAGAAATTAGAATTTAGTGTAAACATATTTTTATTTCCAAATCCAAACAGATAACATAATATACAGATGATACAAATATGCAAAATAGAAGAGATAATGAGGAAATGAGGATCAGACAACAAGCCCGAGGGCTTCTATGAAGTCGTCTCCTGCTTGGCGATATGCCCCTTCACACAAGGACGTTTGAAGAAAAGAAGACGCATACTGAGTCCGTGCTGTCCCAGACATGTTAATTACAGGGACATGGCTCATTATGGCTTCCTAATTATGTCCACGTGATTTGGAAGGAGGTATCAGATAGGTTGATAACTACACTAAATATGTATATAATGGCCTCATATGCTCTGAAAAATATTTGCCATGATCACAGCCATTTTCTAATTTTTCGCAAAGAAGTAAAACAAACGCTCTTTATTTCTGCGAGGAATATACTAATACTGACCTCTTGTTTTCTCTTCCATATATCGCGCAAATGGCTTCTTTTTTTTTTGGCACCAAAACATCGTGTTCGGGGTTTGTATTTGTTGTAACTGCAATGCGTCTTTTTGGGAGATATAATGATCGTAGAAAGATTGTTCATCGACCTATTTCGATACCGGGAAAACATTAAAAGCGAATATTATTATGTGTATTTTGTATCGCACACCGTCATGCGGCTTAATGACCCATAATGCTGATGTATTCGTCATATTTAAGAAATTAATGTAGTTGGAGTGTGTTTTATTTTGGGATTTGCGGTCTGATTCACGGCGTGTGGTTGGCTGATTCACGGGGTGTGGTTGGCTGATTCACGGGGTGTGGTTGGCTGATTCACGGGGTGTGGTTGGCTGATTCACGGGGGTGTGGTTGGCTGATTCACGGGGTGTGGTTGGCTGATTCACGGGGTGTTGTTGGAAAGTATACGTCGGACAAACCCAGCGGAGACACATTTCTTGGACTAAGTTAAATACTGAATACATACTGTAAGAGTTATCTAACTAATTTCGACCCAATTAATTGGGTTACAATTAACTAAAATTGTGTAGGAGGAAATCGAGGTCACCCAATTTAGTTAGCGGGCTACCATCACCAAAGTCACCCTCTGTGACATCATGCTTCTTGTATTGGCGTCATCTTCTGGGAAGTATCTATATTCTCAAATTAACATTGTTTAGTTACTTGTTCCTTATGTTCGGTTTCTTTACCCCCCCCCCCTATTTGCAGAAGATAAAATTCATAATCGATGTGGCTAAAATAATGGGTGAACATCACATCACCAACTTCAACCGGGGAACTTGAATTGAGACCCGTATCATTTAAGGCATAAGCAGAGTGAGGTTTCTAGTGGGTGAAATTGGTGAAGCTAGCCCGTCGTTCGGATAGAGTCACTAAATTTACCATGTGGGGACCTCATTCTGCAAACGATGCGAAGTGTTTCAGTTGTCATAGCTGAATACATAGCCCAGTGAGAGGAATTCCACATTCCCTCATCTGTGGTCCGAAATTTTGAACTTGTACATAATCTCAAAATGCCAAGCTGTTGGAATTTCTAACCTGGTACCCACTGTGCACCCGGCACATCATTAAGATGATTTACACTACCACGGGGAATCTGTTTTAAAAGTAAGGCACTGGCAGCGCTAAGACGATCTGATCTTTAAAATCACACAAACAATGCTCTTTCAAGTAAATCTCGTAATTAACAAACGCTCTTCAAAATATCGTAATTAACACACGCTCTTCAAAATTACGTAATCAACAAACGCTCTTTAAAATCACTTCTTCGAGAGAGAAAAAACGCTCTTTAAAAAATAACCTCTTTCTAAATGTTAACATGTTATCTGTGACAGCAGACGGATTTTCAAACTAGAATGCACTCAGAGAGATGCCAACGTGCGCAAAAATGTAATAAACAATAATTAAAACAATAATTTCACTGTATTTTACTTAATTTATTTAATTTAATTAATGTTAGAAAAATTACCATTTCTCATTTCATCACAGACAAATGCAAATTACTATATTAATCATTTAAGTAATTAAAACCAATTCCATGTTGCCGAAAGGATGAGACTTTAATATCGATTACATTTTTTTCAGCGGCATATTTTGATTTTCATTTTCCGATAGGAGCAATTATAAGAAATAATTAATACTATTTGTGTAAATATTGATAGCAGCCAATATGCAACAATAAATATCAATACTTAATCAATAATTAATCAATAACGATCATTTTATGTAATAATAAACTCTTCAAACGGTGTTTGTGTCAACAAATGCGTTTTGTTTTGTGTTACGTCATTCGTCGTATTTGACCCGGAACTCGGCTGAAGGTTAGGCTATTCAGCCTATTGCGTCGAATTATGAAATCGCGTTTTGAATGTCTCTCTTTCCCCTCACGATAAAAAGAGGTCTTCGCACGAACCAAAAATGATAAAACTTCACAATTATAAGTAAAAATACCCAAAATGAAGGAGTCTATGTAGGTCCCGAAGGAGTCTATTGACTCTTTGATGTAGAGTTCTGATGGAGAAAATGTAGGTCGATCTATTTTTGTCATAACTCTGACGTATTTTGACCTGGGAGAAAAAATCAAAATCGAGGCTGACTACGAGCATGCCAGTTTTAAATATAGAAACAGGGAATCCCGACAAATGGCGATATCGGCGACAAACAAATAATCGAAAACAACACATAAAATAAACATAGCAAAAACGCGGCACAGTAAAAATGTCAGAACGCCACGAGGTTTTACGTCGTTTTTTGTGACGTCATGGAGTGAAACGGAGTAGGGTGACACCAACCTACGAATCTGTCTGATCGCCATACTGTTGCGCGAACGCACGTAACTATAAAGATCAGATCTTGTTAGCGCTGCCAGGGACTAACAATTTAACCCTTTACCCAACAGAACGGCCCTGTGCCAATGCATTCTCTTATATATGCGAGTCGACCATAGGTCGCCTCGCATATATATAAGAGAATGCATTGGCTTAACACATATTATAAATGATAAAATTGTTAAAGAATGTAAGAAAAAATGGTAAAAAGTGTTCAAAAAAGAATTTGTTTTGGCCAATGCATTCTCTTATATATGCGAGGCGACCTATGGTCGACTCGCATATATAAGATAATGCATTGGCACAGGGCATAACTGTAACCATCACAATGTGATCAATGAACCGGTTCCAATGATATCCATATTTGTATGGTTTTATTGAGACAGACATAATATATTTTAGGCTGCTGAAGCTTTATTTGTGCGTTTTTGGCCATTTTGTTGGGTAAAGGGTTAAACAGGTTAACACTGCATGGTAGCGCATAACATTGTAACGTTCGGTGCATTGTGGTGGGAAATAACTTAACTATGAAAATAATCGTCTTTTGGACTAAACTAAACACATTTTATACTAAATAGTGTCAATGGGTTTAATAAGTGATAGATATACAGTTGGTGCATAATAGTTACGTTACATACAATACGTCATAGATGTACAGTTGGTGCATAATAGTTACGTTCCATACAATAAGTCATAGATGTGCAGTTGGTGCATAATAGTTACGTTCCATACAATAAGTCATAGATGTACAGTTGGTGCATAATAGTTACGTTCCATACAATAAGTCATAGATTTGCAGTTGGTGCATAATATTTACGTTCCATACAATAAGTCATAGATGTACAGTTGGTGCATAATAGTTACGTTCCATACAATAAGTCATAGATGTACAGTTGGTGCATAATAGTTACGTTCCATACAATAAGTCATAGATGTGCAGTTGGTGCATAATATTTACGTTCCATACAATAAGTCATAGATGTACAGTTGGTGCATAATAGTTACGTTCCATACAATAAGTCATAGATGTACAGTTGGTGCATAATAGTTACGTTCCATACAATAAGTCATAGATGTACAGTTGGTGCATACTAGTTACGTTCCATACAATAAGTCATAGATGTACAGTTGGTGCATAATAGTTACGTTACATACAATACGTCATAGATGTACAGTTGGTGCATAATAGTTACGTTCCATACAATAAGTCATAGATGTGCAGTTGGTGCATAATAGTTACGTTCCATACAATAAGTCATAGATGTACAGTTGGTGCATAATAGTTACGTTCCATACAATAAGTCATAGATTTGCAGTTGGTGCATAATATTTACGTTCCATACAATAAGTCATATATGTACAGTTGGTGCATAATAGTTACGTTCCATACAATAAGTCATAGATGTACAGTTGGTGCATAATAGTTACGTTCCATACAATAAGTCATAGATGTGCAGTTGGTGCATAATATTTACGTTCCATACAATAAGTCATAGATGTACAGTTGGTGCATAATAGTTACGTTCCATACAATAAGTCATAGATGTACAGTTGGTGCATAATAGTTACGTTCCATACAATAAGTCATAGATGTACAGTTGGTGCATACTAGTTACGTTCCATACAATAAGTCATAGATGTACAGTTGGTGCATAATAGTTACGTTCCATACAATAAGTCATAATGTACAGTTGGTACATAATAGTTACGTTCCATACAATAAGTCATAATGTACAGTTGGTACATACTAATTTCAATACATCCAGTAAGATATATGTTGAGTTGGTACTGAATAGATTTTCAACAGACCCATACTACCCAGCCTTAAATTTTAAAGACGCCCGTCCAATTTGATGAACACACCTATAATAACCAGACTTAAAGACGCCCGTCCTATTTGATGAACACACCTATAATAACCAGACTTAAAGACGCCCGTCCGATTTGATTAACATACCCATACTACACAGCCTTAAAGACGTCCGTCCGATTTGATCAACATACCCATACTACCCAGCATTAAAGACGCCCGTTCTATTTGATCAACATACCCATAATAACCAGACTTAAAGACGCCCGTCCTATTTGATCAACATACCCATAATACCCAAACTTAAAGACGCCCGTCCGATTTGATCAACATCCCCATACTACACAGCCTTAAAGTCGCCCGTCCGATTTCATCAACATACCCATAATACCCAGACTTAAAGACGCTCGTCCGATTTGATCAACATCCCCATACTACACAGCCTTAAAGTCGCCCGTCCGATTTCATCAACATACCCATAATAACCAGGCATAAAGAGGACCGTCCGATTTGATCAACATGCCCATGATACCCAGACTTAAAGACGATCGTCCGATTTGATCAACATACCCATAATACCCAGGCTTAAAGACACCCGTCAGATTTGATCAACATGCCTATAATACCCAGACTTAAAGAGGACCGTCCGATTTGATCAACATGCCCATGATACCCAGACTTAAAGACGACCGTCCGATTTGATCAACATGCCTATAATACCCAGACTTAAAGATGCTTGTCCAATTTGATGAACAAACCCATAATTCCCAGACTTAAAGACGCCCGTACGATTTGATTAACAGACCCATAATACCCAGGCTTAAAGACGCCCGCCCGATTTTATTAACATACTCATACTATCCAGGCTTAAAGACGCCCGTCCTGTTTGATTAATAGACCAATAATACGCAGGTTTAAAGACGCCCGTCCGATTTGATTAACCGACTCATAATACCCAGGCTTAAAGACGCCGGTCCAATTTCATCAACATGCCCATAATACCCAGGCTTAAAGTCGACCGTCCGAATTTATTAACCGACCCATAATACCCAGACTTAAAGACACCGTCCGATTAGATCAACATCCCCATACTACACATTCTTAAAGTCGCCCGTCCGATTTCATCAACATATCCATAATAACCAGGCATAGAGAGGACCGTCCGATTTGATCAACGTGCCCATGATACTACCCAGACTTAAAGACACCCGTCAGATTTGATCAACATGCCCATAATACCCAGACCTAAGGAGGACCGTCCGATTTCAAGAACATACCCAAAATACCCAGGCTTTAAGACGTCGTCCAATTTGATTAACAAACCCATAATTCCCAGACTTAAAACGCCCGTTCGATTTGATTAACAGACCCATACTATCCAGGCTTAAAGACGCCCGTTCTGTTTGATTAATAGACCAATAATACGCAGATTTAAAGACGCCCGTCCGATTTGATTAGCCGACTCATAATACCCAGGCTTAAAGACGCCCGTCCAATTTCATCAACATGCCCATAATACCCAGGCTTAAAGTCGACCGTCCGATTTTATTAACCGACCCATAATACCCAGGCTTAAAGACGCTCGTCCGATTTGATTAACATACTCATAATACCCAGGTTTAAAGACGCCCTTCCGATTTGAATAGCATAACCATAATACCCATGCAGACTTAAAGACGGCCGTCCGATTTGATCAAATAATATGGAATATACTAAGTTAATTTCCAGCTTACAACATATAAAATAATTAAAGACCAACAATCACAAACATCCGTATCACAGAGGAATCGTGAACAAATGATTGCGCTCGATACATCAGGGAACACATAGCGTGTGTAGTTATATTATGACAAAACACAACTTCATATGGCAAAACAGTTGGGAAATTTAAATTGTGTGCTGGTGCAGACCATGGTCACTACTTACAGGCTGCACAGACAGTTTAAGGTTGAACTAAGTCATGTCAATTTGACGATTTTAAAGACATATTATGTACTTGTTCCTGTGCATGAAACTGTTAAGTTATTATTAAGGCGCTATGATGACTGGAGGAATGTAACGTTCTACTAACATCGCCGAAAATTTTAAGCAAATCGACCGCACCACTCCATAGAAAACATCGTCAGAACTACACTCAGTTGTAAATATTTACTACTCGATTCGGGACGCATCTGTCGGCGATAAACTAACGAAAACGATTTCACAGGTACATGTACCTCCGAAGCTGAATATAGGCTCCCAAGGGGAGCCTGTTTCAGTTCGTTTAGTATAATAGAAGTAAATTGCTCCAGTAGACTAATATAAGTGGTATGGAATATGTTAGATAATGGGCTGGTTGACAGACTAATCAGGAAATAGTTAGAAATTATGATTTTTTTTGCATTCTGCACAATGACCTAGGTTTACAGATGATCAGCAATTTATAAAACATTTTTTTTCAATTAAAACAGCTTCTGAAACAGGTTAACTAAACTGTTATTTGAACTAATTGAGATAATTCCCATTCATATGCGTGATATCAATAGATTTTTTTTTGCGATTTTAGACCAATTTTAGAGAAATTTGGGGGGTGGGTGTAAAAAAATTGGGAGTAAGAATTTTTTTTTTTGCAGGTTTGGTGGTGGTGGATCCGCGAAAATGCCAGATGCAACAAAACGGCATACCTTTTTTAATGCAAAAAGTACACAAGGCTATTGACCAATCAGGGCCCAGTGTCTATTTCATTCTCTCCTATATATTCCTCCTGCATCCGCTAGATGTCACTCCGAACCCTATTTACACCAGTGTAACCTAAAGTGGAATAATTGTAACTCTCTATATTTCTTCAGAATTACCCATCAATGGTAAAATGTGTTCAAAACAATATCACTTCTGTGGTTCTTTATTTATCACACACAATTTAACCCCAACCCCTTTAACACATTATTCATCAAATAAGCACCATTTTCCACCACAAGTCACGTTCAGGCCCCATTTTCACACAGTTTTTTGCGGTCTGGTGTTGCAAACTTGGATCAGCTATGGAAGACTTACAAGATTCTTTCCATGAGAGAACTTCTGGTGATGTGAGGTCATTGAGTACAGATCTGATCCGCTGAGCATCGAGCACATGACTTTATCAGCACGTGGAAGTCTAAATTATGACATTTTCAGGTATGCAAGGGTGATCCAAGATAACTGAATGTGGGTGTATATTGAATTAGTTGAACAAAGATATGCTCTCTTTGAACTGCTGAAGCATTTTCTTAAATGTGTCCAAGTTTTAGTGCTATTAACCTTCAAATGGCCATACCCACCAGAGGAAATGACACACTTTTATGATATATATCGGTATATCACTGGCTATAAAATCCAAAATACTTGTTAGATTAGCTTCTTATAACAATTGATATGTGTGTCATTAACATGCTCATGTTATGGGTCATTTGCATTATCATGCGACTATTACCACCTTGACAAATTTTGAAATACCTTGAAAAATTGGCATTTTTTAATGAAAAATCATACTATTTTTTTGGCTGATGTAAGTGAAAGAAGACATCAGCAGCAATAATAGCCACACCATGCGTGAGAGATTCATTGGACTGAAAGACCAGGCTGTGAAAAATGCATTAAAATACTTTAAAAGTGACTCCCAGGAATAAAAAATCCCAAAAAGCTCATTTTTTCCCTTTAGGTTACACTGGTGTAAATGTTTTCCATAGACCTCAGTGCTAACGTTTTAGCATATACTGTTGGCGGCAATATAAATTTTGGGTCCAAAATTTACTTTAAATCTGAAAAATTGACATTTGGGGAAACTTTTTATGGAAAAAAAACATGTCCGTCAAGCAGGGAATTCGTCTTTAAATCTTGTGTTTTCGTAACTTGTGTCAGAAATGCTTTAAAAAATAATATCATATTATAGACCACACCAAAAAATTCAAACTTCACTACAAAGGGTTAATTCCTGTGCCAATGGCTATTTTACCTATGGGCAATCATAGGGAAGAGGTGTGATGATTTTTTTATGCAAAAAGCACACAAGGCTATTGACCAATCAGGGCCCAGTGTCTATTTTATTCTCTCCTATATTTTCCGCCGCATTCGCTAGATGTCACTCAGAACCCTATTTACACCAGTGTAACCTAAACAGGGACATGGTTAGAGGTTCTTCATTGAACGGTGGGAGGAGATATGGTGGTGTCCACCTTGACTAACTAACTACACAACCCTTCCCTCACCCAATAGATCATTGCCCATTACCTCCCAACTGGACCATACTAAATAATAACTGGTACTTCAAGATCTCCAATGGTTGGAAATTTATCAAAACCTTACTGATAATACCGGTATATATCATAATTATTACATGTAATAAAAGGAATCGATATACAAGTACCTAACATGAATTCATAGCTTAGACAGGGTGGGTGCGTGAGTGTTAAATCTTCTCTCTCTATTCCTATTTGAACCAAATGTAAATCCCAATTTATCATAAATTGGGATTTACATTTGGTTCAAATAGGAATAGAGAGAGAAGATTTAACACTCACGCGATCCATTGATCTAGTATTTTCAAAGTGTATATAAAAGAAGTTGAGGGTGAGTTCATTTTCCTTAAAATAAGTTAACAAATTTAGGAAAGGATTATCAACATGGAACCTCTGATAATTGTTCCTTGAAGTCATCAGCATAATAATAAATCATTATTGCAGATGAAAAGGAGTTAATAGCCTATATAAACATAATATTGTAACACCTGCCTGTACAACTGCATAGAACACAGCACATATGAATTAATATAGTTTAAATTGATTGACACAAACAAACATTATCCAGCCATTTCTGTTATTTGTTTATCAAACACTGTCAGATAAAATAAGATCTCATTTCATATACAACGATTTGACCAAGTAACCTCATTTGAACAAATCTGAATGTGAGTCACCAAGGGAACATCCACATCCACCAAATATGAACCCATTCGGTCTTATGGTTCTGGAGAAGATGTTTAAATTATTGTTGATGGACAGATGCTGTCCAGACAAAAGACAGAGACTCAAGTGTTTTTGAGAATACAAGAGAAGGCTTTCTTAGTATGGAACTCTTAGTATGGAGCCGTCTTATTATGGAGCTGTCTTCTCCAGAGGGATGTGTAAATATAAAACACTAAACAGTTGATTAACAAATAGTTTTTTAATTATATTGACTCACTGACAAGTACCTGTATGAATAAATGCACAATCTAAACAATCAGAGAAGTCATGATATGAAGAAAATCATAAAACGGAAGGGACCCAAGGCACTTGCTGTGGGCAAATGTGCAAAAAATATAAAAGGCAGTAAAACATCTCCACTAAGAAGAATATGGAGAAATAGATCAACTTTGTTCTTATATTCATTATATGATAGTTCTCCAATGACGACATTTTGAGTTTTGAAACCATTGTTATGTAGACAAACTGTTAGTGATTTGTCAACAAACATCGTAATCCTGTAGTAAATTAGAATATTTTAGTCTTAATATTATTTTCAAAATATTTTCAATTCCTTGACCTTTTCCAATGTTTACTGTCAAGTTTTGATTTAACTTGGTTGACAAACTGTTGACATAACAATGGTTTTGATATGGAAAATCTCATTTGAGAGTTAATAATAATGAAAATAAGAACAAAGTCAATCTATTTTTACATTTTTGACGAACTTTTATAAAATTTATGTCATTTCGCATAAACTCACTTATAGGCTTGGGTCCCTTTAATCAGGTGACATTATTTTATAGCAGTCTTAAAACTGGTCTTAACAAAATGAATAAATTTCATCAAATAAATAATGCTATCAATTAAAAGAAATGGCATCTTCATTTAATTGTTTCATTCACATGTGGAAAGTTTTCAGGTTATATATAAATATTAGCCAGGTTTAGGCACACATACATGTAACTTGGAGATACACTTTGTGCGAACAATCATATGCATGAATTTACGGCACAAAACATTAATGTTTGTAGATATTGCTAACTGTACAGAGGGTGAATTGTTTAAATTTAAAATAAAAGCACTAGATAATAATAAAATTTATGTGTAAATAGAATCGAATCATGATTTTAAAATAATCATAGCCTACTAAAAAGCAAAAAAGCAAAAAACACAAATAAAATTAAATATAAATATACACTATAAATTAGTCTAATACTTAATATTATAATGTTTGTGGAATGACTCTATTATTATTATTATAATAATGTGCGTAATACTATGCGATAAAAGACATGATAATAGACGTCAATATTCAAACATAGCGATTAAAAACTGATTAGATACTGCTAACACATAAGTCCAAGTTTCCTTCGACTTAACCCAGCTTGTGATATCGATTGTTCTAAATATTGGTTTAAACTGCTTTAAAGACCCATTTAATTTTCGAATCACCAATTATTTTTTTTTATAGTGCCTTGATATACGGTTTTAATAACAATATATGCCATAAAATATGATTAAAATACTATAATTCATCACCATTTGAAACGTCTGTGTCTCAGAAGATGCCCATAGAGAAATAGAGAACAGCTGAAATCATAGAAAGATTTCGCCTGTTATGGCACCCAGAATGCAAAAGAATTCAAATTAAAAATTTATTTTAAATGGAAGGGGAGAACTCTATATTTTAAGATATAGAGTTATTCCCCTTCCATTGAAAATAAAGAAACCTGAGCACAGAACGCCAAGTCGGTATCTGAACAAAAACATGTTCGCAGCTTATTGAACCGAATAAGTTGATAATACAATGTTTTGGAGATTCGTCTTTCAAATGGTATATAATATGGCATATATTTTATATAAAATTATCTGGGGGTTCGAAAATTAAGTAGGCCTTTAAAGAGGAAAGTCCTTTCTATAGCGGAGTCTAACCCTTTAATGTGTGGTTGCTCCATACGGGAGTGTTATATAATATCCCTTTCATGATGGAGCTGCGCTGGAGCAGCATTAAAGATCCTGTGCCAGTGCATTCTCTTAGGTTCCTGATCGTCTGAAGCGATGGTTTAGAGATTACATTAGTGACGTAGGTTCCTGATCGTCTGAAGCTAAGGTTTAGAGATTACATTGGTGACATAGGTTCCTGAACTTCTGAAGCGATGGTTTAGAGATTACATTAGTGACATAGGTTCCTGGCCCTGAACGTCTGAAGCGATGGTTTAGAGATTACATCAGTGACGTAGGTTCCTGATCGTCTGAAGCGATGGTTTAGAGATTACATTAGTGACGTAGGTTGCTGGCCCTGAACATATGAATCAACGGTTTAGAGATTACATTAGTGACGTAGGTTGCTGGCCCTGAACATATGAATCAACGGTTTAGAGGTCATATTAGTGACGTAGGTTCCTGGCCCTGAACGTCTGAAGCGATGGTTTAGAGATTACATTAGTGACGTAGGTTGCTGGCCCTGAACGTCTGAAGCGATGGTTTAGAGATTACATTAGTGACGTAGGTTCTTGGCCCTGAACATCTGAAGCGATGGTTTAGAGATTACATTAGTGACGTAGGTTCTTGGCCCTGAACATCTGAAGTGATGGTTTAGAGATTACATTAGTGACGTAGGTTCCTGGCCATGAACATCTGAAGTGACGGTTTAGAGATTACATCATCGTGACACATGTCCCTTCACGGAATGTGTGAATCAACGGTTTAGAGATTACATTAGTGACGTAGGTTCCTGGCCCTGAACGTCTGAAGCGATGGTTTAGAGATTACATTAGTGACGTAGGTTCATGGCCCTGAACGTCTGAAGCGATGGTTTAGAGATTACATCAGTGATGGTTTAGAGATTACATCAGTGACGTAGGTTCCTGATCGTCTGAAGCGATGGTTTAGAGATTACATTAGTGACGTAGGTTCCTGGCCCTGAACGTCTGAAGCGATGGTTTAGAGATTACATTAGTGACGTAGGTTGCTGGCCCTGAACGTCTGAAGCGATGGTTTAGAGATTACATTAGTGACGTAGGTTCCTGGCCCTGAACATCTGAAGCGATGGTTTAGAGATTACATTAGTGACGTAGGTTCTTGGCCCTGAACATCTGAAGTGATGGTTTAGAGATTACATTAGTGACGTAGGTTCCTGGCCATGAACATCTGAAGTGACGGTTTAGAGATTACATCATGGTGACACATGTCCCTTCACGGAATGTGTGAATCAACGGTTTAGAGATTACATTAGTGACGTAGGTTCCTGGCCCTGAACGTCTGAAGCGATGGTTTAGAGATTACATTAGTGACGTATGTTCCTGATCGTCTGAAGCGATGGTTTAGAGATTACATTAGTGATGTAAGTTCCTGGCCCTGAACGTCTGAAGCGATGGTTTAGAGATTACATTAGTGACGTAGGTTCCTGGCCCTGAACGTCTGAAGCGATGGTTTAGAGATTACATTAGTGATGTAAGTTCCTGGCCCTGAACGTCTGAAGCGATGGTTTAGAGATTACATTAGTGACGTAGGTTCCTGGCCCTGAACGTCTGAAGCGATGGTTTAGAGATTACATTAGTGACGTAGGTTCATGGCCCTGAACGTCTGAAGCGATGGTTTAGAGATTACATTAGTGACGTAGGTTCATGGCCCTGAACGTCTGAAGCGATGGTTTAGAGATTACATTAGTGACGTAGGTTCATGGCCCTGAACGTCTGAAGCGATGGTTTAGAGATTACATTAGTGACATAGGTTCATGGCCCTGAACGTCTGAAGCGATGGTTTAGAGATTACATTAGTGACATAGGTTCATGGCCCTGAACGTCTGAAGCGATGGTTTAGAGATTACATTAGTGACGTAGGTTCATGGCCCTGAACGTCTGAAGCGATGGTTTAGAGATTACATTAGTGACGTAGGTTCATGGCCCTGAACGTCTGAAGCGATGGTTTAGAGATTACATTAGTGACATAGGTTCATGGCCCTGAACGTCTGAAGCGATGGTTTAGAGATTACATTAGTGACATAGGTTCCTGGCCCTGAACGTCTGAAGCGATGGTTTAGAGATTACATTAGTGACATAGGTTCATGGCCCTGAACGTCTGAAGCGATGGTTTAGAGATTACATTAGTGACGTAGGTTCATGGCCCTGAACGTCTGAAGCGATGGTTTAGAGATTACATTAGTGACATAGGTTCCTGGCCATGAATGTCTGAAGCGATGGTTTAGAGATTACATCAGTGACGTAGGTTCCTGATCGTCTGAAGCGATGGTTTAGAGATTACATTAGTGACATAGGTTCCTGGCCCTGAACGTCTGAAGCGATGGTTTAGAGATTACATTAGTGACATAGGTTGCTGGCCCTGAACGTCTGAAGCGATGGTTTAGAGATTACATTAGTGACGTAGGTTGCTGGCCCTGAACGTCTGAAGCGATGGTTTAGAGATTACATTAGTGACGTAGGTTCCTGAACGTCTGAAGCGATGGTTTAGAGATTACATTGGTGACGTAGGTTCCTGAACGTCTGAAGCGATGGTTTAGAGATTACATTAGTGACATAGGTTCCTGGCCCTGAACGTCTGAAGCGATGGTTTAGAGATTACATTAGTGACGTAGGTTCCTGGCCCTGAACATCTGAAGCGATGGTTTAGAGATTACATTAGTGACGTAGGTTCTTGGCCCTGAACATCTGAAGTGATGGTTTAGAGATTACATTAGTGACGTAGGTTCCTGGCCATGAACATCTGAAGTGACGGTTTAGAGATTACATCATCGTGACACATGTCCCTTCACGGAATGTGTGAATCAACGGTTTAGAGATTACATTAGTGACGTAGGTTGCTGGCCCTGAACGTCTGAAGCGATGGTTTAGAGATTACATTAGTGACATAGGTTCCTGGCCCTGAACGTCTGAAGCGATGGTTTAGAGATTACATTAGTGACGTAGGTTCATGGCCCTGAACGTCTGAAGCGATGGTTTAGAGATTACATTAGTGACATAGGTTCCTGGCCATGAATGTCTGAAGTGACGGTTTAGAGATTACATCATAGTGACACACGTCCCTTCACGGAATGTATGAATCAACAGTTTAGAGATTACATTAGTGACATAGGTTCCTGGCCATGAACGTCTGAAGCGATGGTTTAGAGATTACATTAGTGACGTAGGTTCATGGCCCTGAACGTCTGAAGCGATGGTTTAGAGATTACATTAGTGACATAGGATCCTGGCCATGAATGTCTGAAGTGACGGTTTAGAGATTACATCATAGTGACACACGTCCCTTCACGGAATGTATGAATCAACAGTTTAGAGATTACATTAGTGACATAGGTTCCTGGCCATGAATGTCTGAAGTGACGGTTTAGAGATCATATTAGTGACGTAGGTTTTATTATAGTGACCTGTGTATCACACTATGAACAATTACAAACATTTATCAATAAACTTTGCCTCCTCGGCCTATAAATCACTGTATGATTGTGTGAAGATCTAATGAAAATTAACCGATTTGAGGTACACTATACACCCATCAGAAAGCCCATCCCTGAGGATAAGCCCAGTCTATGTTTTTGCTCCCAACAATCATTGGGTGGTTCTCAAAGATAAGCCCACCCCCATTTTTAGAACTTAGAGGGCGAGTGTACATGGATGTCAGGTTAACTCTGAATCAAGATGACAAAAAATCAGCACATCTCCATATATACATCAAAGATATATGTGCTCCTTATCTACAATATATATTGAAATATGACATAATAACAAAGTTAATGATTTATGAACATCATGATTTATATAAAACAAGACATTAGTTTAGCACTATCAATGCAAACTGAGATGTTAATGTGGGGGGGGGGGGGGCTTGAAGGTAAGCCCAGTCCCAGTTTGTGGGTAAAACAATTCACATTCCCCCGGCATTACTGATGGGTGTATACAGTAAGTACCCCCGGGATTACTGATGGGTGTATACAGTAAGTACTCAAATTGACTGAGAGAGAGACTAGGAAGTTTGAACAAAATAACTTAGGAAACACATGTTCATGTTTCCTCTTCAATGGAAACAATGACATGAAAATGCTAGAAAACTGACAACAAAAACAAACAGAGGGGGAGCCGGTCCACCTCCAAATTTCACTGTCAACAGTGACTTGAGGTCATCTATGAAATTCACTTAATTGTTACCTGAAAATTACAAGCATTGATAAAATTCCAGTCCATATATTGAATCGACAAATAAAATGTCAGGGTTTTTTATTTTATTAGACTATTTTTCCCCATTAGGACATATAAATTTAATTGAACTTTTATTCGAATGTGCGTACCAATGAATAAATGGGAATCAAGTAACTACTCATCAGTGTGTATCGGGTATTACCCTGTGCCAATGCATTCTCTTATATATGGGAGTCGACCATAGGTCGCCTCGCATATATAAGAGGATGCATTGGCCTAACTTTTTTTTACAATTTTAATAATTTTTTCTTGTATTCTTTAACAATTTTATAATTTCAACCATACAGAGCCCCAGACAAACATGAGCAGACGACACTCTTCTATATGCTTCTATATATGTGTGGGGCTCCCTGCAGGGTAATGGATGTTTTTTATTTTATGTCCTAAAAATTGTAAGAAACATTTATTTAAAAAAAAATGATAAAACATTGTTAGGCCAATGCATTCTCTTATATATGCGAGGCGACCTATGGTCGACTCGCATATATAAGAGAATGCATTGGCACAGGGTAAATTACAAAGGGGTGCGGGTGAGTACTGAATACCAGTGCGAAGCAAATATGTGATGAAGGCCATCGATTTCACACTCCAATTCTATCTACCAGCCTTTTATTGGAATACCAGATACGTTTTAAAAAGACAGGGTTATGAAATCTGAATACCGGCTAAAAGTGGGGTATGAATCCCATATACTGCAGCTTGTTGGCTTAAAAGAGACACTCGCCAGTGTCTAGGCTTAAAAGACAACACTCCCAGTGTCTAGGCTTAAAAGGTGACTCTTCAGGTTCTCAGCTTAAAAAGGGTTTGATATGGTGTCATTTGTCTGACAATTTCAAATTCAGTCGAGAATCGAGTACGAACATGGACTCAAACTAAAATGCAGGTTGACTATGATACCACACAGCTATAACATGGACTCAAACTAAAATGCAGGTTGACTATGATACCACACAGTTATAAGATGCACTCGAACTAAAATGCAGGTTGACTATGACTATGCAGGTTATAACATGGACTCAAACTAAAATGCAGGTTGACTGTGATATCACAGTTATAACATGGACTCGAACTAAAATGCAGGTTGACTATGACTATGCAGGTTATAACATGGATATAAACAAATAAACATACATCAAATGGAAATTAAATATAATAACATAAAACATCTTAATGTTTAAACAAATGGCTGCTCGTTACATGAAAACTGTCAAACAATTACAAGCTGAAGCATTCTTCGTTCATGGGGGGGGCTTCATGTTTCCTCTGAGAAGGCCTACACGGGGCTAAATTTTAGTGCTGATACAACTAGGGTATTCCGTAATCGACTAGTAGGCAGCCCTTAGTCAACTACTAGATGAAACCTACTATATATATATAGAATGATAAATTATAAATTTATTAATTTATTAAAACATGCATATTTATCATTATATTTATCGAATTTGACAGCCTATAGTGACAGGTAAAGTAGCATGAACATCACTCATATCATATAATATTGGGGTAGACTTCAGCATTGAAGTGATGTTCGTGAGTGATCCAAACAAAGTGGCGGTCATAAATACTATAGAGAGACTTTGAAACAGCTGGATGCAACAAGCTTCCTAACTTCCGGCACATGCGCGGTCTATTTTTTGCCCGATAATATCACAACTGTTCGGCGATGTTCAGCGAGTTATTCCACTATACCATGTAACCGTTGGTCTACTTTTATAGGGGTGTGTATTTGTAAGTAAAGGAGTCCGTGACTGGATCAGAAATCTGACTGATATATTGGCATAATCCAGCACAATATAAATATAATTATACCAGCGCAGAATCAGGAGCGAAGTGAGCACAAAGTCACATCGGAATTTGTTTGATCTTGTATCAGTTAATTCGTCGTCAAAACAACATATCTATTGCAATGTTGGACGTAGAATATCGTAGATCAAAGGTGCCCCATTTTGAATCTGCTGTTGTGACTTAGCCGAACAATGACTGTTCCAATCGATGAGACATCAAGGGTCCTGTTTTTCTAGCAAATAACATACTATAACATACTATAACAGGTCGCTATCCCTCGTGTGATGACTGAATATCTAGATAAGAAACAAGTTTTTATAATACTGTAACAGCGACCAGCTGCAGGTGGTTGTATTTTGGATACCATCAAAATAGTTTGTGCTTTATACGCACAGGTGACGATAAATATGGAAGTATAATACATGCATCAATGATTGCTACCAATGAAATGTTTATCTATCTATACCTTTCTGAGAAATATGGTGATTAGTCGACTATGAGATTGCTAATCGATTATCGCCAAAATTCTAGTCAAAATCGACTAGTCGACTAATCGTTTCAACAGTTTCACTGTCACATGGAATATAAAATGCAGTATTTTGTGATAAAAAAACAAAGCATTTTACTATTGTTGGGGAAATTGTCAGCAAATAACAATGATCTGAGAAACATTTTCTCTGGGAAGAAAAAACTGAGAACAGTGACTAGTGAGGTGCCTGAGAACACAGTAATTTTTATTTTTTTATCATGCTCTCTTTGGGTGACCAGTGAGGTGCCTGAGAACACAGTATTTTTATTTTTTTAATCATGCTCTCTTTGGGTGACCAGTGAGGTGCCTGAGAACACAGTATTTTTTATTTTTTTTAGAAGGCTCTTTTTGGGCGACTAGTGAGGTGCACAGTATTTATTTAGCCTTTGCCTTAGTCAATAGAGATTAATAAACATCAAGCCACAACCACTTTCTCAACATTCTTGAGAAACAACCAACTCACTATATGAATCCACACTCCAGTCTTAATAGGGCCCTGTGAATCGGGGTTTAGTCAAATCAAATCTCAAATCGAATTATGGTCCAAATTAATCACACTCCAGTCTAAATAGGGCCCTGTGAATCGGGGTTCAGTCAAATCAAATCTCAAATCGAATTATGGTCCAAATTAATCACACTCCAGTCTAAATAGGGCCCTGTGAATCGGGGTTCAGTCAAATCAAATCTCAAATCGAATTAGGGTCTAAATTAATCATAGGGTCTAAATTAATCACACTCCAGTCTAAATAGGGCCCTTTGAATCGGGGTTTAATCAAATCTCAAATCGAATTAGGGTCTAAATTAATCACACTCCAGTCTAAATAGGGCCCTGTGAACTGGTGGGGGGGGGGGGGGGGGGGGGGTTTACAGTCAAATCAAATCTCAAATCGAATTAGGGTCCAAATGAATGCACACTCCATTCTAAACAGGATCCTGTGAATTGGGATTTACAGTCAAATCAAATCGAATTAGGGTCTAAATGAATTCACACTCCAGTCTAAATAGGGCTCTGTGAATAGGGAGTTTACAGTCAAATCGAATCAGGGGTGATATTCGCTAAATCACATCTAATCTAATATATGCATGAGTCAAACCTGGGTGTCAAAATGCCAGTTTAAAGACATATTATGGACTTGTTCGAGTTCGTGAAACTGATAAGTTAGTATTTTGGATTTATGCTTACCTGGAGAATGTAGCATTCTACTAACATCGCCGAAAATTTCAAAGAAATTGACAATACCACTCAATAGAAAACATCGTCAAAACTACGCTCAATTGTAAATATTTACATCTGGATTCGGGACGCAACAATCGGCGACAAACAAACACAAACGATTTCGCCATCCAGAGTCAGTGCATTTAATTAATATGTCAGAATGACGGTGTGTTTGGCAATTTGGATTAATATTCGTAAAAAGAACAACTTTGAGTAAGAATATTCTCCATTTCTATTGGATCACCCTACCGGAGTGTTTCACATCACTTTAAGTGAACATGTGTAACATAATGCCAGTTTTGAAAACAACCTCCAGTTTGAATGATTTATTCCAAGACTATCATCAGGCTCAATTGTTTAAGAATTGAGTGTGAATTCAATCAGACTGCAACCAACTACAAAGCAATCAACATAAAGGTATCAATAATGTTCAAACGTTAATTAAAATAATAAACATAAAGGGTATCTGTAATGTTCAAATCTTAATTAAAACAATCAACATAAAGGAATCTATAATGTTCAAATCTTAATTAAAACAATAAAAATAAAGGGTATCTGTAATGTTCAAATCTTAATTACAAACTATAACAAACAAAGAAAATAGTCCCACAACAGAATTTATCGCCTTTATTTATCACAAACAACATCAAATAACACCAAAAATCAAAATGTCTACGACTTTTAATACCTTTTCATCTACGACTGAAGAAAAAATTATTTGTGATCTTATTTCAAACCTGTACACTACTATTTTAATGGTTTTCAAGATAATTGATTGTAATTTTTAGTAATGTTTTTCTTGTCAAAACCAAAAATATTTATCTTTTTTAGAATGAGCTGATTTCTCAGTCAATACAATGTGTTCATTACAGTTTATACAGAGACAATCAAAACAATGTGTTCACTACAGTTTATAGAGACAATCAAAACAATGTGTTCATTACAATCAAATTAATCTTAGCTCAATTTTGCACATATGAAATAAGGCACAAAAAGGCGTAATAATTTGAATGTTAATTTATAAATGCTAATTTTAAAACTATTTTTTTCTGACTTTAACCCTGAACAGACAATTAATTTTCAGAGTTTGAAG